>CM035422.1:14873232-15473232 GCA_020310875.1 Ceratopteris richardii
TCTCTCTGGTGTGGATGGACTCTTCGGAGTGGGGGTCTCGGTCGTCGATGCTGTCGTCTAAGCTGCTCTGCTCTGTGTAATGTGACACCCCGCATCGAGCTGGGTCCTCGAGTGGATGTGGGTCTGAAAAAATCTGTAATATGAGTCTGAGGGAGGGAGGCCAGGTGTATCTCCATCTACTGCTGGAGGAGTGATGTACGACGGTGCTGGAGCTCTTCTAGGAAACGACCTAGAGGGCGTTGGTCCTCTGTCTCCAATAAAGCCCTGATCTGTCTGCCCCCCCTGAAGAGCTGTGGGTAGCGGTCTCTGATGTCCTCATATGCGTGGCATCTACATGTGTAGTGCTCCTCGTCCTCCAGCTCCTCTCTACATATCCTGCATAATCTCTCGTCCCTCGGGGTATGTGTCGCTCGCCCAACCTCAATATCAAGCTGGTGTGATGATACTCTGAGCTGCCCAATGGCCACTCTCTCAGCTGGTGCCATGTATGTATCCATGTATCGTGGTCTCTGAATGAAACCATCCGCTGTCATAGTCAGGAAGTGCTCTCTATAGTGTTGCCTCTTTGTGGGAAGAGGCTCCCGTGGTGCTATCCATGTCTCCCTGACGTGTATCTGTAGTAGATCCTGACGAATGATCCTATTCCTCTCCGAAAGAGAGAGGGTAATGTGGGGGGAAGAGAGGTCATACAGAAAGGGGGGAAGATCGGTAATGCTCATGCCATGGTCTGCTAACCATCCGTAAGTCTGTGCATACCATACTCTCTCATGCCCTGTCTCTGCTAAATGTCTGGAGCTCTCAAATGCAAGCCTGGTGAGTCGGCTGGTGGGGAGCTCTCTGACCCTCAGAATAAAGGTCACCAACTGGAAGAGGGCCTCCACTAGTATCGGTGGTGTGCCAAGCTCAGCTCGTATAATGTCATGTGGAACGGAGGGCTTGGTGCGCAGCAAGCGTGAGATCATGATGACTTGGGGCCTCTCAATCTGCGTCCACATCGCCTCCGTGATCCCAGGTGCCCAAACTGCTGCTGCATACATCAATGCGGGTGTCACCAGAGTGTCAAAGGGCCACCCCTTAGTCCGGGGCTCCTGAAAATGTGTTTGAAAGCAACGTCTCTCCAATCCTACAAGTGCCGCATAGCCTCGCGTCAATCTATCTCTCGCTGCCTGTGCCATGGAGAATACCCCTGTGCTACCTGAGAAGGTGACACCTAGGTAGACGTAGGAGTCCACTACCTCTATCTGTCCTCCAGCTGCAGTGAAAGAGGCGCGATGGTGTACTGTCCTGGAGGTATGAAAGATCATGACCTTGGTCTTGCCAAGGTTCACTGTGAGTCCTCTCTCTCCTGTGACTCTGAAAGCAAGACAATGTCATCAACATATAATAGGATGTGTACTGGCGTACCTCCGAGGTCTCCTCCTAGCCCTCCTGCTCGCTGTATATACTCCGTGATCTCGTCGATGTAGAGACCGAAGAGAGTGGGTGAGAGAGGGCAACCTTGTTTCACACCAATGGTGCTAACAAGGCTGTCTGATAGGCCGCCGGGGCAGCGTACCCTACCTGTGACTCGTGCATACAGAGCATGGATGGCCTATAGCATGTCTGATGGTAGCTGTAACTCCTGGAGCCTCCGTAGTAGTCTCTCTCGGGGAACCATGTCGAAGGCTTTGCGGAAATCCACAAAGCAGCAGTATAGTCTCTGCTTCCTCGCCTTCGCGCTCTCAATCAAGCAACGAAGCACGAATATGTGGTCGATGGTGGAGAAAGTGCGGCGGAAGCCTGCCTGGCCGGGTGCTCTGATCCCAGCTGCCTCAGCGTGTGTACTGAGCTCTGCCTCTAGTACTGCCCCATAGATCTTGGCCAGGATATGGCCTATCATAATAGTCTTGTAGTTCCCTGGATCCATCATATCGCCGGACTTATGGATAGGCGTAATAGTATGCATAGTCCACGAGTCAGGTAATCCCTCAACCAAAGCACGATTGAAGAGATGGGCGATCAGGTGGGAAACTACATCTGTTGCGTATATAAAGTGCTCACCCTGTAGCCCCGTGTGGTCTGCTGAACGGCCATTCTGTAGCCTATGGATGGCCTGTCGTACCATGCCTGCCGTGAGAGAGAGAGAGAGAGAGAGAGAGAAAGAGAGAGAGAGAGAGAGAGAGAGAGAGAGAGAGAGAGAGAGAGAGAGAGAGAGAGAGAGAGAGAGAGAGAGAGAGAGAGAGAGAGAGAGAGAGAGAGAGAGAGAGAGAGAGAGAGAGAGAGAGAGAGAGAGAGAGAGAGAGAGAGAGAGAGAGAGAGAGAGAGAGAGAGAGAGAGAGAGAGAGAGAGAGAGAGAGAGAGAGAGAGAGAGAGAGAGAGAGAGAGAGAGAGAGAGAGAGAGAGAGAGAGAGAGAGAGAGAGAGAGAGAGAGAGAGAGAGAGAGAGAGAGAGAGAGAGAGAGAGAGAGAGAGAGAGAGAGAGATGGGGAGAGAGACACGCATGCATACATACATACATACATACATACATACATACTTACATGCACACATACTTACATGCATATATGCATGCATACATACACACATTTGTGTATGTATTTATTTTTTTGTATGGATACACACATACATATATATTGGCACACAAATTCATGAAATTATGGAATCTTACAAATTGATAGATACATTGCTTTTTTTACAAGAAAGTGTTTTCTTGTGTGTATAGGTAATGATGGAACAAGCAGATACAAATGGTGATGGTGTTATTAACTACACAGAGTTTCGAGAGATAATGAGGAAATTGCAGTAATGTTTTCAAAACTAGTCTATTGAGAGCATGTGCCGCATGTGATGCAATGAGATGATTTTATGTGGATGGTCTGAGCTAGAGTTTTAGTTTCTTGGACTTTGAATGATGACAATGATATTACTACATACAAGGTTTTAAATTCATGATGGAAGAGTTGTAACCATATTTTGCAATTCATGTGCTTGGAGGATATATGAAAAACCATATAATGGAAGTATATTCTATCTAATGATTTACTCTAAGGACTAATGTTTTTCAATTTCATCTTTCATAATTTTATATCTTCATAAGATTGTAGAAAAGACTAGATTTCTAGTTTCGCATCTCTTCGGGAATATGTATAAGATTAATTTTATTTTGCATTCATATTTTCTCATTTATCACATCTTTTTTTTTGTATATCTTTTAAAGTGCATTGTCTTATGTGTATTATTCTTATATCCTGTACATTTCAAACTGATTGTTTTAATGAACGTGGGTATTGCGAGAAAAATAAGATATTTCATTTGGTTAGACATGATATATTGTCATAGATGTCATCCAGAATCATAAATACGATTGGTTAATATCAAATTATTTGGTAACTCTTGGGATGTTAGACTGCATTGTCTACATAAATATGTTGCTCATATTCAAAAAACAACCTTGACGGGTGAATATTTTGAGTAAATTATTTAAACTCTATGACATATTAAGAATGCTTTTTTGATAGTGTTGAGAAAAAGGGGAGCAACAGACCCTAACCGCCTCACATGGAAGTGAGAGGCTCTTCCAAGAGGAGTTGCAAGAACTGCAAACAACGAACACACACCCACGTCCATGAACAATGGCACCATGGCCAACGTCAAAAGGAACAAAGGAGGGCAATGCTCACACACAAGACAACCCCAAATGCCAAACCCACACACATGGATCAATGCCTAGTACACAAGGAGAAATGTGGAAGCCAAATGATCCTTCTTTCCATTAGCATGGAGGCCAAGGCCATGGCCAAGGGACCTCCCTTTACAAGAAATAGCCTCTATTTATAGGCTCAGCACAATTCCCCCATGTGCTCCTTTTGACTAGTAAAAAAGGAGCACATGCATATCTCAAAAGGATCTTGGAATATGTTCTATAACAACCAAATCTCAAGGGAAGAGAGAATACGTGCGCGTGGGGATTTTTCTAGACTTCTTGAAAAAGATGTGAGCATTTACAAGGCTTCCCAAGCTTTACTTTTAGGAGAAATATTAAAAAGTGTCTAAAGGGGGGGTTTTTATGTGAAATCCTAAGTAGATACAAAAAGAGATATTATTTTGTTCTAGGGAGGGTTCCTATGCACAATTGTGGGTATGTGCATACCCTACAACCCAACATTCTTCTTCCCCTCCTAGACTTTGTCGTCCTCGACAAAGCTAAGAGGAAAGGATCATACACAATTGAAGTGGTTCAAGCTTGAGTCTTTAATTCTGAGAAGCTCCAAGTCTGCAAATCTTCCATTCTGCAGTTTACAGCCTTCAGGTCTCCATACTCTTCTTTGATCTTCGAACACACCAGTCTTCAATCTTTCAGATTGCAATACTGCAGGCCCTCAGTCCATCCTTCAATCTGCAAATCTTCAGTCTTTACAGCTTGGCGACACAATCCCCTTGGGGGGCAGTCAGCCCAGTCATTCCTCCCACTGTGCAGTCCTTTGTAAGGCTGGAAATGCCTTCTTCAGTAGCTCCCAAACCTGAAATAAAATACAAAAAGCAAGTAGACTGCATCTAGTAATGTGATAAACATTCACTTCAACTTTAGTTTCCACATCAGGGGCATCCTCATCTGCAAGACTTTTCTTCTAGAGAGACATCCTCTTGAAGATCTATCTTGCCATGGTGTGTATATCAGGCATAGCTACCCTTATATGGTAGTGATAGAAGTTATCATGGTTGGACATGAAGATCATCATAATCCTGCAAAAAAGTAGCTCCAAAGAGTCCATGACCTTCTAGTTCTCAAGAAAAGCTTGTACTAGCATATTTCATTTAAAAAAAGTCAATTATTTGTAGTATCTGAAGATGAAAATAGGATGGCCATGCATACAGTAAACATATGATTTAATTCTCATGCACAGATGTGCAAAGAATAGAAAGCATCCAATTATTCTCTCCCAAGTATGTGAACTGCACGGCCAAAGTATGAACCCAAAACACCCACTGGTGATGATGACATTAACAAGGATCAAAAGTAAGATTGGTGTAGTCCTAGGCAGAATTCCAGTTGGCCAATCTTGACCTATGAGCCCCAAATAACCCCCCAATCTTAGCATCCAAATATATTTATCTGTCAAATGCCTATTGTAAATAACACGCTGCAAGATCTTATGGAGAAGAAAACTCAAGGGATCCTTAACTCATTCTAAAGTATAAACGAAGGAACATCTCTTGGGAATTTCTAGCCTTTTAGCCAACAATGAGAATACTTCCCATCTATCATGCCGTCTATTATAAGACTTAAAGCATTTACTTACTGAAGAACAATGCACTTGGTACATTTGAAAATAGATTCATTAGCGCATCACGAAGCAAATTATTTCAGAATTGAAAATAAACATGTAGGCCATGTATCTACAGAAGAAGCGCTGTCAGTTTTATGCTACTATTCGTACCAAGTTTCTCCCAAAACTGGTATGCTCCCATCCCACAGGGGTCAGTCACAAGAATTCAAAATGATCAAACCTGAGTATTAAAGAAACACATCATTCACAAGAGAGCATCTATAGGAGACAAAAGGATCAATGCTAAGTTCTACAAGTGTTGGCCTACACTGCATTAAGTGACATTGTAAAACCAGAGTTTCCTCCCTAGCAAAAAACAAGCATTCACACCTGTATGACAGTGTTTCTAGCCTTCATGCATTTCTGGTATTTCTAGATAGCAATGAGCATGATCCCACTGTGCATTTGAAAAAAATAGCATATTGAAGAACAGTACAGTCATAAGTGCATATCATCTAAAACTACTTAGAGATATTCCACATTCTCATGCCTTATGCATTCAAGCTTCACTCTGAGTTCTAAGTAATGTGTTTCAAGTTCTAAACCAGTATGGACAACCAGTCAGCTGGTCATCATGTCATTGTACAAGAGCACTAGCTTGTCAGACTCGATTCTATTCAAATAAAAATAAACACGATATTATCCTCCATATGCAATTGAGAGAAAACCTTGTGAGGAGTTGCCTGTTCCTGCAATCCATAATTTAAACTCTTGAGGTAAGTACCCATGAGAAACAAGAACCTGGGGGTGCCAAAATTGTAGTGCAGTGGCCTATGATTCCCATTTGGGACGTAAGTAAGTTGCATCATAAAATGTGCTGATGAGTTGATAAGAACTCAAAGAACCATCCTCTTAGCAGGTATGTATGAGTTTCACAACAAGCATATGCAGAGTGACAAAATCCTTACAAATGTTCAAACATGCATAGCCCTAAGATACCCAATCTAAAAGCGTCAGCAGATATAGACATGATAGATTGTCATTTGATGAAAAACAGGGTATTTGGCCATTCTCATATAGCACCAAAGAATTCATCATAAATACCCTCAATTTCACAATCACTTCCTGACCGGTTCCTTCATCAGACAGGCCAATTAAGTCGATCGATCCAAAGCTTCAGAAAGCTGTTATGCATGCTCCATAGCTATGAGAAGTATGCCAGAAGCAGGCACATCCCTAAGAACGGTACTATATGCTCGGTCATCCTGTCACGCAGAATTCAATAAAGATTAGTTGACCATAATTGCACTGAGTGTCTAATACTTGTTTGACAATGAGTCAAGTACAAGCTCCTAGCATCCAAGGAGAAGCTTTCAATTTTGAGTAGTAACTTGATACCACCAATATCTTTGTGTACCAGTGACCACCACTTTGAGCTGTGAAAATATAACCAGTCATGCACTCAACGCATCATTTCTATCCCAAATAAATAACCCTTACTAGGACATTATTAAGAACAAATAACTGCTCATAAATCTGTGAAACTCTTGGCTTGAGTGTCAAATCCATTTTCCATGCTTCAAGCTTCACGATTTGGCATCTCTTAATGGAGTGAACACTCCCAAGAAAAAAATTGAAGAGCACCTGAAAATCAAGTTGGAAGCCAATAATCCAAAATAGCAGAGCCCAATTAGTTTCATAACTTCAAGTGGTGAACGAAAATTCAGAATCTTGGATGACACATTGTAGCATATGATCTCAACTGAGCATAATAGAAAACTGTTAGCATTTTACACATAGGTAAAGAAGGGACCAATGTTTCAGAGAATTGGAAGGCACAATTTTTAGATATCATACATACATGGCTAGGTGACATTAGTGCATTCATATTCACTACTTCAAAGGTGATGACCGAAAGGAAGCGCATGCCTCTGTGTATCAAACTAGTATGACCAGCCTATGTGCAGAAGTTATTTGTGTCATACGGCAAAAATATCATCTGGATAGCACAACACAAATGAACCTTCCTATTCAGATCAAGAAAACTAGGTCAGTTTGGTTTTTTGCAAAAATGGACCCCTGTAGGTGCGGCCCTCAGAGATTGAATTCGGAATGTTTGACTTTTGCATGCCATTGGTAGTCTTCAAACTTGATACATATATCCTTCACATCAATCTAGTTAGAGTTATGCAAGATGTACCCCATCAAAAAGAACAATTATAGTAGAAGCAGGTCAGAGAGAATTTATCAAAGGATAACCCGGAGTGAGTCACACATGAATGAACAAAAACATGAAGCGTAGTAGACATAGTTCTTTTCCTGAAGCAGTAGCACACAAAGTTTATTTTTGCAGAAATACATCTTCCAAGACCGAACTTAAGATAAGTAGCCTGATTAGTCCCTGGTGCATAATGTCGAAGTATACACATGCCTACTTGGCTTTTTGAGATATGGAGTGTCCATAGAGGCATCATCATAAATTTCACAGTTCATCAGGGTAGTTACAAAAAGCAAGACTGAATGACATATAGTGAACCAAAGTGTGACTATGATTCAAGACCTGAAAAAAGGTTTGGGTAGGCATGCTTGACCCCAAGTTAGGGGAAGCACGATGCTTCAGCACCCCAGAAATTATAGATCCTGAGAAAACATCAACGCAACAATAGTGATACTAGCCATAGCCACAAACACCAAAATTCCATCATTGAAGCCACAACGAGGTGAGCAAGATAGTAGTTGACTCTCATCCTTAGGTGGCTTGAGGGTGAAGCGCAAAGGGAGCTCGACCCTTATAAGACAACCATTCCAAGCAGAAAAACTTGCAATTTATATGAATCAGAGCAGAAGCTGAGCATGCCAACCGGAGGTACAGACAGAGGAGGGGCGAAGACTGATTGTTTGACCCCACCCTGGGAGCACGTTGCCCATTCCACGAAGTTGATATCATCAAGGGAAGTATATATATACATATATATATATATATATATATATATATATATATATATATATATATATATATATATATATATATATATATATATATATATATATATATATATATATATATATATTTCTGAGGGATGTGTCCTGGAGAATTCCCTCGCCTGTGGTGTAAGAGGCACAGAAGCACCTTTTGCTGAAGCAATCGAGGAGGGGACATAGGGAGTCATGAGAAGGAGGGAGGAGAAAACCCTCAACCACATACCTTGGCATAAAGTTATGGCACCAATGCATTGGGAAAGGTTGCGGGCGAGCATCAGAGATTCCAAACAAGAAGGATCAACAAGCATTTTGGGTGCCCAACCAATCTTCCAGTGAGAATCATAGCACACGGGGCAAAGCTTGAGCCGAAACTGACAGAAAAGGAGTCAGATGAGGACATACTGATTGCAAAAAGGAAGAGAAACAGGTAGCCAAACCAGATCAAGTGCTGAGAGCACCTGAGAGGGTTCGATCATCTTGCAGCTGTAGAGAAGAGATGGGGAAGCCAAACAGCCAAAACCTAATGCAAGTCCACCAAGGAAAGAAGGGATTGGCTTCCACCATGCCCGACAAGATGGTTACCAAAAGCGGGGCTTCAAACCACCGTAGATGGCTCTGCACCCCTAAACAACTAGACAGGGTAGGATTACTGGTTCAAAATGGGGAAGCAGAAGGGGAACTAGGTCATGTGCACATCCCCACAATAGAGCACGACAGAGAGAGTAAGTTCCACGTCGGTGTGATTGTGGAGCAAACACAGCAACACACAATCCCTAGCTGAAGAAGAAAAGAGCTCAAGCTATGCGAGGCAGAAGAAAGGGAAGGAAAATGCTCACCATATTCTTAGTCAAGAACAGAACTCTCTCGGCCATAGCTAGGGAGTGGGGGGCAACAAGGGAATGCTCCAACCTGAACGCTCTCAACCTCCAACAGATCTTATTCCCAAGCCTTGGGTGCAAGAGGAGGAGCCCGTAAGAGCTCAGCCCACCAACACAGACGACGAGGGAGAGCATGAAGCTCACCGCTGCGTGCAACGAGGCCAAGAAAGAGCAACCCGGGAGGCCCAAGTAGCTTAACCCCCAACAACCCAAGAGAATGGGCAGAAGAGGAAGCCCTGCGGGCACACCCCAGCACGAAATGAGAGAAAGTGGGAGCCTGGAGGGAGGGCATGAAGTTGCCAACAACCCCACGCATTGTGGCCTCCTGTAGGCATTTATTAGCCCCATTAAATGTACACGTCCCTCCAAGAATTGCGAATTGAACCTCACACCTAATCTCACCGATCAGAAAGAAATCTATCCCTTCCAATTTTCAAACAAAAAGGGGCTGTACCCACACATGCGTGACATATCTAGTATATTCATTTTTAACATTGTCTTTTTTTTTGGGGATAAAAAGAGGTGGGAACAAGAGAGAGAATGCACTCCCCATCTCTCCATCCATGGCACCACACAAATCAAGAAACGGAAAATTTTGGAAAGTGATGCATATGCAGGTGTGTGGAAATGTGTGTAGGTGTACAGAAGTGAGAGAGAAAGGGGGGAGGGTGTTCATATGCAACAAACAAAGAAATGACGATAACTACTCCAAAAATTGAGAAATAAGGGGTACCCTTGACCAACTGAAGGCCACAGGGATCCACAACTCAATCCAAGTGTGAGGTGCATCCACAAAGTGTAGGCACGACAAGCTTGAAAAAACCCAACGGCTAAAGGCTGACGTCCCCGGCAACGGTGCCAAAATGTTGAGAAAAAGGGGAGCAACAGACCCTAACCGCCTCACATGGAAGTGAGAGGCTCTTCCAAGAGGAGTTGCAAGAAGTGCAAACAACGCACACACCCCCACGTCCATGAACAATGGCACCATGGCCAACGTCAAAAGGAACAAAGGAGGGCAATGCTCACACACAAGACAACCCCAAATGCCAAACCCACACACATGGATCAACGCATAGCACACAAGAAGAAATGTGGAAGCCAAATGATCCTTCTTTCCATTAGCATGGAGGCCAAGGCCATGGCCAAGAGACCTCCCTTTACAAGAAATAGCCTCTATTTATAGGCTCAGCACAATTCCCCCATGTGATCCTTTTGACTAGTCAAAAAGGAGCACATGCATATCTCAAAAGGATCTTGGAATATGTTCTCTAACAACCAAATCTCAAGGGAAGAGAGAATACATGCGCGTGGGGATTTTTCTAGAATTCTTGAAAAAGATGTGAGCATTTACAAGGCTTTCCAAGCTTTACTTTTAGGAGAAACATTAAAAAGTGTCTAAAGGGGGGGTTTTTATGTGAAATCCTAAGTAGATACAAAAAGAGATATTATTTTGGTCTAGGGAGGGTTCCTATGCACAATTGTGGGTATGTGCATACCCTACAACCCAACAGATAGGAAATATTTAAAAAGCATCCTTCTCTAGGAATATTCTAAGCATGCTTCGAGGTATTAAAGTTCACATTAAAATTACAAGTGTCTAAAATTTTAGGAGAAAAGACTTGTATGGATGTATGTATGTTTGTGAACATGTATGGATAGCAATATAAATTTTGTGTGATGACATTATAAGATAGTATCCTCGTGGTATATGCATATTTAGATCACTTGCCTCTCAAAAAGCTTAGTGATGAACAAATTTCTTAAATTACCAAACTATTCCATATCATTGATTTATCACAAGACCAAATGAATTCTTTATAAATTTCATATAATTCAAATGTTTTTTAATGTTTACATTTTGTTTTTTTCCCTCAATTTTTAATCTCTTGCTACATTGGTAATTTGCTTTTGAATCCTTAAAAGGCAGTGATTGTTTTAATATTGGAACTTCTCTTTCTAGAATTTTTACTCTCCTCGCAATGTGACTTTATAAAAATGTTCATGTTGTTAATGTATATGTGTGTGTGTATGCATGTATGTGTGTGTTGTTCCATGAAAAATTTTTGATATGTCATATATTCTTAGTCGTCATACTTATCATAGTGGCATATATGAAAACAAAAAGTTCTTTGTCATTTTTATAGTGGTGAACAAGGATCAATTTTTATCACTTTTTCTATTTGAAAATTTTGTACATTATATTTCTCATTATATGCTAGTGAGGAGATTAATTAATCATTATATCTACATTTTTGTGCATATATCATATAAGGAATGATCATTTTTTATTCAAAGAGCAAAATCTTATGCTCTTTGTCATGTTACCGTGCATATATGATTTGGAGCATATGGTTGTTGTACATGTATTATCATCAATTCGAGTATATGACTTTTTTTCTACATCTTCTGTATTCTCTTGAGTTTGTGTGTATCTTTTCTCCTACATGTTACTATTTTCTTTGTCTTGGTCTATATATTTGTTAAAAATATTTAAGCACCAAAATAATCTGTGTGTGTATCCCAATGAACTTTTTTTGCATTGTAATTAGTGTTCCATTAATGACCTAAATTTCCACAAGCAAGAACCTTGTTTAAGCACATGCCATGCATGATTTTCTATCACCTTTAGACACCAATATCTTTGTGTATAGGTATGCTATCCTCATTCCAAGTAGCTCTAGTTGTAGAGTATTGCTCTCTATATATTCATATTTTATGAATTCATGCAATGTTAGGCTCCTCATGTAGTGTCTCACAGTGTATAAAATTCTCAAGTTGATCATTCTATGAATTGTGAGGTAGAATCCATTTTGTGTGCTTATATCTTTGCATATAGGTAGAGAGTGTTGAAGGTAGATAACATGTCTTGGAGTGGATGATTTTCAATGATAATTTTCAATCCATGTGTTGTAGATCTTAGGGTCTATGTGAAGTGTGCAAAATCACAAGCTTGATCTCCGGTTATACTCTTAGAAGGGTTCAAAATAGAGAGAAAGTATCTCTATTTAGGGACCTAGTGAAGGGTTGTCACATTGCAAAGCTACATTGGGGGGCTTGTATTATCCCCATCATATAGGATAATTTTGCTAACCTTTGCAAAAAGAGTATGCTCATGAGATCTCCATTAATTTTTTTGCAAAGGTTTGGGCTTGCTCTCTTTTGTGATTTGATCTCAATACACATAACTTGCAACTTACTTAGATAAATGTTCATGTAAGATATTCTATTTCCATGCATATGATTATGTGTTGTAGGGATCATTTTCAGGGATGTTCAACTCTTCTAAATACATAAGATAATAAGTTGTGAGATCTATGTTTAAGCCAATCTTTGTTCATGCCTTGTGCCTTTGAACCATGAGATATCCATCTCAAGTTTATTATACTATTATAGCTTATATCCTTATATGGGATGTTCTATAAATTTAAAAAATATTATTATATCAATACCACACCTTGTATTGTCTAGGGCATAAAATTTTGGGCCATTGGGTTTCTACTCAAAGCAAAAAGAAAGGCTTTATGGCGTTGCACAGTGTCGCCATAGAACCTTAATGGAGGGAGTGTAGAAAGGGGCTTGCCCCACTCCGCAAGGTCCAAGGGGCCTATTTTGTTGGCTCGAAGAGTGAAGACAGTAGGACTTTTGGTAATGGGTTTATTGTCAAAAACTAAAATTTTCCAACTATTTCTTCTCTCTTGACTATGTTTGTGTATGCCAAATCCAATTGTAAAAGCTATATAAGCATGGCCTATGCAAAGCTCTACATAACATTGCACACTAGTAAGCCCTTCATTTAGAGTCTATCTAGATCACCATCTAAGCTCCATATTGGGAGTGCATGGACAAATAACACCATCTTTGTACTTGCATTCCTCTTGCCGATTTGAGAATTTGAGTTCTATATCTCTTAGTTTGCATCTTTGTAGATTTGCATTTTTTCTCAACTCTATCTATTGGTTGGTTCTACTGTGTTATTTCCTACATGGGATAGGAGCACAAGGGGCTCTATGTGGCATAGAAGAAGAGCCAAATGGATCTCAATTTCTCTTTTGACTTATGTTTGCCCCAATTCACTTTGTTATATCTTATATGAGTGAAATGAATCGCAAACTCCTAAAAAACAAATTCCTTTGCAATTTGCATTATGTTTAGATACTTCTTATGCTAGGGAAATCAAAAAGTTACAGAGCCTAAATAGTTTGATTTTTTTGGAGCCAACTTGCTTAGGTTCGTCTCTTAAATTTCCTTTGCTTCCAATAAGTCCAAAAAATCTTAGGAAAATCCACCACATGCAATTCTCGACATCTTTGCAAATATGTCTAACCTATAGAAGTTTGTTTGTTGTACTTTGGAGTTGTCCCCTCCAATCATGATAGCATAAAGGACCAACAACCTCAAACATTAAAATTGTCAATCCAAGAAGTATGTTAAGACCCTATCCCCTGCTTCATCAATGGAATCCAAGATTTATAATCAAAAGATCAATATTATCAGAGTTTTCACAAACATTATTGATAATTTTCATAATTTTTGCAGATTGAGTTAGGAGTAATGCTATTTCAGTGTTTCTTATGTCAAAATTGTGTTATTCTTCATAAAAACGATATTGGTAGTATCAAATTGAACTTTGAGTACTTGTACGAGTATGACAAGAGAATCACGATTCTAACTGATTCACATAGTCATGAAGAAACAATACTTTGAAGGGAGAAATGGAACTTAACAAATAGAGATATACTTATGAGAGCATGAAACACTCAAAGAACTATCGATCACAAAGATAAATCCATGAAAAACACTAAAAAATTCCACTTGAAATCACCATTAAAGCTTGATGGTGAGATTTCAAAGAAGAAGAGCTCCCAAGTTCTCACTGATTGCCAAAAATAGAAGATCCCCCTAGAATTGAATAATAATTGACTTATATACCTTTTCAAGTGTGCCTTTCACACTCAAATAAGTCCTCCTAAGCTCTAAAAATTCTACAAAAATTATATAGACTATATATAGTCATGAGGAAGACTCATTATCATTTTTACAACAATGGGGATATTCTATTCTACTATATTATAAGATTTTCCAATTTTTTACTTTACAAAAAATCACTTTGCAACATTTCTCCATCTCTTTGCCTTTTGTCATCCTTGACAAAGTGAGTATAGAGTCTCATCATTGCGTCTTCTTTCTCTGGTAGATTTGAGCCACTAGGTCATGACTCTTTCTTTTAGTGACATTCAAATCATTGGCCATTTCAAAAAGTTTCTTCTTTTATATATGATGTATATGTTGCTTCATAGGTTGTTAATGTAGTCTTCATTACTAAAGATAATCTGCGGAATATTTTTTAGTCTCTCTCAAAGAAGCCATAATCAAAGGCATCCTAAAACATTTGTACACAGTGGCTTCCCATGAATATGATTCTACTGTAATATGCCATTAAGCGAATCCTATCTCGAGTCTCACGTAGATAAAAAGGAAGTGCATTTGATGATGAATTGAATCCTATATAATTGAGGGGGTTAATATCTATGTCTACAAAGGTTTCTATATAAATGATTATTAACTTGAAAATTCTCATCATTAATATGCAAGATGGATAATTTACATCTTTTAGGCTCTCTGTTATTGCTTTATATGTGGTGAGCATATATGTTCTTGATGCTGGAGTCCCTTTCTTTGATCCTCCTATATTTGGAAAGTTGAGCCATTTAGAAGGAATGGCTCCCTCATTTCTCATTCATGAGAACTTGGGCCAATCTCTTCCTCTTGCAACTGGACAAAAAGCTCAATAAATCTTTAAGTGGAATGAAGGTTCTATCCATATCTTTTTGCATTCTCTTTTCTTTTCCAACCACTTGTTTCTCTAGGAGGGATTAGTTTTTTCAAACAATTATTTTGTTATCTTTATATTCTCATCATACTCCAAAAATCCATTAGGTTGTGTTTCGACTTTGGAAGCTTGATAGATCTTTATGGTCTCCAGAACCATGTAGAATGGAATCCCTAATCCATCTATAGCCAAATGATGGTAATCCAGAATTACTTCTTGTTTCAAATCAAACTATTCAATCTTGGTTTCATACTGATTGTGCATTTTTTTTATGTACTTCATCCTTGCTTCTCTGTGAGTGTGTAGTTGTTGAATAAACTCATTTGATTCTTCATCTTCTACTTGTTTTGCTCTGTGAACTTCTACAACATGTTCTTGGAGAGGAGAAGGTTTCCATTCTATGGTTATCGGCCTTCCCGAGCCACATCTTTAATAAGAACCTCTTTTAATTGCATACTAGATTTAGACTTCGATGACTCAATTTCTTTCAACATTTCTACTCTTTGCTAATGCTATGCTATCATTTATTTCTCTATTTTCTCATTCACGATGTTGTATACTCTCATGGTAGTGAAAACATGTGTATTGTTTTTTTTTGTTATTTAGCATCTTTCAATTCCTCTTTAATTTTTTCTAGCTCCAACTTAACTAATTTTATTTCTTCGATTTGATTGTCTAAAGCACTTTCCACTGCTTTCTAGTGACCATCCTCCATTAAAATTCTATTTATTTCCTCATTGGCTTTGGTCAACACCTGATAAGATGTTTGTAAAATTTTGTTCTTGGATTCTAAATGTTTAATGTCTTCTTCCATTTTTTTGATGTTCTCACCCTCCTTGTCACATTTTTCTTCCAAAAATTTTATCTTATTCTTGCTATGTACCACTTCTGTTGTAACCCAATAATCTTCTTGTGATAAGTCTCATTGATTTTCCTTTGTTCATTGAGTTTTTCCTATCAATATATTTTGCTCCATTCTATGATCTTCAATGATCTTATCACCTTTAGTTAGTTCAACTTCTACTACTATACCTAATATATAATGTTTCTTCTTGATGTTATGAATTTCTCTACTTGAATCAATACTACTCGCAAGTTCCTCTCATATCTCTAGGGAATTCGATTATATCACCAACTCCTCATTTGGCTTTTCCTTAAAATCCTAGAACTTTGCATATCCTACATAAGTGACTACATTCTTCTTTACAAAGCTAACATCCGCTTTTGTGCCCATGGGATAGAAGTTCAAAGCTTCTTTGATATGCTTTGGTTTGATTGTCATGTCTACCAGCTCCTTTTCCCAATTATTGACCTTGTAGATAAAATATGGCTCATTATTTCCTTTGAATTCTTGTAATGAGGCCATCACCTGCTCACACCTTTCAAAATCTATGAAAAACATGGGTTCTTCTAATAACTAGTGAAGACCCACAAGACCCACTACTTTTCACCTTTTGTATACTTTTGGTAACCTCTAGAGATTGTGGAATTCCTAGCATAACATTGTGTAATTGAATTTCCCTTTATTTAATGTGAAGATGTGCTTAACCACACTTTTGATGTAATCTCTCAACCCCTTCTCTATATGTTCCTTCGTAGGGAGAACTCCTTGATCAGATTCTAGCTCCACAACTTCTTCAACAGCTTCAGTGTCTAGGAAGCAGTGTCCTCCTGATAGTGAAACTGAATCCACTTCTAGATTTTCTATAGGAAGTCCTTTGGTCATCTTACTATAAAATAAAATCACAAATACTCCACACCAATGAATAAAGAGTCCGCATATAAAAGTTATTTGCATCATCACAAGAAGAAATAAGAAATTTACACCACTCATCACATGCTCTCAACACTCCACTCTATAATGACTCTTTATGCCCATCACATTCAAGCAAAGTTTTTCTTTGTTTTGTAAGAGTGATTGGAGAAATTTTGGAGAATACTAAAAATATGGAAAAAAGTAAAAGAAATAAAATAAAATAAAATACAAACAATTCATAGACTCTTATTCATTGCTTTGTGCTTAAAAATGAAAAAAATTAAAGCATTTATATATGTCTATATATATATATATATATATATATATATATATATATATATTATTTTTCTTCTTCTTTTCTTATATATATATGATTTTTTCTATATTTTTTTCGTATTTTTCTCCATCTTTCTTTTGTTCCACTGTGAGAGGATCTTCACCCCCTCATAGCTTTTTGCTTGTTTCAATGTCTAGCCCTACATATGCATATTCTAAATATGCAATAATCTTTATGGTGCAAAATGAGGGTCTTAAGTAGTTTTGTCTTGATTTTCTCTCTTCCTCTTTTCTTCTTTGTGATTGTTGTAATCTTCTCTAGACTTCTGCTATTAAAGGTTCCATGTATCTTTTGATTCTACATTCATTCACATAATTTTTCATCACTTCTCCATCTATATTTGTCAATTGAATAGCTCCACTAGGGCTAATCTTATGAAGGATGTAAGGACCATGTCCTCTTTTCTCCAATTTTTTACTATGTTCCTTCAATGTGTATCCTAGGACTAAATCTCCTTCTTGTAAGTCCTCCTTTATATGCAAATTATGATAGGCTCTCTATCTTCTCTTATCTGCATATATACTCATGAAAGATTGTAATTTGGATGCTTCCAATTGTTCTAACTCCACAATTCTATCAAATAATTCATGTTTTGTCCAATGCAATTTATTCCTTATCCTTAAATTTGGTATAAGGAATTCTGTTGGTAGAACTCCATTTATTCCATAAATTAAATTGAATGGAGTAGTTCCAATTGAAGTTTCATATGCCACTCTATATGCTAGAAGGACATGATATAGTTGCATATCCCAATACATTCTTTTGTTATTTACTAGTTTGGAAAGTATAGTGCATAACACTTCATCTATACTTTTTGCTAGACCATTGGCTTGTGGATGATAGGGTGCATATTTTTTGTGTATTATCATGTATGGTTTTGTGAATGTTTTCCCTCTATCACTTGCCAATTCTATTGGTGGTCCATATCTAGTAATAACATGTTCACTATGGGTTTTGCTTCATCCGATTTTTTTAGAAAGTTAGTTGCCACTACTATGTATTCTACATGACAAAATTGAACTCTTAGATGTATAGTTCCAATGAGATCCAATCCCCATTTGCTAAATACTCTAGCATATACGTAAGGTTTGAGAGGCATATCATCCTTTCTAATTGGTGGTTTGGTTCTTTGACAAATATCACATCTTTGTGCATACTTGGCATCTTGGAATAAAGTAGGCCACCACAATCGTGAATATAGGATTAACTTAGCAGTTCTCTCACTTGAAAAGTGACCTCCTGCTACAAATGAGTGAGCCAATTCCAACTTATCTAGATATTTTTCCTTACAAACATAGATTCTTAGATATTTAGCCATTCCTCTCGTACAATTGATAATTCATAAGCACAAATTCCTTACTCATCTCTTGTATATTCTTGTGTCTGAATCCATCTTCATTATTTCCTTGTGAGGTTCTTGCTTCAAATATTCCACAATATAATTACTCCACTTAGGATTTTCTTGAGACCAAAATAAGGTTAATTGGTTCATCTCTTTGTTTATCCTTACATTTTCCATAATGAGATACATATGTCTCCACATTTTTCTCGTTTGTTGGCCAATAAACTCTCACTCTTGCTAAATTATTTAGAGTAACAATCTTTGAGGCATGAAACCATGGATTCCAAAGATGTGCCTTCTCTAGATGAGTCTTTTGTTCTTCTTCAAGTATAGAGTATTCCAGAATGCCTATGTTATTCAAATGATACAAGTTTCATGATAGTAGAATGAAGTTTCTACTTTGCAAAATCAAATGTGTTGGGGTCAATTTGGTATTCCTTGGTCCAATTGATAATATTGGTACCAAAGAGTTTTCACAATGTGCTATGCGCTCTATTTTGAATAGATAAGCATCAAGTAGATTATCATCTATGTGTTATGGCTTTTCTCCTATTAAGATTTTGGATAAATGATCAGATCTCAAATGTCTTTTTCTTGGTCTTACTACAATTTCAAAGTCAAATTCCATTAATGATAAGATCCATCTCACTATCCTTCCAGTTTGACAAAGGTTTATTTACTAAATATAATAAATCTTGATGATCCATAAAAAGTTAAACTTGTTAGCCAGTAGATAATGTCTGAATTACCTTACTACAAACACCATGCCCAACCCTTCTCTTTCAATTGTGGTGCAGTTTTATTCAGCCTTCCCTACCATTACAAAGAATTTGATAAGTGTTGGGCAGATAGTAGAGAAAGGGTTGCAAGTCAGGTTCACAAAAGCAGGAGCATTTGTTGAAGATCCAAGTCAAGGATTCAGAAGAATTGCAAAAGGTGAAAAGACAGGTAGATTGTTCACATTTGAATTACAGGACATTAGAAACATTGCTCTCTTTAATTATGGTAGTCAGACACTCATAGAATTGGAAGTATGGCACAAAAGGTTAACACATATTGGTGAAAGGTCATTAAAGCAAATCTGTAGGGACCAAAGTGTACTTGGACTCCCTAATTTGTCAAAACAACATATGATTTATAAGTGTAGTGCATGTCAATTTGGAAAGTCTCACAGGTTACCATTCATGAAGAAAGGTTATATGCATGGAGATCTCTTGGAGTTGGTTCATACAGATGTATGGGGACCTAGCAAGGAAGCTTCAATATCTGGATCAAGGTATTATGTTTCCTTTATTGATGATTGCAGCAGATGGACTATCCTATTCTTTATGAAACACAAAGATGAAGTTTTTTCATGTTTCAAAAGATATTTGGCTCTTGTGGAGAATCAAACAGGTAAATCACTAAAAAGGCTAAGGTCAGATGGAGGGGGAGAATACTTCTCCCATGAGTTTGATTCTTTTCTTCAAGAAAGAGGAATCAAAAGAGAGGTAACTACAAGGTACACTCCTGAGCAAAATGGAGTGGCACAAAGGAGGAATAGGACAATTGTTGAAGCTGCAAGGTCTATGTTAAATGAAAAGCATTTACCTAATTACTTATGGGCTGAGGCTGTATCTACAGCCACTTACTTGATTAACAGGTTGCCTTCAAAATCCCTTGATGGGATGACTCCATATGAGGCTTGGAATGGAAGAAGACCAAGCTTAGATCATTGTAAAATTTTTGGATGTATTGCTTTTGCTCATGTTCCTTCACAGGTTAGAGGCAAGATGGATCCAAAGGCAGAAAGGTGTGTATTTATTGGATATGACAACAATCAAAAGGGCTACAGGTTATACAACCCTACCAACAAAGGATTCTTGGTAAGCAGAGATGTAGTTTTTGATGAGAACAATTCATGGTATGAAGATTCATGCAGGAAGATCAATTTACCATATGATCTTGAAGAAGATTTTCCAAAGCTTGGTAGAGAACAATCAAAGACTGAAGAACAAGACACCTCAGAGGATGATGAAGAATCTCACATGCAAAAGATAAAAGCATGGAAGTCTAAAGGTAAAGCAAAATTGCAGGAACTTGGACATGAGGCAGAATCATCACATCATGGCCTAAGAAGATCTATGAGGGAAAAGAAAAAACCAGAAAGGTATGGGTTTGACACCTCATTAGTAACTAAACATTCTATCTACATAGCACAGGACATAAACCAAGAGGAGCCATTATCATTCGAAGAGGCCAAAGCAAAATCAGAATGGAAGCATGCAATGAAGGAAGAGATTGAAGCACTTGAGGAAAAAAACACTTGGGATTTGGTGCCCAAGACTTCATCCATGAAGGTAATAGGCTCAAGATGGGTCTATAAACTCAAGAAGAATTCTGATGGTTCAATTAACAGGTATAAGGCAAGGCTTGTAGCAAAAGGCTTTGCACAAACTCAGGGAATTGATTATGAGGAGACCTTCTCTCCTGTGGCAAAGATGCCTACTATTAGGGTTTTGCTTAGTATTGCCTCTTCCAAGAATTGGAAGATACTTCAACTAGATGTAAAGAATGCATTTTTGAATGGTTGGATAACAGAAGAGGTATATATGGCACAACCACCTGGTTTTGAGAACCAAGTTTATCCTGATTATGTGTGTAAACTTAACAAAGCATTGTATGGTCTCAAGCAAGCTCCAAGAGCTTGGAATTTCAGGCTTGTTTCATTCTTGCAGGACAAAGGCTTTCAACCAAGCAAGGCAGATCCTTCACTCTTTATTAAAAAGAGTAATTCTGAGGTCATCTACCTATGTGTATATGTAGATGATATTATATTGACAGGAAATGATGCAGATGGTATGAAGAAGATCAAAGATCAGATGAGAGAAGAGTTCAAGATAAGTGATTTGGGTTCACTTACCTACTTCCTAGGTTTGGAAGTTGTCTACAAAGATCATGGTTTGTTTCTCACTCAAAGAAAGTACATTAAGGACATGTTGGCGAAATTCAAGATGCAAGATTGTAAGATTGCAGGTACTCCAATGGAGGTCAATCACAAATTGAGCTCACATGAAGGTGAACTCATAGAGGACATCACATCATATCAAAGTCTAGTGGGTAGTCTCAACTATGCCACATTGACAAGAGTAGATATATGTTATAGTGTGAGTGTGCTAAGCCAATTTATGCACACACCAAGGAAACCACATATGGATGCTGCCAAAAGGATTCTCAAGTATCTCAAAGGAACCATAAATGAAGGACTTTATTATCCTTATGTATCTGATTTAGGTTTGAAGCTATTTTCTGATGCAGATTGGGCTGGCTCCAAGGAAGATAGAAGGAGCACTTCAGGTTATCTTACCTTTGCAGGTTCAAAGCTTATTTCATGGTCATCCAAAAAGCAACCAACAGTTGCTCTCTCTTCTACTGAAGCTGAATATAGAGGTCTTGCCATAGCTACTCAGGAAGCTATGTGGATGAAGACATTATTCAAAGATCTTGGATTGGAGTTTGGAACTCCAACTATTTTTGGTGACAATATGAGTTCTATTCATTTGGCTGCTAATCCTATTTTTCATGCAAGGACTAAACATATTGAAGTTCATTATCACTATGTACGAGAGAAGGTTCTAAGCAAAGAGATTCAAATATCATATGTGTCCACTCATCAACAATGTGCAGATATTCTAACCAAAGCATTGGATGGTACAAAGCTTTGCAAATTCAAGGCTATGATTGGTTTGCAGGTAATCTTGGAAGATTGAAGACCTCAAGCATACTTGGCTTGAGGGGGAGCTGTTGGAGCAAGTCTATGACAAGCCTAAGTATTGGCTTGAGTCCCACAAAGTCATAGAAAAAGCCTTAAAATGAAGACTATGTAAAGTTCACTTGTGAACTACCTCTTGTAACTTTTGAAGAGTTTACTTAATGTAAAAGTAAGAGAATCTTAAGTGGTTGAGTCCACTTGATCAAGAATGGAAAGA
Organism: Ceratopteris richardii; assembly: GCA_020310875.1. Taxonomy (NCBI): domain Eukaryota; kingdom Viridiplantae; phylum Streptophyta; class Polypodiopsida; order Polypodiales; family Pteridaceae; genus Ceratopteris; species Ceratopteris richardii. Next base: position 14,895,571 of record CM035422.1, read on the forward strand.
GGAGCCACGAATTCGTGATTTGTGGTAGGTAGAGAATCAAATCAATCATTGATTGATTGGAGAGTGATTGAGGGAAGTTAGCCTCCCAAACTCAACTATAAATAGATGGCAGTTTTAGTCGTGGTTAAAGAGACCTATGTGAAGACCTCCAAGAGCCGAGCTTTATGCCATATCAAGGTGTGATTACAAGGCACACATATGTATCAGTAAGTCATTGTATTCTACAAGCAATATACTTTCATTTTCATGATTATTTGGTTTCATCTTTCCATGTTCTTGTGAAGTGTACTACTCACTGCCATTACTCTCAGTTTTCTCAGTCAGCTTGTAGAGATGTTTTCTCTGATCTTGGTGCATCATTTTCAGTGATTTAACTTGGTAAAGTTAGCTCTATAAGTCTACTGTATGCTCACAAATTTTCATGTCATTCGGATGTTGCAATCTTCAGTTATGTTCATTTGAAGTCAACAGGGTCTGTTCATCTTCACTTCTCTGTCAGGTACCCGACTTTTTCACTCATCTTGTCAGAGGTGTTTCTCAGTGGTTACTTATCCAAATCCAGTGATTTAACGCTTATTGGATTCAGCTTATTGTCTAGTATAACCATACAAATGTTCATAATCATTGGATTCCTACATTTTAAGTTATGTTGATTTTTCTGCTCACTGGTCTATTTCTGTAGCAGCCCGTGAAAATCGGGATGATGTCATCACTTGTTAAAACTCATTCTCAGTGTGTGGTTTATTATTTTTGATGAGATTACTCTTGAAAGTTAGCTCTTTAAGTTACCTAGACTTCCCCAAGAGGAATTAAGCTAATTGCTGCTGTGCTCAGAGAATTATGTAAAGCACTGGACATGTGTATGAACCAAGAATAGCAAGTTTTCACCTCTGAGCTAACTCCAACTTATCTGTTTTGATCTATCTTTTTGAGAGTGATCTTCCAAGGTACATAGGGTGTCTAATACATCCATTGGCTAGCTAAAAGGGCCCACTATATACTCCTGGAGTTCATTTGGCTGGTGTAGATCAAGGATTTTGCAACACCTCTTCATCTTCAAGCACATACCTATCCATCTCTTCACAATTACCCTATCTAATATTCGTGATATTAGTTTTATCGTAACCAGTGGAAGTGTTGGTTGTACTCCCCACGAGTTTCCCAACAAAACAAGAATCATAGCAAATGGGTTTCGTATGAGGAAGTTATGTCAATTCAGGGTTTTGGGCTAAAACAAGATTTAAAACAGGTTAACAGGCAGAGAGGACTTCTCGAAATGCTTTGGGTGCTGGACTCACAAAGCTCTATTAACCCTTTAAAAGCTCCCCACAAATTGCCAAAATTAGACCACTATTTCTACCCTAAAAAATTGGTCGAATTGGCCTGTCAATCGCGTTCGCAAGCTCTGTCAATCGCGATTGATAGGTCAATGATGATCGACGTGTCGGTCGCGATTGACAGGTCCATCGTGGCTATCAGTCGCGATTGATGGGTCAATCGCGATTAACACGTGGCCCAGATTTTCTGTCGATCGTGGTCAAAGGGTCGTTGACTCTGTCGGTCGCGATTGATGGGTCGATCGCGATTGACAGGTCCGTCGCGAGGGTCTGTCGGTCATGGTCAAGCAGTCGTTGACTGAGTCGATCGCGATTGACAGGTTTGTCGGGGCTGTCAGTCGCGATTGACTGGTTGATCGTGATTGATGGCTCGATCATGATTGACACGTGTCATGCGTAGGTTCTGTCGGTCGTGGTCAGTTGGTCGTTGACTCTATCGGTCGCGATTGACGTGTCGATCGCGATTGACAGGTCAGTCAGCAGGTGTCCGTCGTGGTTTGTCGATCACGATTGACACAAAACTGAGGAATTTTAAAATTTCAAACACATATTCATGAAGCTCTAGGCCTATACATCACATTTATGCACTTAGTTTTGCAAGAAGGTCCATTTTTTTGTCGGTCACGATTGAATGAGGTCAACGCCTCGGGACCTACACAGTCAAATTTTTTACCTGTTGAAGCTAGTGCAGCTGCTAGGGATGCTCGTTCCTGCAGAAAATCTCAAAAAACACAAAAAGGCACAAGCACACAATCGCTCTCTCGCTCTCTCTCACAAGTGAAATGAGGGAAATGGTATGGGTGGGGTGATATGACCAAAAACTGAAATTTTTCGCGATGATGGAGATGGATGTGGGAGATGGTGAGGATGATGATGGTGATGAGAAAAACAAAAGAAAAATAGATAAAAGTGAAGAAAATACCTATGACTCCAACGCCTCAACTCTACGTCTTACCATCACACGCTCGTCCTCAAAGCTCGATCCCCGGCAACGGCGCCAAAATTTGGTGTAGCTCAATGATGAGTAGCACCTCCTTTAATGTCAATCCGGGAAGACGTGAGGATGGTATGATGACCTCGAGCAAGTGAAGGCACAAGTGTGTGAGTGAGAAGCACACTAACATGCACACACATACACACACAAACACGCGCACACACGGCAAGACAAAGAGAAAGACAATGGAGTTCTTTTAGATTACTTCCAAAATGCTCATACAAGTTCAATTCTATTACAAGCTAACCTTAAAAATGAGCTCTCTAGCTCTATTTATAGTTTTTGACTAGGTTTTGGCCTTGTCCAGACCTAGTGTCCGGCCTAGTTAAAAATTAGGTTCTCTGCCCTATTTGGAGGTTCAAACGAAGTCTAAAAAATGTGAAAACTGATAGGTAGGTACTTCTAAAGATCCTTAAGCTCAAGGACTCCTTGACTTGCACAAAATGGAGCTACAAAAATATGAAATGGTATTTACAATGGTTTTTAGTGATGAAAATCACTATTTTTGTAGGGATTTCTTCTAACATTTTGACATACATTTCCTGGAGCTCCCTACTTGCTCCTTCTTCTTATGTGCCCAACTCTTTGATGCATGAAAAATTTAAATGGCCTACTTGCCAGATTTTCTTTGACTACTGTGTCTGCTTGTGCTTTCTCTTCGCTCCGACTCCCTTCGTAGGCTTCCTTGGCTTGTGAGTCCTTCAGTTCCTTGACTACTGCCAACACTTGGGAAGAAAAGTCTATTAGCATGAGATCACCCACGATAATAGTAAGGAATGAAGAATCAGTGATCCCTAGAAACACGGAAGTGATAAAGAACACCAAAGTACAGTGTAATCTCACCCTAGAGGAGTTGTTAAAGGTTAAACCAGAATTGTGGAAGCATGTAGCAAATCAATTCCCTGAGCTTGCTACTACCCCCTCACAGATAGGAACACACAAGAAGATACCAAAACTACCTGTAGAAAAGATCGGAGATGTAAGCGAAGGAGAGGAAGGTAACACTTATCTTCCAATAACCCATCAAGGCTACCCCACCAAAGCCATCTTAGATTCAGGAGCCGGAGTAGCCATTGCTACCACCGCTTTATGGAAACGTTGGGGTAAGCCAGCATTAAGACCTACCAGGATGAAGCTACAAATGGCTCACGGACACATAGAAAAACCATTAGGCTTACCAGAAGGCGTATCTCTCACCACTTGTGGTGTGGAATTTGAGCATACCTTTGCCATTTGTGATTTTAGTAAAAATCATGCTTACGAGATGATATTGGGACGACCATTCATGCGTCAGTTGCAAATTGTACAAGATTGGGGAACTAATTCTTTGTACTTGCAACATTTAGGAGTGACTACTAAAGTCAATCTTAAAGACTATTCACATCGAGATGTACCCCCAATACAATGGAATACCATCCATAAGACACCAGTAGAAACAGAATCAGTACACTCATTAGAGTCAGACCCCTCATGGTTACACGAGGATACTCATTTATGGATGTGTAAGGTAGCCAAACGAGAGGAAGAACGGTTAGAAGCAAGGACCTTAGGTGCAGAGCAACACCCACGAACTCTTCAAGACCCAGCTTACGCACCTGTAGTATTTCCAGATGAAGAATTCGAACCCCATGGTTGGGCAGAGATCCTAACAACCATGGATGTAGCCATCAATGAAGAACATTGGACACCCCATTGCGATGAGGATGGCTATGACATTTCAGTTTTCACGATAGAGCCAATCATGTGTGACTCGATTATTGAAGAATGCGAACCTAGCACTGATGCATTTGAGGATGCAAGCGATTTTGATTTAGAGTCAATTATTATGGACCCTCCATTTGCATCAGAGGAAGAATATTCTTACGAAGTAGAAACTCATCCTCAGAAACATGAAGGAATTATGAATGATGTGAGAATAGCAACACAAGTGACTAGCAAGAGTGAAGGTAAGAAAAGAAAGAAGAAAGAAACCATGTCAGAGGAAGAAGAGTCTCTATTTGAAGTTCCTAAGAACTTCAAGAAATATGAAATAGAAGACAGACGAATCATTGTACGAATGCCGAACAGAAAAGCTGACATTGGAGAAGTATATGATAATTGAGAGAAAACCAAGAAAATCATAGTAGCCATAGAAGGAGAAGAAGAAAAATGTACATACATAGGGCATGATTTGACGACAGAAGAAGAAGAAGAATTAGTTGCCCTATTGCGTGAATATAGAGATGTGTTCGCATGGAGTTACAAAGATTTGAAAGGAGTAGATCGGACATATGTTCTCATAGAATCCCTATGACTCGAGATGCAAAACCTACTAAACAGAAGCCATACACGTACAATGATAACTACGCTGCGAAGATTAAAGAGGAAATAGATCGCTTGATAGAAGCAGGATTCATTTACGAAATTGAGCATACCGAATGGGTATCCCCCATTGTGGTTGTGTCCAAGAAGAATTGAAAATTGTGTGTGTGTATTAACCTTAAAAAAGTTAATGCCGCCACAATTAGAGACAGTTATCCTCTTCCTATCACGGAACATTTATTGGAAAGAGTCGCGGGCAAGGAAGTTTACAGCTTCCTTGATGGGTTCTCAGGCTATAATCAAGTAGCCATTGCTCCAGAAGATCAACAGAAGACGGCTTTTGCCATAGAATGGGGCATATTTGCATTTCGTGTGATTCCTTTTGGCTTAACAAATGCACCTGCTACTTTCCAACGACTCATGTGTCATGTGTTTAAGGAATTCTTATGCAAGAATTTGGAAGTTTATGTCGATGATTTATGTGCTCATTCGAATAGACAGACACATATCCTAGAGTTAAGACAAGTATTTGACAAATGTCGAGAATATCAAGTTTGTTTGAACCCAGAAAAATGCGTTTTCATGGTCAGACAAGGCAAAATTCTAGGACACATTGTGTCAAAGAATGGAATCTCTACAGACGAAGAAAAAGTGTAGGTGATTGCAGATCTACCTAGACCAACTAACGTAAAGGAAGTACATGCATTTATGGGCCATTGCGATTATTATAGATGATTCATACACATGTATGCAATCATAATCAAGCCTCTATACTCTCTGTTGACCAATTTTGAATCGAGAGAGGAGTGTGAGAATTCATTCAATGAACTTAAACGACATTTGTGCTCAGGACCTATATTGACAACCCCGGATTGGAGTAAGCCATTCCATGTACATGTGGATGCATCCAACTATGCCATAGGATGTGTGTTAGCACAACCCACAAATGAAGGTAATATAGACCTCCCCATAGCTTATGTGAGCAGACAGTTGAACGCCGCAGAAAGAAATTACACCACTACGGAACGAGAAGGATTAGGAATGATCTACGCCGTAAACAAATTCAGGCATTATTTGCTGGCAAACAAGTTCAAGTTCTTTACAGATCATCAAGCCCTATTGTATTTAGTCAATAAGCCATGTAATATGGGAAGACTGATACGTTGGTTTCTATTACTCATGGAGTATGATTTTGAAGTAGTAGTCAGAAAAGGAAAGACACATCACAGAGTACAAACGAGGACGAGACGGATACTTAAGACAATGTGTCCATGAAAACGATTATTTGAGCATATTAGAGACTGCACACCAAGGTGTTGCAGGAGGTCATTTTGGACCCGATAGGATAATCAAAGCCATCCTCTTTGCAGGATTATGGTGGCCCACTCTTCACATGGATGCACATACCTATGTCAAGAGATTTGATGTGTGCCAAAGAACTCAATTTCCTACTCGCAGAGATGAAATGCCATTGAAACCCATAATGGGCGGACGTGCATTTTCTAAGTGGGGTATAGACTTTGTAGGACCCATTAACCCCCCTGCAAAAGGTACACATGCGGAATACATTATTGTTGCGACGGATTATCTTAGCAAATGGGTAGAGGCAAAGGCCACAAAAAAGAATGATGCACACATGACTACAAAATTCTTATTTGAAAATGTCTTTACAAGATATGGATTGCCTATAGAGTTAGTGAGCGATCGAGGAACTCACTTTCTAAACCAAGTCATTGAATATTTGTTACAGGATTTTATGGTGATTCACAAGAAATCCGCACCATATCATCCTCAGGCCAATGGTCAGGCTGAAAGCACTAACAAGATCCTATGTAATGTACTGACAAAACTAATGAACAACAAACGTTCAGATTGGGACAAACAGTTACACCATGCTGTTTGGGCATATCGAGTGGCCTATAAAACCGTACTCAATGCAACTCCCTTTCAGATGGTTTTTGGTCAGAATGTTGTGCTTCCTTTGGACTTTTTGGTACCGACCCTTAAGGTTGCACAAGAACATCAGTGGACCGGCCATGAATTATCATCAAGAATAATGGACTTGGAACGATTAGGAGAAACGAGGTTGAAAGCACCAGCAGGTATATACGTAGCAAAGAAGCGACAGAAAGCATATTTTGATGCACATGTGAAAGATAAAGGCTTAAAAGAAGGAGATTTAGTTCTAGTATATACGCTGAAACAACACGCACGGAAGTTAGAAAAGCTAGGTTATGGACCAATGATCATTAACAGACTCTCGACAAGTGGAGCAGTACAATTAGCCACCTTAGAAGGAGACACAAGAACCTCTCACTGAGGATATGCTTAGACGACTCACGTTGGCAAAGAAGCGTAAGGAGGAAGAAAATAGAATACGTGCTAAAGCTGAGGCAGAAGCTATAGAACACATTAAGCGCATGAAGCTAAGAAGACAAGGACTAGGGAGAGAACATTATAACCATCTGGAAACAACACCCAGATACCCCATGGCCATGTGTCAAGCAAAGTCAAGTACATACCCTAGCATAGTGGACAAGAGACCATTCATTACAGTCAGGCTAGAGCACGGCAAGCCTTGCCAAGAGCTCAGGGTTTTAATTAATTCAAGTGCTGCGACTAGTGCGATTAGATGGTCCCACTATAAGGATTCAGGAATAGAAATGCGGCCAATTGAGGCATACCTCATAGGGCTAGGAGGCATGGAAACCCCTTGCATGGGTGAGGTGGACCTTCCTATCCTCATAAACGAAGTGACCTTTGTTGGTGCATTTTACCCAAGCCTACATGCTTGATATATTTGATATTATCCTCATTTGTAAGTCACATGAGTAGTCATGTGAACACCTCTTGTAAAAGAGTACATTTTATCTCTTGTAAATGGAAAAAGAAAAAAGGAAAAGGATGGCTTACCTCATCCATGATGTAAAAGCAAATTCGTGGTTCTAACTACCTAAAACCATGAAATTTAGAGCTGAGGGAATCTCTCCTAACTTTGGGGATCACTTTTAGGTGGAGCCATTCGAATTCGAATTCAAAACTCCCTCCAAGAATAGCTATAAAAGGAGCAAGAAGGAAGAGGCGATTAGCAAGCCTTGTACGTGACCACTTCATGTCATTTTGTAGAGATTGAAGAGCTTACTCATAGCTCTATCATTCTACTCCCATTATGCAAAGATTCATTGCCAATGTGGTTGTAATCATATGTGAATCTATACATTTATCATCATCTACTTCTCTGTTTTGTTCTCTGCTATACTCACTCAGAGCAGTAACTTCAGAAGGGCATATCTCGAGTTCTACGAAACCTTTTTCAGTGATTTAACTTGCGTTGGATAGCTTGTACTGTCTACTTTGTGCATATAAATTTTCAAGGATTAATACTTTTGGAGATATGTGCATTTTACTACTTACTGGTCTATCTCTGCAGAGCCCCGAGAATTATGGGAATGTTCTAGAAATTGATGAAACTTGTTCTCAGTGCTCAGTCCATCATTTGAAGTGTTTTAACTTGGATTAGGAAGTTTGCTAAGTCTATTTGCTATGCCCAAAAGGAATTTTTCTAATTCCTACCAAGTTGAGAGCACTGTTCATTTTTTCCAGCAGGTGTATGTCCAAAAATAGCAAGTTTTGGGAGCTAGTCATTTCACAACTAGTCTGTCTTCACTTAAACTTTTGGGATACATGTTCCAAAGTACTTGGCTGATATTTTGGTGGATTTAGGAAGCTCAAAGGGTCTACTAATCAACTCTGAAGTCTCAGTTGCCTGGTGTGAAGCTGGTTGTAGCGGCACATACTCATCTTTGGATTGCATCCACCATCTCTCTTCACAGTGGTATCAGAGCATAGTCAAGCAACATGGGAGATGGATTTCCATCAAGAATTGACAAATTGGATCGAAACAACTACCCGGCATGGTCTCTAAGGATGGAGGCTTACCTTCAAGGGAGGAATCTATATGGATTCATATCCGGAGATGAAGCAATGCCAACCATGAGGAACAAAGGGCAACCATCACATGAAGAAGTGGAAGGACTTTCGAATTGGTGTTCGAAGGATGCACTCACAAGGTCCTATATTCTAAACTCAATCTCTGATTTTCTTTTACCTCATGTCAAGGGATGCAAGACATCAAGAGAAACCTGGAATGCACTTGCTTCTTTCTTCTCTTCCAACACTCGAGCGAGGAAGAACCAATTGTGGATGGAGTTCACAACAATGAAGAAAAGCCCGAAGCAAAATGTGACTGATTATGTCACAAAGATGAAGGAGATTTCCGACCAACTTGGAAGCATTGGAGAGGTAATTGAAGAGGAGCAAATCATAAGACAAATCATGAATGGAATCAAAGCAGACGACAAGTGGGAGTCATTCACAACAGCCATGGATTTATACATGGATATGCATGTACCCGACCTCAACACACTCATGGGCCAACTCTTCACTCATGAACCAAAGATTAGCAAAGGTGGTGAGTCCTCAAGAGGTAATCAAACTTCTGCCTTATATTCTGATAAAGCTAAGGTCAAGGACAAGTCAAAGAATAGGAAGAATGAAGATGAAGGAAGCTCTTTCCAAGCAATCTTTGCAGGTAGAGGAAGAGCTAGAGGAAGAGGCAGAAGTGGAAAGCAAGGCAGGGGGAGATTCCAATCATCTCAACCTTGCAACATATGTGGCTTATCTAACCATACTACTGAAGAATGTTTCAGGAACCCGAGGAACTAAAGAGGAAGAGGATTCAATAGAGGTGGCTATGGATCAAATAGAGGTAGATACAATGGAGGCTACAACAACAACAACTACTACAACAACAATTACAACAACAACAACAACTATCAAAGTGGCCATAGAGGAAGAAGAGATTACAATAACTATGCAGAGGACCAAAGTCAAGAAGATTCATTATTGATTATGAATCTATCAGTGAAGAAGGGTAAGGATGATGATCACATATTTTACATTGATTCGGGATGCTCAAACCATGTAGCAGGAAATGTGGCTTTACTCTCTGATTTGGAAGATCCTCATAACAAGCATGAAGTGCAGACAGGAGATGACACAAAGCACTTAGTGGAGAAGATAGGTAATGTGAAGACATCAGATGGGAATATGAACCTCTTAAGCAAAGTCTTGTATGTCCCTACAATTACCAAAAATTTAATAAGTGTTGGACAGATTGTTGAAAAAGGATTGCAGGTTAGATTCAATCGATTTGGAGCATATGTTGAAGACCCAAGGCAAGGCTTTCAAAGGATTGCCAAAGGAGAAAAGACAGGAAGGCTTTTCACTTTTGAAGTGGAAGATACAAAGAACATAGCTTTGTTTAGCTATGGATCTCAAACTCTTACAGAGTTGGAGATATGGCACAAAAGGCTTGCTCACATTGGTGAGAGGACACTCAAACAAATTTGCAGGGACCAAAGTGTACTTGGTTTGCCTAATATCACAAGGCAACACATGATTTATAAGTGTGAAGCTTGTCAACTCGGCAAGGCTCATAGACAACCTTTCAATAAGAAAGGATATATGTATCAAAATCCTTTGGATCTAGTGCACACGGATGTGTGGGGTCCAAGTAAGGAGCCATCTATATCAGGCTCAAGATATTATGTGTCTTTCATATATGATTGTAGTAGGTGGACCATTTTGTTTTTCATGAAGCACAAGGATGAAGTATTTAATTGCTTTAAGAAGTATATTGCTCTTGTTGACAGGTAGGACTTTGAAAAGACTCAGATCAGATGGTGGAGGAGAATACTTCTCTTCTGAATTTGATGCCTTCTTGCATGAAAGAGGCATTAAAAGGGAAGTCACTACAAGGTATACACCCGAACTCAATGGTGCAACAGAGAGGAGGAACAGAGCTATTGTCGAAGCTGCAAGGTCCATGCTCAACGAAAAGGGATTGCCAAACTACCTATGGGCAGAGGCTGTGTCGACAGCCACATATCTCATAAATAGACTTCCATCTAAGTCACTAGATGGAACCACTCCATATGAAGTGTGGAATGGAAGAAGACCTAGTCTAGAGCATTGTAAAATCTTTGGATGCTTAGCCTATGCTCACATTCCTTCTCAAGTAAGAGGGAAATTGGATCCCAAGTCAGAGAAGTGCGTATTTATTGGTTATGACCAAAACCAAAAAGGATATAGATTGTACAATCCAACCAATAAAGGATTTTCTGTGAGTAGAGATGTAATTTTTGATGAAAACAAATCATGGTTTGATGATGACAGGAAAGTGAAGCTGCCGTATGACTTGGATGAAGACTTTCCATCACTTCAACCAAAGGAGCCAAAGCAGATTGAAGAAAGTGATTCGGAGATTGACCTAGAAGACTTGGAAAGACTAAAGCTATGGAAGAACAAAGGTAAAGCAAAGATGCAGGATGCTACATATGGACCGGAGAGCTCACATCAACCACTTAGAAGGTCTTCAAGGGAGAAGAAGAAACCAGAAAGGTTTGGTTATGATACTTCTTTGGTCACCAAGCACTCAATCTACATTGCAAAGGATTCAACCAATGAAGAACCTACCACATTTGAAGAAGCACAAAGCAAGAAAGCTTGGAGAGATGCAATGGATGAAGAAATGGAAGCCTTGAAGGAGAATGACACTTGGGAGCTTGTACCTAACAAGCCATCTATAAAGATAATCGGATCTCGATGGATATACAAAATCAAGAGGAATCCAGATGGAAGTATAAATAGACACAAAGCAAGGTTAGTTGCTAAAGGGTTTGCTCAAACCCATGGTATTGATTATGAGGAGACTTTCTCTCCTGTTGCAAAAATGCCTACAATTAGGGTTCTCATTAGTCTTGCTGCATCTAGAAATTGGAATCTTTATCAACTTGATGTAAAGAATGCTTTCTTGAATGGATGGATTTCTGAGGAAGTGTATATGGCACAACCTCCTGGATATGAGGATGCACATCATCCTAACTATGCATGCAAACTAAAGAAAGCTTTCTATGGATTGAAGCAAGCTCCAAGAGCTTGGAATTTCAGATTGGTTACTTATTTGCAGGACCAAGGATTCAAAGCTAGCAAGGCGGATACCTCTTTGTTCATAAAGAGGAATGGATCTGAAGTGATCTATTTATGTGTGTATGTTGATGATATTATTATCACAGCCAATGATCTTGAAGGAATCAAACAAGTAAAGGCTCAAATGAAGGAGGAGTTCAAAATAAGTGACCTCGGACCACTCACTTATTTTCTTGGATTGGAGTTGATCTACACAGATTCAGGTACACCTATGGAGCAAAACCATAAGCTTAGTGCTTATGAAGGAGAGCCAATTGAAGACATCACAAGCTATCAAAGCTTGGTTGGAAGTTTGAACTATGCAACACTCACAAGGGTGGATATATGCTATAGTGTTAGCATATTGAGTCAGTTTATGCATAAGCCGAGAAGACCACACATGGAAGCGGCCAAGAGAGTCCTCAAGTACCTAAAGGGGACTATGAAAGAAGGTTTGTTTTATTCATTTACTTCAGATATTGAGCTAAAGGTCTATTCAGATGCAGATTGGGCCGGATCTAAAGATGATAGAAGAAGCACATCAGGATATAAATCATTTGCAGGTTCAAAAATCATTTCTTGGTCATCGAAGAAGCAACCAACCGTGGCATTATCTTCTACCGAAGCCGAATATAGAGGTTTGGCTAATGCAACTCAAGAAATCATGTGGTTAAAATCTTTGTACACAGATCTTGGACTTCATTCTTCAACACCTCACATTTTTGGTGACAACACAAGCTCACTACATCTAGCAGCTAATCCGGTATACCATGCTAGAACCAAGCATATTGAAGTCCACTACCATTACGTAAGGGAGAAGCTAATGAGCTAGGATATTCAACTATCCTATGTCTCTACAGATATGCAATGTGCCGACATGTTGCCTAAAGCTCTTGATGGTACAAAATTAAGTAGATTCAAGTTGATGATTGGCTTGCAGGAAATCAAGGACAATTGAAGACTTATTTGAAGGCCAAGCATGTTAGGCTTGAGGGGGAGCTGTTGGTGCATTTTACCCAAGCCTACATGCTTGATATATTTGATATTATCCTCATTTGTAAGTCACATGAGTAGTCATGTGAACACCTCTTGTAAAAGAGTACATTTTATCTCTTGTAAATGGAAAAAGAAAAAAGGAAAAGGATGGCTTACCTCATCCATGATGTAAAAGAAAATTCGTGGTTCTAACTACCTAAAACCACGAAATCTAGAGCTGAGGGAATCTCTCCTAACTTTGGGGATCACTTTTAGGTGGAGCCATTCGAATTCGAATTCAAAACTCCCTCCAAGAATAGCTATAAAAGGAGCAAGAAGGAAGAGGCGATTAGCAAGCCTTGTACGTGACCACTTCATGTCATTTTGTAAAGATTGAAGAGCTTACTCCATAGCTCTATCATTCTGCTCCCATTGTGCAAAGATTCATTGCCAATGTGGTTGTAATCATATGTGAATCTATACATTTATCATCATCTACTTCTCTGTCTTGTTCTCTGCTATACTCACTCAGAGTAGTAACTTCAGAAGGTAATATCGCGAGTTCTACGGAACCTTTTTCAGTGATTTAACTTGCGTTGGATAACTTGTACTGTCTACTTTGTGCATACAAATTTTCAAGGTCATTGGATTAATACTTTGGGAGATATATGCATTTTACTGCTTATTGGTCTATCTCTGCAGAGCCCCGAGAATTATGGGAATGTTCCAGAAATTGATGAAACTTGTTCTCAGTGCTCAGTCCATCATTTGAAGTGTTTTAACTTGGATTGGGAAGCTTGCTAAGTCTATTTGCTATGCCCAAAAGGAATGTTTCTAATTCCTACCAGGTTGAGAGCACTGTTCATTTTTTCCAGCAAGTGTATGTCCAAAAATAGCAAGTTTTGGGAGCTAGTCATTTCACAACTAGTCTGTCTTGACTTAAACTTTTGGGATACATGTTCCAAAGTACTTGGCTGATATTTTGGTGGATTTAGGAAGATCAAAGGGTCTACTAATCAACTCTGAAGTCTCAATTGGCTGGTGTGAAGCTGGTTGTAGCGGCACCTACTCATCTTTGGATTGCATCCACCATCTCTCTTCACAACCTTGACAGTGAAACTACTAGTGTGCCATGATGACAACCTAATAGAACCCCTAATCCTTGGCCAAGATTGGCTGTACGATCACTGAGTGGACCTAAATCTTGGACAAGACTCCTTGTAGATTGGAATCTTAGATCAGAAGCGAGTGATACCACTTGACTTCCCTAATGGCATTCCGGCTGAGGTTTGTAATCCTAGACCCTATGAAATGCATGCGACGGAAGACCGGAAGATCTTTGGTCAGATCAGTCATGTTACGTCTACACGAACCCATGCGGGCTTGGCTATGGACAATTGTCAATCAGAAGGACGTCAGGAGATTTTCCCTTGGGCTTCCTGCAAACTAGAAGGGTCAACCACCCAACCGCTTGGTCAAATGGACACCATCAGCGGTCACGAGGGTTACATCAGCGGCCAAATGGGCACAATCAGCGGACAAATGGACACTATCAACTGCGGTGCCCATCCTTCCACACTTACTTCAGACTGGCCTAGATTAAAAGTACAAAACAGAGCACTTCCTAATGGGCAGGTTTTGCAAGTGTTGGACCTCTCTTCTTTTCCAAAGCAGAGTGTTCATCCGACCTCTCAACCTCAACCATGAAAGAGTCAACGACGACGAAGGAACCCAGACCGACGACAATATCAGACCACCCAGAGAAAGCAGCAGTATCAACATCACAGCGCAAAAGGCACAAGACAAATATGGATGCCAAAAGGACAGAACCCACCGACAAATTTCAATCATGCAGACAACGATAAGAAGAAGTCAAGGCAGAAGCAGAGGCAGTATCCAAGGTCTCCCCGACCTTCTTCTACGACTACAAACATTCGGCAAATTTGGATCGCCAAGAAGTAGCTTATGAACCGACGCACACCCACGCAGATTTGGGTACCCAAACAGTGTATTATAGCTCAACCCTCAAGCCTTGTAATATACACCCCTCAAAAATCTCTTCAACCCTCAATACCACCACGTCCAATCTCAACTTTTGTCCCTCCGTAGCGACCTATCCCCTGATCACAAACTCTTAGGAAGTGGATACCGAAACGTATCCAAAAGTCTTCTCCTAACCCTTTGTCTAACATAACTACCACCCCGACTAATCTACAACCTTGTAATAACTCAGTCATGACTGAATCTTGTATAAATCCACACACTATAACCCAACATCACTTGTAATAACATCTCATCAAAGAACTAGTTCTGCAAGAAGCATTGCATCAATCACATCACAACACTTGGCTACACGGGTTACACATCGGCTATGGAAAGGGATTGCCGTCTCACCTTAATGGGATCATAATTAATTTCCATACTAATGTGCTAATCTTTTGTAGCAGATCTTTTCCATTAGCACGTCAATCATTATGCAAACCGAAGAAGGACCATCTGAAGCTGGAACCAGTATACCTAGGGCTACTATTAGTGATTTACTTGCTGAGCCCCATCCAACGGCTCCACTGCCAGAATTTCAAGGTTTCCCAGAACCGATGCCTATTGACGATCCTCCTAGAGGGTATACTGAGAAGATTCATCATAATTCTCACTAGTTTCAAGGGCTAGCAGGACCATTGGCGGATGCTGAGTTTATATTTGAGGCTAATTTGACTTTTGATGACCGTACCTGGGGCAAATATCAATTTTTCTCAAGAGAGTTTGAAGGGCTACAGAACACACAAGACTTAACACATGTTTGGGCAAGAGCCGGCTTCACAGAGTATTTCAGTGACCCTTTGCCTAAACCTGACTTCTACAGATGCTATTACTTAATCACCACTTTGATAGCTTCGGAGAATAAGGACCTGCCCGGAACTTTTATTTTTCCATCTTTAGTGAACGATCTGCCATATAAAAGATTTTATCTTTCTAAAGATTTGATTCGAGCTGCCATCAAGATTCATGGAACCCACATGCCCACAGAGCGAGAAAGGTTAGTTCCAGACCCTATGAAACGTGGGGATGTTACAAAGTGGGAAGAGATTTCGGCGATCACACCTGAGCTTTCAAAACCACTACGGATATGTATGCAGCATTTTGCTTTCCTTGCTCAGGACAGATTCACAATGCCTCACAAACGAATATGGTTTGGTTTGTATTTATCTTGTATTGGACCCCAGACAATTGATCTAGCTAGCTAGATCATTCATCAGATGTATTTAGCACAACATAGATGGGAAAGAAAGAAAGTCATCAATGGATGTTGCACGCTGACTAGAATTGTATATATGTGCTTAGCATACGATTTGCCGATCGAACGTGCATTGACAAGTGAGGAGCTGAAATCATTTAAAGGAACAACAAAGAAAGCTAGGAAACCAAGCAAAGGAAGAGCAAGAAAGCGAATGAGAGGAACTATCCCGTGCCTTCAGGTGCCTGAATCACCCTCACCACAACCCTCTCCCGAACAGTCTCCTACAGAACCCCCTGTACAACCCATTCACATAAGGTTATCGAGACCAGTTACAACGGAGGGCACTACCAGCACAGTCGCTACTCAAGCAGCCACAGTCCCAGGACCTACCACCACTACAGCAGAAGTTCCCACCACTATTGGTGCGGAAGCTTTCTCTTTTCCGATACCCCATTTAGAAGCAGAACAAGTCGACACCACATTTGATTTTGAGATGCAGGACGTATTTTCAAATGAATTTCAGTTTTCAGAAGGCTAGATCTTCTCTGAGGAATATGAAAGGCCCAGCTACCCTACCACACCGCGAGATCAACCACAAGGACAAGTAGTGTCTAGTTCCGCGGGAGAAAGAACAGAAACCAACGAAGATGAAGGTGATGACGAAGCCAGCCAGGGCACTCACGAATCCCAAGAGCATGGACAGACAGATGAACAAGGACCGCACATCGACACCCAGGGGGACACTAGCACACACGAAGACGAAACATTCGAAGCAGCAGCTTATACGCTAGCCATCAAAAAATTGTATCGAACCATGGAAAAAGTTTGGGCACGCAAGAAATTGACTGAGGAAGAGAGCCAAGCGCTTATAGAACAGGAACTTGTCTCAGGCGGATTCGAAGAAGTGTACATCAGAGGCTTCAGAGAACTTGTCAAATCAGTGGGATCCACAGAAGCCTTAAGGTATTTGCAGAGAAAACCTCTACCGCAGTATGATCCTCGCAGAATTCATCTACTAACCAAACCGGGTGAATACATTCGGGTACCCACTGGCAGACAATCTTCAGAACAGGCCAGGGAAGCACGTCTTGTCCATGAAAGCTCATTGGCTGAGGACACCATTATCATTGACTCCCTACCCCGTACTACTGCTATACATACCTCTACAGTTGTCGAAGTATCTAGCACCCCGACCGCTCCTTCACCTCCCATCCATCCAGTCTCCCCCATACACCCTCCTTCTCCCAGAACAACATCCTCCTTCTCCGGCGGAGTAGCAGAAGTTGTCCTTACTCCCATTCATCCCACCATTCCCGCACCCACTCAACCTAGTTTACCCCCTAACACATCCACCTTTCTATCCAACCCATTTCTCCATCCATCTTTTCCATCCTTTCCCACACCTCCAAGACCCCTTTTCCCATTCCCACCTCCATTAACCTTCTCCCCAGTCTCACCTCCCCGACCCACCATAACTCCTCTTTCCCCGTTCCACCAAACCGTCCAAGACAACCCCTCTGTAAATTACTCGTCAACCTTTGTAAATCCTATATTTACACCCACACACTTACCCACGATCACACCACTATTCACAGTCACCGCACTCGACACCACATCCAGCGATATGGATATATCACCACCCACTACACCTCCACTCACTTCATTTGTGGCACCACAATATTTAAGCACACCATAATTTTCCACAATCACTACAACATCCACCTTCCCACCTCCATTCCCCATTCCCTTTGCATCTACTCCTATTGCATCTTCGCTTAGCACATCGTTAATATTATCACCCACTGTAGATAATGCATTTCGACAGATGTTCACCTGTATGACTCAAGTAAGAGATGAGTTCACATCTCTTGGAAATAATTATCAGATGCTGCAGAGGACAGCCAATGACTTACAGTCATAGCTTAATTCATTGTCAATCGAGAATGCCTCCTTGAATACTTGCTATCAAGAACTACGTGAGGCATTTCACAAACTGGAAGTAGAAAGTGAAGAGAAATCCAAAGAGGCCACTACTGATCTTGACAATTTGTTAAGGGCCCAGACAGTTCGCAATGCGACGCTTACACGGAACATGGGCTTACTCAGAAGACATCTAGCAGCAGCAAAGGAAGAGAACCAGTGGCTACAAGAGCAGAACAGAGAAAATTTAGAAGTTGCTCTCGATCATCCAGACCAACCATTAAGTCCTAGCCGGTTCAAAGCAGTGCCCTCCGAATCCATGAAAATGTTGCTCGATGATCACATCAGATTGCTCGATGAATACGATCGAATGAACGAAGAATATCAGAAGCTAAAAGAAGATCATAAGATACTCTAGCTTAGAGCACCTGCAACAGAAGGACTACCAGCTCTTGCGGACCCATCTCCTGACATCCTAGAGGAACTCAATGCATTACGGGCCCAGGTATCTACTCTTGAATCAAGGATAGCAGTATATGAAGCACCACCAAAACCAGACTCCCCACCGGAACTACCAGCAAAGGAAGAGACAGTAACCATTCTGGTGGAGGAAACCTTTGAAGAAGCCTATGAGCCACAACCCATCCCAGGCAGACGCGTCACGGCTGAAGGCCAGACGACTTACGAACTTCCTACTCCCGCATGGATGAAGACAATTGAAGAGCTTGGAACCACCCACTCCGCACGAGAAGAGGTGCAGTTGCACGCAATGGCAATGATTGAGGAAAGAATTTTACAGCCGCCCTACTTTGCTCATTTGGCCCCGTGCAGATATATATCAGGGCATGAGTTACAGTACAAACCGTATTTCATGTTAATGGCCGAATATCAGTTGGCCATAGAGAAAGAAACAGGCAAGAAACCATCTCACGCTACTCAATTTGAACCTGAGGATTTGCCATTGGATGCGCAGCAAGGCGAGTGTTGGGAGTGATGGCTGGATGCACTCAGAAGATCAGTTGGTGCTGCAAAACGTGCTTCACACCTGCCCTCCTTTGACTCCAGATATACTTAGTAGACTTCTTGAGCTTCCAAATGATACCAAGAAACCATATATATGCTTTGCAAATGTTATGAGTAATGATCAAATCAAGACAGACTACTTGTGACTTCAAAATCCTGAAAAACTTGCTATTTTGGTATTGACACCTGCTCACTGTTGTGCTCAGTGTGAGCAGTGTAGTTACAATTAGCAAAATTCCTTCTAGAGATATTCTATTAGCTTAGTAAGCTTCCATTTGCAAGTGGAATGAAAGGAAATGATAAACTACACTCAGAGAAATCACTTTAGCAAAATAAGGTGTACCCCCGATTTTTTAGGAGACTTACAGTCACAGACCAGTGAGTACCCCGACTGAGATTTCTCTGCAATGGTTGATCCAATAGCCTTGAAACTTTGTAATGTATAGTAGACTTTGAGCTGAATCCAATGCACTTTGAATCATCCAATTTGGTTCAGTAGATCTTGAGATATGCCTCTTGGAAGTTGACAAACTTGAAGGTAGTCACTCAGAGAAACCAGAAGTTGTAAAATGTAAGTATATTGATTAAATCTAATGATTGTACATTCCCATTGGCATGTAATGTGATGCTCAATGGTACTCAGAGGTGTAGGCTATGGTGTAGCTCACACACACTCAAAAATTTACTCAGAAATGTCTCGGGAAGAGTGTCACACAACCCGCGACTTTTTTCTCATCTTTTATAAGAGTTGATTGGTCATTTGATTTTGAATTCAAACTAATCTCCTAGAATCTTTCACCTAAAAGTTGATTGAGATATTCCCTCAATCATTCAACCACTCAATCAATTGGATTTTCCACGACTTCCTCAAGTAGGTGATTTTACAAGAATGGTTAAAGTCATATAGACTTTTACATGAGATAAATGATAAAATCAATAAGACTAGGTTCCTATGGTTCATTCTTCAAGTGATAAATTCATGAATTAATCCAAGCTAGGCTTCCAAGATCCAAGCTTTATGTTGAGTCTTCAAGAATGATATCCAAGCCAAGTGTTAAGGCTTGAATTACACCAACAGCTCCCCCTCAAGCCAAACACTTTGGCTCAAGTCTTCATCTCTAGTCTTCAATTACTTCCTGCAATCCAATCATGGATTTAAATCTGCATAGCTTGCTTCCATCCAGAGCTTTAGTAAGTAAATCTGCACATTGCATATTAGTAGACACATATGACAATTGAATATCTTTGCTAAGTAATTTCTCCCTCACATAGTGGTAGTGAACCTCTATGTGTTTTGTCCTTGCATGATAAATTGGATTAGCTGCTAGGTGAAGAGAACTTGTGTTATCACCAAATATAATTGGTGGCCTTGTGTATAGACCCAATTCTGAATATAAAAGCTTTAACCATATGGCTTCTTGAGTGGCATTTGCTAGCCCTCTATACTCTGCCTCAGTAGATGATAGAGCTACTGTGGGTTGTTTCTTGGATGACCAAGTAATTGGTTTATCACCTGCAAAACACATGTAACCAGATGTGCTTCTCCTGTCATCCTTGCAACCTGCCCAATCTGAATCTGAATATACCTTAATATCAATGTCTGATGAATAGGGAAAGTACAAACCATGATTTTGTGTTCCCTTTAGGTATTTTACTATCTTCTTAGCTGCCTCCAAATGAGGTACTCTTGGTTTGTGCATAAATTGGCTAAGTACACTAACACCATATGATATATCAATCCTGGTTAAGGTAGAATAATTTAGACTACCTACCATACTTTGGTAACCTGTAATATCTTGGAGTTCTTCTCCTTCATGAGCACTGAGTTTGTGGTTGACCTCCATAGGAGTGCTTGAAACTTTAGCTTCCTGCAAATTAAACTTCTTGACCATATCCTGAATGTACTTCTTCTGAGTAATAAAGATACCTGAATTTGTATAGACCAATTCAAGTCCTAGGAAGTACTTCAATAATCCAAGATCATTGATCTTGAATTCCTTCATCATCTGTCCTTTGATGTGTCTTATTCCCTGAACATCATTTCCTGTAATAATGATGTCATCAACATAGACACACAAATATATTACCTCTGAATTGTTCCTTTTGATAAACAATGAAGTATCTGCTTTACTCATTATAAACCCTTGGTCTAGGAGATAGGTTGTCAACCTGTAATTCCATGCTCTAGGTGCCTGCTTCAATCCATACAGAGCCTTCTTCAATTTACAAACATGATTTACCTTCTTGGGATCTTCATAGCCAGGTGGTTGTGACATGTAGACTTCTTCAGATATCCATCCATTCAAGAATGCATTCTTCACATCCAATTGATACATGTTCCAATTCTTGGATGCAGCTACACTCACCATAACTCTGATAGTTGGCATCTTGGCCACAGGAGAAAATGTCTCCTCATAATCAATGCCTTGGGTTTGTGCAAAACCCTTGGCTACCAACCTAGCTTTATACCTGTTTATTGTACCATCTGAATTCCTTTTGAGTTTGTAGATCCATCTGGATCCTATCACCTTCATGGAGTCCTTCTTGGGTACCAAGTCCCAAGTATCACTCTCCTTGAGAGCTTCCATTTCTTCATCCATTGCTTCCTTCCATTCTGGTTTAGTGATTGCTTCTTCAAATGTACCTGGTTCTTCATTCAAGAGATCCTTTGCAAGATATACAGAGTGCTTGGTTACAAGTGAAGTATCATAACCATACCTAATAGGTTTTTTCTTTTCTCTCTGAGATCTCCTCATAGCTTGTGTTGAGGATTCTGGATTATCCTCTAGTTGCTTCATCTTCATCTTTCCTTTGGATTTCCAAGCCTTGAACTCTTCAATGTTGATGGTGTCTTCATCATCTGAGCTTGTGTCCTCTTTTTGAATTGATTCTTCTCTGATAAGCTTGGGAAAGTCTTCTTCCATATCATAAGGTAGGCTAACCTTCCTGCATTCATTTTCATACCATGAATCATTCTCATCAAAGATGACATCTCTGCTTACCTTGAAGCCTTTGTTTGAGGGGTTATAGAACCTGTATCCTTTCTGATTCAAATCATAACCAATGAAGATACATTTTTCAGCTTTAGGGTCTAGCTTTCCCCTTACCTGTGAGGGAATATGCACATATGCAACACAACCAAAAATTTTGCAGTGATCCAGAGATGGTCTCTTACCATGCCAAGCCTCATAGGGTGTCATTCCATCAAGTGTTTTTGATGGCAACCTGTTAATTAAATATGTGGCAGTAGATACACTCTCTGCCCAAAGATAATTTGGCAATTTCTTTTCATTTAGCATAGACCTAGCTGTCTCTACAATTAGTATATTTCTTCTTTCAGCTACCCCATTTTGTTCAGGTGAGTACCTTGTAGTAATCTCCCTCTTGATGCCTCTTTCCTGCAAGAAATCTTCAAAGTCATTGGAGAAGTATTCTCCACCACCATCTGACCTTAGCTTCTTCAAATGTCTACCTGTTTGATTTTCAACTAATGCAAGATACCTTTTGAAACAATTAAATACTTCATCTTTATGTTTCATGAAGTATAAGACAGTCCACCTGCTATAGTCATCAATAAAGGACACATAGTACCTTGATCCAGATATGGATGGCTCCTTGCTTGGTCCCCAAACATCTGTATGCACCAATTCTAGATAATCTTCATGCATAAAACCTTTCTTGGTATAGGGCAATCTGTGTGACTTACCAAATTGACAAGCCCCACACTTGTATATCATGTGTTGCTTGGATACATTAGGTATCCCAAGCACACATTGATCCCTACTCATTTGTTTTATGGTCCTCACTCCAATGTGACCTAATCTCTTGTGCCAAATCTCTAATTCTGATAGGGTTTGATCTTTATAGTTGTACAAAGCAATATTCTTAGTGTCTTCAAGTTCAAAGGTAAACAATCTACCTGATTTTTCTCCCTTGGCTATTCTTCTGAATCCATGTTTTGGATCCTCCACATATGCACCATGTTGAGTGAACCTGACCTGTAGACCTTTTTCCACAATCTGACCTACACTCATCAGATTCTTGGTAATTGTTGGAACATACAATACTCTGCTCAATAAATTCTGATTACCATCACTAGTTTTGACATTGCCTACTTTAACAACTGAATGTTTAGTGTCATCACCTGTCTGCACTTGGTGCTTGCCTTTGGGTTCTTCCAAATCAGAAAGTAATGCAACATTTCCAGCTACATGATTAGAGCAACCTGAATCAATGTATAATAAGTGATCATCATTGATACCTGACTTAGATGTCATGTTCATGATCAACAAGGAATCATCTTGCTCCTCTGCATAATTGTTGTAATCCTTCCTATTTCTGTATCCACCTTGATAGTTGCCATTGTGATTGTAGTTGTTGTTATAATTATTGTTGTAGCCATGGTAGTTTTGAGATTGGTTGAATCTGCCTCTGCCTTGAGAGTATCCTCCTCTTTGGTGATCTCTTCCTCTTTGGTTCTTGTAGTTTTTGTAGCATTCATCTGTAGTATGGTTAGACAAGCCACAGATATTGCATGGAGATTGATTGTAGGGTCTCCCCTACCTGACTTACCTCCTCTGCCCCTACCTCTAGAAGATCTACCTCTCCCTGCATAGTTTGCTTGGGAGGTAGAGCCTTCTTCATCAACCTTTTTGTTTTTACCCTTGTCTTTAATCTTCTTATCAGTATATAGGGCAGAGGGATTGTTACCTTTTGATTGCTCTCCATTCTTTGTGATCTTTGCTTCATGTGTAAAGAGTTGTCCAATCAGGGTTGTTAGATCAGGTGCTTGGATGTCCATGTATAAGTCCATTGCTGTGGTAAAGCTCTCCCACTTGTCATCTGCCTTTAGTCCATTGATCACTTGTCTGACTATTTGCTCTTCCTCAATTTCTTCTCCAACACTTGCAAGTTGGTATGCAATGTCTTTGACCTTGGTGACAAAGTCTGAGACACATTGTTTTGATTGCTTCCTAAGAGTTGTAAACTCAACCCATAGCTGATTCTTTCTGGCCCTTGTGCTTGATGAAAAATAAGTTGACAAGGTTTCCCAAGTCTCTTGGGAAGTCTTACAATTCCTTATATGTGGTAGAAGGAAATCAGAAATAGAGTTTAGAAGATATGACCTTGCCAAAGCATCTTTTGCACACCATTGATTGAGTCTTTCTTGCTCTTCCTTGGTGGGTAGGCCTCTTGCTTTGAATGAGGGCAATTCCTCATCTCCTGATATGAATCCAAACAAGCTCCTTCCTTGTAGATAGGTCTTCATCCTTAGAGACCAAGCTTGGTAGTTGTTCCTGTCTAATTTGTCAATGAAGGAAGGGAAACCATCACCCATGATTACCTTATATGCTCTGATACCACTGTTGGGAGTGATGGCTGGATGCACTCAGAAGATCAGTTGGTGCTGCAAAACCTGCTTCACACCTGCCCTCCTTTGACTCCAGATATACTTAGTAGACTTCTTGAGCTTCCAAATGATACCAAGAAACCATATATATGCTTTGCAAATGTTATGAGTAATGATCAAATCAAGACAGACTACTTGTGACTTCAAAATCCTGAAAAACTTGCTATTTTGGTATTGACACCTGCTCACTGTTGTGCTCAGTGTGAGCAGTGTAGTTACAATTAGCAAAATTCCTTCTAGAGATATTCTATTAGCTTAGTAAGCTTCCATTTGCAAGTGGAATGAAAGGAAATGATAAACTACACTCAGAGAAATCACTTTAGCAAAATAAGGTGTACCCCCGATTTTTTAGGAGACTTACAGTCATAGACCAGTGAGTACCCCGACTGAGATTTCTCTGCAATGGTTGATCCAATAGCCTTGAAACTTTGTAGGTGTATAGTAGACTTTGAGCTGAATCCAATGCACTTTGAATCATCCAATTTGGTTCAGTAGATCTTGAGATATGCCTCTTGGAAGTTGACAGACTTGAAGGTAGTCACTCAGAGAAACCAGAAGTTGTAAAATGTAAGTATATTGATTAAATCTAATGATTGTACATTCCCATTGGCATGTAATGTGATGCTCAATGGTACTCAGAGGTGTAGGCTATGGTGTAGCTCACACACACTCAAAAATTTACTCAGAAATGTCTCGGGAAGAGTGTCACACAACCCGCGACTTTTTTCTCATCTTTTATAAGAGTTGATTGGTCATTTGATTTTGAATTCAAACTAATCTCCTAGAATCTTTCACCTAAAAGTTGATTGAGATATTCCCTCAATCATTCAACCACTCAATCAATTGGATTTTCCACGACTTCCTCAAGTAGGTGATTTTACAAGAATGGTTAAAGTCATATAGACTTTTACATGAGATAAATGATAAAATCAATAAGACTAGGTTCCTATGGTTCATTCTTCAAGTGATAAATTCATGAATTAATCCAAGCTAGGCTTCCAAGATCCAAGCTTTATGTTGAGTCTTCAAGAATGATATCCAAGCCAAGTGTTAAGGCTTGAATTACACCAACAGCGAGATCTATCAACGAGATTGGCGTAAAGATCTTTTACAAGAATATCCTGAGACGATGAGTACTTAGGTTAAGGCACCACTACACTTAAAATACAACCCATGTTGGGGACCAGTGCCACATCGCCGTTCCTGGAAGGCATTTGCGATTAAGATACAAAACAACAAGCAATGCCAGGATTGACTAAACTACCCATACTTCAGACCACCTACAGGACCACCTACAATCGGATACATGATGGCCACGATTCGCCAATGGATCCCTCGCTTGAAACACATGGACGATATAGCAGCGCACATGACTGTCAAGATATTTGACATGATGCAAATGGTTTTTAAAGTCTTCAGATGCGTTAAGGCACCTCATGTAAACACCCCGAGCTTCGAGCATGGCAATCTAGATCTTGCATATGACATGAGTACAACGCCATCGCTACGGGTGTGTTACGCTTGGCATTGCAGAATCAAATACTTACCGGCGTGCTACAAGCAGACCTTCGAAGAAATGTTCACAACCGGATTCTGGGAATACCATTCAGAAGTGTTCATCAGCAGGCCCACACATTTGCTTCAATTATTCCCCTGTGAACAGATGGTATATTCCACGCACTATCGACTCCTGCCATCAGACAAACCACAACCAATCGATTGGGAGAAACTCGAGGCAGATTCGACCCGAGGCATTCGAATATCAGAACACACCCTCGCTCAGGAACTACTCCAAAATTACATTCGACAGACCGCACAACAAGGTTCTGTCGAGGACGACAAAAGCGAGAGGGAGGGAGGTGTTGGCAGTAGCCAGAGGCACAAAAGATGCGGAAGCATGTAAAGACAGAGCAGGGAGTCAGTCGAATCAATTTTTCAAATATTATTTTTTATAAATATTCTTCAAAACCTCCAACAGTGATTTTCATCACTATTGTAACATATGTAACATAGAAAAACCCTTTTTGTAATCCATAGCTCCATTTTGTGCAAGCGGAGGAGTCCTCGAGCTTGAGGAGCTTAGGTAGAATGAGTGTATCAATTTTGGTTATTTTTAAACACTGTTTACCCTCTCAAATAGCGCATAGGACCTATTTTTTAACTATGCCGGTCACTAGATGTGAAACCGGTCAAAACTAGTCTAGAAACTATAAAAAGAGCTAGAGAGCTCATTTTTTAGGTTACTTAGTGTGAGCTTGTTTGAGTAGAGAAGAGCTTAGAGCCAATTTGAGCTTGTAAGAGTATTCTTGAGTAATAGAGTTGACTTCTCACCTTCCATTGTGTCTTGCTTGTCTCTTCGTAGTGTGTGTGTATGTGTGTGTGCATCTCTATGCTTCTCACCTTCACTCTCACTTCATCTCACATTCACGATGTTCATATCACTCCTATCTCTTCCGCGGATTGACATTAAGGAGGTGGAGCTTCTTAACGTGGTTCTCACCATTGTGCTAGAGCAACGGCTTGCACAAAATGGAGTTATGGATTACAAAAAGGGTTTTTCTATGTTACATATGTTACAATAGTGATGAAAATCATTGTTGGAGGTTTTGAAGAATATTTACAAAATATAATCTTTGAAAAATTGATTCGATTGACTCCCTGCTCTGTCTTTACATGCTTCCGCATCTTCTGTGCCTCTGGTTACTGCCAACATAGGCCGACTTTCTAGTTTAAGTTGATTGGAATCTTTTCCTACAATCTAGGAAAAGAGAAAGTTGGAGTTACAACTACCTTTTGAGTATTTGATTGAGAATCAATCTCAACCACTTCAAACTCGTGACTTTTTGGCCTTTTACTCTTCCCTTTTTCAAAGTTGAATACCTTGAACCTCACAAGAAAAAATTATCATAAGTGATCAATCAAATAATATGATAAAAGGTGTGCACATAAGTGCTATTTTCAAGGTACGTGTAAACACTATCCATATGATAGTTGGAATGGGAAACTTTTCTTCAAGCATAGTGAAAGCTTGGTGCTCCAACAAAACGTAGCATCAAAAGAGTTGACAAAAAATGCAAAAGCAAGGGTAAATTCAAAAAGACGATTCTTTATGGAGAATTGTGATTCTCTGTGAAAGGTAAGGATCACTGAAAAAATTGCAAAATTGTGAAAAACTCACTGTGAAGAAGGTAAGAAGGAATATCGAAACTTAATCCAAGCTCAAATTCAAAATCTCATCCAGAGGAGTTGAAATTGCGATTGTGAGTACTTAGTTTAAGAAGGGGACCTAGAAAAAATTAGCTCATTGTGTGAGAGAGAGAGAATGACTATGAGAGAGAGCTGAAAATCACGATCTTGAGAGCAAGGAATGAAAAATTAAAGTTTCAAGATTGTTGTACAACCAAAGAAAAGGTAAATATTTTGAAATCCCATACTAGGGTATTGTGCTCACAAGAAGTGTTGACAGTAGCCAGAGGCACAGACGTCGAGGAAGCATGTAAAGACAGAGCACAACGACATAGCAGGGAGCCAGACGAATTATTTTTCAAACAAATATGTTTTATAAACTCACAATAGTGATTTTCATCACTCATGTACCATATGTAACATAGAAAAACCCCTTTTGTAATGATATGCTCCATTTTGTGCAAGCTGAGGAGTCCTCGAGCTTGAGGAGCTTAGGTAGAACAAGCCTACCAATTTTGGTTATTTTTAGACATCATTTACCCCTTCAAATAGCAACTAGAACCTATTTTTTAACTATGCCGGTCACTAGATGTGAAACCGGTCAAACTAGTCTAAAAACTATAAAAAGAGCTAGAGAGCTCATTTTTGAGATTGGTTGGTGTGAGCTTAGAGCTAATTTGAGCTTGTAATTGAGATCTTGAGTAATAGAGTCTATTTTCCTACCTTCCATTGTGCCTTGCTTGTCTCATACTTGCGTGTGTGTATGTGTGTGTGCATCTCTATGCTTCTCACCTTCACTCTCACTACATCTCACATTCACGATCTTCATATCACTTCTATCTCTTTCGCGGATTGACATTAAG
This sequence comes from Ceratopteris richardii, assembly GCA_020310875.1. NCBI lineage: Eukaryota > Viridiplantae > Streptophyta > Polypodiopsida > Polypodiales > Pteridaceae > Ceratopteris > Ceratopteris richardii. The sequence goes on from CM035422.1 coordinate 14,923,847, forward strand.
GAGGTGGAGATTCTTAACGTGGTTCTCACCATCGTGCTAGAGCAACAAGAAGTTTGCATTAAAAAATAGCACAGAACCACAATTCTGTGAAAATAATAACAAAACATGATTGTCTACAAAATGCAAATTTCAACTGAAAATTGCATAAATTGACGATTGTGAACAATCAAAATTGTGATAGAAACATACGATTTTGAACACTTGAAGATTTGGATTTTCTCCTCATAGGGAAAAACAAAATTTTCAACACAAAATTATGATTTGTTGGAAAAATCTCATTGTCTGTGAGAGTTGTGTTTGTTGAAAATCATGATTTGTGGAGTGTGAAAATCATGATTCTCAATTGAGAATCATGATTTTTGACGATTGTAATTTTTTACAAAAAATGCAATTTTCTACATAGAATTTTGATTTTTTCAAAATCACACAAAAATGGGATTTTCCAGGATTTCTCAAATACTTGAATAATATAAAAATCATAAAAGTCAAAAAATAAAGAAAATGTTAAAAAATCATATACATTCACAAGCATAGTTCTCTCTGAATAACATGGTTCTAAGATCAGAATCATGGTAGAAAAACCCAATTTCTTGACACAAAAAAAAATAAATCACATTTTTCTCTATAATGGACTAATTGGGAGACGAAATTCTAGAGTTAAGGTGAAGGAAACTCTAACCATAGCCCTCTAGTGAAAATAGGGTTTTTTAGGGAAAACAGTTTGAAATTGATGAGATTGAGGTCAAGGCTTGTCACTAGACATATTCAAACATCAAGAAGACCTTGGGCACAACAACATCTAAGTAAAGCACACACTTGTCACAAATGAACATGGAAAACTAGAGTGGAGAAGGAGGAACTTCTGACCAAGGAGAATATAGAAACATCCTCAAATATATGTATAAAAACCGTTTTGGAGGCTATGTGTATCAAGATGGATAGCATAAGGAACTCATCAAGTTGAGGAACTTAGAAATTCCTTTAAAATTTATGCTAGTGGCTTAGTTTAAATATGGAAGATAGGAGGATAGAAAATGATGTATATACGTCTTTACAAATAACATTGACAACACAAATGATCTAGGTCACTGTACAAATAAGGGGACTTGGGACCAAAAATTAGAGCAACCAGGTAATCCAAGGAATAGTAGACACTCGTGCAGATGCACTAAGAGAAAAAAGACAACACACTTCACCTTGATGGAGTATATCCACTCCTAGTTGCAGCACAAGAATGATAGGTCCTTCCTAAGACCAAACAATTCACTACTAGAATCCACCAAAAATTAAACTGTTGTCTGGACCTGAAAACTCAACCTATGAATTTTGCACGATACAAATAGACATAGTGGGCTTACCGAAGAGCCAAAGATCACTCAATTTGGATAATATTAGAGGTATCAACCTCCCTTCACAAGATAGACCAGAAATTGTCCAAACAGGTAGCTTGCACCTATGTGTACCTTCCAACACACATACACTTGGGAATATGCACAGATAAGACTAGAGAGATTTCAAGATCAATATACTCAAGGATAATGAACACTTGATACTAAGATTATATTCAAAAGAAATCTTACAATCATAGGAACAAAATGAGCTATCTTGCAAATGAATCGGACTACTACACAAAGAGATATTGGTGATCAAAGATCACTTCCTATGAGAAAATTCCAGCAAGCAAGGGGCTTTCTTAGCTAGGGGCTAGCTTAGACTTGGAGTAAATACTCCTAATGACAGCCTACAAGTGCTCAAATGGTAGAGGAGGATGGCACCAACTTTGGTCCATGTGTTTGCTTATATAATGCTCAAAAAGTATTTGTAAATTTGAATTCAAAAATGCCCTCCAAATGATCCTCACTTTTCTCTCATTAAAGAGATGATATGACTTGTGGAAAAGTGGTTATATATCCTACCAAAAAGTGTGAGTGATGTGGCACTTAAACTTAGCATGAGTTCCCACACTTGAGATTGCTAAAATTCTAACACTCCCCCTCAAGCTCAAGTGTTAGTCTCCATTGATCGCCTTTAAGTTGAGGTTGATCTTGAACTTATGCAACTTTCTTGCATCCATAAACTTGGTCATGATATCTGCTAGCTGATCCTTGGTGTTGACGTAATTGATCTCCACTTCTTTTGCTAGTACCTTCTCTTTGATGAAGTGATAATGGATCTCTATGTGCTTGCTTCTTGCATGGAACATAGAGTTGCTTGCTAGATGAATGCTTGACATATTATCTCCAAATAGAGTGAACTCTTTGACCTCCACATCCAAGTCTTTGAATAGCTTCTTGAGCCACATGATCTAAAATGTAGCAAGTGCTCAAGCTCTTTAATCAGCCCCAGTAGATGATAATGCAACTATAGATTTCTTCTTGGACATCCATGAAATGACTTTTTGACCTAGCATGAAGACATAGCCAGATCTGCTCCTTTTATCCTCATTTGAACCATCCTGATCAGCATCACTAAAGCCTTGAGGTTGTAATCCATCTCCATAAGGGTAATACAACCCTTGGTTGATAGTGTGCTTGATGTACCTAAGTTGTGATGGTAGCATAATTAAGGCTTCCAATTGTGCTTTTATATGCTAAAATATCTTCAAGAGGTTGTCCATTACCTCCAGCTAACTTAGTGTTTGGATTCACAGGTTGTGTGAGTGGCTTACATCCACTCATACCATACTTATAAAGTACATCTAGCAAGTATTTCCTTTGAGCAAGGTAAATACAATTTTCCACATAAATAACCTCAGTCCCAAGAAAGTTTTAAAGAACTCCAAGATATGAAATCTTGAATTCATTTGCATACTTAACCTTGATCCATGTGATACCTGCATCATCACTTCGTGTTATAATCAAGTCATCCACATATATGCATACATAGACAACTAGTCCTCCTTCCTTCTTGAGGTATAAGGAAGGATCTCCATCACTTGGCTTGTATCCACACCTGCACAAGTACTCCACAAGCCTTTGATTCCATGCCCTATGAGCTTGCTTTAAACCATACAATGCTTTTCTAAGTTGACAAACAAAATCTGAATATTTAGGGTTCTCAAACCCTAATAGTTAAGTCATGTAGACTCTCTCTTGCAAATCACCATTAAGAAAAGCATTCTTTACATCCAATTGATATATTTACCACCTCCTAGATGTGGAAAACCCAACGATTGCCCTAATTGTGGTCATCTTTGCAATTGGGCTTAATGTTTCTTCATAGTCGATCCCATAGGATTGAGCAAATCCCTTTGCCACAAGCCTTGCTTTGTACCAAGCAATTGAACCATCAGAATTTCTCTTGACTTTATAGACCCATTTGTTTCCAATTACCTTCATCCCTTCTTGTCTTGGAACTAGACTCCATGTGTTGTTGTCTTCAAGGGATTTGTACTCTTCTTCCATAGCTTCTTGCCACTCCTTTGTGTCTTTGGCCTCTTCATAGGTAGAAGTTTCATGATCTTTGATAACCTTAGTCATGAAAGCATAATGCCTAGCAATATAACTATCATAGACAATCCTTGAGATTGGATGTTTTACCCTTGTTGACCTCCTTTCTTCTCCTTTTGGTGGAATGAACCTTCTTTTCCTTGGTGTCTTGATCTCTACTTTTGATGTAGCTCCCCCTTCTAACATAGGTTCTTCAAAGTCTTCAACTTCATGTCCATCTTCATCCAGCTCTACCAATCTAGCCTTTCCCTTATTCACTGATTGATGGGCTGAATCGAGGCTTGAACTCCTTTGTATGCTTGGACCACTGATTTCCAAGCTATCTTGAAACCTAGCTTCATACCCCCTCTCTACCTCTTCAATATCTTCTTCCTGCAATGGAACTTTGGAAGCATACCATGGTTTGAGTTCATCAAACACTACATCTCTAGATACCTTTAACTCCTTTGCATTAGGGTTGTAGCACTTGTAACCTTTTTGCCCATAGCATAACCAATAAACATACATCTTTCAGCCCTTGCATCCATCTTACCTCTTAAATCGTATGGCACATGTGTGTAGCATACACACCCAAAGATTCTAATGTGTGAAAGGTTTGGTTTCCTTCCACTTCATGCCTCCTTAGGTTTCATGTCATGTACCCCTGATGTGGGACACCTATTCATCAAATACACAGTAGTAGATACAACATCTGCCCAATATGTTAAAGGCACATTCATTTCATTTAACATACTCCTAACAATTTCAGCAATATACCTATTCTTCCTTTCTGCCACCCCATTTTGTTGGGGAGTATACCTGCAAGTGACTTTCCTCTTTATACCTTTCTCCTGCAAGAAATCACAAAAAGCATGGGAGAAGTATTCTCCCCCTCCATTGAACCTTAGGGTTTTGATGTAGCAACCTATCTCCTTTTCAACTTTTGCCTTGAATCTTTTGAATACATCAAACACATCTAATTTTTGTTTTATACAATACAACCATACTTTTCTTGAGTAGTCATCTATGAAGGTTACAAAGTACCTATTATCTGCAAGAGAAGGCTCTTTTGTTGGCCCCCATACATCTTTGTGCACAAGGTCTGACACACCATGTGCTAGATATCCACTCTTCTTGAGGGGTTGCCTAGTAGACTTGCCTAGTTGAAAAGATTCACACATCTCATGCAACATTTGTAATGAAAAATGTGGTAAACCTCTTACCAATTGCCTCTTCTCCATGTCTTTCAACCTTTGAATGTTGATGTGACCACAGCTTTTATGCCACAAATCCAAATCTCCAATCTTCTTGTCACCATAGATGATGAACATTGCCTTGTTGCTTTGTCCTTTTCCAATGTCAAGAGTGAACATCCTTCCTTCCTTCTTTCCTTTGGCTGTCAGCTCATAGCCATTTCTTGGGTCTTGAGAAAAGCACCCTTTGTGGTTGAACTTGACTTGGTATCCCTTTTCAACCATCTCTCCAATAGAGATTAAGTTCTTTGTAATAGTAGGAACATGCAATACCTCAGATAGTCCTCTTGTTATGTGGTTGCCTTCAAGCTTCACATCTCCCATTTGTTGTAGCTCATGCTCTATGTTGTCATCTGTTTCCACAAAGCCTATTTGCTTGGGTGCTTGAAATTTGTTGAAGTACTCCTATTTACCTGACATGTGGTTACTACAACCACTATCTATATACCACACCTCATCATGTGGTTGACCTTCCCTTTTATGCTTCATAGCTAACAAATGCTCATTTTCTGAGTTTTTTGAGGATTTGGCATAATTAATTTGCCCTTTATAATTGTTCCCACCTTGATTTTGCCAACAATCTTTGGCATGGTGTCCTTTCTTTCCACAATTGAAGCATCCATTTGAGTTGGAGTAGCCTCAACCTCCATATCTTCCTCCTCTACCTCTTCCTCTGTTGAAAATTATGGAACATGTGCAAGCTCCAATTGTGAGGCTTGACACATACTCACCTCTCATTAATTACCTCTTCATCATTTATGTATTTGTTGTAAGCTCGAAATGGAGCTAGCCCCAAAAATGTAAAGCTTACACTCTTAACCTTAGAGTAGAGTGTTGGATTAAAAGGGGAAAATGTATTTATGGCTTAAGTAAAAGCCAAACTATAAAAAGAGAGATGGAATACTCAAAACGTATGTGACCTTATCCATATGAAGTGATATGGAGCACCAAAATCCACACAAGGCAATGGAAGGACAAAGGACAAGAAAGGAAAGGTCAAGAGGTGAGAGAAGATGCAAGGGTAGGTGAAAAGTCCCATGCCCATAGCTCTATATATACAGCTCATTTGAATGTGAAAATTTGTGGAGATGACAAGGAGATGGTGTAGAAGAATATGCTGGTCATTCTCTCACCAATGGATATCAGCAGGTACCTCATTTGGTTGCTAGAAGGCACAAAGGTATCCCAGTTGCATACCTTATTTGTACACAGCCACCTTGTGAAGGTGATATCTCTCTATGTACTTATCCAATTAATGCATACAACATCTTGTTGGAAAGCATATCTCTCATACTCATTGTATCATAAATATCCGTGTCACATCATTCTCAAGTAGTTACTAGGAGCATTTCTTATGAACCTCAGTTTTTTGCTTGACCAAAGATGACAAGTAGTCTATCTTTGTGTAGTCGGTTACCTAGTCAAATAAACTCCAAATGGAGTGTTCTATAGCTTTTTAGAAAGCTATACAAGTGTACTATGTGTGGACAAAATTTTAGAGCCATTGGCTCTGTGATTTGTGACTGAATCAGGTTTTAGTAAGCATGTGTCTTGTAGGTTAGATTCTAGAAGAGGTTCTCTCCCTTCTGCTGCGTGTATTGGAGTGCAATTTCTCCACATTTTGGTATCTGAGATGTGGTTTCAGAGCATTGGGAGTGGAGCCCATGGATGCATAAGGAGATCTTGAAGAAGATGCAGAGATGGCAAAGGAAAGCTTGGAGCTATCATGCTCATTGGAAAGCTATGGAGATGAAGCTTGGGTATGTAAGAGAATTTTGTTGCTTTATGTAACTGGAATTGATACAATCTCTTGTCCTACTCTCTACTACATATTCTTGATCATTGAAGCATGCTATAAGTGATGCTAATCATTTTGATGAGGATTTTTGAGCAGCCAATGAAAGGAGATGAAGATCCAAGCAAAGAATCTTGGATGAGCAACTATGAGTTGCATATGAACATGGTATGCATGTTTGAGGTATTGCACTCAATTGAATGAAGTGCAAGTTATGATTATGTACATGGCTGAAGTTTGAAGATTTTATGTATGCTTGATGATAGCATTATATGCAATGATATGCTTATGTATGCATGCTTGTGAAGTTTATGCTCATGATGAATGCCAATTTTGGACAGCCATGCGTAGGCTGAATATAAGTTGAATTTGGAGTTGATGATTGATGTAAAACATGCAAAAATGTATGCAAATGTGGTTAACCATAATATATACACATGTTTGATGATGTGTGGATGAGTAATAGGCTATTTTATAAAGCCTATACAAGCTGAAATTTGCAGGTTTGTGTAGCCATATGAATTGGCATGAAGGGAGCTGAATATATGCTCAAATGACTGATGATTTGCATGCATGAATATATGTGATGGTTAGTGTGATATTGAAGCACTAAAGGTTGTTTATGTTCAGCCATGTGTTTGGATGCAATGAATATTGGTAAGATGCAAGGCTGCCATGTATGAAGTTTGTGGATGTATCTTGTTGTGGATAAAACTCATTGAGGTAAATTTCCAAAAACAAATGTGTATGCTTATGTTATGATTACTAAAAGCATTTGATCTTTGAGTTTAGATACATCATATGAATGCAATGCTCCTATTAGCACAAGCCAAAAAAAGATTGGCAAAGCTTGGATGAAGCGATGACACAAAGCTTGGAGCCGAAGCAAAGGAAGGAGCCCAAGCTCAAAGATTGTGAAACACATAGCGTGTGCACTTGAAGATTGGAATCCAAGCTGAAGGTGGACAAGGGTGAAGCCTAGGATTGAGCTTCCCAACAAACGAGGAGTAGAAGACTCCAAGGTAAGGGCTGGCATGAAGTGTTGAAGACTCAAAGAGGACTTCAGGATACTCCCCATGGTTTGAGCACAAGCAAGTGCCATGCTAGAAGCTAGAGCCACCTGAGAAGAGTGACATGATGGCTGAAGCAAAGGAAGGTAAAAGAAGACCATTTGCAATGCTAAGGGCTGAGGTAAAGGGTAAGAAAAATCCACATTGTGTGTGGTGGTAAGTTCCAAAAATAAATCATGTGAATGTATTGTCAAAGGATGAGGCTAGTAAGACCACCAAAAGAGAGTGGCAGGCAAATGTAAAGATGAGTAAGACCATCCCAAGAGGAATGGCAAGTTTATGTGAGGCAAGTAAGTCCATTCCAAGAGGAGTGGCAAGCCTATGTTAGGTGCAAGAAGCACCATATACGAAGTGAAGGTCTAGTGAAAGGTTGAGGCAAGTAAGACCACCCAAGAGGAGTGGAAAGCCTATGGCAAGTAAGACCATTCAAATAGGAATGGCAAGCCTATGTAAGGGAAAGTAAGACCATCCCAAGAGGCATGGCAACCCTTGTTAGGTGCAGGAGGCACCATTGGTCACATTCACATTTCTTGTGTTGGTTTGTAGGTGATGAAGAAAGTTTGGAAGATGTGGAAGCTACAAATGCTTCACATGAAAGGAACTCATGAAAGAGTTCATGTATGATCAGCCCATTGTTGATTTTGCAGGTCTAAAATCAGCCATGAAGAATGAACAAAAGACTATGAAGCAAGGGGGAGTTGGGTTGCAAGGATTGGAAGATCCAAAACAAGTCCAAAGAAGAGAACATGGAGCCAACACAAATTTCAGATTTGAAAGAGACAAAGAAAAGAGGAAGAGCAGCCACAAAAGGTAAATTGAAAGCATGAGAAGGAGCCACCTATATGGAAGGAGCATCTAGAAGGCAAGGAGCAGCCATAAAGTAAAAAAGGAGTCATGAAGGTAGAAGAAAGCATGACAACCATGAAGACATCAAAAAAGGAGAGCAAGAGCAACCATAGGCAAATTTGAAGATGATCCAAAGAGAAAGGAGGATCAAAGCAAAGCATGCAAGCCTAGAAGACATGAAGCCATGAACGTAGACAAAGGAAGATGAGACATGCAAAGAGAGGACAACAAAGAAGAAGAGAGTGAAGCAACGAAGATAAGTACATCCAAGGTGATCTCATATTATAAAAGTTTTGTATGAAGCATGTTTATGCTAGGGTTTGAGGAAGCCTCTCATGAAGAGCCAAAGAAGCAAAGAAGAAGTTGGAATGAAGCCAAAGAAGCTTCAAAGCAAAGAAGGAGGATCACCAACCAATCAAAGGAAGAGATACAAGGGCCATAGAAGCAAAAGACGAAGAGGAGGAGAATTGGAGAGTAGCATGGACTCCCAATTGTAGCTTGAGGGGGAGTGTTGAAAATTATGGAACATGTACAAGCTCCAAATGTGAGGCTTGACACATAGTCACCTCTCATGGAATACTCAAAAAGTACGTGACCTTATCCATATGAAGTGATATGGAGCACCAAAAGCCACCCAAGGCAATGGAAGCACAAAGGACAAGAAAGGAAAGGTCAAGAGGTGAGAGAAGATGCAAGGGTAGGTGAAAAGTCCCGTGCCCATAGCTCTATATATAGAGCTCATTTGAACGTGAATATTTGTGGAGAGGACAAGGAGATGGTGTAGATGCATATGCTGTTCATTCTCTCACCAATGGATATCAAAAGGTACCTCATTTGGATGCTAGAAGGTACAAAGGTATTGTAGCTACATACCTTGTTTGTACACAGCCACCTTGTGAAGGTGATATCTCTCTATGTACTTATCCGATTAATGCATATGATATCCTTTTGGAAAGCTTATCTCTCATACGCACTGTACCTCAAATATCTCTGTCATATCATTCTCCAGTAGTTACTGAGAGCATTTCTTGTGAACCTCAGTTTTTCGCTTAACGTGAGATGATAGGTAGTCTATCTTTGTGCAGTCGGTTACCTAGTCAAATGAACTCCAAATGGAGTGTTCTATAGCCTGTTAGAAAGCTAACAAGTCTACTGTGTGTGGAGAAAATTGCAGAGCCATTGGATCTCTAAGCTGGGACTGAATCAGGTTTTAGTAAGCATGTGTCTTGTAGGGCAGATTCTAGAAGAGGTTCTCTAACTTCCGCTGCGTGTATTGGAGTGCAATTTCTCCACATCCTCTTCCTCTTCTTCTTGATGATTGACCTTCATCTTGGCTTGATTGACTCCCTTGATAGCTTTGGCTACCTTGTTGATAGTTGCTTCTACCTCTTCCTCTTGAAGCACCTCTATTGCCTTTGCCTCTTCCTCCCTTGCCTACATAGAAGAGTTCGACTTGGCTGCCCTTTGACTTGTTGCCTCCATGGTTGAGCTCCTCAGTCACCATAAGAGAAGTAAGTTGCTCAAAATCTGGTAATGAATCCCTTACAGACACAGAGGTTGTGAATGACTTCCATTTATCATCTTCTCTAAGCCCATTGAGTGTGTGGGCAACTAGGTCATGTTGAACAAGTGCATCACATATCTCTTTTACTTTTGAATATGAATTCATTAATGCTCTGATTTGATGACTTCCCAAGGTTTTTAAGTTCATTCTTGAGCAGAATTTTTCTAGCCTTTGTAGAGGTAAAGTACAACCTTTCTAAACACTCCCAAACCTTCTTAGATGTATCTAGGTCTTGGATATGACCTATCATGGAGTTGCTTATGTGTTGAGAAAGAATGAAGATCACTCTCCTATCCCTTTCTTCCCATCTAATGGCTCCCTTTGATTCTCAGTAGGTGTATGTGGATCTATGTATGGCTTCACCTCAGTACCACTAACTAACCCCCAAAGATCCTTTCCCATGAGGAAGTTAGAGATTCTAAACTTCCAAGGTTGGTAATTGCTCTTTGCAAGCTTCTCAATCTGAGTATTATATTATCCCATTGTGTATGAGACTATAAGTGGATTTACCATTAAGGAAGGAAATTTTTGTGGAGATAGATAGGTTTTTGGAAGAATTCATAAGGGAATTTTCAAAACAGGCATTAAGCATAGTACTTCTATATTAATTCATACATTTAAGCGAAATCAAGAAGAGAGTGTAAGGATAGCAACTAGAAGATTCAAAAAATATTTGGATATATGTATTCATGAAGAAAAACCATCAATTCCTAACAGGGTGTCACTGTTTATTGAAGGATTGAATAATGCATAATTAAGGACAATGGTTTACTGTAGGAGATGTCTAGACCTAATCTCTTGCATCAAGGAAGCTATTGATCTAGAAGAAAATAGAGGGACTAATATCCTAATATTTGATCAACAAGGCAATGGGGAGAATAAGATATGATCCATTAAAGAGTTAGCTCAAGCCATAGCAAAAGCTCTAGGAGACACATCCAAAATAAACACAATCAACTCTAGAATAACACAAACCAAGAATATTATGTATGCAAAAGAGAATCGTCCTACTAATCTATGTAGCAAAAACCATCACACCTACAAGATAGAAGAACACTCAAATATTGCACTCCAAAAAAGGAATGGGCAAACCATACCAACGGAGGAGTGTTTTTATAAAAAACAACCACTCAGAGAAAGGGAATATCAAAACCACCTAGTGCAACAGAGGGAAATAGATTTCTTGGACCAACCTAGGCCTGTCCTACGACAACAACCACCCATATCAACCAATGTTGTTCCAGTGAAGTGCATACTGGTAGAAGAAAATTTAAAAAGATCCTTGGTACCAACCAAAGAGTACTATGATGGTTATAATAGCCATTTTGATGACCATTCTGAAGATACCAATTGGTATTACACATATAACAAAGAGTCTTATGTTCAAGCTTTGGATATGGGAAATGGGAGAATTGAAATGGATGCAATCACATTCATGTATATAACAAATAACTACTTTAAGAGTAGAAGGAGCACATTGTAAAGATTTTGAGAGAGAACACTTGACTGGGACTGTCCAAAAAATCCAAATAGGAAAAATGAAAATAATGACATACCCTCAAAAGCATTAGAAATCTTGACAAACTCTAGAAGTGATCAAGAAGAAACAACACTTGTCCAAGTATTGAAAAGAGCTCAATTCAAGCATCAAAAAATAAACATGGAGGAGGAGAAAAGGGACATGAAAAACAAACCTTCATCGAAAGAAAAGAGAGCTAAGCAAAAAGAAAAGTGGGAGAAGAAAGTGGAAGAACTGGAAAAGTCATTACAAACCAAACTTCAAAAGAAATCAAAAGAAAAGGATTCTAAATAGAAACATGAGTACAGAAAAATGAAATATTTATCAAAAAAATTCAATACTTTGAACAAGGAATATACAACAAGAATAGAAGAAGGACCCATTCCAACTGATCAAGAAAAAATTTATCGAATTCCTAAATTAGAAGCACAGAGAATGCACATATGTAAAGAAATCATAGAAAAGACTCAACAATCACTAGTGAAGATCCTTTAGAAACCAATCCCAAAAACATAGAAATTTTGTAAGAAAGAGTTCTAATGGAGGTACTAGAAAAATTGGAAAAGCGACAAAATGATCAACTACCTTACTCAAGAATCCAACAAGGGATAGAAAAAACTAGGAAAACAAGCCTAATTAAGGAGATACCATTGAAAATGGAAGTTAGGTTGAATGATCGGTTTCAAATTCTGTGTCAATGGACTCTGAAAGAAATAATCAAACACAACCCCCATATACAAGAATATCTGAGTAAAGAGAGAAAAACTTCAATAGAAAATCTTGTTAATTCAAATAAAGAGTCACTCATGCAAGTACCAATAGACAAATTGGAGGATACAATGAGGGAGAAGAGGGTAATACCATACTTTCAATCCACTATGGAGATAAAAAGACAAATGTCATTCTAGATAATGGAGCTAAGGTAGCCATTATGACAAGAAAAACTTGGGAAGAATCAGGTGTTCAACAACTTAAACCTACTAGAATGAAACTCCAGCTTGCAGATGGACACATAGAAACACCTCTAGGTATTTGGGAAAAGGTAAGCATTAAAACATGTGGAGTAGAAATCGAAAAAAACTTTGCAATAGTGAAATTTCCTCATCTTACCTCATATTAGATCATCGTAGGAAGACCTTTTATGAGACAACTACAAATAGTTCAAGATTGGGGAAAGGATTGCCTTTATCTGCAAAACCTAGGAAATGTAACCAAAGTCAACCTAAGGAGGAGAAATTACCATAATATATCTCCAAGGGAATGGAATAAGGTCCACACTACACATGATTGTATAGATGAATCAAATGAAATGGCAATTGAAGAAAGTGAAGATGAAGCATTGCTTTGGGCATTTGGTCCAACAAGTAAAAAATTACAAAAAAGATTCCTTTTGAGGAAGGACGATTGTATGAATGATGATACAATAGAGGATGAAAGATATATACCTCAAAAATTCAATGATGACGATCTTGAACCCTATGGATTGACTTAGATCTTGTCTACATTAGATGTAGCCAATGAAGAAAATGTGGGGATTGTTGGAGTTTGAGGTCTACAGAAGCACGCGAACAACACAAGGACGAAGAAGAAGCTTGGACTAGAACATATGATATTAAATGTATTACCACTAGAATGTACAAAGATAAGTGACCCATTAGGGTTATAGGCGTATATACAAGACGAGGGAAAAAAACCTCCTAAAGAGGGAAGAAAGTGCCCCAGTGGTCCTAGTGTGTCCACACACATCACTACCTAAATATATCAACAAATCCCCCCTAGGAGTGATGTGGTGAACAAGGAGTTGGCACCTATGTATAAGGAACTGCCAAGCTATGTGGAATCAATCCACAAAAGGAAGTACGCCCAAAGCTGTGCAAAAAGCTTCAAACGTCTCTCGAGGTAGAGCCTTTGTAAAAGCTCTGCAATGTTCTCCTACATGGGCACATATGCCAAACAATCTCTCCCTGACATAATGATACTGGCCTCAATGTGCTTAGTGTGAGCATGGAACACAAGGTTTCTCGCAACTGCCAATGCGCTTTGACTGTCACTAAAGATGGTGGTGGTAGAAGACTGACCAACACCCAAATCAGCCATAAGGCATCTGAGCCACACACACTCAACAGTTGTTGTGGAAGTTGCCATATACTCAGCCTCTCAACTAGAAGTAGCCATAGTAGGCTACTTCTTGATTGACCAAGATATGCATGAGCTACCAAGCATGAAGCAAAAACCACTAGTGGACACACAAGTGTCATAGCAACCAGCCCAGTCAGAGTCAGGAAAAGCATGCAAATCTCGTGCTAGTGATCACCCCTTGGGATAAAACAATCAAGTAGTCGGGTAGCGCTCAAGTAGTGAAAGATGCACTTAAGTGCTTTCCAATGCTTGATACCTAGGCAAGGTGTAAACCTGCTAATCTATGAGACAAAAAACTCAATATTTTGTCGAGTCATGCATAAGTAAATCAAGCGTCCAACAGCTTGTTGATAGAGTATAGCATCAAATCCATCTGCAGCATCATGAAGACGCAACCGTAAACCTGTCTCCATAGGCGTGGCAATAGGTTTACAGTCTTCAAGGCCAAAATGCTGCAATAATGTGTCATTATATTTTGTTTGACACAAAGTTATTCTGCAATCAACTTGCATAAATTGAATGCCCAAATATAGATGCAAATGCTCCAAATCAAACATCTCAAATGAGACATGCAGATTAGCCTTGAAATCAGCAATATGCTTCTCATGAGGACCAATGAGCAACATGTCAGCAACATACACAACAATGATCAAAAGCACATCATTTACATGCTTAACATATAAGGTGCTCTTAGTTGGAATGTTCTCGAAACCATGTGCAATCAGATAGGCATGTAGCTTTTCATACCAAGAACGTGGTGCTTGCTTCAAACCATATAATGCCTTTTTCAACCTGCACACTTGCTTTTCATGCCCCTTCTACACAAAGCCATGGGGCTGAAAAACATACACTTCTTCATGCAAGTCACCATTCAGAAATGTACTTTTAATGTCCAACTGATGTATATTCCAACCATGATGAGCTACAAGTGCATAAATGATATGAACAGTAGTAATTCGACAAGTAGGACCAAAGGTCTCATCAAAATCAATGCCACTTTCCTAAGAATAACCCTTTGCAACAAGCCTAGCCTTAAACCTATGAATTGTTCCATCAACCTTACACTTCAGCTTGTAAACGCACCTAGTGCCAATGGCGTTCTTGCTAGGAGGTAAGTCACATAAAGACCAAGTGCCATTCTTCATTATACCATCGTATTCAGATTGCATAACAACCATCCAATTTTCTAAATTTTGTGCTTCATCAAACAAAAGAGGTTCGTTCTCATCAGGGAGACTAGAGGTAGCCATAGCATAGCAATCTGATGTAAAAGAGACATTATGAGAGCTAGAACAAGTACAATATGATAGAGGTGCATCTAATTTGTTGTCACATAAAGTCTGCACTAGCCATTTTGGCATAGTTTTTTCATCCTCAATATCAGCTCTCTCATCAATGAGTGCGTCATGTAAATCTGCATCAGAAATAGAATGATCTACATCATCACATGAAGCATGTAAAGGCTGAGGAGTTGCCTCATTAGGATGAGCACTAGACTATCCGCTTGTAAAATGAGGCAGCAAAGTGTCATACATATCTTTGGAGCTGACTCATGTAGCCGTAATGCATGAAAGCAATGGACAAATAGCATCTTCCACAAAAACATCAGAACTAACCAAAATGAATTTAGTCTATGGACGACAAAGATGATAGCCTTTGCTTTCAGAATTGTACCCATCAAAATACATTTCACTACTTTATCATCCAATTTCTTGCGTTGTTGTTCAAGCACTAATGCATATGCTAGACAACAAAAAACTTGCAGGTGAGCAACATATGGCTTACGACCATGCCAAACCTTATATGGTGTGATAGACTACAATTCTTTAGTGGAACACCTGTTAAGTACATATGTTTCACACATAACAGCCTCGAGCTAGAAACTATGTGGTAAATCCTGACTCTTGACCATACGCCTCGACATCTCCATGCGTGATGTGTTTTTCTTTTTAACAAATCCATTCTGTTGAGGTGTATACAACAATGTACACTAATGTTTTATCCCATCTTCATCCAAAAATGCATGAAAATCAGAAGACATATATTCCCTCCTCGATCACAACATAGGGTGCCCATTTTACTTGCTGATAGATTTTCAGCCAAAACCAAAAATTTTTTGATGCACATAAACACTTTGGACTTTGCTTTCAATGGATATACCCATGCATGCTGTTAGCAGCCGATGTGGATGACCACTTTCATTGTAATCACAATTCTTATTTCCAACGTAATTCAAGGAAGGTTGACGAAGATATCAAGAGTTTTTTGGAAATTATTAATTTCCCTTATTCTATATTTTGGAAGTTCAAAACGGTGTGAAGTCATATCCCTTACAAAGAAGTATGTTGTGGTATCTGATAGACAGATTTTGAAAGTGATAGATACGGAATAAGTAGATACGCAAAACTGTGGAAGGTGAAGTCTGTAATTCTGAAGTTAAAATGTCGAGATTATATTGTAATGTATTCACATTCATACTCTGAAATGAAGAATCTATTCTATTGTGCACAAGTTATGATTCTGTGTACACTGTGTATGATCGATTGTCTCTGTTTATAATCAATGTTATTTTAAGCGGTGTGGAACAGAAATGCATGTTTACGAGTATTGTGTATTCGTAAATCCCCATTCTTGAACCTGTAAAGTGGGGTGTTGTTAGTTTGTATAGGCAATTAGTACCCTGAACATATCGCGACCACGATGGGATGGGGTAACAGAACACAACACAAAGTGGATTGATGCCGGTACGAAGTGGGAAGGAGTACTTACAAAAGACTCATCATCACAATTATCTAGACAAATTTGTGTAGCAGACACTCACAACATTGAAGCTTGAAGACATTCGTCTTAAGCATGTAATTACTATTACAAAGGAAGTATAGTTTTGGGTGGAAACCGGAGTTTTACCCCCAAGCTTTTTAAGGATGTAGTCTTTGAGTGGAAGTATGGTAAATTAACTAAAGTATTGTGGCAAGGGGAATTTAGTGGGACTAACTAGCAGAACCACCTATAGGAAGAGGAATACTCTATGGAAGTAGGTCAAAGCAGTAGTAGCGTAACCCCGCCAGAATTGTAGTTAGGTCTAATACCCTCACCTCAAACCCATACCTTACAAATGCTTGGTGATTCGATAGTGAACAGACACCCATTACCAGTGTTAAACTATACTCATTTTCATGGGTGAGTGGATGAGGGTCATGATATGCACGTACAGACATTTGAGAATCAGTGGTTATGTAATCATCGTAATATGCATGATAGTTGGCACAAATTTCAAGTGTTTCAAGCCATGTTAGTCGGTGATGTAGGAAAATGGTTTATTGAGTACCCTCTTGATTACTTTTCAACCTATGATGAGTTGAAGGCAACATTCTTAGAGCAATTTCGGACTGCTAAGAGTGTTTCAGAGTTACATTCTTCACTTCAGTATATGCTACAGAAAGGGACGATCGAATAGTATGCATCAGATTTCAGATATATGCTGTGGCAGTTTCCGACATATAAATGTCTTACTGAGGAAATGTTAATAGAATTCTTTGTTGAAGGACTTCATCCACCCATTAAAGAGAAAATCCATATGTATACACTCCACCAATCTCATATGCTAGATCAGATTAATGACTTAGCGATCAAGATGGATCGGAAGATGCAATTTGCCAATTTGGGCTCTGAGAAGACTACTTTGGTGTTCAAGAAGGGTGCGATCCTAGAGAAGCATCTATACATTAAACTATCATTGGGGGCATTGCTTGAACTAGTCCCAGCATTCCGGACACAATTACTACACCAACTGCAGGAAAAATATACACCTTTTGAAAATCCGGAACCCTCAGTCTCAATGGTAAGGATTGTGCTGGACAAAATAGTGGATTATGCGGTTCCTATGATTACAATACAATATAAAAATAAAGTTATTCAAAAGGTTATGATTGATGGGGGTTCTAATATCAGTATTGCATCTACCACCATGTGTAAGCAAATGGGTTGGAATAACATTGACCCAGCTCCCTTTTTTGTTCGGATGGAAGAACAATCAAGGGTACAACCAGTGGGGCTGGTCAAAGATATCCCTATTGGTATTGAAAAAGTTCTATTTAATATTACATTTGTTGTATTGGAACTAAAGGGGAAAAATTTAGATTATAACTTACTATTGGCAGGCCATGGTTGCGTAATGCTAAAGTTCGCCAGAATTGGGATGAAAAGACAATTACTTTCTAAAGAGGCCATGCCAAGTTTTCTGTTCCCTTAGATGAAGAGGACCACTGCCTTTCAGAGCATAAACCACTGTTAGTAGAGCCTCTGCATATGCTGGATGGACTCGACGACGATGAGGAATAGCAATTTTTAGAAGCCAATAGTTATTTACTCTCGTTCGGGGTAGTCGATGTTTTAGTCATCAGTTTTGAATGGGACAGTATTGCAGTCGTGGTGTGTACAAAATCTCTTGAATTGTAGGAAGCGAATAGCATTGAACCAGTAATCAAAGACCCTATAGAGAATGGCCAAATATGCATGAAACAAGATTCTTTAGAGGTTGTCAATTTGGGGACTACGAAAGAGCCTAAGCCAGTCTGAATCTGTTCGAAGCTTGCTCCATGATGCCGGAGGGCCTTGATTGCCTTGTTGCACAAGTATAAGGATGTTTTTGCTTGGACATATTCAGACATCAAAGGACTGGATCCAAAGCTTTATCATCACCAAATTTCGCTTAAACTAAATGCTACTCCAGTGATGCAGCAATGATACAAAATGAGCCCTAATTTTGTAGAATAGGTCAAACATGAGTTGGATTCATTGATAAAAGTTGGCTACATTGTTCCCATTGAAAATCCAGAATGGGTCTCCCCTATAGTGATTGTTCTGAAGAAAAATAAACAGTTACGAATCTATGTTGATTATAGGAAACTAAATGCAACCACTATACCAAATCCTTTTCCCTTATTGTTTTTTGACAGTATGCTTGATGAGGTTGCAAGAAGGGAAATGTATTCATTTATCGATGGAATTAGTGGCTATAATCAAGTTTGGATGGTGGAAGCAGACATACCAAAAACCGCCTTCATTACGAACTAGGGAGTCTTTGCGTGTATTGTCATGTGGTTCGGATTACGGAATGCGCTGAGTACTTTCCAATGCTGCATGCAACAAATCTTTGCCCCATATCTTACTACCTTCATCCACATATTTTTGGACGATTTCTTTGTTTCGGGCACCATGGTAGCTCATTTGGAACATTTGCAAGCTTGTTTTGATTCCTATCGACAAGTCCACCTTTGTTTGAACCCAAATAAAGCAACTTTTGCAGTTAAATGTGGCAAAATATTGGGCCATGTCATTTTGGAAAAGGATATAGCAGTGGATCTAGACAAGGTCAAAGTTATCCTAGAAACTCCAACACCCCGCAATCCAAAGGAAGTGTTACAATTTTCGGGGCAGGTGCGATGGCATGACAGACACTTACAGGGTCTTGCTCATATAGCCATTCCATTAAAGAAGCTGACACATGTGAAACCGACAGATTTTTTCTAGATGTCCGAAGCACAAACAACGTTTGAGTGCTTACGAAAAATGCTAGCCACCACACCGATACTGAAAGCTCCAAACTGGACACAATAATTTCATGTCTTTGTGGACACTTCAAACAGAGCCATTGGAAGTGTCTTAATGTAGAAGGAGGATCCAAGTTGGTTCCGTCGTGTGTACTATGCTAGTGGAAGACTCACAACTACTAAGCATAATTATTTGATGACGGAACATGAATGCTTAGGTTTGATCTATTCAATAAAGAAGTTCCGGAATTACTTGTTGGGTCGCACATTCACTTTTCATGTTGATCACAGTGTGCTGTTATATTTGGTTAAACATGAGAATTTGGCAGGCCGCCTTGCTCGGTGGGTCCTGCTTTTACAAGAATTTGAATTTGATATTTTTCATTGCCCAGGTGCTTGTCATGCTATTGCCGACTTTCTCTCACATATCGATCATAGGGAACCCCCTGATAGAGTCGATGACTCTCTTTCAAACGCAGAAATTTTTTCGGTAGTCGAAGTGGAGCATGCTCCTCACACTTACCCCATAGGGTACAAATAAATGCTTAGTTTTCTTGAGAATGGCATTGCTCCATACTACTTAAGTTTCGTAGCACGGAAAAAACTTGGCCTTCGTAGTCGTAGGTTTACTGTTATTATGGGTCAATTGTATCATAAGGACCCTACCAGCACTTGGATGCACTGCGTTCCTCCACACAAGGTGAAGGCCGTCATTTCAGAGGCTCATGCTGGTGAAGCTGGAAGACACTTCAATCATTCGATTACATTGCGAAAAATCCAGTAGTCTGGATTATGGTGGCCAACTATGTACTCAGATGTGCAACAAGCAGTACGGAATTGTGATCCCTGCCAATGAACTGGAGAACTTCCTGATAGTCATCACTTTTCGTTGCAGCTGATTTTGCCTCTTGAACCTTTTCAAAATTGGTGTTTGGACTTCATTGGTCCCATCAAACCACCTGCTGCACATATCAGAGCCTTGCACATTTTAATCTATATGGATTATTATACACGTTGGGCCAAAGCATGGGCAACTAAGAAAGCTATTGCATGAACAGTAGCATGGAAATTGTTGAATGATATCGTTTCGCATTATGGGTTACCGCTGGAATTAGTTTCTGATCGGGGAACTCATTTTTTGAATCAGTTGATTGCTGAACTCACCGCCGAATACCAAATTAAGCATAAATTTAGTTTCTCCTATTATCCTCGGGAGAATGGATTGGTGGAAAGCACTAACAAGGTGTTACTGCACATGCTCCAAAAACTGTTGCTTGATTCAATGGATCAGTGGGAAATTATGCTCCCCACAGTCCTTTGGGCTTACAGAACTGCTTATAAAGTTTCGGTCGGTAGCACACCTTTCAAATTGCTCTATGGACAAGAGGCGATACTACCCTTTGAATTTGTGGTACCCAGCCTCCGGATTGCAGTGCTGAGGCAGTTGGTTCTAGAGGAGTCTTTTGCATATCAAATGGAGCAATTGTGGTGCTTAGATGAATAGCACTATCATAGCTTTTTACTGCTTCAGCAAGTTCAGAGCCGTCAGAAGAGGTGCAATGATCGCAATCTGTGAACTAAGATTTTTTGGCTGGGGGATCTTGTTTTGTATTTTCACTCCAAAATGAAGAGAAAGATAGGTAAACTAAAATTGCGGTGGACCGGTCCATTTTGGATTCATGAGATGTGCGGTCTCGATTTATTTTGATTGGCTACGTTGACTGGTAAAGTTCTCCCGACTATCATTAATGGGTCTAAATTATGGCCCCATCAGTGTTCTCATTAAATTCAAAAAAAAAGGATTTCTAAATACAAATATTACAATTAAATACATCGGATCATGGGATCTCAAGCATGATGCGTAGTATAACTACTTTAAGTGCATTCGTAAATGCATTCATACAGCGCAATCAACAAACGGTGGCTGCAACAACGTTTCAAATTTGATGATTATTTCTTATTTTGAGAGCCAGATTTTAGTGGAGATTTGTGAGTTACGATTCCTTGATTCATGACCATGGTGCAGACTTGTAGCTCTCTACACAGGCAGGCCGATCATAAAAGGCTGCGCACTTTTCCGAATTTTGCTTATTTGGCGAGTTTGCATACAGAGCAACTACAATGAGCACAGCTATTGGGCGTTAGAATAATGAAGGAGAAGAGCAAAAGTATAGCGATGGTTGTCTCCTTCTCGGATTTCCACCTATACATTCCAGAGAAGTTGTCACAGGAGCAGAAGGACTAGTCGAGTGCAGAGGACTTTTGCAGTGTGCAATGCTTGATTGGCACAGCCTTCGATCTCATCTGCAGGCGAAGGATATCGCCATGGAGCTAACGAGGCAGACGGATGGAAACAACATTAACTCATAGGAAATTAGTCTTCGCATTGGCCAGGAAGTGTTCCAGTTTTCCACTACACTAATTGCTGAACAATTCACGTAGCTAGTGAAGGCATTATGTCAAGCATGGATTCTGTCGATGTTGTAAAAATTTATGCATTGCTCGGCAAACCCTATTTGGGTGAATACAGGTTTGCGCAATTGCCAGATGACAACCTGTTGAAGTTGGGAATGTTACTAACAAACATGATTATTAACTTGCAAGCTAAGCATTACGGAGTATCCTAGTAGCTCTATACCTTGGTGAAGGAATCTGCGAAGACACAGGTCAATTGGGCAGAAATTTGTTTTGGAAGCTAAAGAAGGAAGTCCATAGATTGTTCAGATGCACCGGACGAGCCGTGAACGTAGTGCTAGACTCCAAGGTGGGAGTAGTTTTTACTTTGCTTTTCACGACTCCGGTGTACTTACCTCTAGAATACACAGTATGCTCGGGTAAGGTATTTTTACAGATTCTAAAAAAAGAGTGACAGAGTGGAAATCAGGAGGTAACACTTCTCAAGAGCAGGCACAGACTGAGGTTGATGAAGAGGAGAAATCCAGAAGGCAACAGGTGGCAGAGAATCAACGGAAAGAAGAAAAGAGGAAGGCCAAGGAAGAAGCAGAGAGGAAGGCAAGAGAGGAAGAGGCAGCATGGAATCAAGAAGAAGAAGAGAGACAACAACGCCAAGAGGAAGAGGAATCTCCGAGAAGAGAAGGGGAAGAAAGGGAAAAAAGAGCTACCAAGGAGGAGAGACATCGAAAGTAACAACAGGAACAAGGTGATCATTCCGGAAGCTCTTCAAGTAAGACTCCGATGTTACATACTTTTCAAATGTGCACACTAGTGGATAAGTAGAAGACTAAGCAAGGACGGGTGAAGTTACCTCCACTTCCATGCACAAATATTATTTATCCTTGGATGTATAGTGATGAAACTATTAGACTAGAAATACTTGGTGACTTAGCCAGAGGGTTGTCCTGGAGTATGGTTAAGCTCGAAGAGTTTCAAAACAAATATAATTTTATGATTGTGGAAAGAGATAAGTTGTTTACGGAGCGAGAACAAATGATGGCATATATTAACTGACTCCAAGCAAAGGCAGAAGTTGTTAGAGCTGAGAGTGCTATTAGAGACAATACAACAAATGAGGAACTGATGGATGAATTGAATGAGACGATTTCAAAAAATAACACTTTAAAAGTAATTGTTGAAGAGAATTCTAAAATTATAGCTCGATTACAAGTGAAGGTCAGACAAACGTAGAAGTCGCAGCAGAAATTGAAGAAGACGAATAAGGAGTTAGCTGCTAAGTTGTAGAAGGCTGAACAAGAAGTGTAGAGGTTAAAGGCAAAGGTCAAGGAACAGAGAGGTGAAATGAAAAGACAAAGCATATCTACCACAGAATTCGAAGAAAGACTGGCAGTTCAGAATTCAGAATATACTGCCTTAGAAGAAAAGTTCCGGACTGTGCAGGAGAATCTGGATACAGTGCAGGCACAGGTTGCAGGGATTCTTGAACTGGAAAAACAAGTTATTCAATGGAAGCAACATTGTGCAGATGCGAACCTCGTTTTGGCCGATAAAGAAGTGGAAGCGGAGAAGCTCAGAAAGGAGGATTCAATTTGGAACTCACTTATAAAACAAAGTTAGAAGAAATGTCCAAGATAACTATGGAATATATAACTAAAATATCGGATGTTACTATATCTTTTGACAAGCTTTTAGAAGGATTCCAATAGCGTATTCCCAAATTAGAAGCTTCCGTAGTTAGCTTTAGAAGTTCTAGTCAATAGTTATTAGATCCAAGGGAATTTTTTGAAGTGAAAATACTATTAGTCAAAGAAAATATTAGAGAGATGTTCAATGAATTGTGGTATGATATAGAAAGAATTATGTTTCCAGAGATGCAAAATCAAGATGATGATGTGTAGACTTGTATACTTTGTATTAGTGGGTTTGAATCCACCGTGCATGCCAGTGTTAGCAGCCAGTGTGGATGACCACTTTCATTGTAATGACAATTCTTATTTCCAATGTAATTGAAGGAAGGTTGATGGAGATATCAAGAGTTTTTCGAAGAAGTATGCTGTCATATTTGACAGACAGATTTCGGAAGTGATAAATATGGAATAAGCAGATACACAAAACTGTGGAAGGTGAAATCTGTGTTTCTGAAGTCAGAATGTAGAGATGATACTCTAATGTATTCTCTTTCATACTCAAAAATCAAGAGTTTATTCTACTATGCAGAAGTTATGATTCTGTGTACATTGTGTATGATGGATTGTCTTTGTTTATAATCAATGTTATTTTAAGAGGTGTGGAACAAAAACACATGTTTACGAGTATTTTGTATTTGTAAATCCCCGTTCCCAAACCTGTAAAGTGGGCTGCTGTTAGTCTATATTGGCAATCAATACACTCAACAATGCCTAGAAAAATCATCAATGAAAGTCACAAAGTGAAGATAGTTTCCAAAAGAGGGTGTCTGCATAGGACCATAGACATCACTGTGAACAAGCTACAATTTTTTAGTAGCTCGAACTGAACCATCTTTTGGGAATGAGGAATGCTATATTTTGCCCAAAATATAGCGTTCACAAACATTTTTACCAGATGCCTCAAGTTTGGGCAAAGAGGACACCTTTTTAGATTTCTGCAAGCGTAGAAACCTAGCAAAATTCAAATGACCAAAGCATGCACACAAAGGCTTCACATCTATCATAGCCTCATAATTATGTACTGCACATGCTAAATCATTCACAGATTTTTCATAGTCTATGAGCTTATACAACCCACGACATAAAATGCCAGAAGCAATAATGACATTGCCATTTGACAGATCATTAACTGTACATCTATCATCAACAAATTTCACAATCAAGCCGATCTTGGCTAATGCTAAAATTGATAACAATTTTTTCTTGATCCCTGATACAAATAAAGCATCTATTAATGTAAAACAACTACCATCAATAGTAGTCAGAATGATCTTACAAACTCCCATGATAGGATAAGAGAAGTTGTTGGTGCATATGATAGTATTCCATATAGGGGCAAGCTCGAGTGAAGTGAAGAAACTACACTGCAAGGTAATATGTTTGGTTGCCCCACTATCAAAGTACTGAACATCTGAGTGTATTGCAATAATACATTGCTCATGAGAAGATGGGTCAAAACTACAAATAGTAGTAAATGCCCATCCTTCATTCTACACAAGATTAGTAGACTCTTCTTTTGGTGTAGAGGGCTCTACAACAACCATTCCAACCACTTTCTTCTTTGCCTCTTTTGTAGCCACTTCTGGACAACTCTTTATGACATGATCATTTGCTTTATAGTATTTACAAACAATTTCTGTTTTTCTATTTTCTTCTCATCTCTGTCATCCTTCTTTGATTGTGCAGAATTAGCAAATTTTTGCTTACTAGTAGAGGAGCTCCATTTACCTTTGCCTTTCTGACTAGCCAAGAAAGCTTGATCTGGAACACACATAATGGACCTATTCTACATAGATTGATTTTCCTATAACAGAACAAAGGCTAAATCCTAAAATGTTAAGGCATTTGCATTGCCTTTAATCATCAAACAAAGATTAGAAGAAAAACTCTAATATGAATCGAGAAGACCATTCAGAATAGTCTGCACAAGTGAACTGTCAGACAATACTTTATCAATAGAAATCAATTGTTTCTTCAAATCTTTGATATTTGTTAGAAAACTAAATCTCCTTCATTCATGTGCTCAGTCTCCAACTATTTTCCAAGGTAAGCAACAAGAGCCTCATTCCTTGCTTGGTATAAAGTGGTAAGTGTATCCCAAGCATTCGTAGTTGTTCTCCAAGAGAGAATGTGAGGAATAATGGCATGTTTGATAGACAAGACTATCAATGCATGTATTAGAGCATCTCTACCGTCCCAACGAATTTGCTCTATAGTAGGTGCAGTAGGAATCACAACACGAATAGGACCATGAAGAATATCATCTTCAATGCCATCAGCATCACCTTCAACAACTGTGTTGTAGGTGTAATAGGACATTTTTCAACACCCTACACAATATTCCATAGTCCTTTTGCAACTAATACATGATGCATCATATAATCCCATAATGGATACTTGGTACCATCCAAATTATCCTCAACAGCCAACATACGGAATACATCACTCCTTTCAGCCATGGCCACTAAATAAAATACCTTGATGCAAAAAAATGATTGTATCTCAAAACATTGAACAAAACTACCATGTCGAGTTTTGGTAAACATGTTACAAACTTCGAGATGCTTATATTGGAGAACCAAAAATTGTATATATCTTTGGTAGAAAAAGATAAATTTTGCATGCACAAGCCCATTGATGATGCGTTTGGAGGTTGAAACGAGCTCAAATCGCAATTTCAAGAGTAAAGAAGTTTTGAACTCCTAATCACCTTGAGTATGCTCACCAAATTTTGTGCGATTCTGAGATTGTGATTGGAGAGGTGTCGACAATGCCCCAGATGAAGCGGTGTGGAGGTGATCGCAATCCGGGTGGATTGGGTCTGGTCGCGACACATGTAGAGTGTATGAAGCTAGTGAGTGTTGGAAGGTCTTTGTGATAAAAATGTGAAGGTGAAGATGAAGTTGGGTATGGAGAGGAGAGATGTCATGATTTGATTATGAAAAGAGGGAACATATGGATGTATGCATGATGAGAACAAAAAGAAAGCCACACACTTTTTAAAAGGAAGAATGGTCCAACAATGGAGCTTCTTATACACTTTCAAAAATCAATGCATATGCATGGGTTCTTGTGGATGTATGCATGATGAAAACAAAAAGAAAACCACACACATGAATCAATTTTTGAAAGGAAGAATGGTCCAAGAATGGAGCTTCTGATACACTTTTAAAATCGAATCATATGAATGGGTTTTTGTGGGTGGTATGGATGCATATGGATCATGATATATAAATTAATGGAAACGTTTTCTCTCAATCTCAATGGATCATCCTCACTGTTTCAACACATGACTGTGGAGCCTTCTCACACATAGAAAGAGATAGAAGACATGTAAAAACATATAAGAGACTAATAGACAAGAGACAAGAGACATGAATTACAAGATATTGTTATGGCATACATATACATGAATGTTGTGAAACATCAAGCTAAGCATTCTACTAGTCAAAGGTGGTCTGCACGACCTTCTCACCATGAGAGTTCAATCGAATGTCACACGTAAGAGGATAGGTTCCACTTCATTGAACCTATATCTTTCTAGGATCATAATGTGTTTCTAAAGAAGTCTAAGACTCATAAAACCAGCTCTAACTCACTCACACGCTCCAGTGAGGGTGAGCAAAGAAAGAGAAATTGGGTTTATGAGCCTATCCTAGAGTGGAAGTCTAAAAATTGATTCTAGGAACTATGCTCTTACTAGCCCACCTTGCATCCTCACACGCTCAACTCAGGTGATCGTCTCAAGGAAACCATGTGCTAGCAAAGCCCTATGGATGCCTAACAATGATGTTCTAGGAGTTTGGAGGGGGTTTTATATAGTTTTTTGAATGAATTTAGGCCCTTGGACCTAGAGAAATCAACTCTCATCCCTAAGATCAACTGCTTTCCATTACAACCATTGGATTTATCAAATGGATGGCTAAGATTGGTTCTTTACATGATATCTAGGGAAAAGGGGTAAAAAATAGGCGCTTTCATTCTCCATCATTGGATATGGGTCTGATCTCGACCGTCGGATCAGTGCTGACATCAATTTGGATATGATAAGCTACTATTTTTGGAGAAACTTTGCATTATTTGATCTTTGATCATCAAAAAACCTTATCCGAAGAAAAAAATGCGTGGATCCTCCTTTCTTTATGCTTTCGTGCATCTCCACCCTTGAATGTGAGCTCATCGTGATCGTACAACATGGTTCAATCATTGTTTGCCATGTGGCAATCCTCCAAGCCTTCAATTTTCTTATTCTAGGAAACTGCAGTGATCTTGAGCACTAGATTTTGTGCTCTTTGACCCTTCAAATATCCCATTAGGGCGAAAGACGGCCAAAAAGGGGTTGTTTGCTAATGAGAGATTAAGGAAATTGACAAATAGCGTCTTTCCACGTGTATAAGAATATAACATTGCTGTCACTTTTAACCGTATGGAGAATTTCTTTTTTTAATACAATTTTCTCTCAAAGTGCCGCTAAAGTGATGAAGAGTCTCGTATTCAGTGTACAATTTTTTGGTTTGATGCAAAAAAAGATACTTATGCACACTACACAAAGCGTATTCTCGAATTTCCAAGAAGGAATTGATTTTTGAAGATACGAAATATTTTTGGGTTCACAAAATGTCATGATCATTCAACGATAGGGTTTACATCAAATCAAAAGTTTCCACGTGTATAAAGCCTTTTTCTCTATAAATACTGCCAAAATTTGTGAACGTCGGTTTCTCGCTTTGAATATTCTTCTTCTCCTAAGTTCAAACGGCTTCTTCTTCTCGTCGTCCTTCCAATTGCGTAACTTCATGTGAGGTTTACAACAGAAGAGAGGATTCTTTGTGGAATCCTCTTTCCGTGAAAGTAAATGACTGGGTAACTATGCTTCCTAGCTGTAGAGGTGCCCATAAAGTCAAGCGTGCCAAAAGAGACAACACAAGAAACCATTGGAAGGGACGTATTCTCAGTTTCAAATTGAAGAGATGCGGTTGGTTTGCACGAGTACAACATGTGTACACCGCTAAGGATCTTGTTCTAGAAAATCATCTGCAATTCCCTTCGTACTGTAATTGAAGTTTGACAATGCTCTTCTATCATTCCAGTTGATTTTGTATAATAAAATATATGTTTTTGTATTGCAGATATCTTTCCTTCCAATATTGTGGAATGGCAACCTGTTGAATGTTTAACAGGAACATTCAGAGTTCTTCATAAGGAATATGCAGAACTCATGTATGCAGAGAAATCTATTCAATTTTTCAATAGCATAGAGTTATTTGTCCATTATGCAGATTATCAAGTGCCGTCAGGGAGGAGTTCTTATGGAATTCTTGTACATGTACCTGGTCCTTGCATCTCTTCATTAGATTGGGATGCTCCTGATCATTCAACAGTTTCAAGTTTTCTCTGCAAAATTAAATTTGACATCCAAAAGGCGATGTCAGCAAGCCGAATTTTGAGAAGGATAAAGATTCAATGGTTTTTGCCTATTCATGTCTTTGTAGCATGCTTTAAAAACATATTATTACAGAAAACAAAAACAATGTGGTTGAATATGAGAGTCTCTATTTCAGAGATTGATGATGTTTTAGGTAGGGAATGGGATAGCAAAGAAGTTCAAAAGCTAGGTGACATTATTTTATGTAAAGTTAGTCCCAATTCTCTTTCAATCTCATATCCAATATGTCGACAATCTCTGGTTCTAGGATATGACTATAGAAGGTGGAAAAAAAAGCTTGGACTTTGGATAGCCTTGGACTCAAAGGAGAGCTGTCCAGAATTTGAGTTAGAAGTATTGATTCATCTAGATTTTCAATCAAGGAAAATAATTGTCACTGCAAATTGGAATCTCAGAAATGTAAGGGAGCTTCTAGAATACCTTGATGAGGTATCATCTCAGTGTAGATTCTCAATTGATGATGCAATAGTTAACATTAGATCAGAGAAATCATTATCTTGCATAAGTTGCCTGCCACCAAGGGTGATTAAGTTCCAACCTTTAAGATTGTAACAAGTTAACCCTGACATTCTTACATAATGTATCTTCATCTAATAGAAGCTTCTATTGATACTTCCATTGAATTTTCTTTGCAGGATGGTTACAAACAATGTGTGTTAAATTATTAATTTTAAATGTCTTAGATATTTTTTAGGTCCTTAATTCCATATTTCCATTGATTTTTTTTTGTAGGAGTGAATTGATGACTTCAATTATCCCCCTTCATCTAAACTCATATTGGCATTTATTTGTTTAATCTTAACATTCTGATGAGGTTCCAACTAAGAAATAATTATACAGGAACTTGCATAAGTTAATTCTAGATGAAGAAGAGATCTAGAATTCAATATCTAATTTCAATTTAATAATTATAGTCTATCAAAGGTGCACATTAGTCTCAGTTAAATAATTTGATTCTATCCAACTTTTCTGTCCTCAAGTAATGCAAGAGAAATTATCATGGTACACATAACAAGTAATATAAGACAGTGTGGAGAACCTGGTGCAAATTCCAATCCAAGGTTTGGTATTTCAATATTAGAAGAGCATGTCTTAAGGCATAAAACAGAGGAGACGAGATAAGTGAAGACGACCGATGCAAGCGACTAGTGCAATCTGAAATTGTCGGATGGCCCTTATCGCTTAGATCGGTCGTGTTAGCAAACTACCACGAGAGACTTCAAGAAGTGACCTTGCGTAAAGATTTGACTCACGAGTATAAAAACAACTAGCAACAGCGATGAAATGGATAATACGACCGATGCAAGCGATAGGGGCAATCCAAGATTCTCCGATTCCCCGTATTGTTTGTATCGGTCGTGTCCTCTTAATTCTTTATGTCCTTCTGTATCTTCTCCAATTTAAACTTTCCAAAAGGAATGAAGTAAGAAACCCACAATGCATTCATATTTGTGACATTAATAAACTTAATTGGACCATGCAATGAACTTTTGTTTAACTCTCAAGAGGTTCAATACAACTGTATATTTCTCAAACATATAAATATTGTAAAGGCAAATAAATATGGTTACAGTGACCATCTTCCAGATGAAGATAGTACATACAATTTGTACATAAATAAATCTTCCAACCTTGGTTGGTTTTACAATTGATTTCAATCTAAGACTCAAAAATGATATAACCCTTTCTATCCTTTTTGGAGCCCTGCTTTCTCTATTGCTTCTGTCCCTTTTTGGAGCTTTTAGCTTGACTCTTTTTGTTGTTCCCATGCTTTAGTGGTGAGTGAAGAGGAAGCCTTTTCTTTTTATCTTCATACTGTTTTTTATCAGGTGGAGGGGGTGGAGGTGAGTCTGGATCATATGGGCAGATTGCATGTTTCATGATACTATTTATTGCTCTCTCTCTGATCAAGATGATCCATGCATTTGGGTAGTCTGATAAATTCAATTCAGGACTGTAGAACCTTCTTTCCAAGAATCTTACAGCATTTGCAATCACCAGTCACATGATGTTGAGTCTCTCTGCAATGTCACATGAATTTGGCTGTATTCAAATTGCTTTTGGTCATTCATTTTAGCAATTCCAGGAAAATTCTGATCAATGTGCATCTTGAGAAGCTTTGCAGCACTGCATTGTAAAGTGAAAATCAGAATGGATGGCATGGCTTTAAAATAGAGAACAACAAAATGTATAGTAACTTACACTTTGCAATTCCCATGTTCTGATGGAAGAGAATTGAGGAAAAGATCTTGATATGCATTTAAGTCCACAATAATCAAACTCCAATGGCCCCTGTCAATGAGTTGCATGTAAATATACTTTCTTAAATGAAACAAATATGTTTCCAAAATGAAGATGAATACTTACTTTTCAATATATGGGTAAATAACACATTCTACCTCTTCTGTAAAATCCTGTAGAAAGGACTTGGCATCTCCATGTTTATGCAAAAAACAGTGTGTCACCAGAGGATCTAAAATAAATACTTTTCTTTGAACCGCTTCCTCACATTGTTGAAGAAGAACCCTACAAATCAAGAAATAAAAATGCAGTAATGGAACTAGGAAATTATGCAAAATAAAAGCGTTTTAAGGCCTCTAGATATACCTGAGTGAAATGTTGACCACACTATCTGATATTTCAACATGAAGCTCCCTCAACATTTTGTTGTCTTCAGGTCTAATGTCAAGAAACAATTCATTTTGCCATGGCATTGCAACATTAACTATTACCTGCCCATCTCCTTTCTTGAGGAGCTCTTTATTTGCTTTCTGTAACTTTTGACTCTAGGTTAAGATGACACTTTCCTCTGTAAATAATCCCTGCTTTTTCCTCTCCTCCTCACTATTTGCTGCAGTTCTAGTTTCATGATCATGCATGACTTGAGCGTTGATCTCTTCAATGACAACTGTTGTTTTGGGTGCTCGAGCTGAAGGTATATTTAAAATATCGAAGAATTTTTTATCGTGGTGATCAATAGGAACCAGAGCTTTATCAAATTTATATCTTATTCTTGAAACAATAACATAATCCTTTGCCATTAGTGTTACCCTATGAGAATGAGCAGCACATAAGTAGGCATCATTCATAAAATCAATAGCAAAGTCCTCTGCAGCTTCTTGCAGGCATAGCAGTGCTTGAGTTTGCCACCTCACATTGACAAAGGATGAGGTCTTCATCAAAGAACAGATGTTGGCTGAGATCTGCTTGACAACTCTCATAAATGGAAGTCTTGGGATCAACAATCCCACAGACTTTTGAGCTCTTCTAATTTCCCTCAAGGACTTTACATGGTACTTGACCCTTTTTTTTGAAGGCTTGTCTAGCACATTGGCTTGAACCTTCTGGGATTTTTGCTCCTGGACATTTTCCCCCTGGGCATTTTGGTCCTGACCCTCAGGGTACAACTTCCTTGCTATCTTTTTGGTTCTAGCCATACTCTGCACAAA
The DNA here is from genome assembly GCA_020310875.1 of Ceratopteris richardii. Lineage (NCBI taxonomy): Eukaryota > Viridiplantae > Streptophyta > Polypodiopsida > Polypodiales > Pteridaceae > Ceratopteris > Ceratopteris richardii. The sequence continues at coordinate 14,956,011 of CM035422.1, forward strand.
ATCAGAGTCTTTAGGCAAGGAATTAGGAAAAGTGGAAACTTACTCTCAAAAAGCTATGATCAATGACTCTTTCCACTGTCAAAACTTACTCTCAAAAAGCTATGATCAATGACTCTTTCCACTATTAGAGGCACGACCGATGCAAGCGATAGCAGTCATCCGGAAATGCCCGGATGTCCCTGATCGCTTGCATCCATCGTCTTTAAATTTATCATCAAATATCAATAAAATATATCTTACAATGCAAAATACTCAATTATCACTAAGAAAAAGATAATTGGAAAACTATAATCAATGACTCGTTCCATTGTAAGAGACACGACCGATCCAAGCGATAAGAGTCATCCGTAAATGCCCGGACGTCCCTCATCGCTTGCATTGGTCGTCCCTGAATTCATCATCATATTTCAATAAATAGAAGTTAAAATAAAGGTAACAATGCGTTATACTCAAGCATCACAAAGGAAACCAAAATTTGCAAGCTATGATCAAGGACTCCATGCTATTAAAAAAACATGACCGATCCAAGTGATTAGGGTTATCCAAAAATCTTGGATGTCCCTAATCGCTTGCATCGGTCGTGTCCACATTACCTTACGTAGAGAGCGCTCTCTATAGAAATTGTGAAGTAGCCTAAAAATGTGGTGGCGATGGAACCTCGACGCTTGCCAAGTGTTGACAGAAAAAAATGAAGGAAATGAATAGGGAATCTTAAATAGGTCCCAGAACTGAGTTGACCATTGTGCCACGTGGCATGCCTCGATTGTTCCATGTCATATAGCCGTTGTGAATTCCAACATCTTTTGCCATGTGGCATGATTTGATTGGTCCATGTCATCTATCCATTGCATCCGGCAACATACACTTTGCCACATGGCACTCTGTGATTAATCCACATCATTCGACCGTTTCTTCCCTCCTCGCCTATAGATAGCTACTTCCTTCACAAACTCAAACTTTCACCCTTCAGAGAATTTGTCTCACTAGAGACACGACCGATCCAAGCGATAAGAGTCATCCGTAAATGCCCGGATGTCCCTCATCGCTTGCATCGGTCGTCCCTGAATTCATCATCATATTTCAATAAATAGAAGTTAAAGTAAAGGTAACAATGCGTTATACTCAAGCAACACAAAGGAAACCAAAATTTGCAAGGTATGATCAAGGACTTGATGCTATTTAAAAAACATGACCGATCCAAGCGATTAGGGTTATCCAAAAATCTCGGATGTCCCTAATCGCTTGCATCGGTCGTGTCCACATTACCTTACGGAGAGAGCGCTCTCTATAGAAATTGTGAAGTAGCCAAAAAACTTGGTGGGGATGGAACCTCGACGCTTGGAAAGTGTTGACAAAAAAAAATGAAGCAAATGAATAGGGAAGCTTAAATAGGTCCCAGAACTGAGTTGACCATTGTGCCATGTGGCATGCCCCGATTGGTCCACATCATATAGCCGTTGCAAATTCCAACATCTTTTGCCACGTGGCATGATTTGATTGGTCCACATCATCTATCCGTTGCATCGGGCAACGTACACTTTGCCACGTGGCACTCTGTGATTGGTCCACGTCATTCGATCGTTTCTTCCCTCCTCGCCTATAAATAGCTACTTCCTTCACAAACTCAAACTTTCAACCTTCAGAGAACTTGTCTCACTTACATGCGTATTTTTCTTTCGTCCCCGACACGACCGATACAAGCGATTTTCGCCGTTTGACCTACGTTGACTTGCTCTAGTCGCTTGCATCGGTTGTGTTCTCCTAATAGGCATACAGGAGAAGCTGCAGCTAAGATGGAGGGAATGAATGAGATCCTTAGTGTCTCTCCATCAGAGAAACTTCTTGATTTCATGGTTCAAGAGGGTTTAAGTGTAGATTATTTTCCTGATGCAATGAAGATATTCAACCCCAAAATTGATTTTGAAAAACTCTTAGAGAACTCGAAAAGTTTTCTTAAGGATGAGTGGGAGATTTTCTTGGGGTTGATCAATGGAAGGATCCTTTCTATTTCTCAGAAAACCTATGTCCATCCTCACAGCTTTGGGAAGGATCCAATAGATAGGGCTAAAATCACAAGAAAATGCAAAAGGATATCCCCCTTTGCCAGGGAAGCTTGATTTATGCCCACAGCATGAAAAGGATTGCTGCTTGCTCCCTTTAAACATTGCTTTCTTGATATGGCTTGATCATATTTCAGTTGAAAGGGAGGAAAATGTTCATGATGAAGACGAGCCTTGCTTAGAGCTGACACTTGAGGGTAGCTCAAAAACTATGAAAGGTGTCATGGAGATTGTTGAGGAGATCAATCTCCAAGCAGAAGAAGAGCAGGTCAAAGATTTCGATGTGGCCACTTTTAAAGCAGAGACTGCAATAAGGGAGCCAATTGAAGAAGTTCAAGTGTCTGAGAAGTCCCTACTTCTCCCAAATCTACCTTTTTACTTTATCTCTGGGAAAGACTTCATACCTCTATTTTACATTCAGGAACTTTTCAATCTAAGGGAGGACTACTGCCTTGCAGCTATAGCTAAGGCAGAAGAAGTTGCAAGGAGATTCATCAATAAGAAAGGAGAAAGAAGAGAGGAATTTTTGCATCTTGATTTGGATTTGTCTAATGAAGAATTCAAAGATTCATCACAAGCTCTTTCAAAATGCTTTGAGAAAGCAATCTCAGAGAAGCCAAAACTTGTTGATGAAGAGTTTGATGAGCATCAGAAGCAACTTGGAATATACTCGTTTTGGGCGCGGCTATTCATTCTTGGATGTCGTTGAGGACAAAGGAACAATTTGTATTGACTCAAAAGAGCTCATTGAGGAGGAAGATGAGGTCAAGGTATGTTGTTTGATATATTCGTATGAAATAAAGCTTTTGTCCGAGATCTCCATTTTTTAGTGAGAAAATGACCACGACCGATGCAAGCGATACAGCCTATCGGATAATTTCCGTTGGGCCTTATCGCTTGTATCGGTCATGTTCGGACTTGAAGAGGAAGATGAGGTCTGTAGTAAAATATATTCTCATGATTTAAAGGCAAAGGAGATGAGATGGGCTTGATGCAAAATCTCTATCTTGTGTCAGATTGTCCAAATTCTCCATTAGAAGTGTCAGAAGTCGATCACGACCGATGAAAGCGATAAGGCCCATCAGATATTTTTCGTTGGGCCTCATCGCTTGCATCAGTCGTGTTTGGACTTGAGGAAGATGACGTCAAGGTATACAGTTAACTATATTCTCAAGAACTTTAGGTTAAGGATATGAGATGGGACCAATGCAAAATCTCTTTCTTGTATCAGATTTGTCCAAGTTCTCCATTAGAAGTGTCAGAAATCGATCACGACCGATGCAAGCGATTAGGCCCATCGGATATTTTCCATTGGGCCTTATCGCTTGTATCAGTCATGTCTAGGAGTTGCATGCAGCAATGATAATACATATCTTGCTTGTGGGAATTCCCCTCATTTATCAAACATTAGATGTTTCTAGGCAGTTTGCAAATAGATATTGATGACGACCGATGCAAGCGATAACGACTGTCTGAATTTCTCTGAAGACCCTTATCGCTTGCATCAGTCGTGTCTCTTGCTTTTCTTTCTAATAGTTTCAAGTTACTTCACATGTTTCCTAAAGTGTGCTTGCACTTCATCTAACCTTGTTTTTCATTTTTACCATAGTTAACTTTATTGGATGAAGACAGTTACCTTGGCAGGGGCAAGGGAACAGGAAAAGCCATAGAAGAGAAAGGAAAAGCAAAGGTGGATATTCATTCTATTATCCACTATCTTCCAAACTTGAACCCAGACACTTTTTGTGTTATTCACAAGCACTATAGTGAGGAGCCAGACTCTGCATTTTTCTGCTTGAGGACTCTATCAAAATACATGGGTTTTACTCCAATACCCTTTAATGCTTTCAGAGTTTTACTGCTTGAAAGAGCAACTGCATTCAGAATTTTTGGATATGCCCGAGGACTCAATGCTTCAAGGGCAGGGTACTTTCTTTGTTATTCAAGCTATGCAATGGCTGCAGGGGTGTCAGATTTAAAAAGCATTGCTCGATACAAGAGAAAAGAGTTCCTCAGATATAGAGGTGATTTGCCAGAGCCAAGCTCTTTAAAAAGGCTCAAAGAATGACTTGATTTTTTCAAATTCTATATCTCAACAAATGTACATATACAGAAATTGCCCAATGTGATATAAGACATTGCAAATTTTTTTGGTGTAATTAATCCATGGCCTAATATTAATTGTTATTGATTCTCTGGTCAAAGTCATCTGATGGTAGTAGACATATTTCTTTTCAAAGCATAATACATCATGAAATGTACATACATGACATCTTTTATTTCTCAAAGAAATAAAAGACATTGTAAATATTAAAGCTCTGTTTGAAATGTGGTCTTTTTCAGTTTGTGATATTGATACATGATGATTTTGTCTGGAGATAGCCATATCCTTTTGATTATATTTGGCATGAGGTCCTTTGTAATTGTCTTCTAAAGAACCAATCAAAAAGCTCTCTGAAGGCATTGATCTTTGTTACTCCTCCTCCTTTCCTTGTACACCTAAAGAAGCTTGTCCTTGCTTGATATTGAGATTTTTCCATGCCTTGGGTGTTCCACATGGCAAGTGGTTCTTTTTCTGCAAAGAATGCACCATGCACAAGAAGAATATGCTAGAAAGCAGAAGAATCTCATTAGATCTTTATTTCAATTAAAAATAAATAAATTGAATAAAATATCTTTGGAGCTCACCAAGTAGTATGTTATGTCTTTGGCACCCCATGCCTCTATGATGGTTTCTATAAGCTCTGTGGTCGCCTTTCTAAAATCTATCACATAACTTTTTGATGTTACCTGCTGCCTCATGATCTTTAAAAGATTATCTAGTTTGACCCACACCTCCATTCTCTTTTTTGCTATTTCTGGTTTGCTTTTTACATTAGTCGTGACCTCACAAAATGTTTTCCATGAATTCCACATGACATTAAGTTGTTTGCCATCATGGTTGCTGAAGAATCTCCTTGCTTTTGCACCTCCCATTGAGACATCCTGTAAAACATCACCTGTATTTTGTGAAAGCTTTGGATCTTTTCTTAGATGAACATCACCACCATGAAATCCCATTTTTGAAAGAAGACATTCACATTTTTTTATGCATTCATTTGCAAGACTTGTAGGCTTGATAGAATATGCATAATCCAAGTGAAGACGGACCAACTTGTCAATGATTCTTAACTCTGCATGTAGTGTACATATGTGTACATTTGTCAATGCTATTGGAAGTATGGGATCCCAAATCATTGAAGAAGATGAGTAGTTACGAAGAATAACATTTTGTCTAGAAGGAGCCTCTTCACCCTCAGCTCTAGCAATCCATCCATTTGTGCCTGGGCTTTGCATGCAGTACAAGCAAGGGTACTTAGAATTTGCTCCCCCACTTATACCAAACATGCATTTGAGTGTCTTTAGGTCTCCACTCAAATGCCACTCAACTTGAAAGTTCCCGTAGTCTTTGACATTCAACAATTCTCCTGCATGATGCCCTTGGATAACATTTGGAATGTTTGTTTGTGAGAATAACCATTTAAGTGTTTGATGGCTCTCAGATGGAACTTGAGCACAGCCAACCCACCATAACTCCATTTCTGATTGTACTTTGAGAGATGGAGTATCCAATTTCCCAAGGCTATAGTCCAAAGCTTTGTTCATCAGTGCAATGCTTATTCTCTCCATCTTTTGATGTTTTTTAAGCTCAGCTTCATCAAGTTTGATTACAAATTTCAATAGACCAGAACATTCATGCTCTTTTATATTATAGAACTGAACCATGTATGTTTGAGTTTTATAACATCTATCCATATGTTGTTAAATGCATTGTAAGTGAAATGTAACTTTTGTTTTCCTACTTTGTAAGGCATGTTACCGTGAATATGTTTATATTCACCAAATACTGATGTGATGTTCTTATTCAAGCAGAGCCGAAACTTTCCTACATGATGGGGTCTAGGCAATCCAAAACTTCTAACTTTGTTAAATTTTAAAAATTCACACCAAACTTTTGAAATTGCTCTATAACCTTTCCTACTCACTCCGACACTATCACAAATATTCTGAATTTGAGATGGTTCTAGTAAAAGACTCATTTTTGTCATGAGTTTTTGAAAAACAAAGCGTTTCAAGCATGTATTTTCATTTAGTTTCAATAGTCTTAAAACATCATTTTGACTCAAAATTTCATTACAGAAATGTATGCGCTCAAAACTGCTCGACATATTGAAACCTAGCACATTTGTCACATGATCTCTAACAATTTTCATTCTTTTCTTTTTCTGGCCAGATTTTTCAGTCAAATCTAAAAAAGGTTTTACTCGTTTTGACCACATTCTCAAACCTATAGGAGTTTCTTTCATTTTTTTAAAAGACTCTAACTGAGAAGATAAAGTGGATAATTTGTTTTCTAGCTCCCTCATATGTAAATTCTTCTGGTGTAGTGTGTTTTGTAAACAGTTTATGTATTGTACATAATTCCTTGAAATATCCCAGAGCCTTGAACAATAGCCTCGTAAACCATCCTCACCATCTCCCACAAATCTAATCAAATCATGAAGATTATGAAAAGGGGGGTACCTTCCAGTTTGTGGATCAATTGGATAAACAGATCCATCTGTCCATATGTCGATATGTTTCTTCCCTTCCTTTCGCAATCCATCCACTTCAGGAGGATGAAGAGCCCTTCGAAATACTTTTCTTGTCGTCGCATACTCCTGACTAACTGCAATGTTGATATGGAACTTTTCACAATGATTTCGATTGTTTGAAAGCTCAACGAGAGTATTTGGGTTAACGTTCTCTATGGTCTGCTATGAAAAATGACTGGCAAGTGTCTAAAATGACGTGAAAAGGAGAAACAAGCTTGCTATGAAAAGTAGAGAAAAAAAGTGCAAAACGTCATCAACACACATTATATAGGTCCGTGAACAAGAGGAAAATTCGACTTTTGATCAGCGCACGGTGAGCACAAACTTCGAGGCGTAAGATATCACACAAACTTCTCATGATTATATGATACGAGTTTCTCTCTCTTCAAAATTTGCATAAGATACGTTTTAAATGAACTTACACGGAATTTCTTAAAGGATTTGACAACTTTAATCCCGATTAAGCACAACTAATTAAATCCTTACATGGCCCTTTTTGGGCCGTTTTTCGCCCTAATGCTTTGATGAAGATCAAAATTTGTAGGGATATGTTTTAAAAGGTCTCCTTTAGGAATATACAAAAAAAACTCCAATCCAAATCTCCCTTATACAAGTTTGACTACATTTGGAAGTTTGCAAGGTGGCATTAAGATGTCTAGCAAGCTCTGATAGCCTTGAAAATTTGTACAAATATGTAGCCACATATGATCTTTATAGATGTCAAACCATATGGCTAGCAAAAATTCCTATACAATATTCTGTAGGGTTTAAGTGGAAAATTTACATTTTTAACAAAATGCACATGGCATATCAATGTGCTAGAAAATCCATTTTCAGGTGAAATTCAGGCTATAGACTGCCTTTGATAGGCTTTACAAGTATATGAATTTTCATATGATTTGGAGACATTTAAATTTTTACCCTAATTTCCAAAATTGACCAGCTTTGACTACTACCCTGGATTTGCTCGATTTCTTCCAAAGTTTGCATGTGAACTCCCTTTGACATCCTTGATGCATCTTGGACTTCTCAGGGAATTCAGGCTACCTTCATCGAATGTGTTTTTGGTAGGCCTTCATGAATGAGAGAGGAGAGAAAATCTCGACGACATTCGCCCCCACTAAACCTGTGATTCCTCGGGAAGTGCCACTCTAGTCTTTCTAAAAAACAAAAAGTTCCAGGCATCAAATTCTTTTATAGGCAACATAAGAAACATGGAAGAAAAAATTGATTATATGGATGAATGAGTAGGCAACGTGACATGAAGAAAAATTTGCATGACAGAAAGAATTGAAACAGACAACATGAATATGCATGAACAATTATGCAACATATGTGAACAGGCAATATTGACAACAAGAAAGAAAACAAACAAGCATCAATATGAAGTGGAAGTGAATGCTTTGAGTCATTTTAGGCATCAGTTCCTCTCATCTTGAAGAAAACTTTGTACCTTTTTCATAAAGCAATCTACCTTAAATGCGATTATAAACAAAAATTAGGATTTTCAAGAGACATCTTTCATCTTTAGCTTATTTTAAGTCAACTCCATTCCTACATAAATATGAATATGCTCTTTCTCTAATACTTACAGGGAAATCTAACTAAACTCCACTAATGCATAAATCTTCCTATATAGCTCGTGCTTTATTTTTGTATGCTTCCTTAGCTTCCTTTTGGCTTTATGATGATGATTCGGCGACTTTATGGTTATGTTCACTTTTTTGGGGTGGAAGAAAGTGTAAAATTCCTGATAACATATATCAGCTTGTCTTTTTTTTTATGATGGGGAAAAATTAAACTCCGATACAAGGTACAACTATTTTTTATGATGAATAATAGTCGTTTAAACTCCGATACAAGTGCTCTAAGGTGGACTAAGGATGTAAAAACATGTAGTAGCAGGAGCTAGGACTTCAACAATTATGCTTTCGATACAGGATACGTATGCATGTTTATATATGAAAGTCATGTTACCAAAATAAACCTCCAAGTCTACATGCCCTATCTATGTTTATATATGAAAGTCATGTTACCAAAATAAACCTCAAAGTCTACATGCCCTATCTTTCCATAATCCTAGATTATAATCGATTTCTCAGTAGATAAATTACTACTTAAAATACAATTTTACACACGTAGATAAATCATCATTTGTCCTTTTGACTCAAGTGATGTGGATATGTAATGCAATGCAAAGACTGAAAAGAAACATGCATGAAGTGAAATTGGAAACAAGCAAGAATGGAAAAAAAAAAGTGGAATGAAATTGAAAAAACATGAACTTGAAAAAGAAATGATTTTCTTTTTATTTTGTCATGGATACTCCTATATACAAATCGGCCTCATTGTTGTCATCTTCTTCAATGTTCTCATCCAAAATGTACTCGTCATTATCATGTTTCTTGAATAGCTTTATCCTTTTACCTGCAATCAAAGTTTTTAGTGCAACACCATTTAATTCACAAAGAGCATACATACCATTGTTGTTGACTTTTGATACAATGTATCGCCCAAACCACCGTTGAGTGAGCTTTTTGCGTGCATCATATTGAGAGTCAAATGTGCTATCATAAATGAGCACCCAATCTCCTACTTCAATTGAGTTAGGATGCAATCGACGAGTTTTATCAAAATAATGCTTGTTCTTCATTCTAGATTCTCTTAATTTTTCAATAGCATCATCAAATATTAATCTACCTTTTTCTAATTGTTTAATGCATAAACTCAAAAAATCATCAGTAGACATGTTTTCAAACCAAGGCAAATTTGACTAGGCAGAAATATGAGACTCAATTGGAAACAACGGTTTTTGACAGTACATGAGTTCAAGAGGCATATACCCAGTAGTACATGTGCACATCATTCTATCTGCCCAAAGTGCAAAAGGTAAGAATCTAGGCCATTGTTTGATGTCACCGTTACATGCTTTAGATATGGCTTTCACAATAGGTGGATGCCCTCTCTCTATTTTACCATTGGCCTTTGGATTATATGCAGTAGTGAGAGATAAACGAATATCGTGATGTTCAAAGAAATCTTTATCTTCTCTCGCATTTAACCCTCCACGATCGGCAACTACTTTCTCTATGTACCCAAAGCGACTTATGACATCTTCAAGCAAGAATTTGCAAACATTCTAAGTGGTCGTAGATCATAGTGCATCTCCCTCTACATGATTAGTTAAGTCTTCTCTTGCAAGTACAATGTAATGCATTTTGTCAATACCTTTATGCATAGTTACAAGATCTACTACCCACTTGTAGTGAATACATGGTGGATAAGTAGGATGCCATGGATCTCTATGTTTGACTGAAGAATGAAGTTGACAAGTAGAACATGTAGAAACATAGCTACTAATGTCAACATACATCCTAGGCAAATAATAGGCACTTATAATTATTTCATATGTTCTAAAAAATCTTTATGACCTGCCCATAATGTCTCATGCATTTCCTTCATTACTTGCAATTGAAGACCTCAGTTTCCTAGGACTCGTTGTGGATTCTTAACCTTACCCTTAGCATGTCTCCAAAGATAATCCTTACATAGGAAAACATTATAAGCTCGTTTCCTAATGTTACAAAATCTATTCGTAGTCTACCTAGCTAATGGTTGTAGTGTACTCAGATACTTTCCTATATCTCTCCATTCATCTTCATACTCAGACTCATGAAATTGCTCATACTCATATATATGTGGAACATAGTCGACTAAGTTCACATTCTTTATTAGGTCACTTTCAAGATCATCATCAAATCTATCTCTCGATAACATATCAGCAACTGAATTTGACTTAGCTAGAATATGAACTAACTGTGGATTTATGAACTTAATATATGAGATCCATCTAAGCATGGCTATATCAGGAGATGAACAATTGGCTATCATTCCAATGAGAGGCTAATTGGAATTGGTCATATCCCGAATATAAATCACCCATTGAATAGATAGAATGTCCTGAAAATGATTCAGCAAACTCATCTACAATGGGTCCTGTTCCTACATTCCTTATGGTGACTTTATTGATAGATTGGAGATCTTGAATAAAGTGTAGTTTCCCATTCTTTTTAGGCACAATGAACCATCTATTTGAGTAAGGTGCAAAAGATGGCTCTAAAATTCTCATGTCTATCTTCTCCTTAAGTAGTTTCATTAGCTCAGGTAAGTGAGCCTTTGGAATTGATACAGGGCAAAGATTCCTTGGAATATGTGGAATAGTAAAGATTATCATGGGTGCAACTAGCTTAGGATCTATGCAACCAATCTCATGAGGATACATAGTAAAGGCTTTTCCATGGCTATGTACGACTCTCTCAAATTTATCTCTCTCTGCTGGCAAAAGAAAGTCATCATCTCTATCAATTTTCACCTGTTTGATTGTCTCATCCGTGAATGTATGTCCTATGTTTTTCTTATCCCAAAGAATCGGATCGTTTTTCACGTCAATAGTTTTTTCATTACTTCCTTGGGGTAATGGTTGAGCTATGGGTTTGATTTTTTTGTCTATAGTTTTGTACTTTGTTTCAACTAAGGCATCATGTGTTTGGTTAAATTTTGAGCACTTGTCAACATTGAGAGCATACGCTTGGATTAGAGCATACTCATCAAGGAAAGAAAGAAGAATAATGTGGGAATTAGAATTTTACTGAAGACATAACTCTAGCTCCTTGAGAGTAGAGAAACAATGAGATGTATCAATCACATGCTCAATTCTCATCATGTTCCATGATTTTGTTTATTTTATAATTTTTTTGGGTTTTTTGGATAAAAGACTTGGACAATTGACTTGTATGAAGAAAATCTAATCTAGAATGTGGAAAACCAAGTGAAAAACTATTAAACACGTTGGTTGGTTGTGAGATGACAAACCAATATCCACTGTTGTCCAGCTCAACAATGGATTCTGTCCAAAATTTAGATCATATGTAGCTCCAAACATGAATCGAGGTGCACAATCACTACAAGCATGCTCATGACCCTGAGTAACAATAGGTTTCTTTCTAATTGACAATCCATTCCTAGGATGATTCACTCCTACCGTCATGACTTGAAGTGATTGCATTCCATTCTTAGACTTAATTCTAGCATAGGTAGATCCATCATCCATGGCTTTAGTTTCCATATGACTCTCACAAATAAAAGGCTAACCTAAGAGAACTTCATAGGAGCAGATATCTTGAATAAAAAAGTGAAATTCTTTCGTGATTCCTCTTATGGATATGGGCACACCTGCACAAGCTCCATGCAGGGTACCTACACCATTATCTGCAGTTCTTATATGCCATCCACAAACTTTATCTATGGGCCATCAAAACTTATCATAGACTTCTCTTCAAATCACATTGATTTCGGAGCCAAAATCTACTAATGCATTTACAGTGATAGTGTTCTTATCATTTCCTATTTTAACATGCATCTCTGATGTACCTCTAGACCAATTTTTTTTTTTAAAGTGACTTTCATGATTGTTTTCATTATTTTCATGGTCAAGTTTGAATAGGTCCTAAGAAATTTTTATTAACATTTACTTCATTATCATCAAGGTCCTCTTCATCAGATTCATCAAAGGTTAAGGCTTCATTCATAGCTTGATCTTGATCTAGAGAATCTTGCATCTCCGTATCTAGATTGAATAAAAACCTCTTCCTTTTAATTAAGCTGATAAAGTTATCTTTAAAAACAGGCTTTGCAATAGAGAAAACTTGTTCTAAAGACACAGTCACTTGACTCTTAAGCAAAATGTCATCTAAAATCTCCATAGGATCTATTTTTCTCTCAATTTCTGAAATCAAGATGGCTTTAGGTTTTCTCTTAGGTTCTTTTGTTTTTGCTCAGGATCTTGTTTTTGTTCATGTTCTTGTGTTTGGTTTTCAGTTTGTTTTGATTGTTCTTGTTTATCTAAAGGCTTTGGTTCTATTTTACTTTGCTTTGTCTTTTTCCCTTTTTGTTTTTCCTCTTTTTTTTGTTCATTGGGTTGTGCTTCTTGTTTTTTATCCTTGGGTTGTGATGTTCCTCCTTGCTCTATGATTGTTTCTATTCCCTTCGAGGTTTGTTTTCGAGTCACTCTTCTTTCACTAGGCTCAATTTCATCTTTTTTTCGTTTTTCTTCTACATTGGATATGTGAGAAATAAGAGATTGATCTTCTATCGGTGACTCCCAAGCTGTTATTCTCCTAATCTCATCTCGTGCTCTTACTAAAGCCTCTATGGAAAAGTGAACTTCTTTTGTGGCTTTACTTGATTCTACTTCTTGTTCATCAAGAGCTTCTAGTTTCACCCCTCTAGTTCCTGCATCCGTTATGGTTATATTTTCATAGTGCTTTCTCATTCCTCCCTTACCATAATTTCCTCGCAAAGGTAGCCTAGATCAATAGTCACAGATTTTCTTGTCTATGTCTATTACTAGTTGTTGCTCCTTAGCAGCCTTCAATAGTTCACAATCTCTCAAAAAGTGCTCTAACGAATCATACCAAGGACACCTACGAGGGCCACGCACAAAACCATTTTGATTTTGAGGATTTTGATTAACTTGTGGTGGGAAATTTTGAAATTGAGTATTTTGTTGATAAGGAATTGCTTGACCAAGATAATTAGGATTTTGATAAGGCAATTGATGTATTTGAGGAGCCTGGGGAGCAGCATGTAGTACTTCAGGTGCAAGAGGAGCTTCCATAGTATATGGTTGATGATTTTGAAAATTTTGATTTTGAGGATTTTGAAAAGTTGTTTGAGAAGCTTGAGGATACATGTTTTGATACATTTGAGGACTTTGCACATGAGGATGAGGATTTTGCATTGAAGTATTATGCATTGGAGGAACTTGATATGCTTGAGAAGGAGCTACTTGAGGATTTTGATTGGGAGCTATAACATGTTGATAAAGCTCTTGAAAAGACATTGGGTTCATTTGATTTTGGAAAATTTTGATGTAATTAGATTGTAAAGCATCTAAAGCCTTGGCCAAATTGGATTGTGTAGCAATAAGACTTTCCATTTGCTTAGTGAGAATTTCCACTTGAGATTGTTTAACTACACTTTTATTTGGCTCTACTTTAAAACATTGAGTAGGCTCCATCATTTGAGGAATAGGAGTAGAGTCAAAAAGCATAATATGGGATTGTTCTCTAACTTGCTCCTTAGTTTGTGGAAGAATAGCTTGAGGAAGACTAGTTTGCTCATAAAGCATGGATTGTCTTTGATGCCTATGGGCTACAACCTCTACTACTTTACGAACTTTCTGCCAATTGTCAGTAAGACCATAGCACTTATCCGGCTCTTCTAATCGCCCTTCAACTTCCCTACAAGTTTCGGGATGAAGAAGCATAAGAAAATTGATCACAAGATCAGGTTCCAAAGTTATCTTATCCTCATCACGAAGTTGTTCATAGCATCTAATATACTCATTTTGTAAGTGAGTAATAGAGCTACTAGGCTTTGGTGAATTGACCCATCATAAGAATCCATCCTGATTACGTTTGCTATAATCTTCAAGATAGAATTCTTTGAGCATCTCCTTTCTAAAATCACTCCAAGGAAGAATATCATATTGAGTGACACGATTTATGATAGAACTGTCAACACTTCGTTCAAACAGTGATATCAAAAGATCTTCGGAAAGACCAAAAATCATAGCTTGCTCTTCAAACAAATCTTACTAGCTTGTAATGTTGATGCCATTGAATTTTCCCTTCTCTCTCAACATAGAAGAGACTATTCTTTGGCCTTGTTTCTCAACAATAAGGGATTTGAATCCTTCACCCATCTTATGTGAATAAGCAAGTGATGCGCGATGTTCTAGATCTCTCACAAATGTGTTTACTTCACGATGAGGATGTGCACAATATTGTGAGAAATCCAGTGCAACACTCAAGAATGATGATGATGATATGATGAGGATGAAAAATATGAAAAAAAGGATATGGATCACAACCTCCCAACAAGATCAGAAGCAAATGCCACAAAGCATTTCACGTTGGGTTCAGATGTGGAGGTGATCGCAATCTGGGTGGATCGGGTCCGGTCGCGGCACACGTAGAGTGTATGAAGCTAGTGAGTGTTCGAAGGTCTTTGTGATAAAAATGTGAAGATGAAGATGAAGTTGGGTATGGAGAGAAGAGATTTCATTATCTGATTATGAGAAGGGGAAACATAAAGATGTATGCATGATGAGAACAAAAAGAAACCACACACATGACTCAATTTTTGAAAGGAAGAATGGTCCAACAATGGAAATTCTTATACACTTTCAAAAATCAATTCATATGCATGGGTTCTTGTGGATGTATGCATGATGAAAACAAAATGAAAACCACACATATAAATCAATTTTTGAAAGGAAGAATGGTCCAAGAATGGAGCTTCTTATACACTTTCAAAACCGAATCATATGAATGGGTTTGCGTGGGTGGTATGAATGCATATGGATCATGATGTATAAATTAATGGAAACTTTTTCTCTCAATCTCAATGGATCATCCTCATTGGTTCAATGCATGACTACGGAGCCTTCTCACACATAGAAAGAGATAGACGACATGTAAAAACATATAAGAGACAAAGAGACAAGAGACATGAATTAGAAGATATTGTTATGACATACATATACATCAATGTTGTGAAACATCAAGCTAAGCATTATACTGGTCAAAGGTGGTCCGCACGACCCTCGCACCATGACAATTCAACCGAATGTCACACGTAAGAGGATAGGTTCCACTTCATTGACCCTATGTATTTCTAGGATCGTAATGTGATTCTAAAGACGTCTAAAACTCATAAAACGAGCTCTAACTCACTCACACGCTCCACTAAGGATGAGCAAAGAAAGAGAAACTGGGTTTATGAGCCTATCCTAGAGTGGAAGTCTAAAAATTGATTCTAGGAACTATGCTCTTACTAGCCCACCTTGGATCCTCACACGCTCAACTGAGGGTGATCGTCTCAAGGAAACCATGTGCTAGCAATGGCCCTATGGATGCCTAACAATGATGTTCTAGGAGTTTTGAGGGCGGTTCATATAATTTTTTTTAATGAATTTGGGGCCTTGGATCTAGAGAAATCAACTCTCAACCCTAAGATCAAGTGCTTTTCATTACAACCATTGGATTTATCAAATGGATGGTGAAGATTGGTTCTTTACATGATATCTAGGGCAAAGGGGGGAAAAATAGGCACCTTCATTCTCCACCATTGGATCTGGGGATGATCTGGACCGTTGGATCAGTGTTGACATCAATTTGGATAAGATAAGCTACTATGTTTGGAGAAACTTTGCATTATTGATCTTTGATCATAAAAAAAACTTATCCGATAAAAAAAAACTCATGAATCCTCCTTGCTTTATGCTTTATGCATCTTCACCCTTGAATGTGAGCTCATCCTAACCATACAACATGATCCAATCATTGTTTGCCATGTGGCAACCCTTCAAGCCTTCAATTGTCTTATTCTAGGAAACTCCGTTGATTTTGAAAATTGGATTTTGTGCTCTTTGACCCTTCAAATATCCTTTGATCAAGATGAAAATTTGTAGGGCTATGTCTTGAAAGGTCTCCTTTAGGAATATGCAGAAGAAACTCCCATCCAAATCTCCCTTATACAAGTTGGACTATATTTGGAAGTTTGCAAGGTGGCATTAAGGTGTCTAGGAAGCTCTGACAAACTTGAAAAGTTTTACAAATATGTAGCCACATATGGTTTTTATACATGTTAAACCATATGGCTAACAAAAATTCCTATACAACATTTTGTAGGGTCTAAGTGGAAAAATTATATTTTTTACAAAATGCACATGGCATATCAATATGCTAGAAAATCCATTTTCATGTGAAATTCGGGCTATAGACTGCCTTTGATAGGATTTACAAGTATATGAATTTTCATGTCATTTGGAGACATTGAAATTTTAGCCCTAATTTCCAAAGTTTGACCAACTTTGAGTGCTACCCTGGATTTGCTCCATTTCATTCAAAGTTTGCATATGAACTCCCTTTGACATCCTTGATGCATCTTGGACTTCTCAGGGAATTCAAGCTACCTTTACCGAATGTGGTTCTTGCAGGCCTTCATGAATGAGAGAGGAGAGAAAATCTCAACGACAACGGCGACCTGCTTTGATACCAATGGTTGGAGTTTGAGGTCCACAGAAGCACGCGAACAACACAAGGAAGAAGAAGAAGCTTGGAGCACAACACACAATACTAAATGTATTACCACTAGAACGTACAAAGATAAATGACTCATTAGGGTTATAGGCGTATATACAAGCTGGTGGAAGAAAACCTCCTAAAGAGGGAAAAAAGTGTCCGGACAGTCCTAGTGTGTTCACACACATCACTACCTAAATATATCAACCGGGATAAATTTTCAAAATGAGGAAGGATATAATATCTTTCATATAGGACTAAGAATGATAAGAGTGGAAGAAGAGAAGATAGCATCAAAAACAAAGGAACCAAAATTGGAAGTAAATAATAAAACTTCATAACTAGAAATTGTGCAAGCAATAATGTCATCAAAGACAAAATCTTAGGAAAATACCCCAAAGTCAAACATCAGAGGGGGCAAGGAATAGACACTCAAAAAAAAGAAACTAAAAACAAAAAAAATCAGAGTACTTAGGAAGAACAACAAGTGATAGGAGTGCCACATTTCCTGCCACATGATTTGAACAACCTGAATCTATGTAGAAAACATTCTCATCCGATTTACCTTGTCGCATAGCCATGTTCATGATCAATAATGAATCCTCTTTGTTTGAGTCTTCTGTGTAGTTATTGTAGTCTCTCCTTCCTTTGTAGCCTCCTTGATAGTTTGAATGATTGTAGTTGTTGTAGTTGCCATGGTAGTTGTTGAACCTTCCTCTTGAGTATCCATAACTTCCTCTATTGTATCCTCTGCCTCTTTGATTCCTGGAATTCCTAAAGCAATTTTCAGTTGTATGATTAGTTAATCCACAAATAGAACATGAGTTGGAGTCTTGGGATCTCCCCCTGCCTTGTCTACCTCCTCTTCCTCTACCTCTGCCATGTCTTCCTCTACCTGCATAGTTAGCTTGATATGTACCTGCTTCATCATCCACTTTCTTTGCCTTTCCTTTGTTATCTTTAGACTTGCTTTTATCCGTGTATAAAGGTGAAGATTGATTACCTTTAGAGCTTTCTCCATTTTTGATAAGCTTTGCCTCTTGAGTAAGTAGTTGTCCAATGAGTGTGTTGAAATCAGGTACATGCATGTCCATGTACAAATCCATAGCTGTGGTGAATGCTACCCACTTATCATCTGCCTTCAAGCCATTGATGACCTGCCTTACAATTTGCTCTTCATCTATTACCTCTCCAATGCTTCCCAACTGATCCGCTATGTCCTTGAGCTTTGTGACAAAATCAGTCACATTTTGTTTGGGAGCCTTCTTGAGAGTTGTGAAATCCAGCCATAGTTGATGCTTCCTAGCTTTGGTACTTGAAGAAAAGAAAGCTTCAAGTGCATCCCACACTTCCTGAGATGTCTTACAACTTCTAATGTGAGGCAACAAAAAATCTGAGATAGAGTTGAGGAGATAAGACCTTGCAAGTGCATCCTTGGAGCACCATGTGCTCAATCTTTCTTGCTCTTCTTGTGTTGGTTGACTTTTGTTCCTGAAACTTGGCATAACTTCATCTCCAGCCACATAACCATATAAACTTCTACCTTGGAGATAAGCTTCCATCCTTAATGACCAAGTTCAGTAGTTACCTCTGTCCAATTTGTCAATTGATGAAGGAAATCCATCTGCCATGTTGTCCAACCTTGCTCTGATACCACTGTGAAGAGATGGATAGGTATGTTCTTGAAGATGAAGAGGTGTTGCAAAATCCTTGATCTACACCAGCCAAATGAACTCCAGGAGTATATGGTGGGCCCTTTTAGCTTGCCAATGGATGTATTAGACACCCTATGTACCTTCGAAGATCACTCTCAAAAAGATAGATCAAAACAGATAAGTTGGAGTTAGCTCAGAGGTGAAAACTTGCTATTCTTGGTTCATACACCTGTCTAGTGTTTTACATAATTCTCTGAGCACAGCAGCAATTAGCTTAATTCCTCTTGGGGAGTCTAGGTAACTTAAA
Source organism: Ceratopteris richardii (assembly GCA_020310875.1). NCBI lineage: Eukaryota > Viridiplantae > Streptophyta > Polypodiopsida > Polypodiales > Pteridaceae > Ceratopteris > Ceratopteris richardii. The sequence goes on from CM035422.1 coordinate 14,974,815, forward strand.
GAGCTAACTTTCAAGAGTAATCTCTCAAAAATAATAAACCACACACTGAGAATGAGTTTTAACAAGTGATGACATCATCCCGATTTTCACGGGCTGCTACAGAAATAGACCAGTGAGCAGACAAATCAACATAACTCAAAATGTAGGAATCCAATGATTATGAAAATTTGTATGGTTATACTAGACAGTAAGCTGAATCCAAAAAGATTTAAATCACTGAATTTGGGTAAGTAACCACTGAGAAACACCTCTGACAAGATGAGTGAAAAACGTCGAGTACCTGACAGAGAAGTGAAGATGAACAGACCCTGTTGAGTTCAAATGAACATAACTGAAGATTGAAACATCCAAATGACAGAAAATTTGTGAGCATATAGTAGACTTATAGAGCTAACTTTACCAAGTTAAATCACTGAAAATGATGCACCAAGCTGAGAGAAAACATCTCTGCAAGCTGACTAAGAAAACTGAGAGTAATGGCAGTGAGTAGTACACTTCACAAGAACATGGAAAGATGAAACCAAATAATCATGAAAATGAAAGTATATTGCTTGTACAATACAATGACTTACTGATACATATGTGTGCCTTGTAATCACACCTTGATATGGCATAAAGCTCAGCTCTTGGAGGTCTTCACATAGGTCTCTTTAACCACGACTAAAACTGCCATCTATTTATAGTTGAGTTTGGGAGGCTAACTTCCCTCAATCACTCTCCAATCAATCAATGATTGATTTGATTCTCTACCTACCACAAATCACGAATTCGTGGCTCCTCTTTCCATTCTTGATCAAGTGGACTCAACCACTTAAGATTCTCTTACTTTTACATTAAGTAAACTCTTCAAACGTTACAAGAGGTAGTTCACAAGTGAACTTTACATAGTCTTCATTTTAAGGATTTTTCTATGACTTTATGGGACTCAAGCCAATACTTAGGCTTGTCATAGACTTGCTCCAATAGTAATTTGAAGTTGATCATATCCCGGGGTAGGAAAAAAACTGAGGGTTCCTTGGGATTGTTTTTCACAAAGGCAAAAGGCAATTTGGTTAGTGAATTACATGCATGAGAGTGATCTGTCTGTCAACTGAATTCAATTCATGAGCTAACTGTGGATTTTTCAGGTTCTTTGAGAGCAACAAAGGGTACTCGAAGCAAGAGTAAGTGCAAGCTTGGGAACACGCTTCCTGGGCATACAAGGGCAACCAAGGGAAGAAACTCAAGGTTAAAAATTCTCAACACCCTCTGTCAATCCCTAGCATAGGCTAAGTACGGATAGAGGTTTTGATTAATTAGGGATACGTTAAGAACGACCAAGTCCAAGAACTCTAATCACTCAAGTGCAAGTGTTAGGAGATTACAATTGCGAAACAACCTAAGGGAAAAGAATTTAAATCGAGCAACCACACTCAGTACGATAAAACTTAAGTGTTCCTTGCGATGAAGATTAATTGGACAAGAAGTGACACCCTAAGGAGAATTAAAAAAGAACAAGTGACTAATACAAAAGAACTCAGCAACAAAAATTGTACTTGGGAAAATTTGGGATTATTCAATTGGGCTTATGAACCTTAGATCAGGACGACACCTAGGGAGAGATAGACAAAGTCTTAGATCCTGAGAGGCTAGTGTCAATCATACTGGGAGGTCTTGGGCCCTGCAATTGAGCCATCATTCGTACTACCCTAGCTCTGAGAATAGCGAGTCTAAGATGTCTCACGGTATGGAGAGACCTACAGGAAGTTCAGGAGTGCCATATTTACATAGGGTGGAAGGCCCTTACAAAACTCAACTCGAATACCTTAGGACCAACCGATTAGGTGCTTGCACCTATGAGGACAGCCTAGGAAGATCTGTGGTCCAGATTAAAAACCCTGACCAATCCATTGGACTAGAACATCCAGCGGTCAAGTTTGAAAATGGAGCATACTTGGACAAAGAAGGGACAATATATGTAGTCACCAATCATCCAGATAGGACAGATGAATTTGGGAATGTGATCCAGAAACAGACTTAGGTGACTTGGAGCAAGGAAATATGGGTGTAGAACCTAGAACCCCCCGAGGCAAATCTGTTCTCACTAGGATTATCACACCAGAGTGGATTCCCCAAGACAATAAGAGCATAGATCTACTCCTGAACCGAGAGACTGATGAAGCCTTTTGGAGGGATAGATCTGATCATTTGAATGAGGTAGGAACAATCATGATATACGATTTCAAAGATCTTGATACCTCAGGCAGAGTGACCTACTTAGATCATGCTTCAGAGAGGGTCTTTGTGGTTACAAAAAATGATAGGCATGCTTACACTTGGAAAGGTGAATTTATTTTCCCCCAACCAAGATCGAATGTGTCTTTTGGTCACCCAGGAGCTGGAACGTCCCAAGCTCATGGAGATCAAAGAGACAGACATAGAGATAGACCGGAGGTCAGCTTTGCCAACCCAGCGGGAAGAGAAAGAACAAGAACGGAAACAATTAGAGTGGAACCTGAGGGACTTAGAGCCCAAAGGAACCAAAGGAATGCGGATGAATTCCCTTTACCAAGACCTAGAGAGCACATGAGGATTTTGAGACCGACTCAGCTAGTTAAGTCCATGAAGAACTACTTCGATGGCACAAGAGACCCATATGATCATGTGGCCGAGTTTAGGCAAGTCTTAAGAGCTGAACAAGTTGAGGACCTATTCACGCAATATAATGCCTTTGGTCTAACCCTTAGGAACACACCCCTTACGTGGTTTCAAACGTTGAATGAGAGACAGTTCAGGAGCATAGACCAACTCTTAGAGTCTTTCATCACTGAAATCTCTAAAAGTGGCATAAGGCATAATACTTCCTCATTGATACACAGCTTCAAGCAGACCCCTCAAGAGACCGTGAGACTTGCAAGAAGAAGGTTTAGGCAATATCTTGAGAGATGCCCTGTTCCTGAGCTACCCACACCATCCAAACAAGTGGCCTTATTCTTGGATGGATTGCTAAGTACAAAGTTGCGATCCTATGTGTACTTGAAGGACCCTAGGACCATAGAAGAGTGTGTACACATGTGCATTGACATTGAGGATAACCTAGGGGAGGAACTAGAGCTTTCAAGAAACTACAAAGATTCCGATAGCGCTTCTAGTCTCTCTTCCTCACAATCTACATCAATTGAGGAACTCGATGAGAAAGTAGCTCAAAAACTAGGTGTCTCTAGTAAACAAATTCCTAGGTTTGCCCCAGTAAAGAGGTGCTATACTTGCGGTGGTGACCATATGGCGAATGTATGTCCCATCATGGCTCAACCCCAAGTGAACCCTAGTAGCCAGTATTACACCATAGAGCAGAGATACACAAATCACACAGCACAAGATTGCCCATACAATAAGCAAGCAGTGAGGCAAACCTACCCTCAGCCCTATCCACAACAAAAAAGATACCAGAACCAGTACCCTCCGCAGCAATATGGTAGACCACAACAATCCTATCAACAACCCTACCAAAACCAACAAAGGCCTCAACCTATGTTAGCTCAACAACCTCCAACCCCAGCTAATGTGATTCCTGTAAAGTATGCAGCTGCTGAGGAAACTTTGAATAGAGCCATAGTCCCAGTGACTCCGTTGCTTTCAGAAAGTGACCCGACTGATCATAGTTTTGATTCCACTCACATAGATAGTCCAGAGGCTTACTATATGCAGTCTCCTGAACATGGTGAATCCTACTATAGTGAAGAACCGAGTGAACCTAGTTGGGAGCCAGAGTATGCAAATCTCATGTACACAAATCCCAAAACTAGACCTCAACCTAGGCAGGTAAGACCCCCATTCCCTAGGGGACCATGCTATAGGTGTCAAGGAGATCACCTCATTCGTGATTGCCCAATGCCTGCATCTACACAACCACAGTCAGTAACAATACAAGGCTTTTGTCAAGATTGCAGAAAGGACCATCTCTTACGAGATTGCCCAAAGAACCCCAATAATATGCCAAAAATAACTCCAATTAACGTTATTGGCTTAGTCGTAGACTCAACAGGAAGTGTCACTTCCACTGCACCAGTGCAAGTGGTCACAAGAGCCCAGGCTTTGCAACACAACCCAAGAATAGGTCAAGAGAAGAGTGCAGAGGTTAGTGAAACCGAGAGCATAGCCAAGAAACGGCCGAGAGCTGTGAGGGATAGCCGAGAGAGAATGAAAAGACAATGGTCTAAAAAGATGACCGACTTAGAAGAAAGCATAAGAGAAACAAAAGCCAAAATTGTTGAACTCACCTCTGAAACAAACTCTCACATACCACCACCACCCTCATTTCCATCACCAACTAACCCACCATCTGTCCACCTACCTCAGACCATCCCACCACCCCCTAGAGTAGGATCAATATTAGCTGACCCCACTCCTGAGGACATAGACATGATGCTTAAGGCATATTAGGCTAGAATCCAAGAAGGGCCAAATGTGACGGATCATGACAAGTGCTACCCTAGAGCTGACCTAAAGATAGAAAGAACCAAGCTGTGCACGAAAATGGTCGCGTTGGCTCAGACCATGTTTGAAGCCAATCGCCTCTTCAATTACTCTGGCTAAGCTAAGACACAATTGCACTTGGATGGACTCCTAGAGAAGTTAGAGAGCATACTTGCAAGATCTACCAAGGAAGAAAAAGATCAAGGAAGAGATTAGGCAAGTAAAAGAATAAGCCTTCCCCCATAGGAAGCTTTTGTGCCCAATTCCACTGAACCAGACACCTCTTCTTCTATGAATAGGTTCACTCCAAAATTCCTATGAGAGATTCAAGAAGATAAATGGGCCAAAGAAAGTGAAGTCCCTCCTCCCATTGAACTTGTGGATGACATGCATGATCAATTCCCACAAGATATTCCTTCCATATATGGAGAGCAGGAGAGTGCACAAAGTCAAGAGAGGTTAGACTTCGAGTCTAACTCCGTCCAGGAATTACCCCACTTCATAGGCCCATGGGAAGCCAAGTCTACTTGTATGAGAGCACCCACGGTCATGGTAAGAAACGAAGACTCAGTCATACCTAGGAATACAGAAGTAGTGAAAAACACTAAGGTGCAGTGCAACCTCACTTTAGAAGAGCTACTCAAAGTTAGGCCAGAATTATGGAAACATGTAGTTAACCAAGTGCCAGAAGTAGTGAAACCCCGTTCCCAGGTAGGTTCTCATAGAACAGTGCTAGAAATTCCTCTAGACAAGATAGGAGATATGAGTGAAGGTGAAGAAGGAAACACCCACTTCCCATTACCCATCAGGGGTACACAACCAAGGCAATTCTAGACTCAGGTGCAAGAGTTGCTATTGCTACCATTTCCCTATGGAAGCGTTGGGGCAAGCCAGCACTCAGGCCCACGAGGATGAAATTGCAGATGGCTGATGGTCACATAGAAAGACCCTTAAGCTTGCTGGAAGGAATAACTCTCACTACATGGAGTGTTGAGTTTGAGCATACTTTCGCCATATGTGATTTCAGCAAGAACCATGCCTATAAGATGATTTTGGGAAGACCATTTATGCGACAGTTGCAAGTGGTCCAGGATTGGGGAACCAATTCCTTGTATTTGCAACACTTAGGTGTTACGACCAAAGTCAATCTCAAGGATTACTCTCATAGAGATGTACCGCCTATTCAATGGAATCCCATCCATAGAGCCAAGGATGACACGGAGTCCGTGCACTCCATAGGATCGGGATCCTCATAGATCAATTCAAGACCCAGCCTATGCACCGGTAGTATTTTGTGATGAAGAATTTGAGCCTCACGGCTGGGCAAAAATCTTAGCAACAATGGACGTAGCCATCAATGAGGAACAATGGACATCACACTGTGACGAGGATGGCTATGATATTTCAGTTTTCTCAATAGAGCCAATCATGGGAGATGCAGTTTTAGAAGAGTGCGAACCTAGGCCTGATGCAATTGAGGATGCGAGCGACTCCGATCTAGAGTCAATCATTATGGACCCATCTTTTGCATCAGATGAAGAATACTTCTATGAAGTTGAAGCTCATCCTCAGAGACATGGAGAGCTTACAAATGATGTATGATTATCCACACAAGTGACCCCTAAGGATGAAGGAAAGAAAAGAAAGAAGAGAGAAGTCACACCAGAAGAGGAAGAATCCTTGTTTGAGGTCCCTGAAAACTTTAAAAAGTATGAGATAGACGATAGAAGAGTCATGGTAAGAATGCCTAAACGCGAGGCACAATCAAGAGAGGCCTATGATAACAAAGAAACCACCAAGAAAATAGTGGTAGCCATGGAAGAAGGAGAAGAGAGGTGCACTTACATAGGACATGACCTAACAGAAGAAGAAGAGCGCGAATTGATAGCCTTGCTATGAGAATATAGAGATGTATTCGCTTGGAGTTACAAGGACTTGAAGGGTGTTGACCCAGACATATGCTCACACACAATTCCCATGACCTCAAACGCGAAACCCTTTAAATAGAAACCATATACATATAACGATAATTATGCTGCTAAGATCAAAGAGGAGATAGATAGACTGGTAGAAGCTGGATTTATTTATGAAATTGAGCACACTGAGTGGGTATCCCCCATTGTAGTGGTGCCCAAGAAGAATGGAAAACTACGTGTGTGCATTAACTTGAAAAAGGTCAATGCAGCCACAATTCGAGATAACTATCCGCTTCCTATCACAGAACATCTCTTAGAAAGAGTAGCACGCAAGGAAGTGTACAGCTTCCTTGATGGATTTTTGGGCTACAATCAAGTAGCCATAGCTCCTGAAGATCAGCACAAGACTGCTTTTGCCACAAAGTGGGGCATATTTGCCTTTAGGGTAATTTTGGGCTTACCAATGCTCCTGCAACTTTCCAAAGATTGATGTGTCACATGTTTAAAGAGTTCTTGAGGAAGAATTTAAAGGTCTATGTTGATGATCTCTGTGCTCATTCCAACATTAAACAGACACATATACCAGAACTCAGGCAAATCTTTGACAAATGTAGAGAATACCAAGTCTTCTTGAACCCAGAAAAATGTGATTTCATGGTCAGGCAAGGCAAGATTCTAGGACACATAGTGTCAAAGAATGGAATATCCACCGATGAAGAGAAAGTAAGAGCCATAGCCGAGTTACCTAGGCCAAAGAATGTCAAGGAAGTACAATCTTTCATGGGGCATTGTGGCTATTACCGACGCTTTATACACATGTACGCCATCATTGCCAAGCCTCTGTATGGACTTTTGACTAACTTTGAGTGGACCGATGAATGTGAAAACTCTTTCAACGAACTCAAAAGAAGATTGTGTTCAGCACCAATCTTGACCACACCAGATTGGAATAAGCCATTTCGTGTTCACGTGGACGCATCCAATTATGCTATTGGATGTGTACTCGCACAACCTACGGGTGAAGATAATATGGATCTTCCAATTGCCTATGCTAGTAGACAATTAAATGCAGCTGAACGGAACTATACCACCACCGAACGAGAAGGATTAGGCATGGTATATGTGGTTAAAAAGTTTAGACACTATTTGCTTGCAAATGAGTTTAAATTTTTTACTGATCATCAGGCATTATTGTACTTGGTAAACAAACCATGCAATACAGGCCGATTAGTGAGATGGTTTCTCTTACTAATGGAATACAACTTTGAAGTTGTGGTGAGGAAAGGGAAGACTCACTTGAGAGCGGACCATCTCTCTAGGCTCACATCTGGAGAAGCCCCACAAGGAGTATCAGATGACCTTCGTGATGCTTACTTGTTTAATTTGGAAGTTGTACCTCGGTGGGCTAAGCCATTAGTGCCAGTACTGACATACGGGCCTAATCACCCAGTCATAAACACTCAAGATAGAGAGGTAGTAAAAGCACAAAAGTACCATATCATGGTAAGAAGTATGTACAACCAGACCGATCACGGGATATTGGCGTGTTGTGTGGAAGAGGACAAGTATGCAAAATGGTTGCAATTAGCCCATGTAGGTGCATTAGAGCAACACTACTCAAAGCAAAGAACTTTGCAGACACTTAGGAGATTCGGAGTGCATTGGTCTACTATGGAAGCTGATGTCCATAAGTTGTGCAAAGAATGCCCAATCTATTGCACTAACCCACCTGTGGAACATGCCACTCTTTATCAAGTGTCCATAGTACCAGATTGGAGTGAACCACTAGTAGCATTCTTGAGGACGAGAACATTCCCTCAAGATATGACACTGGCCAGACAAAGAAGTCTAGAACAAGAAGCCCTAGACTACTCACTTATTGGTGATAATCTATACAAGTGGGGTAAAGATGGTTATCTCAGATTATGTGTCCATGAGAGTGCATATCTTAAGATCTTGGAAACTGCTCACCAAGGTGTGGCAGGAGGACATTTTGGACCAGATCGGGTGATCAAAGCAATCCTTTTTGCAGGCTTGTGGTGGCCGACCCTTCACATGGATGCACATACCTATGTCAAGAGGTGTGATGTTTGTCAGCGAACTCAGTATCCTTTATGCAAAGATGAGATGCCTTTAAAACCTATGATGGGTGGATGTGCATTCTCTAAGTGGGGAATAGACTTTGTAGGTCCTATTAATCCCCCAGCCAAGGGTTCACATGCTGAATATATCATTGTGGCCACAGACTATTTAACCAAGTGGGTAGAAGTGAAAGCCACTACAAAAAATGATGCTCAAACAACAACAAAGTTCTTATTTGAAAATGTGTTCACGAGGTACGGATTGGCAATAGAGTTGGTGAGTGATAGAGGCACACACTTCTTGAATGAAGTCATAGAAAACCTTCTCCAAGAATTTTTGGTGATACATAAGAAGTCTGCCCCCTATCACCCACAAGCTAATGGCTAGGATGAGAGCACAAATAAGATTCTATGCAATGTGTTGGGTCACTAAACTAGTGAATAATAAACGCTTTGATTGGGACAAACAGCTACACCATGCTGTTTGGGCATACCGAGTTGCCTATAAAACGGTACTCCAAGCCACACCCTTTCAGATGGTATTTGGCCAAAATGCAGTGCTACCATTGGACTTCTTGATACCCACACTAAAGGTAGCACAGGAGCATGAGTGGACGGATCATGAACTCTCTTTGAGAATTTTTGACCTCAAACGATTAGGTGAAACATGACTAAGAGCTGCAACATGAATATATGCAGCTAAGAAAGGCAGAAGGCGTACTTTGATGCCCATGTGAAGGATAAAGGATTGAAAACAGGGGACCTAGTGTTAGTCTACACTTTGAAGCAACATGCGCGAAAATTAGAGAAGAGAGGCTATCGACCTATGATCATAAATAGGATCTCGACTAGTGGAGCAGTCCAATTAGCCACACTCGAAGGCGACATTCTTCCGAGCTACATAAGTGGATGCAGAGTCAAGTTATATCAGGAACCTCTCGCCGAGGAAATGCTCAATCGACTCAACACTGCCAAGAAACGTAAAGAAGAGGAAAAACGAGTTCGAGAAGAAGCACAGGTAGAAGCCTTGGAACACATCCGAAAAATGAAGATGAGAAGACAAGGACGAGATCAGCCAAGGACAGATGACTATGCGAACCCAGGATATCATGTGGCAATGTGTGAAGTCTCAGGAATAAGTTCCCAAAGAATAATCGACCGACGTCGTTTTATAACCTTGGAGATAGACAAGGAAAGAGCGCAAGGATTGCACGGGCCTTGATTGACTCAGGTGCAGCCACTAGTGCCGTTAAACTTTCTTACTGTCGAGAGTTGAAATTAAATGTCAATCCTATAGAAGCATATCTCATAGGATTGGGAGGTGTGGAAACCCCTTGCATGGGCGAGGTGGAGCTTCCCCTCCACATTCAAGATGTCTTAATGATAGTGAAAGTACGAGTGTGTCAAGATGAGGACCTCACTGAGCCTCTGGTCTTGGGTCAAGACTAGATCTATGACCATGCAGTCAACTTAAACCTAAGAAGTGGACTTCTTCAGGTTTGGGTCAATGAGAAACGCATTACAATTGAGTTAGAAAATGAAGCACTCAAGGAATTAGGCAAGGCACACACTCCTGGTCCTTCCAGGAGTACACATGATGATGACCATGTTGTTCTTGTCCAAAGCTATGTGATGTAGAGTGTTGAGAGCAGTATGGGCACCCAAGGAGTGACTAGACAAGGAAGCCAGCGGAGAGAGTCAGAGCGAGGTGAAGGAGTAAGTAGACAAAGCAGTCGACGCAAATCTGGCAGATAGGCCCTTCAAAATTTTCCAAATCAACATCTTTATAACAGTGATCCTTATCACTAACAATCATTGTAAATACCATTTCATATTTTTGTAGCTCCATTTTGTGCAAGCCAAGGAGTCCTTGAGCTTGAGGAGCCTTAGAAGTGCCTACATATCAATTTTCATAATTTTTAGACTCCGTTTAAGCCCTCAAATTGGCCCTGGAACCTAATTTTTAACTAGGCCGGACACTAGGTCTGGACAGGGCCAAAACCTAGTCAAAAACTATAAAAAGAGCTAGAGAGCTCATTTTTGAGGTTAGATTGTAATTGAAACGAACTTGTAAGAGCTTTTGGAAAGTAATCAAAGAACTCCATTGATTCTCCCTCTTTGTCTTGCCGTGTGAGCGCGTGTGTGTGTATGTGTGTGCATGTTTGTGTGCTTCTCACTCACGCACTTGTGCTTCCACTTGCTCGAGGTCTTCATACCATCCTCACGTCTTCCCGGATTGACATTAAAGGAGGTGCTACTCATCACTGAGCTACACCAAATTTTGGCGCCGTTGCCGGGGATCGAGCTTTGAGGACGAGCGTGTGATGGTAAGACGTAGAGTTGACGCGTTGGAGTTGTAGGTATTTTCTTCACTCTCATCGATTTTCTTTTACTTTCTTCACCATCTTCATCACCACCATCATTATCACCATCTCCCACCTCCATATCCATCATCGCAAAAATTTCAGTTTTACTATATCTCCTTCTTCTCTTCATTTCCCTCATTTCACTTGTGAGAGAGAGCGAGAGAGCGAACTGTCGTGTGCTATCTTCTGTATGCTTTTGGAGTTTCTTGCAGGTGTCAGCATCATCATCCCCTCCAGCATGTTGCGCAGGTACGGAAATGTGCAGAACTGTCTCGCAGTCGCCGACTTCTGTCCATCGCGATTGACAGAAATTTTCACCTTTTGGTAAATTTGAGTGCACCACAGTAGACTAGAGACCCTGCACACCACATTCCCACAAAAATTTCTGAAAAATTTGCAAAATTTCAGTCCATCGCGATTGACTGAACCTCTGTCCATCGCGATTGACTGACTGTCCATCGCGATTGACTGAACCTCTGTCCATCGCGATTGTCTGACTGTCCGTCGCGATTGACTGGCCCTCTGTCCATCGCGAATGTCTCCTGTCCATCGCGATTGACTGGCCCTCTGTCCATCGCGATTGACTGGCCCTCTGTCCATCGCGATTGTCTCCTGTCCATCGCGATTGACTGGCCCTCTGTCCATCGCGATTGTCTCCTGTCCATCGCGATTGTCTCCTGTCCATCGCGATTGACTGGCCCTCTGTCCATCGCGATTGTCTCCTGTCCATCGCGATTGACTCCTGTCCATCGCGATTGACTGGCCCTCTGTCCATCGCGATTGTCTCCTGTCCATCGCGATTGACTCCTGTCCATCGCGATTGACAGCCCTGTCCATCGCGATTGACAGCCAATTTGGACAAATTTTTTAGGGTTTTTAAATTGAGGAAATGGACTAATTGTGGGCATAAACATCTTACTCTAGAGCACATAAGGAGGCCTTAGGAAACCAATCTGGGGGAAACCTATTGCACAGTGATCCTATTTGAACCCTGTCTTAACCCCAGAACCCTGAACAGTCATAACTTTTTCATACGACATCCATTTTTTGAGATCTAGGGCTTGTTGGAAAGCTTGTTGATTTTTTGTTAGGGTAGTTTGAAGTTGACCATACCCAGGGGGGTCAAAGTCAAGGGTCTTAAGAATTGTTTTCCTAAAAATTCACTAGGCAAATTAGTATTTGTGCTACAAGAATGAGAATCATTGGTTTTGTCTTTGGAATTTAATTATGAAAGCTAACTTGGAACTCTACAGATCTATTGAGAGCATCGAAAGACGTTCAAAGCAAGTGTAAGTGCAGCTTGGGAACACACTTCCTGGGCATTCTAGGGCAACCAAGCAGGACAGAAAAGGTTGGAAACTTTCAACCCTCTTTGTCAATTCCTAGTTTAGGATAAGAACGACTTGAGGTAGGAGTAAGTCAGGGCAACGATAGGCAATTATCAACTCAAAGCAGACCTAAACTCTCAAGTTCAAGCTAAGGACATTATCTTTGTACTATCGGGAACTTTAAAGGAAAAGAACTTAACGTGGAACGAGCAACTCTAAGTGCGGAACTACACTCAAATATACCTTGCGATGTGATATCAGACAAGAATTTTAACACAGGAGTCAATTCAAAAGAATCAAGTAACTGATACAAAAGAACTCTGCAACGAGGTTGTACTTGGGCAAATTTGGGTTATTCGATTAAGCTTATGAACCTTAGATCAGGACGACATCTAGGGAGAGAGAGACAAAGTCTTAGGTCTTCAGAGGCTAGTGTCAACCACACCACTAGGTCTTGGGCCCAGCAGTTGAGCCACCACTCGTACTACCCTAGCTCTGAGACTAGTGAATCAGAGATGTCTCAAGGTATGGAGAGACCCACAGGCAGTTCAGGAGTGCCATACCTGTACAGGGTGGAAGGCCCTTACAAAATGCAACTGGAATACCTGAGGACCAACCGAATAGGTGCTAGCATCTATGAGGACGGCCTAGGAAGATCTGTGGTACAGATTAAGAATCCTGATCAATCCATTGGATTAGAGCACCCGGCTGTCAAATTTGAAAACGGAGCATACTTGGACAAAGAAGGAACCATCTACGTAGTCACCAGTCACCCAGATAGGACGGACGAATTTGGGAACGTGGTCCCAGAATCCGACTTAGAGGACCTAGAGCAAGGAAACATGGGGGTAGAACCAAGGACCCCTAGAGGGAAGTCTGTCCTTACAAGGATTATCACACCCGAGTGGATTCCCCAAGACAATAAGAGCATAGATCTTCTTCTGAATCGAGAAACTGAAGAAGCCTTTTGGAGATACAAATCTGATCGACCATTTGATGTAGGAACAATCACGATCTATGAGTTTAAGGATCCTAATAGCCCAGGTAGGGTGACCTACTTAGATCACGCTTCGGAGAGGATCTTTGTGGTGACAGAAAATGATAGGCATGCTTACACTTGGAAGGGTGAATTCGTTTTTCCCCAACCAAGATCGAATGTATCCTATGGTCACCCTGGAGCTGAAACATCCCAAGCTCATGGAATGCAAAGAGACAAAAGCAGAAATAGACCAGAAGTAAGCTTTGCCAACCCAGTGGGCAGAGAAAGAACGAGGACGGAAACAAATAGAGTAGAACCTGAGATACTGAGAGCTCACAGGAATCAAAGAAACGGGGATGAGTTCCCCCTACCCCGACCTAGGGAGCACACAAGGACCTTGAGACCGACTCAGCTAGTGAAGTCCATGAAGAACTACTTCGATGGCACTGGAGATCCATACGATCACGTGGCTGAGTTCAGGCAAGTCCTGAGAGCTGAACAAGTAGAAGATCTATTCACTCAGTACAATGCCTTTGGTCTGACCCTTAGGAACACTGCCCTGACATGGTTTCAGCCGCTAAACGAGAGGCAGTTCAGGAGCATAGACCAACTCCTAGAGGCTTTCATTATTGAATTCTCTAAGAGCGGCATCAGACATAATACCTCCTCGTTAATTCATAGCTTCAAGCAAACCCCTCAAGAAACCGTGAGACTGGCAGGACGAAGATTTAGGCAATATCTTGAAAGAGGCCCTGTCCCTGAGCTACCCACGCCAGCTAAGCAAGTGGCTTTATTCTTGGATGGATTGCTAAGTACCAAATTAAGATCATATGTGTACTTGAAAGACCCTAGGACCATAGAAGAGTGTGTACGCATGTGCATTGACATTGAGGATAACCTAGGGGAAGAGTTAGAGCTTGCCAAGATATACAAAGATTCTGATGGTGCCTCTAGCCTCCCTTCCACGCAATCCACGTCAATTGAGGAACTTGCAGAGAAAGTGGCTCAGAAAGTAGGTGTTTCTAGCAAACAAATTCCGAGATTTGCCCCTGTGAAGAGATGTTACACTTGTGGTGGCGACCACATGGCGAATGTATGTCCCATTATGGCTCAACCCCAAGTGAATCCTAGTAGCCAGTACTGCACTATAGAACGAAGATACACAAATCACACAGCACAAGATTGCCCATACAACAAGCAAACGGTTAGGCAAACCTACCCTCAGACATACCCTCAACAAGGCAGATACCAGAACCAATATCCACCTCAGCAGTATGCTAGGCCTCAGCAAACCTACCAACCCTATCAAAACCAACAAAGACCTCAGCCGGTGCTAGCACAACAACCCCCAGCTCCAGCTAATGTGATTCCGGTAAAGTATGCAGCAGGAGAAGAAAACCTAAACCGAGCTATAGTCCCTATAACACCATTGCTTTCAGAAAGTGATCCCAGTGACCATAGTTTCGATTCTACGCATGTTGAGAGTCCCCAGGCTTACTTCATGCAGTCTCCTGAACATGGCGAGTCTTACTATAGTGAAGAGCCAAATGAATCTAGTTGGGAATCGGATTACGCCAATGTCATGTACGCAAACCCCAACCCTAGGCCTCAACCTAGGCAGGTAAGACCTCCATTCCCAAGAGGACCGTGCTATAGATGTCAAGGAGATCACTTCATTCGTGATTGTCCCTTACCTCCACTTACACAACCCCAGTCAGTGACGATCCAAGGCTTTTGCCAAGATTGTGGGAAAGAGCATCTCTTACGAGATTGCCCTAAGAACCCTAACAATATGCCAAAAATCACTCCTATTAATGTTATTGGGTTAGTAGTAGACTCCTCAGGGAGTGTGACTTCCACTGCTCCAGTACAGGTAGTCACTAGAGCTCAAGCATTGCAGCAAAACCAAGGGGTAGACCAGGAAAAGAGCCCAACAGCTAGTGAAACTGAGAGCATGACCAAGAAAAGGACTAGAGCATGGAAAGATAGTCGAGAAAGAATGAAAAGACAATGGGCTAAAAAGATGAGTGAACTTGAGGAAAGCATAAGAGAAACCAAAGCCAGGATAACTGAACTCACATCTCAAACTCCCTCTCACACTACCCCACCACCACCTCTCCCATCGCCATCCGACCAGCCACCTCCCAACCCGCCTCACCTAAACCCACCACCCCCAAGAGTAGGATCAGTCCTAGCAGATCCCACTCCCGAGGATCTTAACATGATGCTTAAAGCATATCAGGCTAGAATCCAAGAAGGGCCAACCATAACCGATCATGAAAAATGCTACCCTAAAGCCGAGCTAGAGCTTGAACGAACTAAAATTTGTGCCAAAATGGTGGAATTGGCTCAGACCATGTTTGAAGCTAGTCGCCTCTTTAACATCTCTAGCTCAGCTAAGACGCAGTTACATTTTGATGGACTGCTAGAAAGAATAGAGAAGCTAATTGCACAATCAGAAGAGGAACCTGCCCCTCAAAGAAAGGGAAGGGCAAGAGAACGGATAAGCCAGCCTCTTCAGGAAGCCCATGGGCCTCCTCAAGAAGCTTATCTTTCCCCCCAAAAGGCAGAAGAGTCTCCCGCGAAAACTCACATACCTCCACAGGTTGCCTACATTCCTTCTCAGGGAGTATATGAGTCTGTTCGGAAAAGTAATAGAATAAGTAATCCTCCCCAGGAAGCTTGTGCTCCAAACATCCATAAGAGCGAGGAAAGAGCCAACGATAGAATAAACCCTCCTTCCCAGGTTGCTTATGTGCCTAATTCTACGGAGCCAGACACTTCTTCTTCTATGAATCGGCTTGCACCAGACTTCCTACGAGAAATTCAAGAAGATAAATGGGATAACGAAAGTGAAGTCGCCCCTCTCTTTGAACTTGTGGATGATGCACACGACCAATTCCCACAAGACATCCCATCTATTTACGGGGAACAGGAGAGCACCCAATCTCAAGAAAGATTAGACTTCGAGTCTAATTCTTTACAGGAATTACCCCACTTCACGGGCCCATGGGAAGCCAAGTCCACGTGTATGAGAGCACCCACAGTCATGGTAAGAAACGAAGATTCAGTCATGCCTAGGAACACAGAGGTAGTGAAGAACACTAACGTGCAGTGCAATCTCAAGTTAGAAGAGCTACTAAAGGTTAGGCCTGAAACGTGGAAACATGTAGCCAAACAAGTACCAGAGATAGCGAAACCTCGTTCCCAGGCAGGATCACATAGGACAGTGCCAGAAATACCCTTGGATAAGATAGGAGATATGTGTGAAGGAGAAGAAGGGAACACCTATCTTCCCATTACCTACCAGGAGTACACCACCAAGGCAATTTTGGACTCAGGTGCAGGAGTTGCAATTGCCACCACCTCCCTATGGAAGCGTTGGGGCAAGCCAGCACTCAGGCCAACGAGAATGAAATTGCAGATGGCCGATGGTCATATTGAGAGACCCTTAGGACTGCTAGAAGGAATAACTCTCACCACCTGTGGTGTCGAGTTCGAACATACCTTTGCTATATGTGACTTTAGCAAAAATCATGCCTATGAGATGATTTTGGGACGACCATTCATGCGACAGTTGCAAGTGGTACAGGATTGGGGAACCAATTCTTTGTACCTGCAACACTTAGGTGTTACAACCAAAGTAAATCTCAAAGATTACTCTCATAGAGATGTACCCCCTATCCAGTGGAATCCCATCCATAGAGCCAAGGATGATACGGAATCTGTGCATTCCATAGGATCAGGATCTTCATGGATGCATGAAGACACCCACTTATGGATGTGCAAAGTGGCAGTAGAAGAAGAGAAGAGAGAGAAGGCCAGAGAGGTAGGTGCAATAGAAACAAATAGATCAATTCAAGACCCAGCCTATGCACCTGTAGTTTTTCCTGATGAGGAATTTGAACCCCATGGCTGGGCAGAAATCCTAGCAACAATGGACGTAGCTATCAATGAAGAACAATGGACACCTCACTGTGATGAGGATGGCTATGATATTTCAGTCTTCTCCATAGAGCCAATCATGGGAGAGGCAGTTCTAGAAGAATGCGAACCTAGCCTTGATGCCTTTGAGGATGCAAGTGACTCCGACCTAGAGTCAATCATCATGGACCCACCATTTGCATCAGATGAAGAATACTTCCATGAAGTAGAATTTCAACCCCAGAGGCATGGAGAGCTTACAAATGATGTAAGATTAGCCACACATGTGACCCCAAAGGAAGAAGGAAATAAACGAAAAAAGAGAGAAGTCTCTCCAGAAGAGGAAGAATCTTTGTTTGAGGTCCCAGAAAATTTTAAGAAGTATGAGATAGATGACAGGAGAGTCATGATCAGAATGCCGAAACGAGAAGCACAATCAGGAGAGGCCTATGATAACAAAGAAACCACCAAGAAAATAGTAGTGGCCCTAGAAGAAGGAGAGGAGAGATGCACGTACATAGGCCATGACCTAACAGAGGAAGAAGAGCATGCGTTAATAGCCTTGCTAAGAGAATACAGAGATGTATTCGCTTGGAGTTACAAGGATTTGAAAGGTGTTGATCCAGACATATGCTCACACACTATCCCCATGACCTCAGATGCTAAACCCTCTAAGCAAAAGCCCTACACATATAACGATAACTACGCTGCTAAGATCAAAGAGGAGATAGATAGACTGGTCGAAGCTGGATTTATCTATGAAATTGAGCACACTGAGTGGGTATCCCCCATCGTGGTGGTGCCCAAGAAAAATGGAAAGCTGCGTGTATGCATTAACTTGAAGAAGGTCAATGCAGCCACAATTCGAGATAACTATCCGCTTCCTATCACAGAGCATCTCTTGGAAAGGGTAGCAGGCAAGGAAGTGTACAGCTTCCTCGATGGATTTTCGGGCTACAATCAAGTAGCCATAGCTCCAGAAGATCAGCACAAGACAGCTTTTGCCACAGAATGGGGTATATTTGCCTTTCGTGTAATGCCATTCGGGCTTACCAATGCACCAGCTACCTTCCAAAGGCTAATGTGCCATGTGTTTAAGGAGTTCCTGAGGAAGAATTTAGAAGTCTATGTTGATGATCTGTGTGCTCATTCCAACATTAGACAAACCCATATTCCTGAACTCAGGCAAATCTTTGACAAATGTAGAGAATATCAGGTCTGCCTGAACCCAGAAAAGTGCGTTTTTATGGTCAGGCAAGGCAAGATCTTAGGACACATAGTGTCAAAGAATGGCATATCTACTGACGAAGAGAAAGTGAGAGCTATAGCAGAGCTACCTAGGCCAAAAAATGTCAAGGAAGTACAAGCTTTCATGGGGCATTGTGGTTATTACCGACGATTTATACACATGTATGCCGTCATTGCAAAGCCCATGTACGGACTTCTGACTAACTTTGAGTGGACTGATGAATGTGAGAATTCCTTCCAGGAGCTTAAACGACGATTATGTTCAGCACCAATCTTAACCACACCAGATTGGAACAAGCCCTTCCATGTTCATGTGGATGCATCCAATTATGCCATTGGATGTGTGCTGGCACAACCTACGCGTGAAGGTAATATGGATCTCCCAATTGCCTATGCTAGTAGACAGTTGAATGCAGCTGAACGAAATTACACCACTACGGAGAGAGAAGGCTTAGGCATGGTATATGCAGTTAAGAAATTTAGGCACTATTTGCTCGCAAATAAGTTTAAATTTTTTACTGATCATCAGGCTTTGCTATACCTCGTAAACAAACCATGCAATACAGGAAGATTAGTGAGGTGGTTTCTCTTGCTCATGGAATATGACTTCGAGGTTGTGGTAAGGAAAGGTAGGACTCATTTGAGAGCAGATCATCTCTCTAGGCTCACCTCCGGAGAAGCCCCACAGGGAGTATCAGATGATCTTCCTGATGCTTACTTGTTCAATTTAGAAGTGGTGCCACAGTAGGCTAAGACATTGGTACCAGTATTGACATACGGGCCTAACCATCCAGTAGTAAACACACGGAATAGAGAGGTTGTGAAAGCCCAAAAGTACCACATCATGGCAGGAAGTATGTACAAGCACACAGATCAAGGGATCTTGGCTTGTTGCGTAGAAGAGGATGAGTACGCTAAATGGTTGCAATTAGCACATGTAGGTGCATTAGAGCAACACTACTCAAAGCAACGAACCTTACAGACACTAAGGAGACTCGGAGTACATTGGCCAACTATGGAAGCTGATGTCCAAGGGTTGTGCAAGGAATGCCCAATCTGTTGCACTAAACCACCTGTGGAACATGCCACACTTTATCAAGTGTCCATAGTGCCAGATTGGAGTGAACCGCTAGTATCCTTCTTAAGGACGAGAACATCCCCTCCAGACATGACTCTGGCTAGGCAAAAGAGTTTAGAACAAGAAGCCCAGGATTATTCACTCATTGGTGATAATCTATACAAGCGTGGTAAAGACGGTTACCTGAGACTATGTGTCCATGAGAGTGAGTATCTCAAGATCTTGGACACTGCTCACCAAGGTGTAGCAGGAGGACACTTTGGACCAGATCGGGTGATCAAGGCAATACTATTTGCGGGCTTCTGGTGGCCTACCCTTCACATGGACGCACATACCTATGTGAAACGGTGTGATGTCTGTCAGAGAACTCAGTATCCTATACGGAAAGATGAGATGCCATTGAAACCTATGATGGGTGGACGTGCGTTCTCTAAGTGGGGAATAGACTTCGTAGGTCCTATTAATCCCCCAGCTAAGGGTTCTCATGCAGAATACATCATTGTTGCAACAGATTATCTAACCAAGTGGGTAGAGGTAAAGGCTACGACAAAGAACGATGCTCAAACAACTGCTAAATTCTTGTTTGAGAATGTGTTCACAAGATATGGGCTACCTATAGAGCTTGTAAGTGATAGAGGCACTCACTTCTTAAATGAAGTTATTGAAAATCTGCTCCAAGAATTCTTGGTAATACATAAGAAGTCTGCCCCCTATCACCCTCAAGCTAATGGACAAGCCGAAAGCACCAACAAGATCTTGTGCAATGTACTGACAAAGTTAGTGAAAACTAAACGCTCTGATTGGGACAAACAGCTACACCATGCTGTTTGGGCATACCGAGTCGCCTATAAAACGGTACTCCAAGCCACTCCCTTTCAGATGGTATTTGGCCAAAACGCGGTACTACCTTTAGACTTTTTGATACCTACATTGAAAATAGCACAAGAACACGAATGGACCGGTCATGAGCTCTCCTCTAGGATCTTTGACCTTGAACGATTAGGGGAAACAAGACTGAGAGCCGCTGCCGGAATATATGCAGCCAAGAAGAGACAGAAGGCATATTTCGATGCCCATGTGAAGGATAAGGGCTTGAAAGCAGGAGATCTAGTTTTAGTCTATACACTGAAACAACACGCAAGGAAACTAGAAAAGAGAGGCTACGGACCTATGATTATCAATAGGATCTCCACGAGTGGAGCAGTACAATTAGCCACGCTAGAAGGTGATATTCTCCCAAGCTATATTAGCGGTTGCAGAGTCAAGTTGTATCAGAAACCCCTCACGGAGGAAATGCTCAGCCGACTCAACACTGCTAAGAAACGCAAAGAGGAAGAAAAGCGAGTTCGAGAAGAAGCTCAAGCAGAAGCTTTAGAACGCATCAGAAGGATGAAGTTACGAAAGCAAGGTAGAGATCAGCCTAGAACGAATGACTATGCAGATCAAGGATATCCTATGGCCATGTGTGAAGTCGCAGGAACAAGCTTGCATAGAATAATTGATCGACGTCCTTTCATAACCCTAGATATAGGACAAGGAAAGAGTGCAAGGACCGTAAGAGCCTTGATTGACTCCGGCGCAGCCACTAGTGCTGTTAGAGTGTCTTACTGTCAAGAGTTGCAATTAATTGTCAATCCTATGGAAGCATATCTCATAGGATTGGGAGGCGTGGAAACCCCTTGCATAGGCGAGGTGGAACTTCCCCTCTATATTCATGATGAGGCAATGACAGTTAAAGTACTAGTGTGTCAAGATGAGGATCTCACTGAACCTCTTGTCTTGGGTCAAGACTGGATCTATGACCAAGCAGTCAACTTGAACCTAAGAAGTGGACTTCTTCAGGTATGGGTGAATCAGACTAGAATTACAATGGAGTTAAATAATGGAGCACTCAAGGAATTAGGAAAGGCACAGACTCCTGGTCCCTCCAGGGGTGCACATGAAGCTGACCATGCTGTTCTTGTCCAAGGCTTTGTGATGCAGAAGAATGAAGATCTCAAAAAAGGAGTCAGAACCTCAACGGAACTCCCTTCTTTTCCGAAGGCCAGAGAGAGGCAGCAACCAAAGGTGGATCAAAGGCAGAAGAAGCAAAGTACTACCTATGTCGGAGATCAAACGTACCTGCGCAGCAAAACGTCTCAGCTAGTGAAACAAGTGTGGATGCGGAAAGGAGAACACCCGGTTGCACTCAAGCCAACCACACAGGCAAAGCCTCTTATTAGTAACCAACAACACGACACTAATAAGAAATCTTTCAGAAGTTCTTCTGCTAATGTGAAGTCTATTTGGGTTCCCAAGAGGTCGATGAAGGCTAGACCACAATCAAGACAAATCTGGGTGCCTAAGGCTTGTTTGCGGGCTCAAATAGCTACACCAAGACCATATCCCATACAGTATGATCCATTCACTCGCACAGCCGGTCTCCACTCGTTGTCAACACTCAGGAACACACCAAGGCCAATACGCACGACCAGAATCATTTGTAAATGGGTCCCTAAAAGGCCTCATTTTCAAGCCGACACGCCTATAAAGCTCTTGAGAGTCTCTACGAAACCTAGAGCAAAACCTATCTGCTGCATTTGGCAACCTAAGACTTGTCACAAACCCCCGGACCCCAATTGTAAATCCATGACCACCTACTAACCACTTCACTCTCACATCCTATCATTCCGCTTCGCTTGTAGGTCCATCCAATTCCTAACTACACTCACCAGCACCGAGCACTTATTAACCTACTAACCTCGTCCGGACCTCATTTTAATGTTGTAACGGGGACACGGTGTCATTTTTGGTGACCATTACAATGTTAACATTTATTCATGTATTCTCACAGAACCAGCTGCGAAGTTCTCAACATGGCTGAGGCGGCAGGAACTAGCTCTCACACAGAAACAAACCCGCAAGTGGTGGATTTAGACAGTTTACCCGTTTTGCCGGAGACAAATGAAAGACCAGAAGAATTGCAGGCCGTCAAAATCATACCTATTGCAGACCCCCCGCGTGGCCACACCATGCCCGTAGGAAAGACTTCCCACTGGTTTACCGAGGTGGCAGGACCCTTGGGTGAAGGAACGTACCTATGGGAATCAGAGTTGGACTTCAATGGGAAGCAAGGCAGATACCATTTCTTTACAAGAGAATTTGAGAAATTACAAAATGCAGAAGGTCTACGTCCGATATGGGAAAAGGCAGGATTGAGTGCCTATTTCAGTGCACGCCTCCCAAAACCTGACTTCATGCGATGCTACTATCTTATCAACACCTTGACTCCAAACCTGAACCCAAAAGGTGCAAGCTCATTTGTGATCCCATCTTTGACAAAGGGGAATGAGCTCAAGAGGTTCAGGCTATCAAACAACTTGGTGAGAGAGGCTCTAGATATGCGCGGAATGCATATTCCTACAGAGAAGGAAACCCTCGTGCCGGATTACATGAAGAATCGAAGTCTCACCAAACTCAAGGACATGGTGTCCATGACACCTAACATTGCAATACATCTTCGCATGTGCATGCAACACTTTGCTTTTCCTGCACAGGATAGATTCACTATGCCGCACAAAAAGATTTGGTTCAGTTTATATCTGGCAGAGACACAGAGCCTCACCATCAATTTACCCCATTGGATAATTGATCAGATACACCTAGCTCACAAACGATGGCCGAGAAAACAGGTTTTATATGGTTGCTGTGCTCTGACAAGAATAATTTATAGATGCTTGGCTTATGACATCCCTATTCAACGGGCACTAATGTGGAATCATGTAGAGCAGTTTAGAGGTAGGACATCCACTGGACCCCCTTCGAAGAAGATGAGAGGCACGGTCCAAGTCCCGTGTGCCCAACCACGTGGAGCCACCCTAACACCAGATGTCACCCCTCCACCTCGAAGAGTCAGACCATTCACCCTCCGACTTCCAAGACGCAGCACTGATGGTTCCACCTTAATATTCCCTCCTATCCCAACCGATCTTGAATTTCCCAGTGGTGCACCGTTGGAAGAACTCACTAATGAAGATTTCGAACAATTATTACAAGATGTAGAGCTGGAGGCAGAAGAGGCACAACAAGCGGAAAACGTGCAAACGCAGGCCACAACCTCCCAAGCACCAGTCACACCAGTTGAAGTGGATGAAGAGGATGACAGAGATGAAGAACAGGAGGAAGATGAGGAGGATTATGATCAAGAGCATCAAGAGGAGCAAAAAGAAGTGCCAGAACTTGTAGGTGCACCCGCATATACAGCTCAACTACGAAGGTTATACGACACAATCAAAGCAGTACAAGAAAGGCATCAACTCTCTCTTGTATCCGGTCAAGCTTTGATGCAAGAAATGCTATCAGATGAAGGGGTGGACCAACATTTCATTGACACCCTCAAATTAGTGTCAGAATCTTTAGGAGTTCCGGAAGCTGTCCACACCGCAGTCCGCCAGTCTGTAAGGTATGATAAACGCAGAGTTGACACGTTACCACGAGCAGGTAAGACTATCAGGATACCTGTCACAGAACAAGTAGTACCCATTGAAACAACAGCTACCCCCATAACCACCACTGACCTCTCTGCCGAAACCTTCGTTCAGACAT
This sequence comes from Ceratopteris richardii, assembly GCA_020310875.1. Classification (NCBI taxonomy): domain Eukaryota; kingdom Viridiplantae; phylum Streptophyta; class Polypodiopsida; order Polypodiales; family Pteridaceae; genus Ceratopteris; species Ceratopteris richardii. Next base: position 14,998,774 of record CM035422.1, read on the forward strand.
CGCCCATCTCACCCCAGCATCCTCCATCACCACCTTCTCCACCCCCATCACCACCCCCCACCACGAAAGAAACGACAGCCATCACCTCTGCCCCCACTTACAACCCATCCTCATTCACATCATTCTCATTTCGAGAACCCACCTCACAAGAAACCCTCTTCTCATTCGTCACCAATCCCTTGTACACTTCAACCCTTCCAGCCTTGGAACCCATGACTGGCCATCCCATAATTCCAAGTGTAGTTGGAAACCCAGCACCCACCGAAGGCATCCTGTGTTTCCCTTCCTATCCCCCAATACGAGTACCTTCATTCCATGACCCTCACTTCCCATCTGGCCCCTATACCTCTTTCAACCGGACCTCGCCACTCCAATACCCGTCCTTTGGGGAGCAGTTCATCCGCTCTCCAATGTTTCAGCAGCACATTGCCCCGACATTCGCAACGACATCAATTTACACGAACACCACACTCACTTCACCTACCATACCCACCTACATGGTAGCCCCAGTACACACCACTTTGTCTGACCCAATGGACATTTCACCCACCACAGCACCTCTCCCCACGATTCCACCACCTCCCCCTCCCTTGCCCCCCACCTCACCACTCACCACATCATTGGCACACACGGCATTCACTACCCCCCTCCCCAATCCCACCTCCCATGCATTTCAAACTTTTCCCCTTGCATCTCATAATGTAAATAGCACGTTCAACACATTACTTCAGTGTGCACATCAACTACAACAAGAGTACCATCAATTGGAAGAACGCACTACGGCCCTCCAGGCAGAATCTCAATGTCTGCAGGCTAGGGTCACCACTCTGGAAGCTGACTACCAAACGCTCCTAACCGAGCATACCACCTTACAACAGGCTCACTCAGAATTGGAATCAAAGACCTCAACAGTAGATGACCAAGCAGTCAAAGAACTAGAAACAGTGCTTCAAGCGCAGATGATATCTAATGCTACACTCAGACGCAACATTGGGCTATTAAGGAAGCATATGGCAGCAGCACTAGAAGAGAACAAAAGACTTCAACAACAAAACCAAGACAACTTTGAAGCGGCCATGGAAGGAACTATAGGAGCCACCATTAGCCCTACCAGATATAGAGCAGTCCCATCGGAAGACATTCGCATCTTACTTGAGGAGCATGCAAATTTCTTGGAATCATATGAAAAGTTGGAGAATGAATGTGCAGATCTAAAGAGGCAGATAGCTAGTGTCCCCACAGCTCAACAAGAGCCGGCAATCTTGCAACACTCTACAGAAGAAGTAGAGACCCTCCGGAAACAGGTGGCAGAACTCCAAGCACGCCTCTTACCATATGAAAGGCCACCCTCGCCCATTGAAGAACCAGAACCTGAAACAGTAGTGGAAATCCCCGTCGATGACAGCTATGAAGAGCCATACGAGCCTATGCCGACACCCGGTGGTCGAACTACAGAGGAAGGACAAGACACTTTAGAAATTCAAGTTCCAGATTGGGTCAAAACGGTCGAGAAAGTGGGTAAGACACATGATGATCGTGTGGCGGTGCAAGTGCAATCCCTCACAAATCTGGAAGAAACTGTCCTTCGGTCTTCCTACTTTCAAGACTTATCTCATCAACGGTTAATCACAACATCAGAGTCGCAATACATGCCCTATTTTGTCTTACTACATGATTATAATGCAGAAGTTAAAAGACATACAGGGAAGGAGCCCACATTCGCCACTCAATTTGAGATAGGGGATTTACCGACAGATGCACGTGCTGGCTCAATCTTCCAACCTAATTGGCGTGCACGTCTATTAACCGATTACCCAGAGATGATGAGCACCTGGGCAACCATGCCATTATATATCAAGTATAATCCATGCTATTGCCCAGTGGTACGTCGCAGGTCCTGGCAAGCATTTGCAATCAAGGTACGCAACAATAAAGAATGCTCGGCTTGGGTTAACTATCCATATTTTGCTCCGCCTCGGGGGACCCCAACCATAGCTTACATGATATCAACAATTCGGCACTGGTCTACACGTCTAAATAATGTACCCGACATAGCAGCAAAAATGAGTATGAAGATATTCGAGCTCATGACCATTGTCTTCAAAACCTTTCGGAATGTACAAGCTCCATACATCTCTGCCCCTGGATTCTCTCAAGGTAACAAGGATTTAGTCTACGACATGAGCCAGACCCCCTCGGTCACTGTAATCTTTGCTTGGCATGCACGAATAAAGTACTTATCCGCATGCTTCAAGCAGACATTTGAGGAAATGTTCTCTACGGGATTCTGGGAATATCATTCGGAAATTTTCATTCCCAGACCCACACATTTGCTACACCTATTCGCAGTAGAACAAGCGATCCATGCAGATCAGTTACGTTTGCCACATCCGGACATTCCAGGACCAATTGATTGGGATCGTATGATGACAGATTTGGCCAGAGGACTACGCATACAAGAACATCAGCTTGCCACTCAGGTTGTGGAGTATTACATCCAACACTCCCAGCAACAAGAGTCTGTCAGGGACGACAGACGCGAGAGAGGGGGGGGTGTTGAGAGCAGTATGGGCACCCAAGGAGTGACTAGACAAGGAAGCCAGCGGAGAGAGTCAGAGCGAGGTGAAGGAGTAAGTAGACAAAGCAGTCGACGCAAATCTGGCAGATAGGCCCTTCAAAATTTTCCAAATCAACATCTTTATAACAGTGATCCTTATCACTAACAATCATTGTAAATACCATTTCATATTTTTGTAGCTCCATTTTGTGCAAGCCAAGGAGTCCTTGAGCTTGAGGAGCCTTAGAAGTGCCTACATATCAATTTTCATAATTTTTAGACTCCGTTTAAGCCCTCAAATTGGCCCAGGAACCTATTTTTTAACTAGGCCGGACACTAGGTCTGGACAGGGCCAAAACCTAGTCAAAAACTATAAAAAGAGCTAGAGAGCTCATTTTTGAGGTTAGATTGTAATTGAAACGAACTTGTAAGAGCTTTTGGAAAGTAATCTAAGAACTCCATTGATTCTCCCTCTTTGTCTTGCCGTGTGAGCGCGTGTGTGTGTATGTGTGTGCATGTTTGTGTGCTTCTCACTCACGCACTTGTGCTTCCACTTGCTCGAGGTCTTCATACCATCCTCACGTCTTCCCGGATTGACATTAAAGGAGGTGCTACTCATCACTGAGCTACATAGAGGAATGATGATCTCAATAAAGAAGTCAAGGACTCAACGGAACTCCCTTCTTTTCCAAAGGCCAAAGGGAGGCAGCAACCAAAGGCAGATCAATTACTGAAGACTACCTATGCTGGAGGCCAAAAGAATGTGCGAAGCAGGATGACTCAGCCACTGAAACAATTGTGGGTGCGAAAAGGTGAGCGTCCTATTGTGGTCAAGCCACAACAACTATCTCAACTTCCTATTAGTGATCAACGACATGATACTAATAAGAAAACTTCCAAAAATTCTTTTGAGAAAGTGAAATCTATCTGGATACCCAAGAAGTCGATGAAGGCTGGCCCACAATCAAGACAAATTTGGGTGCCTAAGGCTTGCTTACGGGCTCAACTAGTCACACACAAATCACACCATACACGACGGGGTTCACTCACTCAAAGAGCCGATGCCCACTCTCATTCAACACACACAAATGCACATTTACACATGAGCACGGGTGGAATCACTTGCAAATGGGCCGCTACACAGCCTCATTTCCATGCAGACACCCTCATAACGCCCTCCAGAGTCTCCACAAAACCAAAACATAAAGTCATTCATTGTGTTTGGCAGCCAAAAGCTTGTAATAAACCCCCCGATCCCATTTGTACATTCCTCTCCACCTACTAACCGCATCTTTTCACTTAGCTCATAGGATTAACAACACACACAATCATCGAGCACTCACTGATCGACTAACTCATCATTCACCTCATGTTAATATTGTAAGGGGGACAAAAAGCGTTCTACCTTGTCCTTTACAATGTTAACGCCTGCTTCGATATTCTCACAGAACTAGCAAGCAAGCTGTAACATGGCAGAAACCGGAGGCACCACTTCCCAGGCAGGGTCTAGCGCACAGATTGTGGACATTGAAGCCCTCCTCCTTGAACCACAACTCACAGAGAGGCCTCAAGAACTTCAAGCGGTGCATGTGCTCCCTATTCAGGACCCTCCTCAGGGACACACTTCTCAAGTGGGGAAACACGCTCATTGGTTTGGTGATGTCGCACGGCCATTGGGTGATGGCACCTACTTCTGGGAAGCAGAAATTGAGTTCAATGGCAAATGGGGACGCTACCATTTCTTCACTCGCAAATTTGAGAAATATCAGAATGCAGAAGTAATTCGATCGGTATGGACCAAAGCGGGCTTGGATAGCTATTTCAGGGCACATTTGCCTAAGCCAGATTTCCTACGCTGCTCCTATTTTATCAGTACCATCACTCCTAGCAGGGCCAAGGGAGGCGATAGTACTTTTGTGCTACCCTCACTGTTGCCAGACCACGAACTCAAGAGATTCAAACTGACCCTCAATCTGGTACGGGAAGCATTGAACATGCAAGGTATGCATATTCCCACTGAGAAAGAAACATTGGTTCCAGGCAGGATGAAGCATAAGGATCTCAATAAATTAAAGGACATGGTAGCAATGACACCTACCATTGCTCTCCACCTACGAACGATCATGCAGCATTTTGCTTTTCCCGCCCAAGAACGCTTCACTATGCCACCAAAAAAGATATGGTTCAGCTTGTACTTGGCGGAGACAGAGAATTTCACCATCAATATACCACATTGGATCATAGATCAAATCCACCTAGCCCATCAACGATGGAATAAGAAACAGAAGAATGTGCTTCATGGATGCTGTGCTCTGACAAAAATAATTTACAGGTGCTTAGCGTACGACGTGCCAATTCAAAGAGCACTAGTATGGTCCAGGGCCCAAGAATTCCAAAGACGGCTGTCAACAGCGGGTCCTCCATCGAAGAAGATGAGAGGGGGAGTTCAATTACCATGTGCTCAAGCAAGGGGAGCCACCACCACACCAGAGGTGACCCCTCCACAAACGCCACATGTCAGACCATTTACCATTCTCCTACCCAGACCAAATGCCGAAGGACCCAATCTGGTGTTCCCTGCGATTCCATCGGAATTGGAGTTCCCACAAGGTTACACCCTTGCTGATTTGACAGATGAAGAAATTGCCCGTTTGATCAATGAGTCTAACCTGGAGACAGAAGCAGAGCAGACCCAAGGACCACAACCCACTACTACAACTTCAGCCCGGACCCAATCTGGAGTAGTAGAAGTAGAAGAGGATGAAGAAGAGATAGAAGAAGAGATAGAAGAAGAAGAAGAAGCAAACGAGGAGTATGAGCAAGAATATGATGAACTTTTAGAACTAGCAAGTGCCCCGGCATACTCGGCCCAAATAAAAAGATTATACGAAACCATGAAGCGAGTCCAAGAACAACACAAACTATCGCTCGAGACAGGAAAGATGATCATGAGCCAAATGTTAGCCGAGGAAGGTGTGGATGACATGTTTATTGAATCAATGAACCTGCACGCAGACGCGGTAGGCTTAGATGAGGCTGTTCATGCAGCCATGGCTTATATTCATCGATTTGAGAAACGAGTGCCTACCCGCCCCATGAGATCTGGCAAACAAATCCACATCAATGTATCAGAAGCAGGAGGTAACACACAAACAGAAGAACATCAGGTGGAACCTCTCTCACCACCCACCTCACCTCTCACTACACAAGTCACCTCACCACCTGGCACTACCACGCCTATTTCTGCCATTACCACATTCGTCATGGGAATCCCTCTCTCTCCCGGCATCCAATTTGGAGGAGTTACCATGCCCACTTTCACAACACTCTTCACAAATATCACATCCACCCCACCCACTGTCCCCATCTACACAGTCACACACACATTCGACACAATGGAAACATCACCAGCCACAGCACCACTCCCTCCCCCCACGCAGCCTCAATCTCCCATACCCCCTCCACCTACCTCACCACTTGACTCCACAACATTCAAAACTCCCTTCCCCTTCCCCATTCCCCCTGCATCTTCATCTTTCCCTGCATCGTTTAATGTAGATAGTATATTCATGGCATTACATCAATGCATGTATCAACTTCAGAGTGAGTATCAGGCTCTCGAAGACCGTCATCATCAACTGACTACGAATCACCAACAACTAAAGAGACGACTTACAATTATAGAAGAAGAAAATGCAGACCTCAATCAACGTTACACCACACTCGAGCAAGCTCATCAAACCCTCCTAGAGACACCCCAACCATCACAAACGCCAGGTGTCAAACAACTCGAAGCTTTACTGGAAGTCTACCAAACAGATAATCTGAGAGTCCGGCATAATTTGACTCTACTCAAAAAACACATGGCTACCGCCCTTGAAGAAAACAAGCGTCTGCAGAAGCAAAACGAAGAAAACCTGGAAGCTACCATGGAAGGCTCTCCCCACGAAATCGACCCAGAGCAATTCAAAGGAGTCCCCTCAGAAACAATGAAAACAATCTTGGAAAGCTATGCCGATCTATTAGAAGCACATGACGATTTGGAAAAGGAACGGGATGCGCTACGCCGCCAGCTCAGGGAACAAGAGGCACAACCCAAAATCATAGAGACAACCACGACTTTAGAGGAAGTAAAGGCATTAACACAACAGGTGGCAAAATTGCAGAAGAAGTTACTGGAGTATGAAAGAGAGCCCTCTCCAGTTGTAGAATCAGAGCCAGATGAATTGGTACCCATTGAGGTGGATGAATCGTATGAGGAACCATATGTTCCTATGCCGATGTCAGGAGGTCAGCAAACCTCAGAAGGAATGGACACCTTGGAAGTCGAAGTACCCGAATGGCTCCAGACACTCGAAAAGACAGCGAAAACCCATGAAGATCGAGTGGCAATTCAAATCCAATCAATCGACAAATTAGAAGACACCATCATAAAGTCAGAGTATTTCCGCAGTATGTCTCATCATAGATGGATAGGCACCAACGACGATCAGTATGTGCCATATTGTGTACTCCTGGCAGATTACAACGCAGAGATTCAATGACGATGTGGCAAGGCTCCAACCTTTGCCACACAATTTGGGCCCGATGATATCCCTGAGAGTGCAAAAAAAGGATCCATTCATCAGCCTACCTGGAGGATCCGTCTTCTTGAGACCTATCCCGAGATGGTTCGTACTTGGACTAACATGCCGCTATTTATCAAATACAACCCCTGTTATGTTCCAGTTTTCCGCAGACGCACATGGCCCGAATTTACCATTGCTGTAAAGAACGTCAAAGGTTGTGCAAAGTGGTTAAATTATGTCTATCTAGTACCTCCACAAGGACCTCCCACTGTTTCTTACATGATTTCTACAATCCGTCACTGGAGCATTCGACTACGGAACACACCTCATGTGATGGCACAGATGTGCATGAAGATCTTCAAATTAATGCTCATCACATTCAGGACATTCAAGAACATCAAGGACCCCCACTTCTCAGGAGTTGGCTTCATTGCAGGCAACCAAGACCTGGTATATGACATGAGCACTACCCCCTCAATAAAGGTAGTATATGCCTGGCACTCAAGAATAAAATACCTCCCAGCATGCTTCAAGCAGACCTTCGAGGAGATGTTCATCACAGGGTTCTGGGAATATCACTCAGAAATATTTGTACCCAAGCCCTCACATCTCCTCCAACTATTTGCTGTGGAGAGGACCATCTACTCAGATCAATTGCGGGTGCCCCATCCAAACGTCCCAGGTCCAGACGATTGGGATGCATTGTTAACAGACCTAGCACGGGGGCTACGATTAGAAGAACACCACCTTGCTTCTGATGTGGTTCAATATTATGTCCAACGCACAGCTAGACAAGGGTCTGTTAGAGACGACAGACACGAGAGAGGGAGGGGGTGTTGGCAGTAGTAGTCAAGGAACTGAAGGACTCACAAGACAAGGAAGCCTACGAAGGGAGTCGGAGCGAAGAGAAAGCACAAGCAGACACAATAGTCAAAGAAGATCTGGCAAGTAGGCCATTTAAATTTTTCATGCATCAAAGAGTTGGGCACATAAGAAGAAGGAGCAAGTAGGGAGCTCCAGGAAATGTATGTCAAAATGTTAGAAGAAATCCCTACAAAAATAGTGATTTTCATCACTAAAAACCATTGTAAATACCATTTCATATTTTTTGTAGCTCCATTTTGTGGAAGCCAAGGAGTCCTTGAGCTTGAAGAGCTTTAGAAATACCTACCTATCAGTTTTCACATTTTTTAGACTCCGTTTGAACCTCCAAATAGGGCAGAGAACCTAATTTTTAACTAGGTCAGACACTAGGTTTGGACAAGGCCAAAACCTAGTCAAAAACTATAAATAGAGCTAGAGAGCTCATTTTTGAGGTTAGCTTGTAATAGAATTGAACTTGTATGAGCATTTGGAAGCAATCTAAAAGAACTCCATTGTCTTTCTCTTTGTCTTGCCATGTGTGCACGTGTGTGTGTATGTGTGTGCATGTTAGTGTGCTTCTCACTCACACACTTGTGCCTTCACTTGCTCGAGGTCATCATACCATCCTCACGTCTTCCCGGATTGACATTAAAGGAGGTGCTACTCATCATTCAGCTACACCAAGGTCCTATGAACTGAGGTAATTCTTGCAATGAGTTAGATTCAAAACCTGTGTGTTCAGTCAGTTGCTCCTCCTCTACATCGTCATAAATAGAGGGAATGTCTTGGGGAAATTGCTCCTGCAAGTCATCTATTTCTTGAATAGGAGGATGGGTGCCTTGTTCTTTTCTCCACTGCTCTTCTTGGATTTCTCTCAAAAATTCATGTGAGTACCTATGTATGGAAGACAGGTTGTCTTGATGTTCTATGTTGGGTACTTGAGACAGGGATGGTGCATTCCTTTCTTGTGTCTCTAGAACAGTAGGGTTCCTATGCTCATCCTTTTTCTCCTTGCTATCAATCAAATATTCTAGCCTCTCCATTAATCCTTGAAAGTGTAATTCAGGTTTTGCCATGTTATTCCAATTTAGATATCTAGAGGCTTCGAACATTGCTTGTGCTAACTCTACCATCTTCATGCAAAGTTTAGTCCTCTCAATTTCTAGATCTGCTCGTGGGCAGTTTTCACTCATTTCAGCTACTTGAGGTCCTTCTTTTATTCTAGCCTGATATGCACGGAACATCATGTCTAGGTTTTCTAGTATGGGTTCTGCTAAAATTGATCCTGATTTTTGAGCTGGGTTCTCTTGATTTAATTCTTGAGAGGTCAACTCTAGGATTTTGGCTCTCGATTCTTTTAAACTTCCTTCCAACTGTGTTATCCTTTTACTCCACTTTCTCTTGATCCTTTCTCTTGAATCTTTCCAAGACTTAGTCTTTTTACTGCTAGACTCCGCAACGTCACTAGTTCCAACTATTTTCTCCTGATTGTGTTGCTGATCCTGTAAGAGCGCCTGGGCTCTAGTTATAGCTTGGATAGGCACATATGTAGGGTTGGATCCCATCTGCATTGTTCACAATAACTATCACGTTCATGGGTGTCACATTTGAAGCATTAACAAGGTTCTTAGGACAATCTTTGATTATGTGTTCCTTACCACAATCGGCACAAAAGCCTTATATGTTATAATATTGAGACTGTCCTGCTATCAGAGGATGTGGACAATCCTTTATGAAGTGATCTCCTTGGCACCTAAAGCATGGTCCTCTAGGGCCGTGTGGTCTTTGTTGTCTTAATTGGGGCCGCGAATTCGGGTTTGTGTACATCACGTTAGCATAGTCGGGCTCCCAACTAGGTTCCACTGGTGGACTATCATAATGATATGTTTCCACATGTTCTGGTGACTTTTTGTAAAATGCGGATGGACTATCTACATGAGTAGAGTCAAAACTGTTTGAGTTTGGGTCACTCTCTGTGATCAAAGGTGAAGAAGGCACTGAAGCCCTACTTAGGTTCTCTTCTGCAGCAGTGTATTTGACTGAGATGACATTCGCTGGTGGGGGTGGCTGCTGAGCTAAAACAGGTTGAGGTCTCTATTGAGCCTGATAAGGATAGTTTTGAGGATGCCTATAGTAATGAGGCTGAGCATTGTATTGGCCTTGATACCTACCTGGTTGCGGGTATGCTTGCGGGTAGTTCTGTCTCTCTGCCTGTTTGTTGTATGCCAGCAGTCTTGAGCAGTGTGATTCGTGTACCTTCTCTCAATAGTACAGTATTGGCCACTAGGGTTGGCTTGCAGTTGTGTCACATTGGGGCACACATTTGCCAAATGATTTCCACCACAGGTGTAACAACATACGTTAGTTTTTAACTTAGGCATTTGTTTACTAGAAACTCCTAGTTTCTGGGCCACTTTCTCTGTTAGATCCTCTATCGAGCTAGACAATTTTGTGGATGCTAGAGAGGAACAATCTGAGTCCTTATAGACCTTTGAGAGTTCCAACTCATCTCCTAAGTTGTCCTCAATGCCTATACAAATTTTCACACACTGCTCTAGTGTTCTGGGTTCCTTCAAGTACACTTAGCAGCGTAGTTTAGAGCTCAACAGGCCATCTACAAACAATGACACTTGTTTGGCTTGTGAAGGTAACTCTTGTACTGGACATCTTTCAACATATTGTCTAAACCTACGTCCTGCCAATCTTACTGTTTCTTGAGGGGTCTGTTTGAAGTTATGAATCAAGGAAGACGTGTCATGTCTAATCCCACTTTTAGAGAATTCCATGATGAATGACTCTAAAAAGTGATGGATGTCTCTAAATTGCCTTTGTTGCAATGGTTGGAACCAAGTTAAAAGTGGTATTCTTTAACGTTAGTCCAAATGTGTTGTATTGAGTGAACATGTCTTCGACTTGCTCTGCTCTGAGCACTTTCTTAAATTCCGCTACATGGTCATAGGGATCTCGTGTCCCATCAAAGTAGTTTTTCATGGATTTTACTAACGGAGTGGGTCTCAGTATTCTTGCGTGTTCTCGTGGTCTAGGTAGAGGAAAATCATCTCTACCACCTAGTATTCCATGTTCCCTTTGTCTATCCGCTCTATTAGTGTCCGTGGTTGATCTATCTCTCCCTATGGGATGATTGAAACTTACTTCAGGTCTATCTTTGTTTTTCTCTCTTTGAGTACCATGGGCTGAGGATGTTCCTACCCCTTGTTGGCTCACGTTTACCTTTGTTCGTGATGGAGGGAATACCAACTCGCCTCTCCATGTGTATGTGTTTCTAGCGTGGTCTGGCACCACAAATACTCTTTCTGAAGTTTCATCCAGGTATACAACCTTTCCAGGTGTATCCGGGTCTTTAAATTCGTAGATTATGATGGAGCCTACCTCACTAGGTTGTTCCGTTCTGTACCTCCAAAATGCTTTGTCAGTTTCTTTATTTACAAACAGCTCTATGCTTCTGTTATCCTGAGGAGTCCAATCTGGAACTAGTACTCGTGTCAGTACAGATTTCCCTCTAGGTGTCCTAGGTTCTTCTAATGGTTCTTTTCCTTAGGATTTAGCTTCTGCCTCTAACTGAATTACGCCAAACTCATTCGTATTGTTTGGCTGCGTACTTAAGATGTACATCGTTCCTTCTTTGTCTATGTACGCGTCTCTCTCGAATTTCACCACTGGACGTTCCAATCCAATGGGTTGATCAGGGTTGTGCATTTGCACCACTTGTCTTCTCAAACCATCCTCATAGATGTGAGCACCTAAGCGGTTGGTTTGGAGAAATTCTAATTGCGTTCTATAGGGTCCTTCAGGTCTTTCTAAGTATGCTACATTCGACCCTCCTTCTGGTCTTTCTGTGCTAAATGCCATTTCTGATTCACTTGTGTCTGAGCTCTCGTAGGGGTAACTAGTGTTCAATTGTTGAGCCCACGATAGTGCAGTAGTGCCTACACTTGCTTCTGATGATCTAAGGCTTCGTCGATCAGACTTACCTATATGTTTGCCTGATCTAAGGTTCATGAATTTACTTCCTTACACACTCAGTACACGCTCAGATCGTCAATGATTCTTTGTTCTTTCTTTCTTGATTCTTTTTAAATTTCTTTAGATTCTTATCTAGATGTATGCGTTAGGAATTCAACTTTCTGTGGTACTTTGAGTTCTCATTCCGTCATACTTATGTTCTATCCCTTAAGTTTTTGTATCACACACCTTTATCTTTAGTCTTAGACTTGATAAATTACTGTCTTGAACTTGATCGTTCCTATCGTCGTTAATCCACAAAGCTACCGTTTAGCCTAAGCTAAGAATTGACTGAGGGAGTTGAGTAATCTTCCAACCTCAAGTCAGCTTTGTTGGTTGCTCTGATGCCCAAGAAGCCACGCTTCCCAAGCTTTATGCCCTTCATCACCTTGCTTTGGTTTGCTTTGATTGCCCTTGCTAGACCTGGAAAAATTCAATATTAGACCAATTTGAAAAATGGATGATCAAGCACTTGAGTTTATACACTTTTAAAGTCCCTTAACCTTTGGCAAAGTTTTCTTCCAAAGCCCTCTTTCTTTCCTAGTCCCACACTAGGTCAACCTCAAATAAGCTTATCTAAAAATCAACGTATTCTTTATGAAAAAAATAGTTGAGGTCACGTAGTACTCGTCAAGAGCTTTCTAACGAGCTATAAAGCTAAAAAAACGGACTTCGGGTGAAAAAGATATGACTGCTCAGGCCCTAGGGGGTAAAAACTGACAAACAGGTTTTTCTCCAAATATGAGCTAAGGGGTCTCCTATGAGTCAAGAGCTTTCTAACGAGCTATAAAGCTCAAAAAACGGACTTCGGGTGAAAAAGATATGACTGTTCATGCCCTGGGGGGTAAAAATTGACAAACAGGTTTTTCTCCAAATATGAGCTAAAGGGGTCTCCTATGAGTCTAATCACCCAAAAATTTTCAAAAAATAGTCCCAAAATTGGTCAAAAAATCAAACCCTAAAATTTGCGTTTGGGGTGAGCAATCGCGATGGTCTGAGATCGCGATGGTCTGGGACCGTCGCGATAGCGCGTGCTGGAACCGTCGCGATGGTCTGAAGTGCACGGTCATGATGGTCTGGATGTGAGCAATCGCGATGGTCGGGGTGAGGCATCGCGATGGTCTGATTGAGTGAACAATCGCGATGGCGTCAGTCAACGGTCAACCTGAATCGTTGCAATGGTCCGAAGTGAACCGTCGCGATGGTCACAGATGCGATGGCGTGAGCCAATCGCGATGGTCCAAAGTTTGAGTCGTCGCGATGGTGTAAGGGTCTCGTCGTGATGGCATGGCTAGTGAGCAATCGCGATGGTCTAGCTTGCCACGTGGCAGCGTCAGCGCGATGGCATGAGCCAATCGGGATGGTGTGGGGTCGACGGGATCATCGTGATGGTCAAGGACCATCACGATGGTTCAAGTGAACCATCACGATGGCGTGAGACCGTCGCGATGGTCCGGCCGAGTTGTCGCGATGGCTTGAGCCAATCGCGATGGTGTGACACAATCGCGATGGTCCACCAAAGTATGAATTTTGCAAATGCAACAATGGATTCCTAGATGCGCAAGGGTGCTCTACACGCTGGTGTGGTCGCCTACCTCAAATTTTGAACTTTGCAGACCATCACGATGGTCTGACACAGTCGGCAATTTCTAACAGAGAGTACATTTCTTACCTTTTTGCAGCTTTCCTGATGCTCTGGAGCTTTGTACCTGCAAGAAAACTCAAAAACACACAAGTACACACAAGCACAAAAGCTCTCTCTCTCTCTCTCTCGCACATGCACAAATGAGGGGAAATGAGGAGAATGGGTGGATATGGTGATTTTTTTGATTTTTTTGGAGATGAAGATGATGATGCAGTGATGAAGATGGAGTGTGGGGGAGGTGAAAAACACTAAAAACTAAGTAAAAACAACAACAAAAGCTGAAATTTTTTACCTTCCAACGCCACTTCTTGCTATACTCTTACCATCACACATTCGTCCTAGACTCGATCCCCGGCAACGGCGCCAAATTTGGTGTTGCTCTAGCACAATGGTGACAACCATGTTAAGAAGCTCCACCTCCTTAATGTCAATCCATGGAAGAGATAGGAGTGATATGAAGATCGTGAATGTGAGATGAAATGAGAGTGAAGGTGAGAAGCATAGAGATGCACACACACATAAACACACACTACGAAGAGACAAGCAAGACACAATGGAAGGTGAGAAATCAACTCTATTACTCAAGAACACTCTTACAAGCTCAAATTAGCTCTAAGCTCTTCTCTACTCAAACAAGCTCACACTAAGTAACCTAAAAAATGAGCTCTCTAGCTCTTTTTATGGTTTCTAGACTAGTTTTGATCGGTTTCACATCTAGTGACCGACATAGTTAAAAAATAGGTCCTATGCGCTATTTGAGAGGGTAAACGGTGTCTAAAAATAACCAAAATTGATACACTCATTCTACCTAAGCTCCTCAAGATCGAGGACTCCTCGGCTTGCACAAAATGGAGCTATGGATTACAAAAAGGGTTTTTCTATGTTACATATGTTACAATAGTGATGAAAATCACTGTTGGAGGTTTTGAAGAATATTTATAAAATATAATCTTTGGAAAATTGATTCCACTGACTCTCTGCTCTGTCTTTACATGCTTCCGTGTCTTCTGTGCCTCTGGCTACTGCCAACAGCCTATATGCGAGTTCACATTCAAGAATGAAAGGCATGGATAGATCCTCAAGGTTACATATAAATACTCCCAATCACTTGTCAAATATATATTTTTGGCCATCTTTGCAAAGCTCTGAATCAATTGATTAAGCATTCATTGGAAATTTATCACTATTTAGTTTATGTGTAAAAATTTTCAAGTCCTTTAGTTAAGTAAAGTTGAGGGAAGTATCAGTTTTATAGTCTTAGGGTCATCTTCTACATATCCCTAAAAAATTGGGATGACATCGAATCAGTGTTAAAGTTATTGTTGCTTCATTGGTTGTTATAAATTAGGGATTTTATGCAGTATAGCAAGCCAATACTATTTATGACACAGCCTTAAGAGGACGTTTTCCAATTTTAACTATGCTGGTTGCTCTGAGTGTCTGAAGTCAAAATTTCCATCCATATTAAGAAGATTTTTGTAAGCTAGACAGGGTGCAAGTTATCTGTTTTGCATCAACTTGTTTTTGTAATGTTCTAAAGTACCTATTGGGTCTTTTTGCACTAACCACAAGCCTACAAGGTCTAATTTACATATTCAAAGAGCTAGGGCTAGTACTATGCTTGTTTGATGGACCATCTTCACCATCTGACAACTCTACTTCCAAGCCTCTCCAAGCTTCTCTAACTTCTTTCAATGGTATTAGAGCAACTTCAAGAAGGGAGATGGATTTCCATCAATGATTGAGAATCTTGATACACACAATTATGCTACTTGGGAAATTAGAATGAAGTCTTATTTGCAAGGAAGGAATCTATATGGGATTGTATTAGGTGATGAAGCAATGCCTATTCGAAGATCCAAAGGAGGACCTACTCAAGAGGAAACAGATAAGCTCACACTTTGGTGTGCAAGGGATGCTCAAGCAAGGTCATATATACTAAACTCTATCTTTGATTTTCTATTACCACATATTAGAGGATGCAAGACATCTCAAGAGACTTGGGATGCCCTAGAGACTTTCTTTCCTGCTAGCAAAAAGGCAAGGAAGAATCATCTTTGGAATGAATTCAACAAGATGAAGAAGACTCCAAAACAAAACATAACTGAGTTTGTTACTAGATTACGGAGTTTTTTGATCAATTGGAATCCATTAGAGAGCAAACTTAAGAAGAGGCCATCATGAGGAAAATTCTAAATGGGATTAGAGGTGACAAGCAATGGAAATCTTTCACCATAGCCTTTGACCTCATCATGGATGTGAAAACTCTAGACTTCAACATCTTTCTTGGACAACTTGTCAATAAAGAGGCCAAAAATAGCATACAAGAAGATAAATCGAATCATGTAATTCAACTAGTGCTCTATATGTAGATGAGAAGGGCAAGAAGCTCAAAGGCAGGAAGAAGGAAGAGGATGAAGAGAAGACTACCCAAGCCAACTTTGCAGGCAAGAGAAAGTAGAAAGGGAAGAAGAAAGGCCAAAGCATGACAAAACCAAAGGCAATAATGTTGAACCTTATGTCATCTGTAATAACACCAACCACACCACTCAAAACTGTTGGTTCAATGGGAAGACCCAGAAAGGAAGTGGAAGAGGTGGATATGGGAGAAATAGAGGCATAGGTGGAAAAAACTTCAACAATAACAATAGGGTTCATATGTCACTCTAGTACAATGGCGAGTACCAACATGAGGAGCTCCACCTCATAATTGTCAATTCTTGGAGAGGTTAGGTGTTGGAACTCAAGGTCAAGCACAAGCATGGAAGCACATCAGAAAGGTGGACACATACAAGAAGAAGGAGCAAGTAGGGAGCTCCAAGACGTACATATCAAATTTTTAGAAGAATCCCCTACAAAAACAGTGATTTTCATCACTTAAAACCATTGTAAATACCATTTTCCATTTTTGTAACTCCATTTTGTTCAAGCCAAGGAGTCCTTGAGCTTGAGGAGTATTAGAACTATCATGCTACCAATTTTCATAATTTTTAGACTTCGTTTGAGCCCTCAAATAAGCCCTGGAACCTAATTTTTAACTAGGCCAGACACTAGGTCTGGATAGGGCCAAAACTACTCAAAAAACTATAAAAAGAGCTAGAGAGCTCATTTTTGAGGTTAGCTTGTTAAAGAATAGAGCTTTTGTAAGAGAACTCTTTTGCAATCGAAGCTTTCCATTGTTCCTCTCTTTGATCTTGACTGTGTGCGTGTGTGTGTATGTGTGTGCATGTTGGTGTGCTTTCACTCACACACTTGTGCCTTCACTTGCTCGTGGTCTTCATACCGGTCCTCACGTCTCCGCGGATTGATAAGTAAAGGAGGTGGTGCTTATGCTTGAGCTACACCAAATTTGGCACCGTTGTTAGGGAGAGAGCTTCGAGGACGAGCATTGTGATGGTAAGATCGTAGATTTGCGACATTGGAAGGTAAAAAAACTGTCATTTTTGTTCATTTTTAGATTTTTCCTCTTCATCTTCATCATCATCACCACCTCCATCTTCTTCCATCTTCTTCTTCCTAGAAATTTCTTGTTTTCTAGTGCATTTTCACCATTTTCATACCATCTTTCATGCATTATTGTGCGAGGAGGAGTTAGGAAGTGCAAGAGAGAGCAAGCGCTTGTGTCTTTTCATGATTTTCTACACATACGGAGCTCGCCATTGCTCGGCGCTCAGAAATTTGAATTTCCCACCAAAAGACACGATTCTGACAGAAAATCACGATTTTCATAAAATTCAATTTTTTTCAAAAAAATATGATTTTCTATTTCCCGCCTAAAAACCTTTTGAAAAGAACACAATTCTGGGGTCATTCTCAGAATCGCGATTCTGTGGTTGTGCTCAAAATCGTGATTCTCTAAATTTTTGAAAAACAAGATTTTGAGAAGACCCGATTTTCAGTCGGCTCAAAATCGCGATTTTCAAAAATCATGATTTTCAGCCAAGAACACGATTTTGTGAAAACATGATTCTCTGTGGCTTCAAAATCGCAATTTCTAAAAACACGATTTCCATCCAAGGTACAAAATTGTGATTTTCAGAACACGATTTTCAGAAACACGATTTTCATCCAAGGTACAAAATCGTGATTTTCAGAACACAATTTTTAATCAAAATCACGATTCTCTGGTCAAAAAACACGATTTTGAGAAAAACATGATTTTCAATCAAAATCACGATGTTCATAATTTTCAAAAAAAACGATTTTCACTAAGGTACAAAATTGCGATTTTCAAAACACGATTTAAGAACACGATTTTCAATCAAAATCGCGATTTTCTGGTCATTCTCAAAATCGCGATTTTCAAACCAAAAACACGATTTTGACCAAACACGATTTCCATTCAAAGTCGCGATTTTGTGATCACTCTCAAAATCACGTTTTTCACGATTCTCAATCAAAATCACCTTTTTTGGGATTGTTCAGAATCGCGATTTTCATCTGTGCTCAGCATCGCGATTTTCATGATTTCACAAAATCGTGATTTTCACAGTTGCTCAGCATCACGATTTTCATGATCCCTCAAGATTGCAATTTTCATCAGAGCTCAGCATCGCGATTTTCATGATCCCTCGGGATCGCAATTTTCGTTAGTGCTCAGCATCGCGATTTTCATGAATTCACAAAATCGTGATTTTTGTGGTTGCTCAGCATCGCGATTTTCATGATCCTTCAAAATCGCGATTCTCATAAGATCTCAGCATCGCGATTTTCATAGGTTGCTCAGCATCGTGATTTTCATAAGAACTCAGCATCGCAATTTTCATAAGAACTCAGCATCGCGATTTTCTGACCTCCCAAAATCACGATTTTCATACAAAATCATGATTTTTCCCTAAGTGCCTGTTTTCCTGTTTCGACCCCAAGAGCTTGATTTGACATAACTTTTTCATCCAAAGTCCATTTTTTGAGCTCTATAGCTTGTTGGATAATTTGAAGTTGACCCTCAAGTGGGACTAGGAAACCAAGGGGGCTCCAAGGGATTTTGAGCAATACAAAGGGGAATTTTGGGACTAGAAGACAAAGCTTATGAACCTGAGATCTAGTAGACACCTAGGCAAGGATAAACAAAGCATTAGATCTTCTGAGGCTAGTGTCAACCATACAACTAAGTCTTGGGCACAACAACTAAGTGGTTATCCTTACGTACTAAGCTCAGATACAAGTGATTCAAAAATGTCTTTTAGCATGGGGAAGCCTGTAGGAGGCTCAGGAACTGCCTATCTACAAACACCAGAAGGTCCATATAAGACACAATTGGAATATAATCAGACTAACCGATTAGGTGCTCGCATCTATGAGGATGGCTTGAGGCGATCAGTGGTCCAACTCAAAAATCCAGATCAACCCTTTGGACTTGAACACCAGCAATCAAGTTTGAAGAGGGTTCATACATTGATAAGGAAGGAACCATGTATGTGGTCACCAACCAACCAGATCGGACCGATGAGTTTGGAAATATCATTTCTGAGAATGAGATAGGAGACCTAGAACAAGGAAATGTAGGACAAGGACCCCAGACTCCTAGAGGTAAGTCAGTTTTAACCAGAGTAATCACTCCAGATTGGATCCCTCAAGACAACAAAAGCATAAAACTATTCTTGAATAGAGAAACAGAGGAAGCCTTTTGGAGATTCAAGCCAGATCAACCTAGCCAATTGGGCATAGTCATCATCTACGAGTTCAAGGATCCAAAGGTACCAGGAAAAGTTGTCTACCTGGATAACACATCAGAGAAAATATTCTTGGTAACAGAACATGATAAACATGCATATACTTGGGAGAGTGAATTGATTTTCCCTCCACCAAGATCCAATGTTTCCCATGGCCTCCAAGGAGTACAACCATCCCAAGCTCATGAAGCCCAGAGAGAAAGAACTAGAGAGAGACCTGAGGTAAGTTTTGCACACACTATGGGTAGAAATAGATCAGGATTTGAAAATGAAAGACCTGAAAGAGAGAGACATCAAGCACATAGGCAACAAAGGGATGAGCATGATTTTCCATTGCCTAGACCCGGAGAGCATCCAAGAACCCTTAGACCCACTCAAGTGATCAAGGCAATGAAGAATTATTTTGACGGGACAGGAGATCCTTATGATCATGTGGCTGAGTTCAAACAAGTGTTAAGAGCTGAACAGGTTGAGGATTTATTCACCCAGTACGAGGCATTTGGTTTGACTCTTAAGGGCACTGCCTTAGCTTGGTTTCAACCAGTGAGTAGTTGCATCTATCGCGATATAGGTCAATTGCTAGACGAATTCATTGTAGAATTTTCCAAGAGTGGTATTAGGCATAACACATCATCTTTGATCCACAACTTCAAGCAAACACCCCAAGAAACAGTGCGGCTAGCAAGTAGAAGGTTCAGACAGTACCTAGAAAGATGCCCTGCTCTAGAGTTACCCACTCCAGCCAAACAAGTGGCTTTGTTTTTAGATGGCTTACTAAGCACCAAGTTAAGATCATATGTGTACTTGAAAGAGCCTAGAAGCATAGAAGAGTGTGTGCGGACCTGCATTGACATAGAAGACAACTTGGGTGAGGAATTAGGACTATCCAAACTCTATAAAGACTATAACAGTTCTACTAGTCATACTTCCAGAGCCTCCACTGAGCTGGATGAGATAGTAGAGCAAGTTACCAAAAGTGGGGTATAGACTTTGTAGGCCCTATTAACCCTCCAGCTAGAAACTCCCATGCAGAGTACATTATTGTAACCACATACTACTTGACCAAGTGGGTAGAAGTGAAAGCCACCACAAAAAATGATGCTCAGACTACGGCTAAGTTCTTATTTGAGAACGTGTTCACAAGATATGGACTACCAATAGAGTTAGTGAGTGATAGAGGCACACACTTCTTGAATGAAGTCATTGAAAATCTGCTCCAAGAATTGTTGGTAGTACATAAGAACTCTACCCCCTATCATCCACAAGCTAACGAACAACCTGAGAGCACAAACAAGATCCTATGTAGCGTATTGACAAAAGTAGTAAATAATAAACGCCCTGATTGGGACAAACAACTACATCATGTTGTTTGGGCTTATCGAGTTGCCTATAAAACGGTACTGAATGCCACCCCATTTCAGATGGTCTTTTGACAAAATGTTGTGCTACCATTAGATTTCCTAATCCCAGCATTAAAGGTAGCACAAGAGCACGAGTGGAATGGACATGAGTTGTCCTCTAGAATCTTTGATCTAGAACACTTAGGTGAGATGAGGCTACGAGTAGCAACAGGCATCTATGCTGCAAAGAAAAGACAAAAGGCATACTTTGATGCACACATCAAAGATAAAGGATTGAAAGAGGGAGACTTAGTGCTGGTGTATATGCTAAAGCAACATGCCCGTAAATTGGAAAAGCGAGGATATGGACCTATGATCATTACTAGAATTTCCACTAGCGGTGCTTTTCAATTGGCCACTTTAGAAGGTGATATCTTGCCAAACTATATAAGTGGTTGTCGAGTCAAGTTATACCAAGAACCTCTTACAGAGGACATGCTAATGAGACTCAACACTGCTAAGAAACAAAAAGAAGAAGAGTTGAGAGTCAGAGAAGAAGCACAAGCAGAGGCTAGGGAGTGCATAAGGCGAAATAAGTTAAGGCGAGTAGGCTTAGATGCCAACCCAAAAGTCCCAAAATATCACATGGACATGTGCCGAAAATCGAGCATAATTACTTCTTGAGTAATTGACCGACGTCCCTTTGTGACCTTAGAGGTAGGACACGAAGAGAATTTAAGGACTATGTGAGCATTGATTGACTCAGGTGCAGCAACTAGTGCAGTTAGACTTTCGTACTGCCAAGACCTGCAGTTGAACATCAATCCCATCGAAGCCTATCTCATAGGATTGGGAGGTGTGGAAACCCCTTGTTTGGGCGAGGTGGAACTCCCCATCTACCTTCAAGATGTTCCAATTGTTGGTGTAAATTACAAGCCTACACATTTGGCTCAAAGGATGCATTGAAGTCTATACATACATGAAGAAGCATAGAAACATATGCTAGTGGTTAATTACCACTTTACCTCATTGTAAAAGTCAAATTGACTTGGAATCTCTTGTAATCACCTACCAAAAGGATTCGTGGAAAATTACTTGCTTGATTGAAAGAATATCTCCAAGTATTTAGGAGCTTGATCATAGGGAGCCAAAAGTTTGAATTTGAATTCAAATTTTTAGTCATCTCTTATAAAAATGGATATGAGAAGTTGCGGGCAAGAGAGAGCACTCCCGAGCCTAGCATTACTGATTTCTGAGTGTGTGTGAGGTCTACACTCTAGCCCACACCTCTCTACACCATTTGGCAATGATATACATGCCAATGGAGTTGTATACAAATGTTCATTAATACATACATTCATATTGTCCATCTCTGTATTCTCTGCTAGTCTACTCAAAAGTCTATCAACTTGTCAAGGGCATATCTCAGTCAATCTCTGGAGAAATCGGCGTCCAGGTGATCTCTGGTCATTTTCTGCTACAGTCCTAAAAAGTCGGGGGGTATAGCTTAACTTGCTAAATTGATTTCTCTTAGCATAGTTTATCATTTTACATCATTCCACTTGGAAAAGGTAGCTTACTAAGCTAATTAGATACCCCTAAAAGGAGTTTTTCCAATTCCTACTATGTTGGTCATACTGAGCAAAATACCCAGCAGGTGTCAAGACATAATTAGAAGGTTTTCTAGAGTTTGTGACTTCCAAAGTTATCTGTTTTGATTCAATCATTGCACACATCATTTCCAAAGGACATAGGACATTTTATGGTGTCATTAGAGAGCTAAGGAGGTCTAGTTATCAACTTTGAAGCAAAAGAGGGCTGGTACAAAGCAGGTTTAGTAGTACCTACTCAGTCTCTTGGAGTATCCATCCATCTTTCCCAACAGTGGTATCAACGCAAACTAAGGTAAAATGGGAGATGGTTTTCCTTCATTTATTGATAAATTGGACATGAACAACTATCAAGCATGGTCTCTAAGGATGAAGACCTACTTACAAGGAAGGAGTCTCTATGGTGACATCTCAAGAGATGAGGAATTGCCCTCATTCAAAGCAAGAGGATTACCAACCAAGGAAGAACATGAAAAGCTCAACACATGGTGTGCTAAGGATGCATTGGAAAGGTCTTATTTACTCAACTCTATATCTGATTTTCTTTTGCCACATATTAGAAATTTTAAGACATCCTAAGAGACTTGGGAAACCTTGTCATCATATTTTTCCTCCAACACAAGGGCTAGGAAAAATCAGTTGTGGGTTGAATTCACAACACTAAAGAAGTAACCTAAGCAAGCTGTTTCAGAATTTGTGACCAAGATTAAAGATGTAGCAGATCAGTTAGCAAGCATAGGAGAAGATATTGAAGAAGAACAAATTGTAAGGCAAGTGATCAATGGGATCAAGGCTGATGACAAATGGGAAAGCTTCATTACTGCCATGGATCTCTACATGGACATGCACACTCCAGATCTTACAACTCTCATGGGACAATTGTTTACTCATGAAGCAAAGCTCAACAAAAATGGAGACACATCCAAAGGTAATAACTCTTCTGCCCTATATACTGATAAGAAGTATAAAGATAAAGGCAAAAGCAAGAAGGTGGAAGATGAAGGTTCTACCTCCCAAGCCAACTATGTAGGGAGAGGTAGATCATCAAGAGGAAGGCGCAGAGGAGGTAAGCCAGGTAGGGGGAGATCTTATAACTCCTCACCATGTAACATTTTTGGTGTATCAAATCATACTATAGATGAGTGTTTCAGGAATTACACGAATCAGAGAGGAAGAGGATACCAAAGAGGTGGCTACTCTCAGTCAAGAGGTAGATTCAACCATCACCAAGGCTACACCAATAATTACAACAACAACTACAACAATAATTACAATGGCAACTACCAAGGAGGATTCAAAACCAGGAAGGATTACAACAACTACACAGAGGAGCAAGATGACTCTCTTCTGATCATGAACATGACTTCAAAGTTAGGTATAAATGATGACCACCTATTCTACATTGACTCAGGATGTCCAAATCATGTGGCTGGCAATGTAGCATTACTCTCTGATCTTGAGGAACCAAAAGGTAAGCATCAAGTCCAAACAGGTGATGACAAAAAGCATTTTGTAGTTAAAGTTGGAAATGTTAAGACTTGTGATGGAAATCTGAATTTATTGAGTAGGGTACTCTATGTACCAACCATTACCAAAAATTTGATGAGTGTTGGTCAGATTGTGAAGAAAGGTTTGCAGGTTAGATTCAATCAATATGGAGCATATGTGGAGGATCCAAGACATGGGTTCAAGAGGATTGCTAAAGGAGAAAAATCAGGTAGACTTTTCACTTTTGAGTTGGAAGATACAAAGAATATTGCACTATACAGTTATAAAGATCAAACACTTTCAGAGCTTGAGATTTGGCACAAAAGGTTAGGGCACATAGGAGAGAGAAACTTGAAACAAATGTGCAGGGACCAATGTGTGCTTGGGATACCTAATGTATCCAAGCAACATATGATTTATAATTGTGGTGCTTGTCAATTTGGGAAGTCTCACAGGTTACCCTTCTCAAAGAAAGGATACATGCATGAAGACTACCTAGAGCTTGTACACATAGATGTATGGGGACCAAGCAAAGACCCCTCAGTCTCAGGATCAAGGTACTATGTGTCTTTCATTGATGATTATAGCAGATGGACTGTATTATACTTCATGAAGCACAAGGATAAGGTATTTAATTGCTTTAAAAAATATCTTGCATTAGTTGAAAATCAGATAGGAAGGAATTTGAAAAGGCTAAGGTCAGATGGAGGAGGTGGGTACTTATCCAATGAATTTGAAGACTTCTTGCAGGACAGAGGCATCAAAAGAGAGATAACCACAAGGTATTCTCCTGAACAGAATGGGGTAGCTGAGAGAAGAAATAGATTATCTGTTGAGACAGCTAGATGTATGCTTAATGAGAAAAAGTTACCTAACTATCTATGGGTAGAGAGTGTTTCTACTGCCACTTACCTCATAAATAGGTTACCATCTAAGTCTCTTGATGGCATGACACCCTATGAAGCATGGCATGGTAAGAGACCTTCACTTGACAATTGCAAAATATTTGGATGTGTAGCATATGTACACATTCCTTCTCAGATAAGAGGTAAGCTAGATCCAAAGGCTGAAAAATGCATCTTTATTGGGTATGATTTAAATAAAAAAGGTTACAGGTTTTATAATCCTATCAATAAAGGATTTATGGTAAGCAGAGATGTTGTCTTTGATGAAAATGATTCTTGGTATGAGAATGAATGCAGGAAGGTCAAATTACCCTATGATTTGGAAGAGGAATTTCCAAGTCTTACAAAGGAGGAACTTACTCAGAATGAAGTCTCAAGTTCAGATGATGAAGACACTATCAATCTTGAAGAATTCAAAGCATGGAAGTCCAAAGGCAAAATGAAGATGAAGAAGCTTGAAGACATACCTGAATCCTCAACTCAACCATTTAGAAGATCTCAAAGAGAAAGCAAGAAACCTATCAGATATGGGTATGATACATCTCTTGTTACTAAACATTCTGTTTATCTTGCCAAAGATCTGTCAAATGAAGAACCAGGATCATATGAAGAAGCAATAACCAAATCAGAATGGAAAGAAGCTATGGATGAGGAGATTGAAGCCCTCAAAGAGAGTGACACATGGGAGTTAGTACCTAAGAAGGACTCAATGAAGGTAATAGGATCGAGATGGATCTACAAGCTTAAAAGGAATTTTGATGGCACAATCAATAGGTACAAAGCCAGATTGGTAGCCAAGGGTTTTGCACAAACCCAAGGCATTGACTATGAGGAGACATTCTCACCTGTGGCCAAGATGCCAACCATCAGAGTGTTGGTAAGTGTGGCTGCATCAAAAAATTGGAATATGTACCAATTGGATATCAAGAATGCTTTCTTGAATGGATGGATTTCAGAGGAGATATATATGTCACAACCTCTTGGCTATGAGGACCCTAAGAAGGTGACATATGTTTGCAAATTAAAAAAGGCTTTATATGGATTGAAGCAGGCACCTAGGGCATGGAATTACAGGTTAACCACATACCTCCAAGACCAAGGATTTGTCATGAGCAAGGCAGATACTTCTCTGTTCATTAAGAGAAGTAATTCAGAGGTAATATACCTTTGTGTTTATGTTGATGACATCATCATTATAGGTAATGATGTCAATGGAATCAGATATAGAAAAAGTCAAATGATGAAGGAGTTCAAGATCAATGATCTTGGT
Source organism: Ceratopteris richardii (assembly GCA_020310875.1). Taxonomy (NCBI): domain Eukaryota; kingdom Viridiplantae; phylum Streptophyta; class Polypodiopsida; order Polypodiales; family Pteridaceae; genus Ceratopteris; species Ceratopteris richardii. The sequence continues at coordinate 15,024,716 of CM035422.1, forward strand.
CTATTGAAATATTTTTTGGGACTTGAATTAGTCTACACTAATTCAAGGATATATATTACTCAGAAAAAGTATATACAGGATATGTTGAAGAATTTTCACTTGAAGGATGCTAAAGTAGCAAGCACTCCAATGGAGGTAAACCTAAAGCTAAGTGCCCATGAAGGTGATGGAGTCAAGGACATTACAGGTTATCAAAGCATGGTGGGTAGCTTGAACTATGCTACCTTAACAAGGATAGATATTGCATATGGAGTTAGTGTGCTAAGTCAATTTATGCACAAGCCAATGATACCTCACTTAGAGGCTGCCAAGAGAATCTTGAAGTATCTCAAGGGTACACAGAACCATGGTTTGTATTTCCCTTACACTTCAGATATTGAAATCAAAATTTATTCAGATGCAGATTGGGCAAGATGCAAGGATGATAGGAGGAGCACTTCTGGATATATTTCTTTTGCAGGTGACAAACCAATTTCATGGTCTTCAAAGAAGCAACCTACTGTTGCTTTGTCTTCCACAGAGGCAGAGTATAGAGGACTAGCTAATGCCACACAAGAAGCAATCTGGCTTAAGCTTTTGTATACAGAATTGGGTTTATTTACTAGGTCTCCAATAATTTTTGGAGATAATACAAGTTCTCTTCACCTTGCAGCTAATCCTATTTACCATGCTAGGACCAAACACATAGAGGTCCATTACCATTATGTGAGAGAGAAATTGATAAGCAAGGACATTCAACTTACCTATGTATCAACCAACATGCAATGTGCAGATTTATTGACTAAAGCTTTGGATGGAACCAAACTTTGCAGGTTCAAATCCATGATTGGATTGCAAGATATACTTAAAGATTGAAGATGAAGACTTAAGCCAAAATGTTTGGCCTGAGGGGGAGCTGTTGGTGTAAATTACAAGCCTACACATTTGGCTCAAAGGATGCATTGAAGTCTACACATACATGAAGAAGCATAGGAACATATGCTAGTGGTTAATTACCGCTTTACCTCATTGTAAAAGTCAAATTGACTTGGAATCTCTTGTAATCACCTACCAAAAGGATTCGTGGAAAATTACTTGCTTGATTGAAATAATATCTCCAAGTATTTAGGAGCTTGATCATAGGGAGCCAAAAGTTGGAATTTGAATTCAAATTTTTAGTCATCTCTTATAAAAATGGATATGAAAAGTTGCGGGCAAGAGAGAGCACTCCCGAGCCTAGCATTACTGATTTCTGAGTGTGTGTGAGGTCTAAACTCTAGCCCACACCTCTCTACACCATTTGGCAATGATATACATGCCAATGGAGTTGTATACAAATGTTCATTAATAGATACATTCATATTGTCCATCTCTGTATTCTCTGCTAGTCTACTCAAAAGTCTATCAACTTGTCAAGGGCATATCTCAGTCAATTCTTCACAAAATTCAGTGATTCAAAGGTTGTTGGATTCATCTTGAAGTAATCTACATGTTGTTAAAGTTTGAAGACATTATATTCAGCCATTTTGGAGAAATCTGCGTCGAGGTGATCTCTGGTCATTTTCTACTACAGTCCTAAAAAGTCGGGGGTATAGCTTAACTTGCTAAATTGATTTCTCTTAGCATAGTTTATCATTTTACATCGTTCCACTTGGAAAAGGTAGCTTACTAAGCTACATATACACCCCTAAAAGGAATTTTTCCAATTCCTACTGTGCTGGTCGTACTGAGCAAAATACCCAGCAGGTGTCAAGACATAAATAGAAGGTTTTCTTGAGTTTGTGACTTCCAAAGTTATCTGTTTTGATTCAATCATTGCACACATCATTTCCAAAGGACATAGGACATTTTATGGTGTCATTGGAGAGCTAAGGAGGTCTAGTTATCAACTCTGAAGCAAAAGAGGGCTGGTACAAAGCAGGTTTAGCTGTACCTACTTAGTCTCTTGGAGTATCCATCCATCTTTCCCAACACCAATGGTAGTCAAAATGCTAGTGTGTCATGATGAGGACCTCACAGAGCCACTTGTCTTAGGACAAGATTGGATTTATGACAATGCATGGCAAGTGATGCAAGAGATGTGGAGATAGGGGTCGTGTGAAGTGTGCTATGTGATTTGGGTGATACATGCAAACGTGCATATGGTGAGGTAGTGGGTGAGATTTCCATGTCGCTGGAGGTGCTTTCAGTGATAGCAATGTGAAAAAGTGAACGGGGTGTGATGGTACGAGGTGGGGGTGCAATTGTGTGGTGAGAGGTGAGTGGGGTGGTGTTGTTGGTGGCCATAAGAGAGGAGCTTGTGGATGGAGTTCCTGGGAGGGCCTGACAACGCAAAAAGGTGAGGTTTGCGAATACAAAAAAGATGTGAAAGAAGAGTAGGATGAGGGTGGTGGTGTAGACACTATAAACGAGTACAATGGGTTAGTGGTGTATGAGGGGAAATGAGGGGGTGGGGAAATGACAGGTGGCATATGGATAGGTGGAATGGAGGTAGAGGTACTAGGAGGAGTAGTCATAATGGGATTGGAGATCCAAGGCCAAATGGAAACAAGGGATGGAATACGAGTGTCGTAGCTCTCTACAATGTCAGGGGAGGGTTGGGTTGGTGCTCGGGAAGAGGGGATTGTTTCATTAATGGTATATACATGGGTGGGGTCTTCACTTGCTATTAGGTCAATAGTAGAAGAACCCACAGGGGGTGCAGATGGCATAGGTTCTGTCGATACACGAATATATGTGCCTGGCCATTTGAGGATTCTAACTTACAAAGGGTCAAACTTGGGAAGAGGTTTCCATGGCAAGTAACACAAGGTTTTGGGTACACCTACTAACTGGACCAATTCATGCATAGCTAAGATGAAAGTCTCCTCGAATCCACCGTTGACCAATTCTTGCTGCAAAATGGCTTGGCTTTGTTCCTAAGTCACCCTGGTTTGTGCCCAAACCTTATTCATAGTGTCATGTAGCCATCTAATGGCTGTCATGTATGCTGCTCCTTCTGCTATCTCCTCTTCATATGTACTAGTTTCCCCTTGAGCTTCTGCTTGTGTCTCCGACTGATGTGCTTCTTCCTCACTCTCTTCAGTGTCACTAGCTCCCTCATTGGTCACCATGCAGTCGTCGTCGTCATCTTTAGAGTGAGCGTTCTCTCCCTCTGATGGTGTTGTGGGGTATGTAGGTCATTCAAATTCTTGAGAAACAAATTGTGTGTCTGAAAACTGGAAATCACTAGACAACACCTCTGGGATCTCAAAACCAAATGTAGTATTGATATCCTCTGTACCGAAACTAGTGATCGGGAATGTAAAAGAGTCAGAGACAAAGGTAGAGGTCACCAAAAGAGCTTCGATAGTAGTGGTGGCCGTGGTTGGAATAGTGGTAGGAACCACGGTTGTTGCCTATGAGACTTCAGACATGGTAGCAGAGCAATTCAAGTGGACTCGGAGTGGTGGAACACTATGCTCCGGTTGAAGTAGAGGTCATTGTGGGGAGGTCTCAGGTGTAGGCTATGGTGAAGGCAATTTTGGAACTTGTAAATAGGGGATTGTGCCACACATGAACTTTACTCTTCTAGCATTAGGAGGTCGCATGGTTTTCTTTGAGCCTTTATATTGTTGTAACTACACTGTTGATGAGCTCTTTCAATAGCGATATCATCAGCCAAGCACATCTAGATAATGCATGTGAGGGCACAACAACCATGGATGACCTTTTTTTGTCTACCAACAATGTCTTGCTAGTAAAAGTTGGTCTTGGATATAAGTGGCAATGTCAATTGTTTGAGGCCCTGTAGTGGCAAGGTACAGTCGTGCTGCACTCAACTTTCTGGTTGCATGGTGAAATATTGTGAATGAAGCTACACTGAAGTGAAGAGGAAAACACATTAGTCATGGGAATTAATTAAGATCCCAAGAAGATGACACCTCCATTCCTTTCCACCACCAACATGCTTCCCGTGCAGTGTGTGTGGTTTTAATGATGTGTCAGGTGAAAGTGAGAAGTGTGTGATTTGACTGTGAGTGATGGTGTGTGAAGTGCATGGTGTTACAATTGAAAACTAATGAACACTGCCTACAAAGTTAGTTTAGGTTACAAGGATGGTAGCGATATGAGTTTGTCAAGGTTGAGATGGACGGAGTGGTCAGTAAGTGTTTAGCTTCACCATGTCGGCAGTGGGATGGGCTTGGTTAAGAGTTTTCATGATTAGGGAAGTCTTGGGAATCCATTCCTGTACAACATGGGGGGATACAACAGAGGAAGTGGAATCTACAAACGAGGGTGTGTAGGGTGTGCTATTACTCGCAAAAAAGTTGTTCTTCAGGCTCACTAAAGTTGAGGCATAAATTACACATTTCTTAGGTATCCAAAGCTGATCAGACTTGGAATGAGCTATCATCACGGTCTTGGGCACCCAAATTTGTCGAATATGTTGTCGTGGTTGAAATTGAGAGGGATGTCAAAGATCTGGAGTGTTGGACTCACTGGATATTGTAGCCTTGCATACCCACCTTGGGTGTGGGAATGCCTTAGTGGACTGTCTAAAGGGCCACTCTGATGTGCTACTCCCTTGAGTATGTGGGCGATGTGGCCGTGCTACACGTTGAGGATGAGATGTCGTATCCATGCTTGGTTTTGGAGAAGAAGGGAGATCCACTACCAACGTGCTCAACCCCTTATGGAATGAGGCATTTGATACCACAGATCTAGGTGGACACCGTGTGAGGGTGATTCGATGGAGGTTCTTGAATCCTCTCCTGTGTAACTGTTTGAGTGGGGAGTTCATGGGGGTCTGTAGGGCTTGCTTGGAGTTTGTGATAGTTCATGCCTAGCTCGAGGATGAACTTTACATCACCATATTTGTCAGGTTCCTGTCTACTTGCTCAACCTCATCTCCTGGATGGGTGGTATTTCTCACTTCTGTTCGATAGGACTAGTTAACCCACATGAGGTTGGATTGAGGCTATGCACAACTAGAGTTTCTTCTGTTAAGTCCAATACTTCTCTGCACTGACCTCTGAGTGGTAGCTCATGGCACTGTCCTCCAAATTCCAACAAGAGCACACTTCTACAAAGATTTAAGTTCACCGAGTAGTGGTACAACCATTCCTGGCCTAGGATCATAGGTTCTATTAGGTTGTGGTCATGGCAAACCAACAGTTTCACCCTCAAGGTCACGTCCTCGATGGAGATTGGTAACTCGACCTCACCTATGCAAGGGGTCTCTAATCCACCTAAACCTATGAGATAGGCTTCAATAGGTGTCAGCTCATATTCCAGACAAGGGGAGAGACTAATGGCATTTGTCGTTGCACTAGAGTCGATTAAAGCCTTAAATTATTTACACATGGGATCATGACCTAGAGTGATGTTAACAAATGGTCTCCTATCAACAATATTAGGGGCATCCTTTTCGCTTATTTGAGAGTTAGCTACTAGATATCGTGGAGCATCCTTCGGTTGAGGTTCTCTACCTAGTCCTTTCCTTCTTAATCGCATGCACCTAATGCGTTCTAATGCCTCTTCCTATGCTTCAGCTCTCATTCGTTCCTCCTCTTCATTTCGCTTCTTGGCAAGGGTTAGTTGTTTAAGCATGTCCTCTATCAAGGGTTCTTGATAGAGTTTAATTATGCATCCACTGATATAATTAGGCATTACCTCTCCTTCTAGAGTTGCTAGTTGAACAACATTGCTAGTCGAGATCCTATTGATGATCATGGTTCCATATCCTTGTTTCTCTAACTTATAGGCATCTTGTTTCAAGGTGTAAACTAGCACGAAATCTCCTACTCGTAACCCCTTATCTTTGATATGAGCATTAAAGTAGGCTTTCTGTCTCTTCTTGGCGGCATAAATTCCTGCTGCTGCACCCAACCTCGTCTCTCCTAATCGTTCTAAGTCAAGTATTCTCGAGGAAAGTTCATGACCCGTCCACTCATGCTCCTAAGCAATTTTGAGTATGGATGTCAAAAAATCTAATGATAACACAGCATTCTGACCAAACACCATCTGAAATGGTGTGGCATTAAGCACTCTTTTATAGGCTACTCAATAAGCCCATAAGGCATGGTGTAATTGTTGATCCCAATCCTGAATGCTTATTATTCACAATCTTGGTGAGGATATTGCACAAAATCTTATTAGTACTCTCAGCCTATTTGTTAGCTTGCGGATGATACGGTGCATATTTCTTGTGTATTACCATGAAGTCTTGTAATAAATATTCAATAACCTCATTTAAGAAATGAGTACCCCTATCACTAACGAGCTCGATACGAAGACCATATCTTATGAAGATGTTCTCAAACAAGAATTTCGCAGTGGTGCGTGCATCACTTTTCCTTGTGGCCTTGGCCTCTACCCATTTAGTAAGATAGTCAATGGCAACTATGATATACTCGGCATGGGAGCTCTTTTCAGGGGGGATTAATAGGTCCAACAAAATCTATTCCCCATTTTGAGAATGCACACCCTCCCATCATGGGTCATAGGGGCATCTCGTCCCTGCATAAAGGATAATGAGTCCTTTGACATACGTCACATCGTCATATATAGGTGTGGGCATCCATATGAAGAGTGGGCCACCATAGTCCTGAAAATAGTATGGCCTTAATAACACGGTCAGGTCCAAAATGGCCTCCTACTATGCCCTGGTGTGCAACTTCCAAAAGGTTGAGATATACAGTCTCGTGCATGCATATCCTCAGATAACCCTCTCTTCCTCTCTTATATAGATTATCACCAATGAGCTTGTAATCTAGAGCCTCTTGCTCAAGACTTCGTTTACGTGCCAAAGTCATGTCTTCTAGACAAGTCTTCATGCTCAAATAAGTGACTAAAGGTTCACTCCAGTCTGGCATTAGGGTCACCTGGTATAGAGTAGCGTGTTCTATCGGTGGTCTATTACAACACTTTGGGCATTCCTTGCAAAGTCGTTGAACATCTTTTTCCATTGACGGCCAATACACACCTCGCCTTTTCAGGTTCAGTAGCATCCCTTGTCTCGAATGATGTTGCTCTAGTGCACTTACATGCATTAGTTGCAACCAATTTTTATACTCCTGTTCTTCTACACAACAAGCAAGGATATTTTGATGGTCGTGCCTATAGATACTACCGACGAGGATTTGGTATCTCTGTGCCCTCACTACCTCCTTCTCTTGGGTTCTCACTTGAGGGTTCTTGGGTCCATATGTCAATATTGGGACTAATGGCTTTGCCCATTCCGAAACAATCTCGACATTAAATAGGTAAGCATCTGGTAGCTCATCTGCTACCCCAGTAGCTACTTCTTTGGAAGTTATCCTCAACAGGTGGTCTGCTCTCAAGTGTTTCTTACCCTTCTTAACTACAACTTCAAAGTCATATTCCATAAGTAATAGGAACCAACGTATTAACCTACCTATGTTGTAGGGTTTGTTTACTAAATACAAGAGAGCCTGATGGTCTGTAAAAAACTTAAACTTATTTGCCAATAAATAGTGGTGAAATCCCTTAATGGCATAGACCATTCCTAGCCCCTCTCTCTCCATCATGGTGTGATTCCTTTTTGCAGCATTCAATTGCCTAGTGGCATATGCAATCGATAAATCTATATTTCCCTCGTCCGTGGGTTGTGCTAACACATGTCCTATGGCATGATTAGAGGCATCTACATGTACATGAAAAGGTTTGTTCTAATCAGGCATGGCTAAAATAGGTGCAAAACATAATCGTCCTTTTAGTTCACTAAAGGAATTTCTTGCATTCTTTCGTCCACTCAAAGCTTGTTAGCAGGTTGTAGAGTGGTTTAGCAATGATTGGATACACGTGTATAAATCATCGATAATAATCGCAATGGCCCATAAATGCTTGTACCTCCTTTAATATGTTCTTTGGCTTGGGTAATTCATTGATCACTTGTACCTTATCTTCATTTGTGGAAATTCCATTTTTCAAAACTAAGTATCTTACCTTGTGTTACCATAAGAACACACTTTTTAGGATTTAAACAGACTTGATATTCTTTAGGCTTATCGAAGATGCATTCAAGCTCAGGAATATGATGTGGTCTAAGCATTGCATGAGCACATATAGATCATCTACATACACTTCTTGACTCTTTCTCAGAAATTCTTTGAGCACATGGCACATCAACCTTTGGAAAGTTGTAGGTGCATTCGTCAACCCAACAGGCATCACACGAAATGCAAAGATACCACATTTAGTGGCAAAGGCCATCTTATATTGATCCTCGGGGGCAATTGCGACTTGGTTATAGCTTGAGAATCTCTCAAGGAAGCTATACACTTCCTTGCCTGCAACCCTTTCCCAAGGTGTTTTGTAATAGGTAGAGGGTTACTATCCCTAATGGTAGCAGCATTGAATTTTTTTAAGTTAATACACACTCTCAGCTTATTTTTCTTCTTAGGCACAACTATGATGGGTGACACCCATTTTGTGTGTTCTATCTCGTAGATGAATCTGGCTTCAATGAGTCTACCTATTTCTTCCTTGATCTTCAGTGTACAATTGTCATTATATGTATAGGGATTTTTCTTGGTGGGTTTAGCCTCGGCGGTCATGGGTATCCTATGGGAACATATATCTGGATCTACCCCTTTCAAATCCTTGTAACTCCATGCAAACACATCCCTATACCTTTTCAATAGAGCAATCAAACTTTCTTCTTCTTTGTCACTCAAATCATGTCCTATATACATACATCATTCTTCTCCACCCTCTATTGCTACTACAACTTTCTTTGTGGTCTCCTTATTACCATATGCTTCTCCTGAATTTTTGTCTCTCTTTGGCACTTTTACCATGATTTTTTGTTCTTCTAATGTATATTTTCTAAACTTTTATGGTACTTCCATCAATGGTTCTTCTTCTTCCTCTGGTTTCATGTTCTTTTCCTTTATTATCTTTTGATTTTATTAACTAGGGCTTGAATTATCCTTTTCCTCCCTAACAGTGGTGAGGTCTGGGGACATGGCTTCTACCCAACCTAAAAGTTCCTCTTTCAATCAACATTCAGGTCTATCCAAGTCTTCTTCCCATTCTTCCTCTTTCATTTGCTTAGTCCTTTTTGAAATTTCATCTTCGAGTTTATCCCCTTCCGTTTAATTTCTTGCCCTACAAGGTTTACAGTGAAGATGGACATATCATAGACATCTTCATCACAATGGGGGATCCATTGTTCTTCATTAATTGTTATATCCATAGTTGCAAGAATCTCTGCCCAGCCATAGGGTTTGAAGTCCTCGTCTGGGATCACTACTAGCACATATGGAGGGTCTTCAATAGGTTTCGAGGTGTGATCAAATCACATATTACAAAGGTGTGATCAAATTCTAATCCACAAGTTGATAGGGTAATGCCTTCCAATAGTCCTAAGGGTCTTTCTATATGCCCATCTACGATCTGCATCTTCATCCTAGTAGGTCTAAGGGTTGTTTTACCCCAAAACTTTGACAAAGAAGTGGTCACAATAGCTACTCCTGCACCTGTGTCTAGAATGCTTTGGTAGTGTAACCATTGTAATTAATGGGAAAATAAACATTACCTTCCTCTCCTTCACTTGCACCTCCCCCTTTTTCTATGGGTATTTCAGGTACCTTTCCTCGTACATTTAGTCTAGAGGAAGTTGTAGCTATCTCTAGAAACTGATTTGCTACATGTTTCAATAGTTCTGGTTTGATTTTCAATAGTTCTTCCAAAGTCAAATGGCATTGAACTCTGGTGTTCCTAATGGCCTCTATGTTCCTAGGAAGAACTGAGTCCTCTCCCCTTACTAGAATAGTGGGGGCTTTCACTTGAATTGATTGGTCTTCCCATGGTCGCGTGAATTGAGGTAATTCTTGCAAAGAGTTGGATTCAAATCCAGTATGCTCACTGGGCCAATCGTCTGCTTGATCGCCATAGATGGATGGGATATCTGTAGGGAACTTTTCTCCTGAGTCATCAATCTCCAGTATAGGTGGCCGTGATTCTTGTTCGTGCCTCGATCTTTCTTCTTGAGTCTCCCTTAAGATGGCATGTGAATCCATGTAGCCCGTTAGATGATTTTCTAAGTCTGACCTAGTCCTTTCGATTAGATTTGTCTTCAAGGGTTTCTCTAGGCTAATTTGTATGCTAGAAATGACTTTTGTTATGTTAGATGTTATTTGCCCTAATCTTTCTGGTAGTACTTGGAAATGCAACTCAAGCCTAGCCATAACTTCCCAATTGAGGTATGGTGATGCCTCAAACATTGCCTGGGCTAACTCCACCATTTTCATGCATAGCTTGGTTCTCTCTATTTCTAAGTCAGCTCTAGGGTAGTTCTTGTTGGATTCTCCTACTTGTGGTCCTTCTTGTATCCTAGCCTAATAAGCTTTAAGCATCATATCAAGGTTTTCTAGGGTGGGATGTGCTAGTACTGATCCTGGTTTCGAGGTCACCACCTGTGGCTCAGCCTCCTGTGATGCCATTTCTAAGATTTTAGCTCTGGTTTCCCTTAGGCTTTCCTCTAACTCATTGATTTTTTTGCTCCATTTTCTCTTATGTCACGCTCGTGACTCTTTCGAGGTCCTTGTTTCCTTTCTTGTTGATTCTCCTACCTCGCTGGCTTCAACTATTCTTCTGAGGTATCTCGTTGCATTTGTCTTTGTGCCTGGGCTCTAGTTACCACTTGAATGGGTATGTACTAGGGTATGGAACCTTCGGTGTGTTTCATAATTCCTATCACATTGATGGGGTCACTTTTGTGGAAGTATTAGCGGGGTTCTTGGGGCAATCTCTTATAAAGTTATCATTCTCACATTCGGGACAAAAACCTTGGATATTGAAATATTGTGACTGCACTGCAGTTGTGGCATGTGCACATATGAAGTGATCTCCTTGACATTTAGAACATGATCCTTTCATTTCTTGGGGTCTTAGTTGTCTAGCCTATGGTCTTGGATTGGGGTTTGTATACATGACCTGAGCGTAATTTGGTTCCCAACTTTGTTCGTACATAGGATTCTCATAGTAAGGGTCTATGTTTTCTGGTGACTCCGTGTAGTATGCGGGTGGGCTATCTACATGGGTGGAGTCAAAATTGTTTGCATTAAAGTCATTGTCTATGATCAAAGGGTTTGTGGGTACTAATGCCACATTTGAATTCTCCTCTCATGTGGCATACTTTATAGAAACTACATTAGCAGGGGGTCGCGGTTGTTGTCCTAGGACATGTTGGGTGATGGGGGAAGTATCTCAACCCCTAAGCAACGATGAAGCGCGAATGACCTCCACAAGTATCCTTCTTTGACCTCTGCACACCAAAAATGCTCTTACTCAGAGCTTATGCAGAGAACTCCAGTGAGCTTTTGTAGACCTGTAGTAGACACCAAGGGCTTTCCAACAAAACAAATTTCACTTGAAATGGATGCTTACACAAAGAGAAACAATGTCTACAACATGAGCTAGTTGAATGCTCACAACTGCTAGTCAAGCAGAGACCTCACTTCACTCCAGCAAACTTTTCTCAGAGATTATACAGAGAATGAATCTCAAACTTGAGTCAACTTTAGAGCACTCTAATAGCTACCCAATGACACCAAAATCATAGCAAATGGATACATAGAGAAGGAGAACCAGCCCTTACAAGAGAGAGCAAAATATTTCCAACAGAGCCTACACAAAGAGAGAGATATCAATCACACAACTTCACTAAAATGAATGTTGCTCCCAGCTTACTCAGAGAATGCTCCAGAGAATTGGTAAGCATAAAATAGACTCTTATAGCTATCCAATGAGACAAGAATTACATCAAATGGATATCATATGAGGGAGAACCAATGCTAACAACTCAGGGGTAGAGAGTTGCAACACTGCCTGCGCACACACATAGATATGCCTACTAAAAGAAAACAAACAAGCAAGCAAGGGGGTTGCTTAAGCAAGGGGCTTGCTTATCACAACTCCAGCACTTAGTGCTCACTTTACATGAGCTAAAACTCCAAGAAGATGGCCCAAAAGAAGTCGGGATACATGCTCCTTTTATAGCGAGAGGTGTGCCCCTAAAATCTAGGAACTACCTTTCCAAATCAGCCTCCTAACTTGGAGGAATTAGTTGAGATGACTTGGGGAGTGGTTGAGTGACTTTTCTTGATGGAATCTCGTGGCTTTTGGCTTCCTTTGATTGCTCCACATGTCCATAAAAGATTCCCCACGAATTTTTTAGCTTGAAGCTTGACTTTTAACACTCCCCCTCAAGCTTCAATTCTTCATCCTCATCCAAGCTCCTTCATGTTGATGCATTGCTTGAATTTTGAAATCTTCATCCCATCCAAAGCCTTTGTAAACATGTCCGCAACTTGGTCCTTGGTACCAATATGATGTACTGAAACTTCCTTGGATATCACCTTTTCCCTTATGAAGTGATAGTGCACTTCAATATGCTTGGTTCTAGCATGATAAACAGGGTTCGATGCTAGATGAATGCTACTCATGTTGTCACAAAAAATTGGATATGTGTCAACCTGCAAATTAAGCTCCATAAATAACTTCTTAATCCACATTAGCTCACATGTGACTTGAGCCAAAGCTCTATACTCAGCCTCGGTGGAAGATAATGCCACCGTGGGTTGCTTCTTTGAAATCCATGAGATGATCTTGCTACCTAGCATGACTAGGTAACCACTTGTACTCCTTCTATCTTCCTTCGAACCGGCCCAATCGGCATCGGAATAAGCTTTGACCTGCATATCATCATCAAATGAGTAGAACAATCCTTCATTTATAGTGGCTTTGAGATATCGCAACATTCTTCTTGCAGCTTGCAAGTGTGTAGTCCTTGGACTATGCATAAATTGTGATAACACTCCAACTCCATATGCTATGTCGGGCCTGGTTATTGTGGCATAATTGAAAGAGCCTACAATAGATCGATACAAAGTTACATCCTCTAATGGCTCTCCATCAATGGAGCTTAGCTTTACATTAACTTCCATGGGATTTGAAATAGGCTTGCAATGTAGCATCCCAAACCTCTCAAGTAGGTCTAGAATATACTTCCTTTGTATGAGCATAATACCTTCTTCTTTGTATACAACTTCAATGCCAAGAAAATACCTAAGATCTCCAAGATCAGAGATCCTAAACTCCTTTCCAAGCTTTGCCTTGATCTCCTCAATGCCCTTTGTATCATTACCTGTAATGATAAGATCATCTACATACACACACATGTAGACCACAAGTTCTCCTCTTTGTTTGATGAAGAGAGATGGATCCGCCTTGCATTGATTGTAACCACATTTGATCAAATAGTCCACCAATCTTTGGTTCCAAGCCCTTGGAGCTTGCTTTAGGCCATAAAGTGCCTTCTTCAACCTACAAACATGATGTGGAAACTCTTTATGAACAAAACCTAGTGGTTGCTCCATGTATACCTCTTCTTCCAAGTCTCCATTGAGAAAGGCATTCTTGATATCCAATTGGAAGAGCTTCCATCCTTTGCTAGCAGCCATTGCAATGAGTGTCCTAATGGTGCTCATCTTTGCCACGGGGCTGAATGTCTCTTCAAAGTCCACTCCATAGGTTTGTGCAAAACCCTTGGCCACCAATCTTGCTTTGAACCTAGAAATAGATCCATCTGAATTCCTCTTTACTTTATACACCCACTTATTACCTATTACCTTCATGTTCTCCTTCTTGGGCACTAGAGTCCATGTTTGATTTTCCTCAAGTGCGTCGATCTCTTCTTGCATTGCCTCTTTCCATTCGGTGTACCTGCTTGCATCTTCATAGCAATCGGGCTCATGATCTTCTACTACTTTGTTCATATATGCATAATGTGTTGCCATGTATGAATCATAAGTAAACCTTTGAGTTGGATACTTAACTCTAGAAGACTTCCTTTCTTCACCTTTTGGAGGAATAAACCTCCTTTGCCTTGGGAACTTGATCTCTTTCTTTGACGTGGCTTCTTTCTCCATCATGTGCCCTTCATCATCTTCAACTTCATTACCTTCTTCATCCAACTCCACCAATGTTGCTTTGCCTTTGTTGATTGATTGTGCTTCATAGCTTGATGAAGATCTCCCCCTCCATGGTGAGTTCATGCTTGAACTATCTTCATTGATGGAACACCTTGGGCCGCTTAGCTCTAGGTCGATTTGTTCTTCATCATGTCCATGCTTTTCTTCTTCATAGTCCTGCATACAATCATACTTCTTATACCAAGGGAGTAGCTCATCAAATGCTACATCCCTTGATATCCTCAAGTCCTTTGTGTTTGGGTTGAAGCACCTGTAACCTTTATGATCATTTGAATATCCTAGAAACACACACTTTTCTGCCTTTGGTTGTAGCTTGTGCCTCAATTCACTTGGCACATGTACATAACAAGTACATCCAAATATCTTCAAGTGGGAAAGATCAGGTTTCTTACCATAATAGGCTTGATATGGTGTCAAGCCATGGATCCCTGAGGTAGGAGCCCTATTCATTAGATACACGGCGGTATTTGCTGCATCACTCCAAAACATGTTAGGTACATTCATCTCATTAAGCATTGCTCTAGCGATCTCGGCAATGTATCTATTCTTTCTCTCTGCTACTCCATTTTGTTGGGGTGTGTACCTGCATGTTACTTGCCTCTTGATGCCTTGATCCATTAAAAAATCAGAAAACTCATTTGAGAAATATTCTCCCCCTCCACCGGACCTTAGCTTCTTGATATATGTACCTGTTTCCTTCTCTACCATTGCCTTGAATGCTTTGAAACATGTAAACACATCTGATTTGTTTTTTATGAAATAAACCCAAACCATCCTTGTGCAATCATCTATAAAAGTGACAAAGTACTTGTTACCTCCAATGGATTGCTCTTTCGTTGGCCCCCACACATCTGTATGTATCAACTCCAATGGATGTTGGCTTATGTAGCCACTCTTCTTGAATGGAAGTCTCGCTTGCTTCCCTAGTTGACAAGATTCACATAAATGCTTCATACCTTGTCCTTGAAAGTTGGGAAGACCTTCAACCAGCCTCTTGAATTGCATTTCCTTCATTCTTTGTATGTTGATGTGACCTATCCTCTTGTGCCACAAGTCCAACTCCGAAATCCTCTTGTTTCCATATGTGAAGTAGACATGTTGAGTAGAATGAGAATTTACCTCCAAAGTGAAGAGTCTCCCTTGCTTCTTTCCTCTTGCTATGACCTTGTAACCTTGCTTAGGGTTCTCCACAAAGCATCCACCTTTGTTGAACCTTACTTGATAGCCTCTTTCAACCATTTGCCCAACGGACACCAAGTTCTTTGTGATGGTAGGTACATGCAAGACATCCTTGAGACATCTTCCTTCCTCCTTGTCATCCAAAGCTACATCTCCAACATGGGAGATCTCATGGGCTGTATCATCACCTGTTTCTACATGTCCTTTACCTTTGGGAACGTGTAGATTAGTAAACCAAGAAGCATTGCAACTCATATGGTTGCTACATCCACTATCAATATACCAAGTGTTATCTACTTTGCTTGAATTCCCATTCATGTGCATCATCAAGAGATTGTCATTTTCTGAACTTGTAGAAGCATAATTACCTTGGCCTTTGTATGAAGAACCTTGATTATAGTTCCTTTGGTTTCCTCCTTGGTAGCAATATCTAGCATAGTGGCCAAACTTGCCACATATGTAACATCCTTCGCCATCTTGATTCCTGTTTTGTTGATGTCGTCCTCCTCTTCCTCTTGATCTTCCTCTCCCTCTTTGTGATGAGGTGCCTTGGTCATGTCCTTGATTTCTTGAGTGGCCTTGCCTTCCTCCAAACCTTCCTTTGCCCCTTCCTTGTCCTTGTCTTCCTTTGCCCCTTTGATTACCTGCATAGAAAACTTGTGCATCTTTGCTTTTAGTTGAACTTCCACCTATGTTCATTTCTTCGGTGACCATGAGAGCAACCAATTGCTCAAAATCGGGAAGATTATCCCTTACATAAACTGAAGTGGTAAAGGGCTTCCACTTCTCATCATCTCTCAAACCATTGAGAGTATAAGCCACAAGATCGTCATCGTCTACGTGGCTTCCAATGGATCCCAATGCATCTGATAACTCCTTGACCTTAAGTATGTAGTCATTTATGCTACTCCCTGAGCTCTTCCTAAGGTTGTTGAGCTCATTCTTGAGTTGGATCTTCCTTGCTTTGGTGCTTGTTGAATAAAGCCTTTCAAGTGTCTCCCATACCTTCATGCTTGAATCCAAGTCTTGGATATGGCCGATCATGCTATTGCTAATGTGTTGGGAAAGAATAAAGATAACCCTCTTGTCTCTTTCATTCCATTCCCTAAAGGCCCTTCTCTGATCATTGGTTGGATTCTCATCCAACCTAGGTCTTGGTTCACTTCCACTAATCAACCCCCAAAGGCCCTTGCCCATAAGATAGTTGGAGACCCTAAATCTCCATGGTTGATAGTTACCTTTGTCTAGCTTTTCAATTTGAGTGTTGAAGTCTCCCATATCTAGTCTTTGATACTTGACCTAGCCCTTGGCTAATGCTCCAATGTGTGTAAAATGAAAATGAGGCTCTGAGGTTACCTCAATCCAAAGCTTTCCTTAGATGGACACCTTGTGCTCTTGCAAATTTGAGTAGAATAGCTCCCCCTTGATGTGAGCTACCTCCAAGAAGCTTTTGTTGATGCAAATCTTGAACCACCGACTCCAAGAGGTCTTCTTGCTTGTATGTGATACCTCCAAGATGCCCAAATGCTCTGATACCACTGATGGGGGAAGTATCTCAACCCCTAAGCAACGATGAAGCGCGAATGACCTCCACAAGTATCCTTCTTTGACCTCTGCACACCAAAAATGCTCTTACTCAGAGCTTATGCAGAGAACTCCAGTGAGCTTTTGTAGACCTGTAGTAGACACCAAGGGCTTTCCAACAAAACAAATTTCACTTGAAATGGATGCTTACACAAAGAGAAACAATGTCTACAACATGAGCTAGTTGAATGCTCACAACTGCTAGTCAAGCAGAGACCTCACTTCACTCCAGCAAACTTTTCTCAGAGATTATACAGAGAATGAATCTCAAACTTGAGTCAACTTTAGAGCACTCTAATAGCTACCCAATGACACCAAAATCATAGCAAATGGATACATAGAGAAGGAGAACCAGCCCTTACAAGAGAGAGCAAAATATTTCCAACAGAGCCTACACAAAGAGAGAGATATCAATCACACAACTTCACTAAAATGAATGTTGCTCCCAGCTTACTCAGAGAATGCTCCAGAGAATTGGTAAGCATAAAATAGACTCTTATAGCTATCCAATGAGACAAGAATTACATCAAATGGATATCATATGAGGGAGAACCAATGCTAACAACTCAGGGGTAGAGAGTTGCAACACTGCCTGCGCACACACATAGATATGCCTACTAAAAGAAAACAAACAAGCAAGCAAGGGGGTTGCTTAAGCAAGGGGCTTGCTTATCACAACTCCAGCACTTAGTGCTCACTTTACATGAGCTAAAACTCCAAGAAGATGGCCCAAAAGAAGTCGGGATACATGCTCCTTTTATAGCGAGAGGTGTGCCCCTAAAATCTAGGAACTACCTTTCCAAATCAGCCTCCTAACTTGGAGGAATTAGTTGAGATGACTTGGGGAGTGGTTGAGTGACTTTTCTTGATGGAATCTCGTGGCTTTTGGCTTCCTTTGATTGCTCCACATGTCCATAAAAGATTCCCCACGAATTTTTTAGCTTGAAGCTTGACTTTTAACATTGGGGTCTAGGTTGTGCTTGATATGGAACTTGATAATGAGGGGTCACGGTAGTATTGTTGTGGCTGATACTAACCTTGGTATCTACCTGACTGATAATTTCCAAAAGATGATTCAGTTTGGGCTAGTCAAAAATTGCAGTTTGTACATAGTGATGTCTGTGGTCCTATGCAGACACCTTCTTTTGGAAATTATCTTTACTTCGTGACTTTCATTGATGACTTTTCCAAGCATGCATGGGTATATCCATTGAAGGCAAAGTCCAAAGTGTTCATTTGCTTCATGTTGGAGTTAGACGTCTTCGAAAGCACGCGAACATCACAAGAAAGAAGAAGAAGCTTGGAGCACAACACACAATACTGAATGTATTACTAGAGAATGTACAAAGATAAGTAGCCCATTAGGGCAATAGGCATATATACAAGTCGGGGGAAAAAAACCTCCTAAAGAGGGAAAAGAGTGCCCCGACGATCCTAGAGTGTTCACACACATCACTACCTAAATATATCAACAAATCCCCCCTAGGAGTGATGCGGTGAACAAGTAGCTGGCACTCATGTATAAGGAAGTGCCAAGCTATGTGGAAATCACTCCACAAAAGGAAGTAAGCCCAAAGCTTTGCGGAAAGCTTCAAACTTCTCCCTAGGCAGAGCCTTCATGAAAAGGTCTCCAATGTTCTCTTGCATGGGCACATACGCCAAGCAGATCTCCCCAGCAGAGAACCTCTCCTTGACATAATGATAATGCACCTCAATGTGCTTAGTGCGAGCATGGAACACAGGGTTCCTCGCAACTGCCAAGGCGCTTTGACTATCAGTGAAGATGGTGGTGGCAAAAGACTGACCAACACCCAAATCAGCCATAAGGTGTCTGAGCCACACACACTCAACAGTCGCTGTGAAAGTTGCCCTATACTCAGCCTCACAACTGGAAGTGGCCACAGTAGGCTGCTTCTTGCTCAACCAAGATATACATGAGCTACCAAGCATGAAGCAAAAGCCACTAGTGGACACACGAGTGTCATAGCAACCAGCCCAATTAGAGTGAGAAAAAGCATGCAAATCTGGTGGTAGTGATCCCCCCTTGGGATAAAACAACCCAAGTAGCCGAGTACCACTCAAATAGCGAAAGATGCGCTTAAGTGCCCGCCAATGCTTGACTCCTGGGCAATGCATAAACCTGCTCATCTATGAGACAGAAAACTGAATATCTCGCCGAGTAATGCATACGTAAATCAGACATCCAATAGCCTACTGATAGAGGACAGCATCAAATGCATCTCCATCATCATGAAGACTCAATCGTAAACCTATCTCCATAGGAGTGGCAATAGGCTTACAGTCTTCAAGGCCAAAATTCTGCAATAATGTCTCAATATATTTCGTTTGACACAAATCCATTCCGCCATCAACTTGCATAAATTGAATGCCCAAATAGTAATGCAAATGCCCCAAATCAGACATCTCAAATGAGGCATGCAAATCAGCCTTAAAATCAGCAATATGATTCTCAATAGGAATAGTGAGCAGCATGTCGTCAACATAGATGTTGGTAGTAGTCAAGGAACTGAAGGACTCACAAGACAAGGAAGCCTACGAAAGGAGTCGGAGCGAAGAGAAAGCACAAGCAGACACAGTAGTCAAAGAAGATCTGGCAAGTAGGCCATTTAAATTTTTCATGCATCAAAGAGTTGGGCACACAAGAAGAAGGAGCAAGTGGGGAGCTCCAGGAAATGTATGTCAAAATGTTAGAAGAAATCCCTATAGAAATAGTGATTTTCATCACTAAAAACCAGTGTAAATACCATTTCATATTTTTGTAGCTCCATTTTGTGCAAGCCAAGGAGTCCTTGAGGTTGAGGAGCTTTAGAAGTACCTACCTATCAGTTTTCACATTTTTTAGACTCCGTTTGAACCTCCAAATAGGGCAGAGAACCTAATTTTTAACTAGGCCGGACACTAGGTCTGGACAGGGCCAAAAGCTAGTGAAAAACTATAAATAGAGCTAGAGAGCTCATTTTTTAGGTTAGCTTGTAATTGAATTGAACATATATGAGCATTTTGAAAGTAATCTAAAAGAACTCCATTGTCTTCCTCTTTGTTCTTGCTGTGTGTGCACGTGTGTGTGTATGTGTGTGCATGTTTGTGTGCTTCTCACTCACGCACTTGTGCCTTCACTTGCTCGCGGTCATCATACCATCCTCACGTCTTCCCGGATTGACATTAAAGGAGGTGCTACTCATCACTGAGCTACACCAAATTTTGGCGCCGTTGTCGGGGATCGAGCTTTGAGGACGAGCGTGTGATGGTAAGACGTAGAGTTGAGACGTTGGATTCATAGGTATTTTCTTCACTTTTATCTATTTTCTTTGGTTTTTCTCATCACCATCATCATCCTCACCATCTCCCACATCCATCTCCATCATCGCAAAAAATTTCAGTTTTTGGTCATATCACCCCACCCATACCATTTCCCTCATTTCACTTGTGAGAGAGAGCGAGAGAGCGTTTGTGTGCTTGTGATTTTCTGTGTTTTTTGAGATTTTCTGCAGGAATCAGCATCCCCAGCAGCTGCACCAGCTTCAGCAGGTAAAAAATTTGACTGTGGAGGTCCCGAGGCGTTGACCTCAGTCCATCGCGACCGATAGAAAAGTTGACTATTTTGCAAAACAAAGTGTATAACCATGATGTGTAGGCCTAGGGCATCCTAAATGTGTGCTTGAAATTTTAAAATTCCTCAGTTTTCTATCAATCGCAATCAACCTGTCAATCGCGATCGACAAACCACGACGGACACTTGTTGACTGACCTGTCAATCGCGATCGACACGTCAATCGCGACCGACAGAGTCAACGACCGACTGACCACGACTGATAGAACCTACGCGTGACACGTGTCAATCGCGATCGAGCCATCAATCGCGATCGACCAGTCAATCATGACTGACAACCCCGACGGACCTGTCAATCGTGACCGACCCAATCAACAATTGCTTGACCACGACCGACAGACCTTCGCGACGGACCTGTCAATCGCGATCGACCCATCAATCGCGATCGACAGAGTCAATGACCCTTTGACCACGATCGACTGAAAATTCGGGCCACATGTCAATCGCAATTGACCCATCAATCACGACTGACAGCCACGACGGACCTGTCAATCGCGACCGACACGTCGATCGCGACTGACCTATCAATCGCGACCGACAGAGCTTGCAAACACGATTGACGGGCAAATTTGGCTAATTTTTTAGGGCAAAAAAAAGTGGTCTATTTTTGACAAATTGTGGAACAAATACTAGGGTTCATCATTGCTTTGTGAGGCCAGTACCCCAAAGCATTTCGAGAAGTCCTGTCTGCCTGTTCACCTGTTTAAAATCCTATTTTAGCCCCAAAACCCTGAATTGACATAACGTCCTCATACGACATCCGTTTGCTGTGATTTTTGTTTTTGAAGTTGATCATATCCCGGGGTAGGAAAAAATTGAGGGTCCCTTGGGATTGTTTTTCATAAAAGGCAAGAGGCAATTGGGTATGTGAATTACATGCATGGAAGTGATCTGTCTGTCAACTGAATTCAATTCTTGAGCTAATGGTGGCCTTTTTCAGGTTTTTTGAGAGCGTCGAAGGGTACTCGAAGCAAGAGTAAGTGCAAGCTTGGGAACACGCTTCCTGGGCACACGAGGGCAACACACAGGGAAAGAAACTCAAGGTTAGAACTTCTCAACACCCTCTGTCAATCCCTAGCATAGGCTAAGTACGGATAGAGGTTTTGATTAATTAGGGATACGTTAAGAACGACCAAGTCCAAGAACTTTAATCACTCAAGTGCAAGTGCTAGGAGATTATAGTTGCGAAACAACCTAAGGGAAAAGAATTTAAATCGAGCGACCACACTCAAAGTACGATAAAACTTAAGTGTTCCTTGCGATGAAGATTAATTGGACAAGAAGTGAGACCCTAAGGGCAATTAAAAAAGAACAAGTGACTAATACAAAAGAACTCAGCAACGCAAAGTGTACTTGGGAAAATTTGGGGTTATTCAATTGGGCTTATGAACCTGAGATCAGGACGACACCTAGGGAGAGATAAACAAAGTCTTAGATCTTCAGAGGCTAGTGTCAATCATACTGCTATGTCTTGGGCCTAGCAGTTGAGCCATCATTCGTACTACCCTAGCTTTGAGACAAGTGAGTCTGAGATGTCCCATGGTATGGAGAGACCTACAGGAAGTTCAGGAGTGCCATATTTACATAGGGTAGAAGGCCCTTACAAGACGCAACTCGAATACCTTAGGACCAACCGATTAGGTGCTAGCATCTATGAGGACAGCCTAGGAAGATCTGTGGTCTAGATTAAAAACCCTGACCAATCCATTGGACTCGAACATCCAGCGGTCAAGTTTGAAAATGGAGCATACTTGGACAAAGAAGGGACAATATATGTAGTCACCAGTCACCCAGATAGGACAGATGAATTTGGGAATGTGATCCCAGAAACGGACTTAGGTGACCTAGAGCAAGGAAACATGGGTGTAGAACCTAGAACCCCCCGAGGCAAATCTGTTCTCACTAGGATTATTACACGAGAGTGGATTCCCCAAGACAATAAAAGCATAGAACTAATCCTGAACCGAGAGACTGATGAAGCCTTTTGGAGGTACAGATCTGATCAGCCGAATGAGGTAGGAACAATCATGATATATGAGTTCAAAGATCTTGATATCCCAGGCAGAGTGACCTACTTAGATCACGCTTCAGAGAGGGTCTTTGTGGTTACAGAAAATGATAGGCATGCTTACACTTGGAAAGGTGAATTTATTTTCCCCCAACCAAGATCGAATGTTTCCTTTGGTCACCCAAGAGCTGGAACATCCCAAGCTCATGGAACTCAAAGAGACAGACATAGAGATAGACCGGAGGTAAGCTTTGTCAACCCAGTGGGAAGAGAAAGAACGAGAACAGAAACCAATAGAGTGGAACCTAAGGGACTTAGAGCCCCAAGGAACCAAAGGAATGCTGACGATTTCCCTCTGCCAAGGCCTAGGGAACACACCAGGATTTTGAGACCGACTCAGTTAGTTAAGTCCATGAAGAACTACTTCGATGGCACAGGAGACCCATATGATCATGTGGCCGAGTTTAGGCAAGTCTTAAGAGCCGAAGAAGTTGAGGACCTATTCACGCAGTATAATGCCTTTGGTCTAACCCTTAGGAACACAACCCTCACATGGTTTCAACCGTTGAATGAGAGGTAGTTTAGGAGCATAGACCAACTCTTAGAGGCTTTCATCACTGAGTTCTCTAAAAGTGGCATAAGGCATAATACTTCCTCTCTGATACATAGCTTCAAGCAGACCCCTCAAGAGACCGTGAGACTTGTAGGAAGAAGATTTAGGCAGTATCTTGAGAGATGCCATGTTCCTGAGTTACCCACACCTGCCAAACAAGTGGCCTTATTCTTGGATGGATTGCTAAGTACAAAGTTGCGATCCTATGTGTACTTGAAGGACCCTAGGACCATAGAAGAGTGTGTAGCCATGTGCATCGACATCGAGGATAACCTAGGGGAGGAGTTAGAGCTTTCCAAAATCTACAAAGATTCAGATAGTGCCTCTAGTCTCTCTTCCTTGCAATCCACATCAATTGAGGAACTTGTGGAGAAAGTAGCTCAAAAACTAGGTGTCTCTAGTAAACAAATTCCTAGATTTGCCATAGTAAAGAGGTGTTATACTTGCGGTGGTGACCATATGGCGAACGTATGTCCCATCATGGCTCAACCCCAAGTGAACCCTAGCAGCCAATATTGCACCATAGAACAGAGATACACAAATCACACAGCACAAGATTGCCCATACAATAAGCAAGCAGTTAGGCAAACCTACCCTCAGCCCTATCCACAACAAGGAAGATACCAGAACCAGTACCCCCCACAGCAATATGGTAGACCACAACAATCCTATCAACAACCCTACCAAAACCAACAAAGGCCTCAATCTGTGTTAGCTCAACAACCTCCAACCCCAGCTAATGTGATTCCCGTAAAGTATGCAGCTGCTGAGGAAAATTTGAATAGAGCCATAGTCCTAGTGACTCCATTGCTCTCAGAAAGTGACCCGAGTGATCATAGTTTTGATTCCACTCACATGGATAGTCCACAGGCTTACTACATGCAGTCACCAAAACATGGTGAGTCTTACTATAGTGAAGAACCGAATGAACCTAGTTGGGAGCCTGATTACACAAATGTCATGTACGCAAATCCCAACACTAGACCTCAACCTAGACAGGTAAGACCCCCATTCCCTAGAGGACCATGCTATAGATGTCAAGGAGATCACCTCATCCGTGATTGCCCGATGTCTGCACCTACACAACCCCAATCAGTAACAATTCAAGGCTTTTGTCAAGATTGCGGGAAGGAGCATCTCTTACGAGATTGCCCAAAGAATCCCAATAATATGCCAGAAATCACTCGAATTAATGTTATCAGGTTAGTTATAGACTCAACAGGAAGTGTCACTTCCACTGCACCAGTGCAAGTGGTCACTAGAGCCCAGGCTTTGCAACAGAACCCAGGAGTAGATCAAGAGAAGAGTGCAGAGGTTAGTGAAACTGAGAGCATAGCCAAGAAACGGTCGAGAGCTTGGAGGGATAGCCGAGAGAGAATGAAAAGACAATGTTCTAAAAAGATGAGCGACTTAGAAGAAAGCATAAGAGAAACAAAAGCCAAAATTGTTGAACTCACCTCTCAAACAAACTCTCACATACCACCACCACCCTCATTTCCATCACCATCTAACCCACCATCTGTCCACCTACCTCAGACCATCCCACCACCCCCTAGAGTAGGATCAGTATTAGCTGACCCCACTCCTGAAGACATAGACATGATGCTTAAGGCATATCAGGTCAGAATCCAAGAAGGGCCAAAGGTAACGGATCATGACAAGTGCTACCCCAGAGCTGACCTAGAGATAGAAAGAACCAAGCTTTGCGCAAAAATGGTCGCATTGGCTCAGACCATGTTTGAAGCCAGTCGTCTCTTCATTTACTCTGGCTCAGCTAAGACACAATTGCACTTGGATGGACTCCTAGAGAAGTTAGAGAGCATACTTGCAAGATCTGCCAAGGAAGAAAAAAATCAAGGAAGAGATGAGGCAGGTAAAGGAATAAGCCTTCCCCCACAGAAAGCTTTTGTGCCCGATTCCACTGAACCAGACACCTCCTCTTCTATGAATAGGTTCACTCCAGAATTCCTACGAGAGATTAAAGAAGACAAATGGGCTAAAGAAAGTGAAGTCTCTCCTCCCATTGAACTTGTGGATGACATGTAGGATCAATTCCCACAAGATATTTCTTCCATTTATGGAGAGCAGGAGAGTGCACAAAGTCAAGAGAGGTTGGACTTCGAGTGTAACTCCCTACAGGAATTACCCCACTTCACAGGCCCGTGGGAAGCCAAGTCTACTTGTATGAGAGCACCCACGGTCATGGTAAGAAACGAAGACTCAGTCATATCTAGGCATACGGAGGTAGTGAAAAACACTAAGGTGCAGTGCAACCTCACTTTAGAAGAGCTACTCAAAGTTAGGCCAGAATTATGGAAACATGTAGCTAACCAAGTGTCAGAAGTAGTGAAACCCCGTTCCCAGGTAGGTTCTCATAGAACGGTGCCAGAAATTCCTCTAGACAAGATAGGAGATATGAGTGAAGGTGAAGAAGGAAACACCTATCTTCCCATTACCCATCAGGGGTACACAACCAAGGCAATTCTAGACTCAGGTGCAGGAGTTGCTATTGCCACCACTTCCCTATGGAAGCGTTGGGGCAAGCCAGCACTCAGGTACGAGGATGAAATTGCAGATGGCTGATGGCCACATAGAAAGACCCTTAGGCTTGCTGGAAGGAATAACTCTCACTACATGTGGTGTAGAGTTTGAGCACACGTTTGCTATCTGTGATTTTAGCAAGAACCATGCCTATGAGATGATTTTGGGAAGACCATTTATGCGACAGTTGCAAGTGGTCCAGGATTGGGGAACCAATTCTTTGTATTTGCAACACTTAGGTGTTACGACCAAAGTCAATCTCAAGGATTACTCTCATAGAGATGTACTGCCTATTCAATGGAATCCCATCCATAGAGCCAAGGATGACACGGAGTCCGTGCACACCATAGGATCAGGATCCTCATGGATGCATGAAGACACCCACTTATGGATGTGCAAAGTAGCAGTAGAAGAAGAGAAGAGAGAAACAACAAGAGAAGTAGGTGCGAAAGAGACACATAGATCAATTCAAGGCCAGCCTATGCACCTGTTGTATTCCCTGATGAAGAATTTGAACCTCACGACTGGGCAGAAATTTTAGCAACCATGGATGTAGCCATCAATGAAGAACAATGGACACCCCACTGTGATGAGGATGGCTATGACATTTCAGTCTTCTCCATAGAGCCAATCATGGGAGAGGCAGTTCTAGAAGAATGTGAACCTAGCCCTGATGCATTTGAGGATGCAAGTGACTCCAACCTAGAGTCAATCATTATGGATCCACCTTTTGCATCAGATGAAGAATACTTCTATGGAGTAGAATTTCAACCCCAAAGACATGGAGAGCTTACAAATGATGTAAGATTAGCCACACAAGTGACCCCTAAGGATGAAGGAAAGAAAAGAAAGAAGAGAGAAGTCACACCAGAAGAGGAAGAATCTTTGTTTGAGGTCCCTGAAAATTTTCAAAAGTATGAGATAGATGATAGGAGAGTCATGATAAGAATGCCTAAACGAGAGGCACAATCAGGAGAGGCCTATGATAATAAAGAAGCCACCAAGAAAATAGTGGTAGCCCTAGAAGAAGGAGAGGAGAGATGCATGTACATAGGCCATGACCTAACAGAGGAAGAAGAGCACGAATTGATAGCCTTGCTAGAGAATACAGAGATGTATTCGCTTGGAGCTACAAGGACCTGAAGGGTGTTGATCCAGACATATGCTCACACACTATCCCCATGACCTCAGATGCTAAACCTTCTAAGCAAAAGCCATACACATACAATGATAATTATGCTGCTAAGATCAAAGAAGAGATAGATCGCTTGGTCGAAGCTGGATTCATCTATGAAATTGAGCACACCGAGTGGTATCCCCCATTGTAGTTGTGCCCAAGAAGAATGGAAAGCTACGCGTATGCATTAACTTGAAAAAGGTCAATGCAGCCACAATTCGAGATAACTATCTGCTTCCTATCACAAAACATCTCTTAGAAAGAGTAGGAGGCAAGGAAGTGTACAACTTCCTTGATGGATTTTCGGGCTACAATCAAGTAGCCATAGCTCCAGAAGATCAGCATAAGACAGCTTTTGCCACAGAGTGGGGCATATTTGCTTTTCGAATAATGCCATTCGGGCTGACCAATGCCCTTGCAACCTTCCAAAGATTGATGTGTCACGTGTTTAAAGAGTTCCTAAGGAAGAATTTAGAGGTCTATGTTGATGATCTCTGTGCTCATTCCAACATTAGACAGACACATATACGAGAACTCAGGCAAATCTTTGACAAATGTAGAGAGTATCAAGTCTTCTTGAACCTAGAAAAGTGTGTTTTCATGGTCAGGCAAGGCAAGATTCTAGGACACATAGTGTCAAAGAATGGCATATCCACCGATGAAAAGAAAGTAAGAGCCATAGCCGAGTTACCTAGGCCAAAGAATGTCAAGGAAGTACAAGCTTTCATGGGGCATTGTGGCTATTACCGACGCTTTATACACATGTATGCCATCATTGCCAAGCCTCTGTATGGACTTTTGACCAACTTTGAGTGGACTAATGAGTGTGAGGACTCCTTCAATGAGCTCAAAAGAAGATTGTGTTCAGCACCAATGTTGACCACACCAGATTGGAATAAGCCATTTCATGTTCACGTGGATGCATCCAATTATGCTATTGGATGCATACTTGCACAACCTACGGGCGAAGGCAATATGGATCTTCCAATTGTCTATGCTAGTAGACATTTGAATGCGGCTGAATGAAACTATACAACCACTGAACGAGAGGGATTAGGCATGGTATATGCAGTTAAAAAGTTTAGACACTATTTGCTTGCAAATAAGTTTAAATTTTTTACCAATCATCAGGCATTATTGTACTTGGTAAACAAGCCATGCAATACAGGTAGATTAGTAAGATGGTTTCTCTTACTAATGGAATACGACTTTGAAGTTGTGGTGAGGAAAGGGAAGACTCACTTGAGAGCAGACCATCTCTCTAGGCTCACATCGGGAGAAGCCCCACAAGGAGTATCAGATGACCTTCCTGATGCTTACTTGTTTAATCTAGAAGTTGTACCTCAGTGGGCTAAGCCATTAGTGCCAGTACTGACCTACGGGCCTAATCACCCAGTCATAAACACTCAAGATAGAGAGGTAGTAAAAGCCCAAAAGTACCATATCATGGCAGGAAGTATGTACAAACAGACCGATCACGGGATATCGGCTTGTTGTGTGGAAGAGGACGAATACGCAAAATGGTTGCAATTAGCACATGTAGGTGCATTAGAGCAACACTACTCAAAGAAAAGAACTTTACAAACACTTAGGAGATTCAGAGTGCATTGGCCTACTATGGAAGCTGATGTCCAAAAGTTGTGCAAGGAATGCCCAATCTGTTGCACTAAACCACCTGTGGAACATGCCACTCTTTATCAAGTTTCCATAGTGCCAGATTGGAGTGAACCATTAGTAACCTTCCTTAGGACGAGAACATTCCCTCAAGATATGATGCTGGCCAGACAAAGGAGTCTAGAACAAGAAGCCCTAGATTACTCACTCATTGGTGATAATCTATACAAGCGTGGTAAAGATGGTTACCTGAGACTATGTGTCCATGAGAGTGAATATCTCAAGATCTTGGAAACTGCTCACCAAGGTGTAGCAGGAGGACACTTTGGACCTGATCGGGTGATCAAAGCAATCCTATTTGTAGGATTATGGTGGCCGACCCTTCACATGGATGCACATACCTATGTGAAGAGGTGTGATGTCTGTCAACGAACTCAGTATCCTATATGCAAAGATGAGATGCCACTGAAACCTATGATGGGTGGACGTGCATTCTCTAAGTGGGGAATAGACTTTGTAGGTCCTATTAATCCCCGAGCCAAGGGTTCACATGCTGAATATATCATTGTGGCCACAAACTATTTAACCAAGTGGGTAGAAGTGAAAGCTACCACAAAGAATGATGCTCAAACGACAGCTAAGTTCTTATTCGAGAATGTATTCACGAGATACGGGCTACCTTTAGAGCTAGTTAGTGATAGAGGGACTCACTTCTTGAATGAAGTTATTGAAAATCTTCTCCAAGAATTCTTGGTAGTACATAAGAAGTCTGCCCCCTATCACCCACAAGCTAATGGCCAGGCTGAGAGCACAAATAAGATCCTATGCAATGTGTTAACTAAATTGGTAAAGAATAAACGCTCTGATTGGGACAAACAGCTACACCATGTTGTTTGGGCATACAGAGTTGCCTATAAAACGGTACTCCAAGCCACACCCTTTCAGATGGTATTTAGCCAAAATGTGGTGCTACCTTTGGACTTCTTGATTCCCACATTGAGAGTAGCACAGGAGCATGAGTGGACGGGCCATGAACTCTCTTCGAGAATTTTTGACCTCGAACGATTAGGTGAAACACAACTAAGAGCTGCAGCAGGAATATATGCAGCTAAGAAAATGCAGAAGGCGTACTTTGATGCCCATGTGAAGGATAAAGGATTGAAAGCAGGGGACCTAGTGTTAGTCTACACTCTGAAGCGACATGCAAGAAAATTAGAGAAGATAGGCTATGGACCTATGATCATAAATAGGATCTCGACTAGTGGAGCAGTCCAATTAGCCACACTCGAAGGCGACATTCTTCCGAGCTACATAAGTGGATGCAGAGTCAAATTGTATCAGGAACCTCTCACCGAGGAAATGCTCAATCGACTCAACACTGCCAAGAAACGTAAAGAAGAGGAAAAACGAGTTCGAGAAGAAGCACAGGCAGAAGCCTTGGAACGCATCCGAAAAATGAAGATGAGAAGACAAGGATGAGATCAGCCAAGGATAAATGACTATAGGAACCCAGGATATCATATGGCTATGTGTGAAATCTCAAGTGTAAGCCCCCATAGAATAGTTGACCGACGTCCTTTTGTAACCTTGGAGATAGGACAAGGGAAGAGTGCAAGGACTGCACGGGCCTTGATTGACTCAGGTGCAGCCACTAGTGCCGTTAAACTTTCTTACTGTCGAGAGTTGAAATTAAATGTCAATCCTATAGAAGCATATCTCATAGGATTAGGAGGTGTGGAAACCCCTTGCATGGGCGAGGTGGCACTTCCCCTCTACATTCAAGATGTTCTAATGACAGTTAAAGTACTAGTGTGTCAAGATGAGGACCTCACTGAACCTCTTGTCTTGGGTCAAGACTGGATCTATGATCATGCAGTCAACCTAAACCTAAGAATTGGACTTCTTCAGGTATGGGTAAATCAGAGTCGAATTACAGTTGAGTTAGATAATGGAGCACTCAAGGAACTAGGAAAGGCACAGACTCTTGGTCCTTCCAGGGGTACACATGAAGTTGACCATGTTGTTCTTGTCCAAAGCTATGTGATGCAGAGGAATGATGATCTCAATAAAGAAGTCAAGGACTCAACGGAACTCCCTTCTTTTCCAAAAGCCAGAGGGAGGCAGCAACCAAAGGTAGATCAATTACTGAAGACTACCCATGCTGGAGGCCAAAAGAACGTGCGAAGCAGGATGACTCAGCCATTGAAACAATTGTGGGTGCAGAAAGGCGAGCGTCCTATTGCGGTCAAGCCACAACAACTATCTCAACTTCCTATTAGTAATCAACGACATGATACTAATAAGAAGACTCCCAAAAATTCTTTTGTGAAAGTGAAATCTATCTGGGTACCCAAGAAGTCGATGAAGGCTAGCCCACAATCAAAACGGATTCGGATGCCTAAGGCTTGCTTGCGGGCTCAACTAGTCACACACAAATCACACCATACACGACAGGGTTCACTCACTCAAAGAGCCGATGCCCACTCTCATTCAACACACACAAACCCACATTTACACATGAGCCCGAGTGGAATCACTTGCAAATGGGTCCCTAAAAAGCCTCATTTCCAAGCAGACATACTCATAAAGCCCTCCAAAGTCTCCACAAAACCCAAACCGAAAGCCATCCACTGTGTTTGGCAGCTTAAAACTTGTAATAAACCCCCCGACCTCCATTAGTAAATTCATCTCCACTTGCTAACTACATCACTCATACACTGCATCTTTCCATCTAGCTCTTAGGACTATCCATTCATTAACTATACACACAATCATCGAGCACTCATTGACCCACTAACCCATTACTCACCTCATGGTAATGCTGTAACGGGGACAAAAATTGTTCTATCTTGTCCATTACAATGTTAACGCATGATTCTATATTCTCACAGAACCAGCAAGCAAGTAATAACATGGCAGAAGCAGGAGGCACCAATTCCCAGGCAAGGTCTAGCACATAGATTGTGGACATAGAAACCCTCCTCCTTGAACCCCAACTCACTGAGAGGCCTCAAGAACTTCAAGCGGTGCATGTGCTCCCTATTCAGGACCCTCCCCAGGGACACACTTCTCAAGTGGGGAAGCATGCACATTGGTTCAGTGATGTTGCAGGGCCATTGGGAGACGACACTTACTTTTGGGAGGCAGAACTTGAGTTCAATGGCAAATGGGGACGATATCATTTCTTCACCTGCGAATTTGAGCAATATCAGAATGCAGAAGTGATGCGATCCGTATGGACCAAGGCGGGCTTAGATGACTATTTCCGGGGACATTTACCTAAGCCAGATTTCTTGTGCTGTTCCTATTTTATCAGTACCATCACCCCTAGCAGGGCCAAGGAAGGCGATAGTACTTTTGTGCTACCTTCACTAATGCCAGACCGCGAACTCAAGAGATTCAAACTGACCCTCAACCTAGTACGAGAAGCATTGAAGATGCAAGGTATGCATATTCCCACTGAGAAGGAAACAATGATTCCAGGAAGGATGAAGCACAAGGATCTCAACAAATTGAAGGACATGGTAGCAATGACACCAACCATCGCTCTCCACCTATGAACAATCATGCAGCACTTCGCTTTCCCCGCCCAAGAACGCTTCACAATGCCACCTAAAAAGATATGGTTCAACTTGTACTTGGCAGAGACAGAGAATCTCACCATCAATTTGCCACACTGGATCATCGATCAAATCCATCTAGCCCATCAACGATGGAATAAGAAACAGAAGAATGTGCTTCATGGGTGCTGTGCTCTGACAAGAATAATTTATAGGTGCTTAGCGTACGACGTGCCCATTCAAAGAGCACTAATATGGTCCAGGGCCCAAGAATTCCAAAGACGGCTGTCAACGGCGAGTCCTCCATCAAAGAAGATGAGAGGGGGAGTTCAATTACCATGTGCTCAAGCAAGGGGAGCCACCACCACACCAAAGGTGACCCCTCCACAAACACGCCATGTCCGACCATTTACCATTCGCCTACCCAGGCCAAGCACCAAAGGACCCAATCTGGTGTTCCCTCCGATTCCATCGGACTTGGAGTTCCCACAAGGTTACACCCTTGCTGATTTGACAGATGAAGAAATTGCCCATTTGATCAATGAGTCTAACCTAGAGACAGAAGCAAAGCCGACCCAAGGACAACAACCCACGACTACAACTTCAGCCCCGACCCAACCGGGAGTAGTAGAAGTGGAAGAGGATGAAGAAGAGACGGAAGAAGAAGAAGCAAAAGAGGAGTATGATCAAGAATATGAAGAACTTTCAGAACTAGTAAGTGCCCCAGCATACTCGGCCCAAATAAAAAGATTATACGAAACCATGAAGCGAGTCCAAGAACAACACAAACTGTCGCTCGAGACAGGAAAGATGTTAGCCAAATGTTAGCCAAGGAAGGTGTGGATACATGTTTATCGAATCAATGAACCTGCACGCTGATGCGGTAGGTTTAGATGAGGCTGTTCATGCAGCCATGGCTTATATTCATCGATTTGAGAAACGAGTGCCTACCCGTCCCATGCGATCTGGCAAACAAATCCACATCAATGTATCAGAACCAGGAGGTAACACACAAACAGAAGAACATTAGGCGGAACCACTCTCACCACCCACCTCATGTCTCACTACACAAGTCACCTCACCACCTGGCACTACCACACCTATTTCTGCCATTACCACAGTCGTCATGGGAATTCCTCTCTCTCTCGGCATCCAATTCGGAGGAGTTACCATGCCCACTTTCACAACACTCTTCACAAATATCACATCCACCCCACCCACTGTTCCCATCTACATAGTCACACACACGTTCGACACAATGGAAACATCACCAGCCACAGCACCACTCCCTCCCCCCACACAGCCTCAATCTCCCATACCCCCTCCACCTACCTCACCACTTGACTCCACAGCATTCACAACTCCCTTTCCCTTCCCCATTCCCCCTGCATCTTCATCTTTCCCTGCATCGTTTAATGTAAATAGTATATTCATGGCATTACATCAATGTGTGTATCAAATTCAGAGTGAGTATCAGGCTCTCGAAGACCGTCATCATCAACTGACTACGAATCATCAACAACTCTAGAGACAACTTACAATTATAGAAGAAGAAAATGCAGACCTCAATCAACGTCACACCACACTCGAGCAAGCTCATCAAACCCTCCTGGAGGCACCCCAACCATCACAAGTGCCAGGAGTCAAACAACTCGAAGCTTTACTAGAAGTCTACCAAGCAGATAATCTAAGAGTCCGGCGTAATTTGACTCTATTTAGAAAACACATGGCTACCGCACTTGAAGAAAACAAGCGTCTGCAGAAGCAAAATGAAGAAAACCTGGAAGCTGCCATGGAAGGCTCTCCCCACGAAATCGACCCAGAACAATTCAAAGCAGTCCCCTCAGACACAATGAAGACAATCCTAGAAAGCTATGCAGATCTATTAGAAGCACATGACGATTTGGAAAAGGAACGAGATGCGCTACACCACCAGCTCAAGGAACAGGAGGCACAACCCAAAGTTATAGAAACAACCACGACTTTAGAGGAAGTAAAGGCATTAACAGAACAGGTGGCAGAATTGCAGAAGAAGTTACTGGAATATGAAAGACAACCCTCTCCAGTTGTAGAACTAGAGCCAGATGAATTGGTACCCATTGAGGTAGACAAATCGTATGAGGAACCATATGTTCCTATGCCGATGCCAGGAGGTCAGCAAACCTCAGAAGGAATGGATACCTTGGAAGTCGAAGTACTCGAATGGCTCCAAACACTCGAAAAGACAGCAAAAACCCATGAAGATCGAGTGGCAATCCAAATCCAATCAATGGCAAAATTAGAAGACACCATCATAAAGTTAGAGTATTTCTGCAGTATGTCTCATCATAGATGGATAGGCACCAACGAGGATCAGTATGTGCCATACTGTGTACTTCTGACAGATTACAACGTAGAGATTCAACGACGATGTGGCAAGGCCCCAACCTTTGCCACACAATTTGGGTCCGATGATATCCTAGAAAGTGCGAAAAAAGGATCCATTCATCAACCCACCTAGAGGATCCGTCTTCTTGAGACCTATCCCGAGACGGTTCGTACTTGGACTAACATGCCATTCTTTATTAAATACAATCCCTGTTATGTTCCAGTCTTCCGCAGACGCACCTAGCCGGAATTCACCATTGCTGTAAAGAATGTCAAAGGTTGTGAAAAGTGGTTAAATTATGTCTATCTAGCACCTCCACAAGGACCTCCCACTGTTGCTTACATGATTTCTACAATTTGTCACTGGAGCATTCGCCTACGGAACACCCTTGATGTGATGGCAAAGATGTGCATGAAGATCTTCGAATTAATGCTCATCACATTCAGGATATTCAAGAACATCAAGGACCCCCACTTTTCAGGAGTTGGATTCACTGCAGGCAACCAAGATCTGGTATATGACATGAGCACTACCCCCTCAATAAAGGTAGTATATGCCTGGCACGCAAGAATAAAATACCTCCCAGCATGCTTCAAGCAGACCTTCGAGGAGATATTCATCACCGGGTTCTGGGAATATCACTCAGAAATATTTGTATCCAAGCCCTCACATCTCCTCCAACTATTTGCTGTGGAGAGAACCATCTACTCAGATCAATTGCGGGTGCCCCATCCAGAAGTCCCCGGTCTAGTGGATTGGGATGCATTGTTAACAGACCTAGCACGGGGGCTACGATTAGAAGAACATCACCTCGCTTCCGATGTGGTTCAATATTACGTCCAATGCACAGCTAGACAAGGGTCAGTCAGAGACGACAGACGCGAGAGAGGGGGGGGGTTGTTGGCAGTAGTCAAGGAACTGAAGGACTCACAAGACAAGGAAGCCTACGAAGGGAGTCAAAGCGAAGAGAAAGCACAAGCAGACACAGTAGTCAAAGAAGATCTGGCAAGTAGGCCATTTAAATTTTTCATGCATCAAAGAGTTGGGCACACAAGAAGAAGGAGCAAGTGGGGAGCTCCAGGAAATGTATGTCAAAATGTTAGAAGAAATCCCTACAAAAATAGTGATTTTCATCACTAAAAACCATTGTAAATACCATTTCATATTTTTTTAGCTCCATTTTGTGCAAGCCAAGG
This sequence comes from Ceratopteris richardii, assembly GCA_020310875.1. Classification (NCBI taxonomy): domain Eukaryota; kingdom Viridiplantae; phylum Streptophyta; class Polypodiopsida; order Polypodiales; family Pteridaceae; genus Ceratopteris; species Ceratopteris richardii. The sequence goes on from CM035422.1 coordinate 15,060,169, forward strand.
AGTCCTTGAGCTTGAGGAGCTTTAGAAGTACCTACCTATCAGTTTTCACATTTTTTAAACTCCGTTTGAACCCCCAAATAGGGCAGAGAACCTAATTTTTAACTAGGCCAGACACTAGGTCTGGACAGGGCCAAAAGCTAGTGAAAAACTATAAATAGAGCTAGAGAGCTCATTTTTGGGGTTAGCTTATAATTGAATTAAACTTATATGAGCATTTTGAAAGTAATCGAAAAGAACTCCATTGTCTTCCTCTTTGTTCTTGCTGTGTGTGCGCGTGTGTGTGTATGTGTGTGCATGTTTGTGTGCTTCTCACTCACGCACTTGTGCCTTCACTTGCTCGAGGTCATCATACCATCCTCACGTCTTCCCGGAGTGACATTAAAGGAGGTGCTACTCATCACTGAGCTACAATAGACAATAATGATCAGAAGCACATCATTAGCACGCTTAACATATAAGGTGCTTTCAGTTGGACTGTTCTCAAAACCATGTGCAAGCAGATAGGCATGTATCTTCTGATACCAAGCACGTGGTGCTTGCTTCAAACCATATAAAGCCTTCTTTGACTTGCACACCTGGTTTTCATGCCCTTTTTGCACAAAGCCACGGGGCTGAAAAACATACACTTCTTCATGCAAGTCACCATTCAAAAATGTTGTTTTAATGTCCAACTGATGTACATTCCAACCATGATGAGCTGCAAGTGTACACATGCTCCGAACAGTAGTCATACGACATGTAGGTGCAAAGGTCTCATCAAAATTGATGCCTCTTTCCTGTGCATAACCCTTTGCAACAAGCCTAGCCTTATACCTATCAATTGTACCATCTGGTTTACGCTTCAGCTTGTATACCCACTTAGTGCCAATGGCCTTCTTGCCAGGAGGCAAGTCACTTAAAGACCAAATACCATTCTTCATTATAGCATCATATTCAGATTGCATAGCAGCCATCCAATTTTCTGAATTTTGTGCTTCATTCAAACGAAACAGGCTCATTCTCATCACAGAGACTAGATGCAGCCATAGCATAGCAATCTGATGCAAAAGAGGCACTATGAGAGCCTGAATGAGTATGATATGACAAAGGTGCATCTAATTTGCTGTGACGCAAAGTTTGCACCAGCCATTTTGGCATAGTTTTTGCGTGCTCAATATCAGCTCTCTCATCAGCTAGTGCATCATGTAAATCTGCATCAGAAATGGAATGATCTACATCATCACATGAAACCTACAAAGGCTGAGAAGTTTCCTCATTGGAACTAGCACTAGACTGTCCACCTGTAAAAAGAGACAGCAAAGTATCATAGATGTCTTTGGAGCTAACAGATGTCTCCTTAGTACATGAAAGCAATGGCTGAATAGCATCTTCCACAAAAACAACATCACGGCTAACCAGAATATGTTTAGTCTATGGATGATACAAACGATAGCCTTTACTTTCAGAACTATACCCAACAAAAATACATTTTACTGCTTTATCATCCAATTTTCTGCGATGTTGTTCAGGCACTAATGCATAAGCCAAACAACCAAAAACACGCAGATGAGCAACCGATGGCTTGCGATCATGCCAAGCCTCATATGGAGTGATAGACTGTAGCGCTTTAGTGGGACACATGTTCAGTACATATGCTACACACATGATAGCCTTAAGCCAGAAACTATGTGGTAAAGCCTGACTCTTGACCATACACCTCGCCATCTCCATAAGTGACCTGTTCTTTCGTTCAACAACTCCAATCGGTTGAGGTGTATGCGGCACTGTACACTGGTGTTTTATCCCACTTTCGGCCAGAAACTTATTAAAATCAGAAGACATATATTCCCCCCCTCGATCAGAATGGAGGGTGCCCATTTTACATGCTGACAGATTTTCAGCCAAAACCAAAAACTGTGTGAAGCACATGAACACTTCAAACTTTTCCTTCAATGGGTATACCCATGCATGCCTAGAAAAATCATCGATGAAAGTCACGAAGTAAAGATAATTCCCAAAAGAAGGTGTCTGCATAGGACCACAAACATCACTATGTACAAGCTACAATTTCTGAGTAGCCCGAACTGAACCATCTTTTGGAAAGGACGAACACTCCTCTTTTTACGAGTGGACAATCTAGTGCTGGTCCCAATGAGGCAACTTCTCAGCCTTTGTAGGTTTCATGTGATGATGTAGATGATTCCATTTCTGATGTAGATCACTAGTTGATGAGAGAGTTGATATTGAGCAGGCAAAAACTATGCCAAAATGGCTGGTGCAGACTTTGCGTCACAGCAAATTAGATGCACCTCTCTCATATCATATTTGTTGAGACTCTCATAGTGCCTCTTTTGCATCAGATTGTTATGCTATGGCTGCATCTAGTCTCTGTAATGAGAATGAGCGTGTTTTGTTTGATGAAGCACAAAATTCAAAAAATTGGATGCTTGCTATGCAATTTGAATATGATGCTATAATGAAGAATGGTACTTGGTCTTTATGTGACTTGCCTCTTGGCAAGAAGGCCATTGGGACAAAGTGGGTATACAAGCTGAAGCATAAGCCTGATGGTACAGTTGACAGGTATAAGGCTAGACTTGTTGCAAAGGGTTATGCGCAGGAAAGAGGCATTGATTTTGATGAGACCTTTGCACCTACATGCCAAATGACTACAATTTGTAGCATCTGTGCACTTGCAGCTCATTTTTGTTGGAATGTACATCAGTTGGACATTAAAAAGGCATTTTTGAATGGTGAGTTGCATGAATAAGTGTATGTTTTTCAGCCCCATGGATTTGTGCAAAAAGGGAATGAAAACCAAGAAGGCATTATATGGTTTAAAGCAAGCACCACGTGCTTGGTATGAGAAGATACATGCCTATCTGATTGCACATGGTTTCTAGAACAGTCCAACTGAAAGCACCTTATATGTTAAGCGTGTGAATGATGTGCTTCTGATCATTGTTGTCTATGTTGATGACATGTTTTTCACTAGTCCTATTGAGAAGCATATTGTTGATTTTAAGGCTGATTTGCATGCCTCATTTGAGATGTCTGATTTGGGGAATTCGCATCACTATTTGGGCATTCAATTTATGCAAGTTGATGGTGGAATGGCTTTGTGTCAAATGAAATAAATTGACACATTATTGCTGTGTTTTGGCCTTGAAGACTATAAGACTATTGCCACTCCTATGGAGACAGGTTTATGATTGAGTCTTCATGATGCTGGAGATGCATTTGATGATGTTCTCTATGAGCAGGCTGTTGGATGCTTGATTTACTTATGCATTACTCGGCGAGATATTCAGTTTGCTATCTCACAAATGAGTAGGTTTATGCATTGCCCAGAAGTCAAGCATTGGTAGGCAGTTAAGTGCATCTTTTGCTACTTGAGTCGTACTCAGCTACTTGGGTTGTTTTATCCCAAGGGGGGATTACTACCGCCAGATTTGCATGCTTTTTTTGACTCTGATTGGGGTGGTTGCTATGACACTCGTGTGTCCACTAGTGGCTTTTGCTTCATGCTTGGTAGCTCATGTATATCTTGGTTGAGCAAGAAGTAGCCTACTATGCCTACTATGGCCACTTCCAGTTGTGAGGCTGAGTATAGGGAAGCTTTCATAGTGATTGTTGAGTGTGTGTGGCTTAGACGCCTTATGGCTGATTTGGGTGTTGGTCTGTCTTCTGCCACCACCATCTTCACTGACAGTCAGAGCCCATTGGCAGTTGCGAGGAACCCTGTGTTCCATGCTCGCACTAAGCACATTGAGGTGCATTATCACTATCTCAGGGAGAGGTTCTCGGCTGGGGAGATCTACTTGGCATATGTGCCCACGCAAGAGATCATTATAGACCTTTTCACGAAGGCTCTACCTAGGGAGAAGTTTGAAGCTTTCCACAAAGCTTTGGGCTTACTTCCTTTTGTGGAGTGATTTCCACAAAGCTTGGCACTTCCTTATACATGAGTGCCAGCTCCTTGTTCACTGCATCACTCCCAGGGGGGATTTCTTGATATATTTAGGTAGTGATGCTAGAGCAACACTCATTTTCTCATGATTTTGCTCCTCTCTATCTAGAGGTGTAGTTAGGTTCCAAATGTGATTCTACCAGATTGTAGAGCATTGTTTGCTCTCTCATTGTACTTATTTTCATTGATTTCAAGCTTCATTTGGTCTCTCATATAGTGTCCTCAGGTTTGCCAAAGTTGCAATTTATTTGGCTGAGTGAGTTGTGAGAAATCACCAACTTTGTGAAGGTATATCTCTGCACATAGGGAGAGAGTGTTGCAAAGAGGTAGCCTATTTTGCCGAGGGTGTTTCTCTCACTTCAAATATCCATTTTGGATGATTTAAAGCTTGCTGGGTAGCTCTTATAGTCTATTGTAAGTTTGCAAAATTTCATTGTAAGTCTCTATACTGATGTAGATAAAAGTTTAGAACAATGAGCATATATCACTATTTGTGGACCTAGTGGAGGGTAGCCATCTTCCATTGTTGTGTTGGGGTGTTAGAATCATCCCCCATCAGTAAAGTAATAGGGAAAAGATCTAGATTGCTATTAGGTATTAATCTATGTTGATGTTATCAAAGATATCAAAACCCATGTTGTCATCAAAGACGCAAGTGGTAAGAAGCTCCACAATCAAAAGGTTATGTATAGAAACTTGCCAAATGCCTGTTTCAATCGTTACAAATAAGGGCATCTTATCAAAGAGTGCCCTTTTCTCCACAATTAAGAAGTTCATGAATGTACAAAGAAACCTTATGTTCCTCAAGCTAGGAATAACAATCAAGCTCCCCTAGTCAAAAAACATATCAGCAAAATGAAGAAAAAAGTGTACAAGTCTAAAAATATGTATAACATCTTCCTTGATGAGGTTTCCAACCCCTTTGAAGACAAGACTAACGCAGATTTTAATCAGGGTTCTTTAGGCCAGATAGTTAATGTTGATGTAATGTCTTGCTTGCAAGAGATAACAAGGAAAATGCCAAGGAGCATATGGATTCCGACTCAAAAAGCAACATGGATAAGGAGTGGTCTATGGTTGGAAAGAAGAATGAGGTTATTGCTTCCCCAAACTCCAAAGTTGGTAATGTCCCTACAAGTGGTGGTACAAAGTCGGAAGCCCAAGTGAGTGAGAACTCTGCTGCTCAGGTAAACTCTTTCACTCAAGAGTTGAATGCTATGGATCAGGACAAAATTGAAAATATGGAAGAGGATACTAGGGTTAATGATGTTGTCCCCGTGACCCAAGATGTGGAGCCCTCAAAGGGCATGTCTACCGCTTCTAAACCAAAAAGGAAAGAAGTGGTGAGATCTTCCTTATCTAATACTAAGCCTACAAAAAATAGTAGGAAATAATTTTTCTGGTTTCTCATGGCTGACATCTATATTTTTTCCATTAATGTTAAAGGTCTCACTAACCTTGTTAGAGCCAAAACGGTGAATAAGTGGTTGTATTCCTTACCCAATTTTCCTGATGGTTTATGTTTATAGGAATTTAAAGTTGGAGGGGACTCCCTCAACATTAATCTTAATATATTGTCTACCAAATATAAATGGTTTACTACCAATCATTTTGATGGGAAAGGTGGTGTTGTTATTGGTTTTTCTTTGTCTTTGGCTCGCACCTTTCTTTCTTGGTCTATTAGTAATATTGATCAATGGTGCTCCATTAAGCTTGATAAACCTTTTGACCTCACTATTCTTTCCGTTTATGTTTTTAATAATAGTCTTTGTCATAAAGAATGTTGGGAAGATCTTGGTAATGTTCAAGGGCCCTTGATTGTTGTCGGTGATTTTAATATGGTCACTTCTATAAATGATAGATGGGAAGGTAAGGGAAATAGCATGAGAGAGGCTGAAAAACTTGCTTGGTTTGATTTGTGTAGTTCTCAAGAGTTGGTTGATGTTTCTCATAATACTAGTTTTACCTAGTCTAACAAACAAGTTTGTAAGTCGTATACTGCTGCTAGGCTTGACAGATGCTATGCTAATATTTCCTTTGTCCATGGTTTTTGGGACATTAGTTCCCAAATTGGCCACACTCTTTTGATGTCTAACAAAAAGCCTTTGCATATGACTTTTAGAAAGGTTAGCCCGACCTTTAGATCTAGTTGGCCTCATATTGATGTCAACTTCCTTAAGTTACCCTGCATAATGGATCAACCAAAAGCATCTTTTCCTTCCATTTTAACACTACCAAGCCTCCTTCTAAGGCTTGGGGGAATTCTATTAAAGATTTTCACCTCTTATTTACTCATTGCAAGAAGCAAGCCAAAATTATTAGAACCAAAAGAAGAGATTCTCTTGTGGAAAAGTTGAACACTCTAGATGTCAATTCTCAAGAGTATCATGATATATCTTTGAGATTGTGCAAAGAGAGGTATCTTGAAGCTAGCTATTCTCTTACCTCTTCTAAAGAAATTTAGAGTGGGAAGATGGATAGAAACAACAAACATATGTTCTCTTTGATGAAAAAAAAAGTTAGGTATTTTATCCCTCCCATTAAAAAAAAGAATGTGGGTATACCATCAACATTCAGGAGACTCTACAGGAGGCCAAAAGCTTCTTTATGGATGTTTTCTCTGGTTCTCCCAAGTGGGGGGAGGATATCTAGAGGGCAAGAGCTACCATTGCCATGAAAAGCAAGAAAATGATTCATGAAAGCCTGGTTCCCATCCTGTACCTCCCCTCACTACTGGTGAGATCAAAGAAACCATCAATAAATTGAAACTCTATAAATTTGTGGGTATTGATGGATTAGCTAATGAGTTTTTCATGTTGTTCAATGAGTTTCTCACCCCTTACATTATTTTGATTTGGGAAGAGGTTTCTAGTAAAATCTATCCCCCTTCTAACATTAAAAATGGGGTTATTAGACTCATTCACAAGAGAGGGAATAAAGATAACCTTAATAATTGGAGACCCATCACTTGTTTGAATACCATTTACAAAACTTTTGCTTCCTCCCTTTCCAGAAGATAAAGTCCCTTGATGAAGCTCTTTATCCTTCCTAAACAAAAAGGTTTTATCAAAGTTAGATATATCCTTGATGCTATTATATCCCTTTGGGAAGGTATGGACTATGCTAAGGAAATAGGTCAAGATTTTTACTTCTTCAAAATTGATTTTGATAAGGCTTATAACAGAATTGAATGAGATTTTATTCTCCAATCTTTGCATGTAGAAGATTTATCAAGTATGTGAGCACCTTGTTTGGGAATGCTTTCTCTAGAGTTGCTATAAATGACCACTTATCTGACTCTTTCAAACTTGCTAGGTCCATAAGGCAAGGTTTCCCTCTTGCCCCTCTGTTATTTTCCATTGCTCGTGATGCTTTAGGTTGGCTCGTGAAAGATGCCATGAATTGTGGCCAGATTAAAGGTATTAATATTCATAATTGCTCCTCTCCTCTTGTTCTTCAAATGTTTGTTGATGATACCAATCTTGTGTTGAATGCTGATGATGAGTCTGTAGCTCAATGATGAGTAGCACCTCCTTTAATGTCAATCCGGGAAGACATGAGGATGGTATGAAGACCTCGAACAAGTGATGGCACAAGTGTGTGAGCGAGAAGCACACAAACATGTACACACATACACACGCATGCACACACAAGGCAAGAACAAAGAGAGAAACAATGGAGTAACTTCTATTGCAAAAGAGTTCTCATACAAGTTCAAATCTACAACAAGCTAACCTCAAAAATGAGCTCTCTAGCTCTTTTTATAGTTTTGACTAGCTTTGGTCCTGTCCAAACATAGTGTCCGACCTAGTTAAAAATTAGGTTCTAAGGCTATTTTGGAGGCTCAAACGAGCTCTGACAATTATGAAAATTGGTACATAAATACTACTAATCTTCCTCAAGCTCGAGGACTCCTCGGCTTGAAAAAAATGGAGTCAAATCTACCAAAAACGGTATTTACAATGTTCATGAAGTGATGAAAATCATTGTTACAAAGAGGTTAACTTGGGAAAAAACTGAATGGCCTACTTGCCAGATCTTCGTTGACTGCCTTGCCTACTTGTTCCTTCTCTTTGTTCTAACTCTCTTTGTTGGCTCCCTTGACGTGTAGGTCTGTGAGTGCCCTGACTGCTACCAACACCCTCCTCTCTCGTGTCTGTCGTCTCTGACAGACCCTTGTTGGGATGAACATTTCACATAATATTCGACGATGTCAGTAGCTAAGTGGTGCTCCTCTAGCCTTAATCCCTTTGCTAAATGTGTTAGTAGGGCATCCCAATCAACTGGACCTGGAATGTTCGAATGTGGCAGACACAATTGTTTAGAGTGTAAGGTCCTCTCTATAGCAAAGAGTTGGAGGAGATGTGAGGGTCTAGGGATGAATATTTCAAAATGGTATTCCCAGAACCCTGTGATGAACATCTCCTCAAATGTTTGCTTGTAGCAGGCTGGGAGGTATTTGATTCTTGCGTGCCATGCATATATCACCTGAATGGAGGGGGTTGTGCTCATGTCATATACTAAGTCGAGATTTCCTGCAGTGAATCCGAATCCTAAGAAATGGGGATCTTTGATGTTCTTGAAGGTTCGGAAGTTGACCAGCATTTATTCGAATATTTTAATGCACATATATGCAATCACGTCAGGTACGTTTCGTAGTCTGACTCCCAGTGATGGATGGTAGAGATCATGTATGCCACTGTAGCCGGTCCTCGTGGTGGTGCTCGATACACATAATTCAACCATTTTCCCACCAAGTTGGGTGCTAGAGGAAGGAGGAATTTCTACAACATGTGTGGTGGTGGTGGAGATTAGGGTGGTGGTGTCATGGGGAGAAGTGAAGTGTGCAGTGAGAGGTGAGGAATGTGGTGATAGCAGTGCCTCATGGTGTTCTTCCATATGTGAGGTGTTTACTGGTGCCGATACGTCTATGTGAATTTGCTTCTTGGAGCAAAGCAGGTGGGTAGGCACTCGTTGCTCAAAGCGATGAATGTAGATGAGAGCTGAATGGATGGCTTCATACAGGCCAAGTGCATTCGCGTGCACGGTCAATGATTCAATAAACTGTTTGTCTACCCCTTTTTCTCCTAACATTTGACTTATTAGCATCTTTCCTATTTCCAGTGACAACTTGTGATGCTCCTGGACTCTTTTCATGGTCTCATATAATCTTTTGATCTGTGCAGTATAGGCGGGGGCACTTGCTAGTTCTGAAGTTTCCTCGTGCTCTTGGTCATGTTCCGTGTCTGATTCCGCTTCATTGGTCGCTTCTTCATCTTCGTCTACATCCACTATTTTTAGTTGGGTAGGAGCAGAAGTTCCTGTGGTTGGTTGCGGTCCCCTAGTCTGCTCTTCCTCCGTCTCAAGATTAGCTTCATTAATCATCCTAGCAATTTCTTCATCTGTTAAATCGTCTAGTGTAGCCCTGTGGTAATTCCAAGTTAGAGGGAATCAGAGGAAAAACAAGATTGGGCCCTTCTACACTTAGCCTAGGTAAGCGAATCATAAATGGGTGAACACGTCTTGTTTGAGGTGGTGTCACCTCTGGTGTGAGGGTGGCACCCCTTGCTTGGCCACAAGGTATCTGGACTGCTCCTCTCATTTTCTTAGATGGTGGCCCTGTTGTTGATGGTCGTCTCTGGAACTCCTGAGCTCTGGACGACACCAATGCTCTTTGAATGGGCACATCATAAGTCAAGCACCTGTAAATGATCCATCTAAGCGCACAACATCCATGAAGCACATTCTTATGTTTCTTGTTCCACCATTGATGTGCTAAGTGAATTTGATCAATGATCTAGTGAGGTAGATTGAGTGTGAGATTTTCTGTCTTTTCCAAGTACAAGCTAAACCAAATTCTTTTTGATGGCATGGTGAAGCGTTCTTGAGCTGCGAAGGTGAAGTGTTGCATGATTGTGCGCAAATGGAGGGCGATGGTCGGTGTCATAGCTACCATATCTTTTAGTTTGTTGAGATCTTTGTGCTTCATTCTTCCGGGAATCAATGTTTCTTTTTCTGTGGGGATGTACATATCCTTCATATCCAGGGCATGACTTGGTGTTAATGAGGGGAGCACAAAGGTGCTATCTCCTCCTTTCGCTCTGCTAGGGGTGATAGTGCTGATCAGGTAGGAGCAGCGTAGAAAATCAAGCTTAGGTAAGAGTGCCCTGAAGTAGCTATCCAAGGACACTTTGGTCCATACAGATCTCATTACTTCTACATCCTGATACTTTTCGAACTCACGGGTAAAGAAATGGTACCTTCCCCACTTGCCATTAAATTCTAGTTCAGCTTCTCAGAAGTATGTGCCCTCTCCTAGTGGACCTGCAACGTCATTGAACCAGTGTGCATGTTTGCCGACTTGTGATGTCTGCCCTTGCGGAGGGTTCTGAATTGGAAGGACATGCACTGCCCTTAGTTCATGAGGCCTCTCGGTTAGTTGCGGTTCGAGGAGGACAGTTTCAATATCCACTATTTGGGAGCTGGATCCCGCCTGGGAACTAGTTCGGGTAGCATCTACCATGTTACTGCTTGCTTGCCAATTCTGTGAGAATATAGAAGCACATGTTAACATTGTGGTGTTCAAGATGTGATAGTTTGTCCTTGTTACCACATTACCATGAGGCAATGTAACAAGTTAGCAATTTAGTTAGTGCTCGGTGATTGTGTGTGTAGTTAGTGAATGAATAGTCCTATAAGCTAAGGGGAACGATACAATATGAGGATGATGAAGTTAGTAGGTGGAGATGAATTTACAAATTGGGGTCGAGGGGTTTATTACAAGCTTTGGGTTGCCAAATGTAATGCGTGGTTTTACAATGGGATCATCGGTGGGCTATGGGAGACTTTAAAAAGTGATTACTTGAAAATGAGTCTTTTTAGGGACCCATTTACAAATGCTCCTATTAGTGCCAGTTGGAGCATGTGTAATTGTGCATGAATGGAAATTTGTCTCCTGAAGCTTAAGGGTAGCCACTTGAGCCCTCAAGAAAGCCTTAGGCACCTAGATGTGTCTTGATTGTGGGTCGGCCTTCATACTCAGGTACCCAAATGGGTATTACCTTCATGGGCAAATCCTTGAAAGATTTCTTGTTAGTGTATTGTTGTGGTTTACTAGCATGACATTTAGTCAGAGGCTTGAACTTGTGTTGCAGAGCTAAAGAAAGCACAAAGCAGAGAAAAAGACGGGCCCCAAAATTTTTCCGATTTGGACATTATATTTTTGTATCATAATCATTCTTGTAATATATTTTCCGTTGTAAAGGCACTAGAGGAGTCCTCTAGATGCATCCCCACAGAAGATTAGAGATTTACCCATATAAAATAGTAGGAAATTAGTCTTGTAGTGAATAAAGTGCCGGTCTCTTGTGTGAAAGGACCATTTTTAGGGCACTAGTATATAAGTCGAATGTGACTCTTTGTAAAGAACTTTTGACCATTGTGAGAATAGAGAGCACAGAAATTCGAATTTGTGTCTTCTTCACTCTGTATCTTCTTCTTTGTGAGCTTGTATGCATGTGTATTGCTTGGAAAGAGTGCTTGTGAGTGTTGTCTATCCATGAAAGTGTTTATTTGCTGTAGGTAAGGTGTGTGTGAAGTGTAGGAAGTGCTGAAGTGTAGGAAAGTATTTCCCGTGACTCAGTATTTTGCTCATAACTTGAAGTAGGAGTGTCGGAATTGAGTGAAACCACTGCCATTGGATGCGTCTTCTCAAGAGCTTCGAAACACATATGCTATTCGCTATATTTGGAGCTCGGAGCTGGGATAAACGTCCAAAATACTGACGGCTGCTGCACCAAGTATCGTTTCGCCTTGACCAACAGTTGGAGCTTGTTTGGATAAGTCTTTGCCTTATTTACACTCTTTGAGTAGTTCATTTGCATTGTTCATTACATGATTGCATGTCCTCATACACTCGGCTAGGTTTGTATACTCTTTGGATTGATAATTAAAAGCGTGTATCCCCACTATATGCACTTGAGAGGGGATTGAGGTATAGTCTCTTTCTCCGCAAGTCCCTAAGTTGGTACTTAGGTCAACACACTTTTTGGCGCCATTGCCGGGGAGTGTCGAATCAAACCGAGGCATTCATGTGATGGTAAGTAGCTTTTTGGCATTGAAGCAAGAGGAGGAGTGGTGATTTTCTCTTCTTTGGTAAGTCATTTTCAACCGCACTTGCTACTTCTCATTCTCGGAGTGTGTGTAGTGAGTTGTTAGTTTAGGGAAGTGAGTGGAATGAGTAGAGTAGGAGGAACTAGGGAGTAGGCTAGGTAGCTAGACTAATTTTCAATTCTTGTTTTGTTGCTTTATTTCCAGTAAGTAAGAAAATCCCAAGTATAAAAACCAAAAAAAGTCATTTTGTAAGTCACTTGTGTTTCTGAGCAAGTATCGTGGAGAGCATCTGTCGAGTATCGCGTGGGAGAAACTAGGCTATCTGAGGCTACACAGAGCAAGGGGAAGTGATAAAGGAGTTGGAATAGCCTCCAAGGTGAGCACATTATTGCGGTGTGGTGATCTCTTCTCTGTAAATCAAATTTTTGGAACAAACGATCTGCGTCAGGTATCGTTTAGGAGTTGCAGAGGTTATAAAGTGTGATTTGAATGATACAGAGAGTGAGGAGAGGGTAGGAGACCTTATAAAACATCTGTGTGTAATCAAAACTTGAAAAATCTTAGCAAAAATTTTGAAAAAGGGTCAAGTATCGTTTACTCCCGCGGTCGAGTATCGCGATACTTAGCAAGTATCGTGACCTCCTGTGGTTGAGTATCGTGATATTTCCCTCCGATCGTGTATCGTTTCATACCGATCGCGATACTCGGTCAGAGATCGTTTCGGCCAGAGATTGTTTCGGTCAGAGATCGTTTCGGCCAGAGATCGTTTCGGTCAGAGATCGTTTCGGTCAAAGATCATTTCGGTCAGAGATCGTTTCGGCCAGAGATCGTTTCGGTCAGAGATCGTTTCGGCTAGAGATCGTTTCGGTCAGAGATCGTTTCGGCCAGAGATCGTTTTGATCAGAGATCGTTTCGGTCAGAGATCGTTTCGGCCAGAGATCGTTTCGGTCAGAGATCGTTTCGGCCAGAGATTGTTTCGGCCAAAGATCGTTTTGATCAGAGATCGTTTCAGCCAGAGATCGTTTTGATCAGAGATCGTTTCTCGTGTATCGTTTGGCTTAAGTATCGTGTATCGCTTCTCAGAGATCGCGATACTTACCAAAGATCGCGTATCGTTTTGTTCAGGTATCGTCGATCGTTTCCACTTCAAAGATCGTGTATCGCTTAGGGGAAGTATTGTGTATCGTTTTGAGCCAAGTATCGAGTATCGTTTGTGCCCAAAGATCGTGTATCGTGGAATTTGGGAGTCAAGTATCATGATTTGGAAAAAATTCTTTTTCAGTCATTTCCCAGCCAAAGTCTTCTAGAAATTCTGACCTTTAGTGAAGAATCCTAGAAGCTAGAGGATTGCAAGGACTGATCAGAGTTTTTAAGTGGATGAACCTGAGATCCGGAAGAACCCTAGGAAGCCGAAGAAGTGTAATCTCTTCTGTAGGTAGTGTAGCAGAACCAAGTAGCCGTTCACATTATTCGGAGACCTCCAGTGAGTCAGAGGAAGAAATTCCCATGGCTTTAGAGGATATGCAGAACACAGTACCCATGATTGGCATGATGTCAATCATTGAGGGAGAGTACAGGACCTCCTTGGAGTATGTGAACACTAACCAAAATGAGATCCCTATTTATATGGATGGGTTAAATAGATCAGTGGCCAGGTTAAAGAAGGCGTCAGAGGCTTACATAGTGCCTAGGCCAGCAGTCAAGTATGTAGGAGGATTTTACATGGACAAAAGAGATATCCAGTATGTTGTCACGGAGCACCCAGAAAACATTAATGAACAGGGTGAAGAAAACATTGCTTCACATTTAAACGGAGGTGGGAATGAAGAGCAAGTAACTACACCCAGAGGAAGATCTACTATTACTAGGATATGGAGAGGAGACCTGATTCCCCAAGATGACACCTTAATGGATGTATATTTGATTAATGGGATGGAGCATCTTCTTAGAGCACATTCTTCAATATGGGAAGCTCCTCCTAATCCAGTTACCATCTATGAGTTACAAGATCCTGATTTCCCCACCATTGTTACATATTTGGATAGGAACCAGAGAAGATATTGGCCTGTAACAGAGTTGGAAAGAGTTGAGTTGAAATATCAGAATATCCCAGTGTTTCCCCATAGGGATCAAGCCACTACTTCAACAAACCCACTTGGAACATCCCAGAATGATTCATATCAGCAGTCGGGCCAAACACAACAAACACAACAAACACAAATCCCAGTTAGACCACATGTGCAGTTTGCAATGCCTGCAAATAACCCTAATTACCGACCCCAACCAACTATTGACCCAAGACATGGAATTCCTGCTCCAGTCAGACCGCCGGTAGTAAGAGGACCAGGCATACCAATAGGAAGACCAATTTTCCCAGTAATGCCTAGACCACCCGAAGCAGGAAGATGATTAAGGCCAATTCAAGTGGCCAAATGCATGAGAAACCACTATGATGGCTCTAGTGAATCTTACAATCATATAGCGGAATTTAAACAAGTAATCAGAGCCGAACAGGTAGAAGACTTTTTTATTCAATATGAGTCCTTTGGCCTTACTTTGTCAGACACTGCGTTAGCATGGTTTCAACCATTGGACCCTAATACCTTTCAAAACATGGAGCAAGTATACCAAGAAATGATTGAGGAATTCACTAAGTCAGGAATTAAAAACAATTCTTCATCATTGATCCATAGCTTCAAGCAAGCCCCTACCGAATCAGTGAGATTGGCTGCAAGAAGATTCAAGCAGTATGTAGACAGATGCCCAGTAGAAGAGAGACCTACCCAAAATAAAATGGTGTCATTATTTTTGGAAGGATTGTTGAACGGATCTTTGAGATCATTGGTATATGTAAAAAGAGTTCAGACTTTGCAAGAATGCATGAAGGAATGCATAGATCTAGAAGACAACCTAGCAGAGGACCTGAAAATACCTCAAGGAAGCTTGAAAAGTGAAGGTTCGGCTAGTAGCACATCAATCCCTAAAAACAATGTAGAGTAAATAGCCGATTTGATCGCGAAGAAGTTGAACGTTCAAGGACAGAGGAACTACCCCAATAACCCTATGAGAGTACCCATGCTCAGAAGATGTATGCAGTGCGGAGGTGATCATCCTTCTCACTTGTGTACTAGGGGAGTAGTCCCACCACCTACTTATGTTTATAATAGACCCACTGTCCCAGGATCTCTACAATATTGTAGTATAGAACAAAAATATACAAATCACAGTACAGAAAATTGCCCTTACAATAGGCAGGCGAGACCAGCACAGCCATACATGAGACCTTATGGATACCCTCAGAGAGATCAGGGAGGTGAAGCCATTAGATATCCCACTTAATAGCCGCAGGCACCAGTGCCACGACCATATGCGTATCAGGGATACACCCAACCACAACCTGTACTAGGACAACAACCGCCCCATCCTCAGAACGTTGTCCCAGTCAAGATTGCTCAACCTAAAGAAAACCTAGAGAGAGCAATAGTCCCAGCCACACCTTTGGTTGGTAATGAACCATATGACTCATCTTACGACCATAGTCAAGGAGCATATCCCAATTATGAAAGCTCAATGATGGAATATGGACAACTGTATGAACCATATGCCTATGGCATGGAAGTATCGGATAGTTCATACGGATATGAGCAGGACTATGTGTCATTAATGTACACAGCTCCTAGAGCAACCATACCACCCCGACCCATAAACAGACCGCCTGTACCCAGAGGACCATGTTATAGATGTGGAGGTGATCACTACATTAGAGAATGCACATTGCCAAACCCACCACCACCACAACGAGTCTGGGAAGGCTACTGTAGTGATTGTGGTAAGGAACACCTTTTCAGAGACTGCCCCAAGAATCCCAACAAGGTTACATCTAACGTGCAAATCAATGTGATAGAAGTAATCGAGTCATCAGGGAGCGATAAGGAATACACTGTACCATTGAAAGCGATAACGAGAGCTAAAGCTAGAGAGATCCCAGAAAAAGCTGAAAAACACAATCAGAGTGACATAGCGATGAATACACCCACACCACAGAGAGTTGAAGACTCGGAAGAGCCTGAGAAAAGAGTGGTAAGTAAAAGAACCCAACGATGGAAGAACCGTAGAGATAGGATAAAAGAAAAGAAATTACTGCAGAAAAAGGAAAATGAGAAGAACGAACAGAATCCAAAAGAGGAACAGAAAAAGGAAGAAGAAATTAAAAGTGAAAAGTATAAGAAAGAAGAGTTTGGATCAGTCTTAGCAGATCCCATGCCTGAAGAATTAGCTATATGGATTCAGGCATACAAGGCACGAATAAGAGCAGGACCTACCATAGAACAACATGAAAGAGAATACCCTAGAGGTGACCTAGAGAAAGAGAGGTTGGAGATCTGCAAAAAATTGATAGAAGTTGCTCAACAGACCTTAGAAAAACCTGTATCTCCTTTACCCAATACCCGAATTACTGAAGGAGAATTCCAAGAGTGTGTAAACACTCATGAAAAGCCGGAAGTAAGTAGAACACAGAATGACGAATGTGGTATTGAGAGAAGGGAAGGATCCATAGTTCCCGAAGTAGAAGGAGAATGGACTGAGGATCTATGGGCACGAGTTCAAGAGGACAAATGGAAGAAAGTGGAAGGAATTCAACCACCCTTTGAAGAACTAGAAGCAGGAGATGAAATAGAGGGTTCAATACCTGAACTACATTCAGAGGAAATTTTACCAATGGATGCAAGTAACCAAGGAGAGGAAG
Organism: Ceratopteris richardii; assembly: GCA_020310875.1. NCBI lineage: Eukaryota > Viridiplantae > Streptophyta > Polypodiopsida > Polypodiales > Pteridaceae > Ceratopteris > Ceratopteris richardii. The sequence goes on from CM035422.1 coordinate 15,076,977, forward strand.
ATGTAAATGAACTGCCCAATTACATAGGGGAGTACAAACACAATTCAGAATTGTATCATATTCCCTCAATGAGGAAACGAGAAACGAACCCATCAGTCCAAACATCTGAGATCATACAACGCCTTAGAGAGGTAAAAATCCCTTGTACCCTAACATTCGAAGAACTGTTGAAGGTAAAACCACATTTGAAGGAGAAATTATTCAATCAATAGGAAGTCAAGGAGGAAAAGAAAGAGATAGCAGACGAAGTAAACACAGTGAGAATTCCAGTGGATAAGGTAGGAGACTTTAGTGAGGGAGATGAAGGAAATACCTGCCTTCCAATTACTTATAGGGGTTACACTATCAAAGCCATCTTAGATTCGGGAGCTGGTGTTGGTATTACTACCAAAGAAATTTGGGAGAAATGGGGAAAACCAGCGTTAAGACCAACACGCATGAAAATACAAATGGCAGACGGACATACAGAAAGACCCTTAGGATTGTTGGAACGAGTAGTTTTCACTACATGTGGAGTGGAATTCGAACACACTTTAGCAATATGTCACTTTGAAAGGCCAAGCAATTATGAAAGGATCCTGGGAAGGCCTTTCATGAGACAGTTAAAGGTCGTACAAGATTGGGGAAAAGGTGCGGTATACCTACAACACGCAGGAACCACCACTAGAATAAACCTACATACGTACACTTATCAAGATGTTCCACCTCTACAATGGAATCAAATTCATAAGGAGGAAGACGATCAATCAATTCATAGTGTAGGTTCTAGTGATCAATCTTGGATGAACGAGAACACTCATCTATGGATATGCCAAGCTGCAAAGAAGGAAGAGGAGAGAAGAAAAGGATGGCAGCAAAAACAAGGAATAGCAAGGTCTGTACAAGATCCAGCTTACATGCCACAAGTCTTTTCGGATGAAGAATTTGAACCACACGGTTGGATGGAAATTTTAGCGACCCTCGATGTCTGTGTAAACGAAGAAGTAGTGACCATGAACGAATGTATCGATGAGGAGGGTTATGATGTTAGCCTGTATGTGGTAGTCCTTCAGGAGGCTGAAGAAGGAGAAGTGATCGAGAAAGACTGGAAGGAGGACTACGAGAGCATTGAAATGGAGCCCGAACCAATGGATTTAGGGAATAATACCACCAACATAAATATCACAGCCAATGAAAAACACCAGGAACTCACACAGAAGGGGGAATTAGAATTTGAAAGAGAATCAGAAGATGAAGAAAATAAACCCCAAGACCAATTTGAGGTACCAGCTCACTTTAAAAAATATGAAGTGGAGGAGAGAAAAATTGCTATTCAAATGCCGAAAAGAGAAGCACAGCCTGGAATAGCATATGATAATAAGGAACAAACCAAGAAGATAGTAGTAACTGTAGAAGAAGGAGAAGAACGATATACCTTCATAGGACAGGATGTCTCATTAGAGGAAGAACAAGAGTTAATTCGTCTCATAAGAGAATATCGGGATGTCTTTGCTTGGACCTATAAGGACTTGAAAGGAGTCGACCCTTCTATATGTGCGCATAGAATCCCCATGACATCTGAAGCCAAACCTTCTAAACAAAGACCATATACTTACAATGATGTGTATTCAGCCAAAATAAAGGAAGAAATAGACAAGTTACTAGATGCTGGATTCATATACGAGATTGAGCACACAGAATGGGTGTCACCTTTGGTGGTTGTACCGAAAAAGAATGGAAAGTTAAGAGTGTGCATCAATTTGAAGAAAGTAAATGCTGCGACCATAAGGGATAGTTATCCTTTACCAATCACAGATCATCTCTTGGAAAGAGTAGCAGGGAAGGAAGTTTATAGTTTTTTGGATGGCTTTTCAGGGTATAATCAGGTAGCTATTGCTCCTGAGGACCAACATAAAACAGCGTTCGCAACTGAATGGGGAGTATATGCCTTTAGAGTCATGCCTTTTGGTCTAACTAATGCCCCAGCCACCTTCCAAAGATTGATGTGCCATGTATTCAAAGAATTCCTAAGAAAAAGTATGGAGGTCTACGTGGATGATCTTTGTACTTATTCAGCTATACGCTCAGAACATATCCCAGAGCTAGAAAAGATCTTTGCTAAATGTCGACAATATCGAGTATGCCTTAACCCAGAAAAATGTGTCTTCATGGTTAGACAAGGGAAAATATTAGGACATATTGTCTCTAAAAATGGAATTTCAACTGATGAAGACAAAATCAAGGTAATTTTGGATTTACCAAGACCGAAGACTGCTAAAGAAGTTCAAGCATTTATGGGACATTGTGGATACTATCGAAGATTTATACATATGTACGCCATAATTGCTAGACCTCTTTATGCATTATTGACACAATTTAATTGGACCGAAGAATGTGAAAAAGCCTTCAACGAGTTAAAGAATCGATTGAGTTCAGCACCAATCCTTCGAGTACCTAACTGGAATAAGCCATTTCATATTCATGTGGATGCTTCCAAGTTTGCCATTGGTTGCATATTAGCTCAACCTGCCGATACAGGAAAATTAGACCACCCTATAGCCTATGCTAGTAGACAATTAAATCAAGCAGAACGCAATTATACCACCACGGAGAGAGAAGGCCTAGGGATGGTGTACGCAGTCAAAAAGTTCAGACATTACCTGTTGGCAAACAAATTCAAATTCTTCATTGATCATCAAGCCCTACTGTACCTAGTCAACAAGCCTTGTAATACAGGACGACTAGTACGATGGTTTTTATTGCTAATGGAATTTGATTTTGAGGTAGTGGTCAAGAAAGGAAATACCCACATAAGAGTAGACCACTTATCACGAATGACCCATGGAGAACCTCCCATAGGAGTACCAGATGATCTGCCAGATACATACCTTTTTAACCTGGAAGTATGTCCTCAATGGGTAGAAAAGTTGATCCCTATACTTACACATGGACCTAAAGATGGGATCACACCAAACCAAACCCAAGACCTTTGGAAGACTAAAAACCTTCACATCATTGCGGGAAGTTTGTATCACCAGGATTCAAGTGGATTATTAATGAGATGCGTGGAGGAAGAGGAACAAGAAATGTGGCTTCAGAAAGCACATGTAAACCAATGGAAAACTCATTTGAATGCAAATGGAACGTGGCAAACACTCAAGAGATTTGGCATATATTGGCCAACCATGCAAAGAGATGCACATAACTATGTATCAACCTGTCAAACCTGTCAAGAACAAATCCCAGATGAGAACTCTACCTTATGCTATTCTACCATAGCACCAAGATGGAGCATGCCTCTGGTAAAGTTCTTGAAAACTCAAGAATACCCAGAAGGAGCGACTTCAGCAAGGAAACGTGCACTTGTAGAACAAAGCAAGGATTATGCCATTATAGGAAAACAACTTTATAAACGAGGAAAAGATAACCAATTAAGAGTGTGCATTCACGAAGACGAATATCTTTCTGTTTTAGAGATGGCTCATACAGGAGCTGTAGGAGGGTACTTCTCTGCAGATAAAACAGCAAAAATGATCCTCTTTGCTGGAATGTGGTGGCCAACTCTACACCGAGATGCCATGACATATGTGCAACGGTGTGATACTTGTCAACAAACGAAATATCCAATTAGAAGAGATGAGATGCCACTTAGACCCATGATGAGTGCTAGAGCTTTCACGAAATGGGGAATAGACTTCATAGGACCTATTAACCCACCAGCGAAAGGATCCCATGCCGAATATATAATTGTAGCCACAGACTATCTGACCAAATGGGTTGAGGCCAAAGCAACCAAGAAAAATGACGCGAGAACTACGGCCAAGTTTCTCTTTGAGAACGTTTTCACTAGATTTGGACTACCAATAGAAATTGTGAGTGATAGAGGTACGCACTTTGTGAATGAAGTTATAGAAGCTTTATTGAATGAATTCTTGGTAATTCATAAGAAATCAGCTCCTTATCACCCACAAGCCAATGGACAAGCCGAAAGTTCGAATAAAATCTTGTGTACAGTTCTAACCAAAATTGTTAACGATGGTAGATCACATTGGGATAAGCAATTACATCATGCTTTATGGGCATTTCGAGTAGCCTATAAAACCGCCATAGGCACTACTCCTTTTAACTTAGTATATGGACAAAATGCTATTTTGCCAATTGATTTCTTAATTCCCACTCTGAGAGTAGCAACTACTTACGAGTGGACAGGACATGAACTATCAGCTCAATTGGATCAAATAGAAAAGCTTCATGAAACTAGGTTACAAGCAGTAGCAGGTATTTATGCTGCTAAACGACGACAGAAAGCCTACTTTGATGCGCACATTAAGGACAAAAATTTGAAGGAAGGAGATTTAGTTTTGGTATACACCTTGAAACAGCACGCTAAGAAGTTGCAAAAGAGAGGATATGGTCCATTAATCATTAATCGTATATCTACAAGTGGAGCCATCAGCTTAGCAACCTTAGATGGAGATGTATTACCAAACTACATCAGTGGATGTAGAGTAAAAAAATATCTAGAACCATTGACTGAAGAAACAATGTCTCGATTAATCAAAGGCAAGAATAGACGCATAGAGGAGGAAAGGATACGAGAAGAAGCGAGACAGGAAGCATTGGAAAGAATAAAGAAACGGAAAGAGTGGATGAGAGAGCGAGATGAGAGATATTGACTAGGAGAAGAACTCATCCCAATGGCTAATTTTAGAGCCAATCAAAGCGTAGGTTCACAGAGAACGCAACCATATTTAAATTTGGGAGCAGGTAAGACGGAGTACCACTTGGTGGATGCTCTCATTGACACAGGAGCTGCTGTAAGCTGCATCAAGCTTTCTTTGACCCAAAAACTCAAGGAGGAAGTACACCCATCGATGGCACAGTTGATAGGAATAGGAAGAACAATTACTCAATGCATAGGTGAGATCACCTTACCTTTGCATCTTGGCAACAACACTATGGAACAAAAGCTATTAGTGTGTCATGATCAGGATTTACTTGAAGAGGTAGTGTTAGGTCAAGACTGGATTTACGAATATGAGGTGACCATTCAATTGGCTTTAGGATACATCTCAGCCAGGATAGGACATCGTGAAGTATTCAGTCTGCTAGACGAACGACCAATCAAATCTGTGAGCATAGAGCAAAAAGTTCATTCCAATGAACAAAGTCATGAATGTATGTTCACTAGCACTATAGAAACACCTTCATCGAGTACTATATGTGCGGACACATTGAATTCTGACTGCACACAATCTTCTAGTCTAGCAAGTCATGAGAGTGTCAATCTATCTGAAACCAACCTCAGTGAAGCACCATGCCAAAGAGAGACTAGTCCTCTGAGTAATTCAAAATCTGTACCTATTAAAATATACCCTATTCCATACTCTAACCAAGCGTGGATAAAGAAAGATCAAGTGGAGGAGTATCTTCGACGACAGAAGCACAATCGACATCAGAACAAACAATCAAAGGAGAAACCAACTCAGTCGGAACAACGAAGTCATCGACGAATTGCTACAATATGGATTCCAAAGAAAGTAGTAGCCGCTCAACAAGATCGTTCGCAAATCTGGATTCCCAAGTCATGCGCTCCAAAGAACCCAAGCCGAAATGATGATCCTCAGCACAAGAAGAACCAATATGGTCCACAGGCAAAACAGCCACAAAAAAGGAACTACTGGAGAAAGAAGGAGTCTGTAATGGCAACCCGAGCCATTCCGAGATTTACAAATCAGATAGAGCAGACATGCAACAAGAAAAGAGCCACATTCATCGGAATTAGGCAACGTACAACAAGGCCCAGCAAAATGAAGCAGATTTGGATACCTAAAGACAAAATAATCGACATGCATCAACCAACTACTTCCAATTGCACACATATGGAGCCTTCGAGACCCAAAGTATGCATGATAGGGCCACATTACAAGGCCAAGCATTCGGCACATCTTTCTTCTATTTCAGGATAGTCAAGCACATTTTCCTCTTGGGAAATAGGAGAGCACTTGTACATACATTAAGAAAATTACTCCAAAAAAATAATAACCGCTTCGGCTATAACCTAACTTTTCTGTTTTCCTTTTCAGATGAAAATATAAAAATACCTAAAAATGTGAAAAATCCAGGTACTACCTTTCTCACACCCACGGGAAAGGGGCGACACCATTCACTCGGAGCAATATCGAGCTTATGACAAACAAATAAAGGAGGATTTCTGATAATATATGGCAACTAATTCATACTCTATATTGAGTGCAGATGGCGTCTACTAGTTCCGAAGCTACACAAGAGGAAGAGGTCCAGCTTCTTCCATTGGAATCAGTCACAAGAGTAAGAGGCAATTGGTTTCGGGATGACCAACCAGTCTCGGAACTCATTTTCATGGAAACTATCAAAATTATGGATACAGATCACTATTTTCCAATCATGTCACAGGACTTCAAAACAATAATACAGGGATTACCTCATATTGAAGATGTATGGACACAGGCAGGCATAGAGGCATTTCTCAAATTGCCAATCTATGTGCCAGATTTTCAGAGATGTGCACAAGTAATGAATACCATGCAACCTGCTGCAACAAAAATATCAGTCCCGGAAGCACCAGTATTGGATAAAGTCGGAATTTGGAAAACAATTCAATTCACACATGAGTTGATCAATAAAGCTTTTGGATGGAATCAAGCAGGAATTACTTGTGTTAACGAGGAATGTCATGACCCGAAGAAGAGGTCCTTCCTGGAGATTAACAGAATAGACATTGAAGATGCTGTCCATCTTGTGCATCAACATTTCTGCTTCCCCAGTATGCATAGATACACGGCTCCACAAAAGATTGTAGTACAACTATTATCACATGCCATGCAACAAATAGGAAACAAAATTAATTTGACAGGGTATGTCCAAGAAAGGCTAATTGAAGCCCAGAAGAAATGGGGCCAGAAGAAGTTTTTGAATGGCAGTTCTGCATTAACACTATTGATATATGAAGCCCTTGAGATGAAAAATTGCTTATGGGAAATGCCGACCTCAGAAGGGCTAGCCAAATACGCAAAATCTGCTACGGTCCCTAAGAAAAAGAAAGCAGTTGTTATGGTTGAGAAAGCTGGAACGAGCACACAAAAACCCATGAGGGGTACAAAGCGTCTACGGGAGGAGGAAGCCCAAGTTACACCACCATCAAAGAGAACTCATCTCTTACCGAAGATCACGACGGCTCAAATGCCAATTACAAGGAGAGATCTTTCCGCTGCCCTCGAAGAAACACATCAGTACATGCAAGGGTAGGTAAACTTAAACATTCAAGGTCATCATTATAGACAGGCAAGTCAAGAGAAACAACAACGGAGTCCAGAGAAGACACCAAAACAAGCTGGAAAATACAAAGAACTAGGGATAGATGATTCCAGTACCAATACGGATTCCAGCCCTGAAAAAAATACCTTGGATACTGATATACGGACAGAAACTCAAGAAGAAGAATGGAATGAGATCGATCAATTGGAAGTGACGCCGGGAAATCATGAAGAAAAGGAAAAGAATGTAGAAGATTCCATTGAACCGGAGCATGTCATTCAATTGAATGATACTACAAAGATAAGCATCAAGGAAGCTCCAACAAACGTTACATATGTAAAATCACCTATCAAAGAGGAAGTCCAAACTCCAGTAAGTAAGGAAACGGAGGAGTTACAAAACAAAGATCAAATTGTGATCGAGGTACCGGATGACACACCTCAAGAAAAGCAAGCAAACATGGGGGCTGAGCCAAGGATCCAGCTTCAGATTAGGCAGCCCCATGACACTACATTACATATCGCACAGGGCAAAGATGTCAATACCGACGAAGAACCAAGCATTCCAAAAACATGGCTGAATGTAGATGTCACTCAGCTGAAGCCGGTAGTCAAGCAAATGATTCAGACGGCCATGGACACTCAACAATAGTTGATGGACATAGATGCCGACTATGATCAAGCAAGGAGAGAAAAGAATCAATTTCAAATCATGAGTGAGCAGCTATCGGCACAATTGATTGAAGCACAAAAAGAATTGGCAGCCAAAAATACGGAGGTGCTGGCAATCAAGCTACAACATGATGCATCCATCTCTCAGAATCAACAGCTGCATACACAGCTAACAGAGTTGCAAAGATTACACGATGCGAGCGAGGCTGAAAAAGAGAAGATGAAAATGAGAAGCATGTTATTAGAACAACAACTCAAGTTGTATATGGAAGAGAACGACAGCCTCCGCAACAGAAATAAGGAATTGATGAAGTCTTTATTATATGATCAACCAATCGTACAACAGGAATCCACAGAAACCAAAGAACAAGATTTAAGAGATCAGATCTCAAAATATGAAGAGTTGCTAAAGCAAGAACAAGCAAAGATTGGGGATTGGAAGTGCCAATACACCAATGAAACCAATGAATTGAAGAGTCAATTACAAAAGGTGAACGCCAAATTGATACAAAGCTACAGCGAAAATATGGATAATGTAGTTGACATTGGTAAAGAATTGCTGGCCACTAAAGAAACACTCAGAGAAGCCATGCAAGAGGTAAAAGAGAAAGATGAATGCATAACACGACTAAAGACTCAAATAAAAGAGAAAACACCGATCGGGACACCAGTAGTGCCGGCTAAGGAAAATCCTACTGACGAGGTAGAGGTAAGTCCTCTATCTCACCCAATCTATAATTCTCCACTACATGAGCAGTTGGCCGACATACATGACGAACATCCAATGCCCTACACTGCAGAAATAAGTCAGAAGGAACGGGCACTAGTGGTGTCCCGATTGACGGAGCATTTCGAAAATGAAGTCATCAAGGTAATGAAAGAGGCCAAGATCAAAGGTAAAGACCTGGACAAGATCATGAAGCCGTTCAATATTCCATACGGACTCTTGAAAGAGGAAACAAGACGTTATATAAAGAAGATTACACAGAAGAGTCCAGATGAGCAGCTGAATTTCAAACACGAAGCATTCGCATACACTCAAGCAGAGTTTGAAGCTGCACAACCAGTGTGGCGACGGAAATTTTTGGAGAAACATCCCACACTACGGGTGCATTGGCAAGCAGCGCCATATGCATTCCAGGTAAACCCTTCATTTTGTCCAATACCACGCAGAAGGGATACCAGCGAATTTTTGGATTTGCAAAGAAACGGCACTATAAATAAGCAGTGGCTCAATTACCCTATGCTTCCGAGCCCGCCACATAACTACTTGCCAACGGAAGACTATATGGTCAAAACCATAGAATTTTGGCTACAGAATTATGCGACAGTACCCGATTTAACTGTCAAAATGACCAACAAAATACTTAGCATGATCCTTACAGTTTTGAAGGTATTCAAGCATGCGGCCTACACCTTTTTGAACTTCATAGGTATTAATCAGGGCACGGAAATCCTCATTTTTGATCTATCAGTTATGCCTAGCAGACCAACAATAATGGCGTATTATTCCAGATTAATGTTCTTGCCAAGTGTATATATGCGAACGTTTGAAGAAGCTTTCTTTACCGGATTTTTTGAAATTGATTCCGAAATCTTTTTGAAGATGTCGTCCAATTTAAATGCCAGACTAGTAGCATACGAGCTTAGCTTCTTCGCAGATCACAGACAGCCACCCAATGATGGTGTGAAGGCAGAACAATGGAAACAACTCATGATAAGTGAAGCCAATTTGCTAAATGATACAGAGCAAAGAGTATATAAAACATATGCCCGTCGCTTATCAAAGCCTGTCGGGGACGACAGAGTCCAGGAGGGGGGCAGTGTTGAGGGAGAGTCGAGTAAAAAGAAGAAAAGAAGAAGGCAACGAAAAAAGCAGCTTCACTAAATAGAAATATCCGAAGACACATCTCTGCAGGAAGCCCCGCAGGGGCGCAACACCCATCTCTGCACAGAGCCCCGCAGGGGCGCACACACCAAGGAAAAGCACGCAGCTGGAAGGAGGAATCAGGGCCAACAAGTATCACATATGAGGGTGCTTCAACCTCTTGAGTTACAGAGGATTCAGATCAAGGCTTACGAGCTACATCCGCATATGTGCACTAATGGCGTGCGTGGCAAACCGAATCAACCGGCTTGGAGTAATGCAACCAGGTCCGATGTGTGCAACCAGGACAAATCAGAGCGCCTCTAAAACGTAATGCAAGATCAAGAATCAGGCAAAACTGGCCACGGGATGCGTGCGGACAACAAACTGAGGACAAGAAGCAAAGCCTGTCAAGGGACGACAGAGACGAAGAGGGGGAGAGTGTTGCAGAGCTAAAGAAAGCACAAAGCAGAGAAAAAGACGGGCCCCAAAATTTTTCCGATTTGGACATTATATTTTTGTATCATAATCATTCTTGTAATATATTTTCCGTTGTAAAGGCACTAGAGGAGTCCTCTAGATGCATCCCCACAGAAGATTAGAGATTTACCCATGTAAAATAGTAGGAAATTAGTCTTGTAGTGAATAAAGTGCCGGTCTCTTGTGTGAAAGGACCATTTTTAGGGCACTAGTATATAAGTCAAATGTGACTCTTTGTAAAGAACTTTTGGCCATTGTGAGAATAGAGAGCACAGAAATTCGAATTTGTGTCTTCTTCACTCTGTATCTTCTTCTTTGTGAGCTTGTATGCGTGTGTATTGCTTGGAAAGAGTGCTTGTGAGTGTTGTCTATCCATGAAAGTGTTTATTTGTTGTAGGTAAGGTGTGTGCGAAGTGTAGGAAGTGCTGAAGTGTAGGAAAGTATTTCCCGCGACTCCGTATTTTGCTCATAATTTGAAGTAGGAGCGTTGGAATTGAGTGAAATCACCGCCATTGGATGCGTCTTCTCGAGAGCTTCGAAAGGCATATGCTATTTGCTATATTTGGAGCTCGGAGCTGAGAGAAAAGTCCAAAATACTGACGGCTGCTGCACCAAGTATCGTTTCGCCTTGACCAACAGTTGGAGCTTGTTTGGATAAGTCTTTGCCTTATTTACACTCTTTGAGTAGTTCATTTGCATTGATCATTACATGATTGCATGTCCTCATACACTCGGTTAGGTTTGTATACTCTTTGGATTGATAATTAAAAGCGTGTATCCCCACTATATGCACTTGAGAGGGATTGAGGTATAGTCTCTTTCTCCGCAAGTCCCTAAGTTGGTACTTAGGTCAACACAACTTGGCTGCAACATGATGCTCGCTTTTCTGTACCCATACTTGTTTTGTTGGCTGAGACACCTTGCTTCGTACTTTCCTTTGGTTGTGAGCATAGGCCGCCTGCTTCCTTTGCATTCCGTACTCCTTCGGTTGCCATGTCTTATTCACTTTTGGAAAAGAAGGGAGTTCCATCGTATCTTTAACTCCATGGTTGAAAACATCATCTCCTGCATCACCGAGTTTGGACAAGAACAACATCTTTATCTTCATGTCTACTCCTGGAAGGACCAGGAGTGGGTGCCTTTCCTATTTCCTTGAGTGCTTGATTTTCTAACTTGACGGTAATGCGATTTTTACCTACCTAGACCTGAAGAAGTCCACTTCTTAGGTTCAAGTTGACTGCATGATCATATATCCAGTCTTGAACCAAAACAAGAGGCTCAGTGAGGTCCTCATCATGACACACTAGCACCTTAACTGTCATTACAACATCTTGAATGTAGAGGGGAAGTTCCACCTCGCCCATGCAAGGGGTTTTCACACCTCCCAATCCTATGAGGCATGCTTCTATAGGATTGATACTTAATTTCAACTTTTGACAATAAGAAACTCTAACCACACTAGTGGCTTCACCTGAGTCAATCAGGGCTCATACCAGTGGTGCACTATTTCCTTATCCTACCTCTAAGGTCACAAAAGGACGTCGGTCAATTATTCTATGGGAACTTACACCTGAGACTTCATACATAGCCATATGATACCCTGGAGCTGCATAGGCATCGGTCCTAGGCTGATCTCTACCATGTCTTCTCAATTTCATTCTTCGGATGTGTTCCAATGCATCTACCTACGCTTCTTCTCGAATTCGTTTTTCTTCTTCCTTACGTTTCTTCGCAGTGTTGAGTCGATTGAGCATTTCCCTAGTGAGGGGTTCTTGATATAGTTTGACTCTGCATCCGCTAATGTAACTAGTGAGCATATCATCTTCTAGTGTAGCTAGTTGAACTGCTCCACTTGTTGAGATCCTATTGATAATCATTGGTCCATAACCACGCTTCTCCAGCTTTCTTGCATGTTGTTTCAGGGTGTATACCAAAACTAAGTCTCCTACTTTCAAGCCTTTATCCTTGACATGGGCATCAAAGTATCAAAGATCCTTGAAGAGAGTTCATGACCTGTCCACTCATGCTCCTATGCTATTTTCAGTGTAGGTATCAAGAAGTCCAATGGTGGCATTGCATTTTGGCCAAATACCATCTGAAAGGGTGTGTCTTGGAGTACCGTTTTATAGGCAACTCTATATGCCCAAAAAGCATGATGTAGCTGTTTGTCCCAATCAGAGCGTTTATTATTCACTAATTTGGTCAGCACATTGCATAGAATCTTATTTGTGATTTCAGCTTGCCCATTAGCTTGTGGATGATACGGGGCAGACTTCTTGTGTATCACCAAGAACTCTTGAAGAAGATTTTCAATGACTTCATTCAAGAAGTGAGTGCTTCTATCACTTACTAGCTCTATAGGTAGGCCATATCTAGTGAACACGTTCTCAAATAAGAACTTAGCTCTCGTTTGAGCATCAGTTTTTGTTATGGCTTTCACTTCTACCCATTTGGTTAGATAGTTTGTGGCCACAATGATATATTCAGCATGTGAACCCTTGGGTGGGGGATTAATAGGACCTACAAAGACTATTCCCCACTTAGAGAATGCCCGTCCACCCATCATTGGTTTCAATGGCATCTCAACCTTGCGTATCGAATATTGAGTTCATTGACAAACATCACACCGCTTCACATAGGTATGTGCATCCATGTGAAGGGTTGGCCACCACAAGCCTGTAAATAGGATTGCCTTAATCACACGGTCTGGTCCAAAGTGTCCTCCTGCTACACCTTGGTGAGTAGTTTCCAAGATCTTCAGATATTCACTCTCATGGACACATAGCCTTAGATATCCATCTTTTCCACACTTGTATAGATTATCACCAACGAGTGAGTAATCTGGGCCTTCTTGTTCTAAACTTCTTTGCCTAGCCAGGGTCATCTCTTGATGGAATGTTTTCATCCTCAGGAAGGCTACCAATGGTTCACTCCAATCTGGTATTAGAGACATTTGGTACATTGTAGCATGCTCCACATGTGGTCTAATACAATAGACTCGGCATTCCTTGCACAACTTATGGACATCTGCTCCATAGTCGGCCAATGCACTCCGAGTCTCCCTAGTGTCTCTAGGGTTCTTTGCCTTGAGTGGTGTTGCTCTAATGCACCTAAGTGTGCTAATTGCAACCATTTAGTGTACTCATCCCCCTCCACACAACAAGCTAATATCCCTTGATATGTATGCTTGTACATACTCCCTGCCATGATATGGTACTTTTGGGCTTTTACTACCTCTTGAGTGTTTATTATTGGGTGGTTAGGCCCGTATGTCAATACTGGTACTAATGTTTTAGCCCACTGAGGTACAACTTCCAAATTAAACAAATAGACATCAGGAAGGTCATTTGATACTCCTTGTGGGGCCTCTCCAAATGTGAGCCTAGAGAGATGGTCTGCTCTCGAACGAGTCTTGCCTTTTCTCACCACAACCTCAAAGTCATATTCCATTAGTAAGAGAAACTATCTTACTAATCTACATGTATTGCATGGCTTGTTTACCAAGTACAACAGTGCTTGATGATCAAGAAAAAATTTAAACTTATTTGCAAGCAAATAGTGTCTAAAATTTTTAACCGCATATACCATGCCTAATCCCTCTCTTTCAATGGTGGTATAATTTTGTTCAGCTGCATTCAATTGTCTACTAGCATAGGCAATTGGAAGATCCATATTACCTTCACCAATAGGTTGTGAAAGCACACATCCAATAGCATAATTGGATGCATCCATGTGAACATGAAAGGGGTTATTCCAATCTGGTGTCCTCAACATTGGTGCTGAACATAATCGCCATTTAAGCTCATTGAAAGATTTCTCACATTCATCAGTCCACTCAAAACTGGTCAAAAGTCCGTATAGAGGCTTTGCAATGATGGCATACATGTGTATAAAACGTCGGTAATAACCACAATGCCCCATGAAAGCTTGTACCTCCTTGATATTCTTTGGCCTATGTCATTGTGCAATAGCTCTCACTTTCTCTTCGTCAGTGGATATGCCATTCTTTGACACTATGTGTCCTAGAATCTTGCCTTGCCTAACCATGAAAACACACTTTTCTGGGTTCAGACAGACTTAAAATTCTCTACAGTTTTCAAAGATTTGCCTAAGTTCAGGTATATGGGTCTGTCTAATGTTGGAATGGGCACAGAGATCATCAACATAGACTTCCAAATTCTTCCTGAGGAACTCTTTAAACACATGACACATCACGCTCTGAAAGGTAACATGCACATTGGTAAGACCAAATGGCATTACTCGAAAAGCAAATATGCCCCACTCTATGGCAAAAGCAATCTTACGTGGATCTTTCGGAGCAATGGCTACCTAATTGTAGTGAGAAAATTCATCAAGGAAGTTGTACACTTCCTTGCCTGCTACTCTTTCTAGTAGATGCTCAGTAATAGGAAGCAGATAGTTATCGCAAATAGTGGCTGCATTAGCCTTCTTCAAGTTAATGCATACACGTAGCTTTCCATTCTTCTTGGGCATCACTACAATGGGGGACACCCACTCAGTGTGCTCAATTTCATAGATGAATCTGGCTTTGACCAATCTATCTATCTCTTCCTTTATCTTAGCAGCATAGTTGTCATTATATGTGTATGGATTTTGCTTAGAGGATTCGGCATCTGAGGTCATGGAAATCGTGTGTGAGCATATGTCGGGATCTACATCTTTCAAGTCCTTGTAACTCCAAGTGAATACTTCTCTGTATTCTCTTAGCAAGGCTATCAACTCTTGCTCTTCTTCTTCCGTCAAGTCATGTCCTATGTAAGTGCATCTTTCTTCTCCTTCTTCTATGGCTACAACTATTTTATTGGTGGTTTCCTTGTTATCATAGGCCTCTCCTGTTTGCGCATCCCGTTTAAGCATTCTTATCATGACTCTCCTATCGTCTATCTCATACTTCTTAAAGTTTTCCGGGACCTCAAACAAAGGTTCTTCCTCTTCTGACGTGGTTTCTTTCTTCTTTCTTTTCTTGCCTTCACTCTTGGTGGTCACTTGTGTGGTTAACCACACATCATTGGTAATTTCTTCATGTCTCTGATGGTGAACTTCTACTTCGTAGAAATATTCCTCATCTGATGCAAAAGGTGGGTCCATAATGATTGACTCTAGATCGAAGTTACTTGCATCCTCGAAAGCATCAGTGCTAGGTTCACATTCTTCAATAACCGAATCACACATAATTGGCTCTATTGAGAATACTGAAATGTCATAGCCATCCTCGTCACAGTGGGTGTCCATTGTTCTTCATTGATGGCTACATCCATTGTTGCTAGAATTTCCGCCCAACCATGAGGTTCAAATTCTTCGTCTGAAAATACTACAAGTGCATAGGCTGGGTCTTGAACTGATCTAGGAGTTTCCTTAGCACCTACCTCTCTGGCTTTTTCTCTATTCTCTTCTTCTACGACTACTTTGCACATCCATAAGTGGGTGTCTTCATGCATCCATGAGGATCCTGATCCTATGGAATGCACTGACTCACTATCATCTTTGGCCCTATGGATGGGATTCCATTGGATGGGGGGTACATCTCTATGAGAGTAATCCTTGAGATTAACTTTGGTCGTGACACCTAAGTGTTGCAAATATAAGGGATTGGTTCCTCAATCTTGTACCACTTGCAACTGCCACATAAATGGTCTTCCCAAAATCATCTCATAGGCCTGATTCTTGCTAAAGTCACATATAGCAAAAGTATGCTCAAACTCAACACCACATGTAGTGAGAGTTATTCCTTCTAGCAGTCCTAAGGGTCTCTCAATGTGACCATCAGCCATCTGTAATTTCATTCTCGTGGGCCTGAGTGATGGCTTGTCCCATCGCTTCCATAAGGAAGTGGTAGCAATTGCAACTCCAACACCTGAGTCCAAAATTGCCTTAATAGTGTATCCTTCCTCTCCTTCATGCATGTCTCCTATCTTGTCCGAGGGTATTTCCGGCACTGTTCTATGAGATCCTACCTAGGAACGAGGTTTTGCTACTTCTAGCACTTGATTGGCTACATGTTTCCATAGTTCCGGCCTAACCTTGAGTAGCTCTTCTAAAGTGGATTGCACTGCTTTGGTGTTTTTTATCACCTCTGTGTTCCTAGGTAGAACTGAGTCTTCATTCCTTACCATGACCATGGGTGCTTTCATACAAGTAGACTTAGCTTCCCATGGGCCTGTGAAATGGGGTAGTTCCTATAAAGAATTGGACTCAAGGTCTAATTTCTCATGGGATTGGGCACTCTTCTGCACCTCATAAATGGAAGGAATGTCTTGTGGGAATTGATCATGTGCATCATCCACAATGGGAGGAGGAACTTCACTTTCCTTAGCCCATTTCTCTTCCTGAATCTCTCGCAGGAATTTTGGTGAGTACCTATTCATTGAAGAAGAGGTGTCTCGTTCAGTGGAGTTAGGCACATAAGACTCCTAGGGGTGGATGCTTATTGTTTCACTTGCCTTGTCTCTTCCTTGGGAGGTAACTCCCTTGCCAGATCTTGCAATTATGCTCTCAAACTTCTCCAAGAGTCCATCAAAGTGCAACTGAGCCTTAGCTGAGCAAGAGTAGTTGAAGAGGCGACTGGCTTCAAACATGGTCTGAGCCAATGCGACCATTTTAGCACAAAGATTGGTTCTTTCTATCTCTAGATTAGCTCTAGGGTAACATTTGTCATGATCAGTCACATTTGGCCCTTCTTGAATTCTGGACTGATATGCCTTAAGCATCATGTCTATGTCCTCGGGAGTGGAGTCAACTAATATTGAAACTACTCTAGGTGGTGGTGGAATCGTATGAGGTGTGTTGGAAGGTGGTGGGTTAGGTGTTGATAGGGATGAAGGTCGTGGTGGTATGTGAGAGTTTGTTTGAGAGGTGAGTTCAATGATTTTGGCTTTTGTTTCTCTTATGCTCTCTTCTAATTCGCTCATCTTCTTAGACCATTGTCTTTTCATCCTTTCTCGGCTATCTTTCCAGACCCTCATCCATTTTTTGGTTATACTCTCAGTCTCACTAAGCTCGAAACCCTTTTCTTGGCCAAAACCTTGGTTCTGCTACAATGCCTGAGCTCTAGTGACCACTTGCACTCGTGCAGTGGAAGTTACACTTCTTGTAGAGTCTACTAATAACCCAATAACATTGATAGGAGTGATTTTGGGCATATTATTGGGGTTCTTTGGACAATCTTGCAAGAGATGCTCTTTCCCACAATCGGGACAAAAACCTTGAATTGTCATAGATTGGGGTTGTGCACGTGTAGGCATAGGAAAATCACGAATGAGGTGATGTCCTTGACATCTATAGCATGGTCTTTTAGGAAATGGGGGTTGTACCTGCGTAGGTTGAGGTCTAGAGTTGGGGGTTGCGTACATGACATTTGCATACTCTGGCTCCCAACTAGGTTCACTCGGTTCTTCACAATAGTAGGACTCATTATGCTCATGTGACTATGGTCTGCTATATGGTTGTGGTGGGTATTGGTTCTAGTATCTTCCTTGTTGAGGGTATGTCTGTGGATAAGGTTGCCTAACTGCTTGCTTATTGTATGGGCAATCTTGCGTGGTGTAATTAGTGTATCTCCATTCTATGGTGCAGTACTGACTACTAGGATTCACTTGGGGTTGTTCCATAATGGGGCATACATTCGCCATATGTTCACCTCCACATGTATGGCATCTTTTCATTGGGGCAAACCTTGGTATTTGTTTGCTAGCGACACCTAATTTCTGAGCTACCTTCTCTGCGAGTTCCTCAATAGACGTGGATGGCCTGGAAGAGAGGCTAGTAGAGCTATCTAAATCTTTGTAGATTTTTGAAAGTTACAGCTTCTCTCCTAGATTATCCTCTATGTCTATGCACATGCGTACACATTCTTCTATGGTTCTAGGGTCCTTCAAGTACACATATGATCTCAATTTGGTACTCAGCAATCCATCTAAAAGTAAAGCCACTTGTTTGGTTGGTGTGGGTAGCTCTGGAGCAGGACATCTCTCTAGATATTGCCTAAACCTTCTTCCTGCCAGTCTAACCATCTCTTGAGGTGTCTGCTTGAAGTTATGAATCAATGAGGAAGTATTATGCCATATACCACTCTTAGAGAATTTATTAATGAAAGCCTCTAGAATTTGTTCTATGTTCCTGAACTCTCTCTCATGTAGTGGTTGAAACCACGTAAGGGTTGTATTCCTAAGGGTTAGACCAAAGGCATTATATTGAGTGAACAAGTCTTCAACTTGTTCGGCTCTCAAAACTTGCCTGAATTTTGCCACATGATTGTATGGGTCTCCTGTGACGTCGAAGCAATTCTTCATGGACTTGACTAGTTGTGTAAGCCTCAAGGTCCTCATGTGTTCCCTAGGCCTTGATAGAGGAAATTCATCTATGTTCCCTTGATTTCTTGGGTCTCTAGGCCTCTCGGTTTCCATTCTATCCGTTTTCATTCTCGTTCTTTCCCTTCCCAATGGGTTGGCAAAACTTACTTCTGGCCGGTCTCTACTTCTATCCCTATGAGCCCCATGAGCTTGGGATGTCCCAGCTCCTTGGTGACTATAGGGGACATTAGACCTTGGATGGGGAAAAACAAACTCACCCTTCCAAGTGTAGACATGTCTACCATGTTCAGTGACCACAAAGATTCTCTCTGAAGTGTTGTCTAAATAGGTCACTTTGCCTGGACTATCAGGATCTTTAAACTCATAGATGGTGAGTGTTCCTACTTCGTTAGGCTGGTCAGGCTTATATCTCCAAAAAGCTTTGTCAGTCTCCTGATTTAGGAGTAGGTCTATGCTCTTATTGTCGTGGGGAACCCACTCTGGCGTGATAATTCTAGTGAGGACTGATTTTCCTCAGGGAGATCTAGGATCTCTTCCTAAGTTCCCTTGCTCTATGTCACCTATGTCCATTTCTGGGATCACATTACCAAATTCCTCTGTCCTATCTGGGTGATTAGTAACTACGTACATGGTCCCTTCTTTATCCAAGTATGCACCATTTTCAGACTTGACTGCTGGATGTTCTAGTCCAATGGGTTGATCTAGGTTTTTGATCTGGACCACGGATCTTCTTAGGCCGTCCTCATAGATGCAAGCACCTAATCGGTTGGTCCTAAGGTATTCCAGTTGAGTCTTATAAGGACCTTCAACCTTTTGTAACTAAGCCACACCTAAACTTACGGTGGGTCGTTCCATACCTTGAGACATCTCTGATTGGCTAGTTTCAGAGTTAGGGTAGTGCGGATAAGCACTCAACTGTTGGGCCCAAGATCTAGCAGTGTGAGTGACACTCGCCTCTGAGGACCTAAGACTTTGTCTATCTCTCCCTAGGTGTTGTCCTGATCTAAGGTTCATATGCCTGAATGAACAATCCCAATTTTTGCCCAAAGTACAACCTCGTTGCCGATTCTTACTTATCAATCATTGAATTCTTTTTAGTTTGTTATTGTGTTTATGATCTTGTCTAATTTTGCATCGTCAAGAATTACTTGAGTGATTTTTTGCACTTGAAGTTGATCGCAATAAAATTAGTTCTTTCCCTTAAGGTTATCGTCACATACACAGGTTATATCTTGGCTTGAACTTGATTACTTTGATAGTCTTCAACTTGTCCCGTGCCTATCGTCACCCTAACTTACTTCCAATGCTATGCGTTCTTAGCTTGATCTAGGAATTGACTGAGGGAGTTGAGAGAGTTTCCAACCTCACTTGCTTATCCCTTGATCGTTGGTGCTCAAGAACCCCGTTCTCAAGCTTGTCAAATGCCCTTGCTTTGGATGCCCCCTAGTGCTCTCAATGGAGTTGTAAGAGTCCCAAAGTTAGCTCAAAATTTAAATTCAAATGACATAACAAATCAAGCTCATTCATGTACTTCAGAGCCCAAATTGCCCTTTGTTATTATAGAAAACAATCCTAGAGATCCCTTAGTTTTCTTCCCCTTGGGTATGGTCAACTTCAAAATACCCTATCTATAACTCCCCATATTAGTTTCCCAAAAACCAGTCAATGTTTTAGTGGGATTCGAAACAAACTTTCTAGCAAGACCAAAATCACTAAAAATGGAGCTCGTATGGGGAAGTTATGTATATTCAGGGTTCTAGGGCTAAAACAGGATCACAACAGGCTAACAGGCAAACAAGAATAGCTCACAGTGTTTTCTAAGGCTTCGTTATGCTCTAATGATCTTTAATGCTTCCCAAATTTTGGCCAAAAAATAGACCAATTTCTTTTGCCCTAAAATATGCCGAATTTGCCCATCAATCGCAATTGAATGGTCTGTCAATCACGATTGATGTGCCAGTCATGATCGACGTGTCGGTCACAATTGACTGGTCCGTCGTGGCTGTCACTTGTGATTGATGGATCAATCACGATTGACACGTGCCCCGAAAATTCTATCAGTCGTGGTCAAACGATCATTTACTGAGTCGGTTGTGATTGACAGGTCCGTCGTGGTTGTCAGTCACGATTGATGGGTCAATCGCGATCGATGGGTCGATCACGATTGACACGTGGCACACGTAGGCTCTGTCGGTCATGGTCAATCAATTGTTAACTCTGTCGATCGTGATCGACATGTCGGTCGCGATGGACATGTTTGTCGTGATCGACATGTCGGTCGCGATGGACATGTTTGTCGTGATCGACATGTCGGTCATGATTAACAAGTCTGTCGACAGGTATCCGTCATCGTTTGTCAGTCGCGATTGACGTGTCAATCGTGATTGACAAAAAATAGTGGAATTTTAAAATTTTAAACACACTTTTAAGATGCCCTAGGCCTATACATCATGTTTATGGACTTGGTTTAGCAAGATGGTCAATTTTTTTGTCGATCACGATTGACAGAGGTCAATTCCTTGGGACATGCACAGTCAAAAATTTTATCTGTTGGAGCTTGTACAGCTGCTGGAAATGCTAATTCCTACAAAGAATCTCAAAAAACACACAAAAGCACAAGCATGCAAATGCTCTCTCGCTATCTCTCACAAGTGAAATGAGAGGAAGTGGTATGGGAAGGGTTATATGACCAAAAAACTGAAAATGTCATTCTGATGGAGATGGAGGTGGGAGATAGTGATGACGATGATGGTGATGAGAATGGTGAAGTAAACAAAAGGAAATAGATAAAAGTGAAGAAAAGACATATGACTCCAACGTCTCAACTCTACATCTTACCATCACACGCTCGTCCACAAAGCTCGATCCCCGGCAACGGTGCCAAAATTTGGTGTAGCTCAGTGATGAGTAGCACCTCCTTTAATGTCAATCCGAGAATACATGAGGATGGTATGAAGACCTCAAACAAGTGATGACACAAGTGTGTGAGTGAGAAGCACACAAACATGTACATACATACACACACACGCACACAAGGCAAGAACAAAGAGAGAAACAATGGAGTAACTTCTATTGCAAAAGAGTTCTCATACAAGTTCAAATCTACAACAAGCTAACCTAAAAAATGAGCTCTCTAGCTTTTTTTATAGTTTTTGACTAGCTTTGGTCTTGTCTAGACCTAGTGTTTGACCTAGTTAAAAATTAGGTTCTAAGGCTATTTTGGAGGCTCAAACGAGCTCTGAAATTTATGAAAATTGGTACATAAATACAACTAATAGTCCTCAAGCTCGAGGACTCCTCGGCTTGAACAAAATGGAGTCATCTCAGTCAACCTCATGTGCTTCTCTAAGTCAACCTGATGTGTTCACAGTCGTGTGAGGTCAAGAGGGTGGAACACGCATTTTGACTCGTTTCCTTTTTTTTCTTTTAATGGAGGTTCAGCCAAAGCTCACTCCCCTAGCGGGGATTTTAACTTTGAAATTGCAACTCTACAAGTGAATTGGCATAGTACTCATGGGACCCTCCATATCTCACACGAGTTAGACTGTCCGAAGGGGACACAAGAGAGAACTGGTTTCAACAGGAATATCATGGTTTTTACACTAGCCTTAGGCGCTCGATTGGCTGGGTGTTTCGCCTCTTGAGGCATTCTAGGCGCTCGATTCGCTGGGTCTTTCTCCTCTTGAGGCGTTCTGACTCGTTCTTGGTGACAAAGGATTGAAAAAGCATTAGTTCTTCATTCGCGATAGTATTCGCCTCACACATAACATCACTACTGACGCATTAGTGCTTCATTCCCGACAGTATTCGCCTTAAACACTTTGAGCACAATGAGTGTACAAAGAGCATTGCATTCTCTCTCTCTCTCTCTCTCTGAGAGAGTAGCCAGGCGCAGATAACAATAGATAGCTTGCAACTGTTCGCACAGACGATTGGTTGGTAGCGCTCATGATCGAGAACTTATGCTGCAGTCTCCCGAGCCTTTCTCGTCATTTGAGTACATGGGTACCGAAGCAACAACACGAGAATGTAGACGATGATCACAAGAGTAATCCCCTTTGATCATCTTCAGCTATGGCGCACAGGTACAACGATTCCCATGGCAGTTGAAGCATTTTATGCCAGCGTGTGTTCGGCGAGGAGGTCTACATAGGCAGCTGAAGCAAAAAAAGTGTGTTGAGGAGGTCTACAGATAAATCATGTGGTGTATCCACCTCAACACGTCCGCACTGGTCTGCCCATTGTTGGATGATACAGAATGGTGTAACAAACGTGAACGTTATGGTTTGCTGTCATCACGAGAGGTAGTTCTTTACCAGGCGATTGCATAGGGGGCCATGGTGACTGTTGTATTGGCAGAGGTTGTTGAACTGCAATAGCGGGCAAGCTTCACTCTTCCGTTGTCGTCGAATGTGCACAGAACATAGTGCATAACTACTCGTCCATTTGGTTCCTCAAAGATGCATTTCTTAGTTCTGCTAATCTTAGCATTGATAACTTCAAGGCACCCAATGTTTGGGAAGGTAAGATGATTAGGCCAATGTGATCCTAATGCTCATCAAATCTCCTCATAATTCTCCATTAACTGATTGTAGAGCTGAAAATAACTTTATTTGATGGAACAAAATGCGCTATAAAATAACATGCAAACCGACATGAAGGTATTGAATAAGAGATATATGAATCATGTGTGATGAGGGGGAAATACTCTAGTGCTTAGAAGCATTCTTGTTGGGAAGACATTGAAATGAAAGGGACGAAAAAAAATGACAATGATAAGCATGTTTAGTGGAGAACGGAGATAGTTCTTAGAAGCACTTTTATTATAAAGGGAGAGAGGGATTAAGGAGAAAAAAATTCATCTATGCTAATGATGAAGATAACAAAATCATAACTCAAAAACAAAATGCTATCAAGAAGTAACCTATGCTTGGATATCATGATGAAATGAAAAAGGACTACTCCTAATCTTTTATTAATCACACATAAAGATTTTGGAATCCAAGAAAAGGCAAGATATGTAGTTATAGGTAGCTTACCATGCCTTTAACAATTTTAGGCTTCCATAAGTGCTCAAGGTCTACATATAGAGTGCTTAGGGCTTATACCAATACTTGTTGACTTCATTCCATTTAAGTATGGACAACTAATGAGCATTCATTTCTTTCCTAAGCTTCAAAGTGCCAAAAAAATCCACAACCACAGAAATGCGGGAATCGGCTCTGCCAAATCTTTGTAGCTTGAATCATGCATTTTTGTGGATGGGGTATTTAAGCTTTTGTAAGCTTAGGAAAGGCTAGATTTGTAGTTGAAGCTAAACCAAGATTTCAATAAGTGTAAGCTTACATTAGTAATAAGGGTTTACATATATACTACCTAGGGTTTATATTAGTACTTGTTGGCCTCATTCTCTTTATATATTGACTATTAATGAGCCTAGAACCCTTGGATAGTCTTCAAAATGCCAAAGAAACCCAAGCCACAAAAATGTGAGATTCAACTCTACAAAATGTTTTCAAGCCTGAATCTCGTGTTTCATGAATGGGGTTATTTTAGCACATAGAAGCCTTGTACAGGCATAGAAATGAATTTTAGAAAGCACTCATTGACATACAAAGTGTGGTGGCTTGCATAAGTGAACATGCTCTACACATATGTTAGTAATAGGCCAAAAGATATTTGCAAAGTTCCACAGTCACAAGAAACATATTTTGCACTACCCAAACCTTACCAAACTCACAATGGATTACACAACATATAAAAAAGAAATATTTATTGATTTAAAAGCTTACTTGAATTCTCACTTGCCTTCAATTTCTCAAAAATTTTCTTTATCCTTTGGAGAGATTGTGGCAACTATTAGGTTAATACATATTTAGAAATTACATTAGGGTCTTGCAATCTAAGAGCCATGGCAATACCTATTTGTCCTAGTACCTTTTCTCTAAAGTTAACTGTGAGAGTAGTTCCAAATAGAGATTTTCTAATCAAACTGACACAATTAGTGCCTTGGGTAATTGTTCACAAACACAAAAATTTTCTCAAGACCTTCAAGAACTAGGTCATGAAGTGCAAATCCTCCTTTGTCAACTTTTTTATGTAGTTTGTCAAAGTTGAGCCATGACCATGAGAAGAACTATCCCCATTGGATCTTGTAGCAAACTTGTCCACTTTAATGGCTTCGTGTTAGAGAAGAAAATGATAAGTTCAAGCTCCAATCTTATTAAGTTAAATTATTCAATTCCTTAATACCACTTAAATCATGAAGCTTGTCTTCTTCTTTGCCTCTTTCAAGGGCATCAAGATCTATCTAGAGTGGGCCATCCCATTTTGCTCTGCTACTAGGGATGTAGGTACTTTATTCTTCATTATTCTATCTCACTTTGCGTTGTACTCTCCTTCCATAGTGTAATCCATCTTTCAAAATATCTCCACACACCATCGCTATGGTGTCTACCATAAAATCAACTAATGGGATAAATTTATTTTCTAGAAGATTATATGTATTATCAAGTGGAACATCTGACATTGTGGAGAAAATACTTAGGCTTCATCAAGACGGAGTCCGAATGCGTTCTCAATATCATGAAGATAAATAAATTCATCTCCATGATGGAGAGAAATTCAATTTCCACCTTTGGTATTGTGGGGTTGAGATTTGATGGTGGAGGCTCTTCCATGCTTGATTTCTCAACCAATTTTTCATCCACACCACTAAAGAACTATCACTGCACTATGCGAGTCTCTTTGGCATTAGTTAATGACCTCTAGTTGAGGATCATTTCTTTCATGAACATATTCCCCTATGATAAGGTTTGGGAGATCCATGGGTATCGGCTCCGGCTCCTCATTGATATAAACATTGTTGTGGAAATGTAAGAAAGGTACCTAATACCCATCCTCTTTTTTTGTTAAGATGTTTTATTAAGGGAACTATTTCCTCCAGCAAGTGCCTTGCATTGTCAACAATTGTCATGAAGCAATTAAGGTGCTTGATAAAAGCTTCATCACCTTTATGAATGTGGAGAAAAAGGTCACACGTGGCCCATATACCCGCATAAGGTGGGATGTCTATCGAATAATGCAAGATGTAGTGCTCAAGAAACTCGATGATTTCCTCGAGCACATCAGAATTAAGTTGGACTATCTTGTCAAAATATGGGACTCTAGATACAAGGTCATACAAGTGTGTTTGACCTTTGTACTGATTTGATTCCAAGAACTCATTGAAGAGTTACCGAAGACATTTGTGTGAAGAGATGGATAGATATGTGCTTGAAGATGAAGTGGTGCTGCAAAATCCTTTATCTACACCAGCCAAATGAACTCCAAGAGTATGTGGTGGGCCCTTTTATCTTGCCAATGGATGTGTTAGACACCCTATGTACCTTGGAAGATCAATCTCAAAAAGATAGATCAAAACAGATGAGTTGGAATTAATTCAGAGGTGGAAAACTTGCTATTTTGATTCATACACCTGTCCAGTGTTTTGAATAATTCTCTAAGCACAACAACAATTAGCTTAATTCCTTTTGGAGAACTCTAAGTAACTTAGAGAGCTAACTTTAAAGAGTAATCTCATCAGAAATAGTGAGCCACACAATGAGAATAAAGTTTAACAAGTTATGACATCATCTCGATTTTCAAGGGCTGCAACAATACTTAGACCAGTGAGTAAAAAAATGATCATAACTCAAGACTCAAATATTCAATGATTATGAAATTTTGTACGCTGATACCAGACAGTACGTTGAATCTAACAAGCTTTGATTCATGCATTTTCATGAAGTACATGCGGAGAACCAGTTTTGACAAGTTGACTAAAAAAAATTGAAAATCTGCAGAGAAGTGAATATGAACAGACAAGGTTGACTTCAACTCAACATAACTGAAGATTACGAACTCCAATAGAAACAAAATTTTGTGAGCATATAGTAGACTCTAAAAGACAACTTTAGAAAGTTAAATGATTGAAAATGATTCACCACGCTGAGCAAAATGATCTCTACAATCGGTTTGAAAAATCAGAGAAGCATAACAGTGAAGAGTAAACTCACACAACCATGAAGATATGAACTTGTATGATCATAAATATGAATGTATATTGATTGTAGAATACAATGAACTTACAGATGCATGTGTGTGCCTTGTATCGGCACTTGATATAGCATATAGCTCAGCTTATGGACGTCTCTAAAAATGCGACTAAACTGCCATGTATATATAGAGAGTTTTGGAGCCAAGATTTGAATTTGAATCTTGCTCACCTAAAAGTAGTTTCCTAACTTTTAGAGATTGATTGATTCTCCAACCTCCAAATCAAGAATTCATGGCTTCTCTCTCTATTCTTATCAAGTGGACTTAACCACTTTTGATTCCTCTTACTTTTACATCAAGTAAATGATCAAACAATTACAAGGGTGAGTTCACAAGTGAACTCTTAGATTTACATACATTGTCTTCTCTTAGAAACTCAAGCCAATACTTAGGCTTGTAATGGATTGGTTCCAACAGCTCCCCCTCAAGCCAAGTATGCTTGAGGTCTTCAATCTTCAAGAATAACCTGCAATCCATTCATAGCCTTGAATTTGCAAAGTTTTGTACCATCCAATGCTTTGGTCAAAATATCTGCACATTGTTGATGAGTGGACACATATGATATCTGAATCTCTTTGATTAGAACCTTTTCTCTTACATAGTGATAATGAACTTCAATGTGTTTAGTCCTTGCATGAAAATAGGGTTAGCAGCTAAATGAATAGAACTCATGTTGTCACCAAAAATAGTTGGAGTTCCAAAATCCAATCCAAGATCTTTGAATAATGTCTTCATCCACATAGCTTCTTGTGTAGCTATGGCAAGACCTCTGTATTCAGCTTCAGTAGCAGAGAGAGCAACTGTGGGTTGCTTCTTGGATGACCATGAAATTAGCTTTGAACCTGGAAAGGTAAGAGAACCTGAAGTGCTCCTTCTATCTTCCTTGAAGCCAGCCCAATCTACATAAGAAAATAGCTTCAACCCTAAATCAGATACATAAGGATAATAAAGTCCTTCATTTATGGTTCCTTTGAGATATTTGAGTATCCTCTTAGCAGCATCCATGTGTGGTTTCCTTGGTGTGTGCATGAATTGACTTAGCACACTCACACTATAGCATATATCTACCCTTGTCAATGTGGCATAGTTGAGACTACCCACAAGGCTTTGATATGGTATGATGTCCTCTATGAGTTCACCTTCATGTGAGCTCAATTTATGGTTGACCTCCATTGGAGTACCTGCAATTTGATAATCCTCCATCTTGAACTTTGCTAACATATCCTTGTATACTTTGAGTAAAAAATAAACCATGATCTTTGTAAACAACTTCCAAACCTAGGAAGTAGGTAAGTGAACCTAAATCACTTATCTTGAATTCTTCTCTCATCTGATCTTTGATCTTCTTCATACCATCTGCATCATTTCCTGTCAATATAATATCATCTACATATACACATAGGTAGATGACCTCATAATTACTCTTTTTAATAAAAAGTGAAGGATCTACCTTGCTTGGTTGAAAACCTTTGTTCTGCAAGAATGAAACAAGTCACAAATTCCAAGCTCTTGGGGCTTGCTTGAGACCATACAATGCTTTGTTAAGTCTTAAAACCAAGTGGTTGTGCCATATATACTTCTTCTGTTATTCAACCATTCAAGAATGCATTCTTTACATCTAGTTGGAGTATCTTCCAATTCTTGGAAGAGCCAATACTAAGCAAAACCCTAATAGTAGGCATCTTTGCCACAAGAGAGAAGGTCTCCTCATAATCAATTCCCTGAGTTTGTGCAAAGCCTTTTGCTACAAGCCTTGCCTTATACCTGTTTATGAAACCATCAAAATTCTTCTTGAGTTTATAGACCTATCTTGAGCCTATTACCTTCATAGATGAAGTCTTGGGCACCAAATCCCAAGTGTTGTTTTCCTCAAGTGCTTCAATTTCTTCCTTCATTGCATGCTTCCATTCTGATTTTGCTTTGGCCTCTTCAAAAGATGATGGCTCCTCTTGATTTATCTCATGTGCTATGTAAATAGAATGTTTAGCTACTAATGAGGTGTCAAACCCATACCTTTCTGGTTTTTTTCTTTCCCTTATAGATCTTCTTAAGCAATGTTGTGATGATTTTGCCTCATGTCCAAGTTCCTGCAATTTCGCTTTACCTTTAGACTTCCATGCTTTGATTTTTTCCATCTGAGTTTCTTCATCATCTTCTGAAGTATCTTGTTCTTCAATCTTTGGTTGATGTTCTCTGGCAAGCTTTGGAAAATCTTCTTTAAGGTCATATGCCAATTTGACCTTCCTGCATGAATCTTCATACCATGAATTGTTCTCATAAAAAGCTACATCTCTGTTTACCAAGAATCCTTTTTTGGTAGGGTTGTATAACATGTAACCCTTTTATTTTTGTCATATCCAATAAATACACACCTTTTTGCCTTTGGATCCATCTTGCCTCTAACCTGTGAAGGAACATGAGCAAAAGCAATACATCCAAAAATTTTACAATGATCTAAGCTAGGTCTTCTTCCATTCCAAGCCTCATATGGAGTCATCCCATCAAGATATTTTGAAGGAAACCTATTAATCAAGTAAGTGGCTGTAGATCCAACCTCAGCCCATAGATAATTAGGCAAATGCTTTTAATTTAACATGGACCTTGTAGCTTCAACAATTTTCCTATTCCTCCTTTCTACCACTCCATTTTGCTCAAGAGTGTATCTTGTAGTTACCTCTCTTTTGATTCATCTTTCTGGAAGAAAAGAATCAAATTCATGGGAGAAGTATTCTCCCCCTCCATCTGACCTTAGCCTTTTTGGTGTTTTACCTGTTTGATTCTCCACAAGAGCCAAACATCTTTTGAAGCATGAAAAAACTTCATCTTTGTGTTTCATAAACAATAGGATAGTCCATCTGCTGCAATCATCAATGAAGGAGACATAATACCTTGATCCAGATATTGAAGCATCCTTGCGAGGTCCCCATACATCTGTATGAACCAACTCCAAGAGATCTCCATGCATATAACCTTTCTTCATGAATGGTAACCTGTGAGACTTTCCAAATTGACATGCATTGCACTTATAAATCATGTGTTTTTTTGACAAGTTAGGGAGTCCAAGTACACTTTGGTCCCTGCAAATTTGCTTTAATGATCTTTCTCCAATATGTGACAATCTATTGTGCCATACCTCTAGTTCTGTGAGTGTTTGATTACCATAGTTGAAGAGAGCTATGTTCCTTGTGTCTTGCAACTCAAAGGTGAAAAATACACCCATTTGTTTTTTCTCCCTTTGCTAGGGTCTTCCACATATGATCCTCCTCTTGTGAACCTGACTTGCAATCCTTTTTCTACTATCTGTCCAACACTTATCAAATTCTTTGTAATGGTAGGGACATAAAGTACCTTACTGAGTAAGTTGATGTTTCCATGAGGTGCTTTGAAATTTCCTATTTTCTCCACAAGATGTCTTGTTTCATCTCCTGTTTGTACCTCATGCTTGTTCCTTGGATCTTCTAAATCTGATAGGAGGGCCACATTTCTTGCCACATGATTTGAACAACCTGAATCTATGTAGAAAACATGCTCATCAGATTTACCTTGTGCATGGCCATATTCAAGATTAATAATGAATCCTCTTTGTTTGAGTCTTCTGTGTAGTTATTGAAGTCTCTCCTTCCTTTGTAGCCTCCTTGATAGTTTGAGTGATTTTAGTTGTTGTAGTTGCCATGATAATTGTTGAACCTTCCTCTTAAGTAGCCATAAATTCCTCTGTTGTATCCTCTGCCTCTTTGATTCCTGGAATTCCTAAAGCAATTTTCAGTTGTATGATTAATTAATCCACATAAGAACATGGGTTGGAGTCTTGGGATCTCCCCCTACCTTGTCTACCTCCTCTTCCTCTACCTCTGCCATGCCTTCCTCTACTTGCATAGTTAGCTTGATATGTTCCTACTTCATCATCCACTTTCTTTGACTTTCCTTTGTTTTCTTTGGACTTGCTTTTATCAGTATATAAAGCTGAAGATTGATTACCTTTAAAGCTTTCTCCATTCTTGATAAGTTTTGCCTCTTGAGTGAGAAATTATCCAATGAGTGTATTGAAATCAGGTACATGCAAATCCATGTACAAATCCATAGCTGTGGTGAATGCTTCCCACTTTTCATCTGCTTTCAATCCATTGATGACTTGCCTTACAATTTGTTCTTCATCTATTACCTCTCCAATGCTTCCCAACTGATCAGCTATGTCCTTGACCTTTGTGACAAAATCAGTCACATTTTGTTTAGGAGCCTTCTTGAGGGTTGTGAAATCTACCCATAGTTGATGCTTCCTAGCTTTGGTACTTGAAGAGAAGAAAGATTCAATTGCATCCCACACTTCTTGAGATGTCTTACAACTTCTAATGTGAGGCAACAAAAACTCTGAGATAGATTTGAGGAGATAAGACCTTGCAAGTGCATCTTTGGAGCACCATGTGCTCAATCTTTCTTGCTCTTCTTGTGTTGGTTGACTTTTGTTCCTGAAACTTGGCATAACTTCATCTCCAGCCACATAACCATATAAACTTCTACCTGGGAGATAAGCTTCCATCCTTAATGACCAAGCTGAGTAATTACCTCTATCTAATCTGTCAATTGATGAAGGAAATCCATTTTCCATCTTTGCTCTAATACCACTTTGAAGAGATGGATAGATATGTGCTTGAAGATGAAGTGGTGTTGCAAAATCCTTGATATACACCAGCCAAATGAACTCCAGGAGTATGTGGTGGGCCCTTTTAGCTTACCATTGGATATGTTAGACACCCTATGTACCTTGGAAGATCAATCTCACAAAGATAGATCAAAACAGATGAGTTGGAATTAATTCAGAGGTGGAAAACTTGCTATTTTGATTCATACACCTATCCAGTGTTTTGAATAATTCTCTGAGCACAATAACAATTAGCTTAATTCCTTTTAGGGAACTCTAATTAACTTAGAGAGATAACTTTCAAGGGGTATCTCATTAGAAAAAGTGAATCACACAATGAGAATGAAGTTTAACAATTTATGACCATCCCGATTTTCATGGGTTGCAATAGTACTTAGACCAGTGAGCAGAAAAATGATCATAATTCAAGATTCAAATATTCAATGATTATGAAATTTTGTACGCTGATAATAGATAATATGTTGAATCATGCAATTTGATGAAGTACACGCGGAGAACCAGCTCTGACAAGACTGAAAAAAAATAAAAAATGTGAAGAGAAGTGAATATGAATAGATAGGGTTGAATTCAACTGAACATAACTGAAGATTGAGAACTTCAATAGCAACGCAGTTCTGTGAGCATATAGTAGACTCTAAAAGAAAACTTTAGCAAGTTAAATCATTGAAAATGATGCACCACACTGAGAGAAATGATCTCTTCAATTTGACTGAAAAATCTGAGAAGCATAACAGTGAAGACTAAACTCACACAACCATGAAGATATGAACTTGTATGATCATAAATATGAATGTATATTGATTGTAGAATACAATGAACTTATAGATGCATGTGTGTGCATTGTATCCACACTTGATATAGCATATAGCTCAGCTGATGGACGCTTTTAAAAGTGCGATTAAACTGCCATGTATATATAGAGAGTTTTGGATTTGTTCCAACAATTTGGATAGGGGTATAGTATGGATTGAAGGCAACCATTGCATGTAAATGCAATGTGATTGCTCTTGTGTGCTTACTCAAGGAGTGCTTCTAGATCTTCTTGGTTACAAAAGTGTGAAATGAGATTATATGACTTGATTTTATAGTAGTTTCATTTTTTTCAAGTGAGTGGTACCCATTTAAAGGTAAAAATAATAGTTGTAGATATAAAAATCATGCACATAACTCCTAAAAAAAATGGCTCATAAAAATGATTGAATAGATTATCATTTAACATGATAAAAAATACCACATCTACATAGTAGAACAAATAGAAATGTTGAAATTCTAAAATTGTAATACTATCATGGACAAAATCAATGATTGGAGAATTTGTACATCATATTGAGATAAAAAAGATTTACAACTTTGATTTCTTGCATGTGCATAATATTGTGGAAGAGGAAGGATTATAAGAATGAAAAATGGGTTATATGTACACTCTAGTACTCTAATAGTCTGTGATCTATGACAATGAAAGTTGAGTTCCATCTACACTCGAGTCAAGAGTGACTTTAATTTTATCCCCCAACCTCTTACCGATCTATAGATAGATAAAAAATTTTAAATATCTTATTTGAATATAATAATCTGTATAAATAAAATAAAAAGTACCATAATTTTTTTACCTTATGCCCTTGTATTCTAAACTTGGATTGATGGAGATCCTCAAATCCCATTATTATGAGATGTTTTCTCATATTGGCAAGGGTCCAATGATGATTTACTAAAATGACTTCCATTTCATTGTTGGGAAAATTTATCTTAATTTCAAATGAAATTAAACAGCCCTTAGAACTTTGTAATGGTATCCATTCACCAAGTTTACACATCCACGGATCATAATAGAATCTAATGTACAATGAAGTATGTTGTTTCAAATATCAAAAGCCTATGCTTGTTGCACCAATTTTACAAAGGTATATAACCCCTTTGGTGCATCCTTCTACAAGTCCCCAATTTTCACCTAATAAACCCTGCACTTGCTCATATGTGATATCTTTACATGTGAACATTGTCAAAGTCTCTAGAATTGTGAATATCTAAAATAAATGTACAAAACAATGAATAGGAACATGCCAATGTAATCATATAGATCTACAAACTCTTGTGAATTTCAAAGTGTTGTGTATATCCATCACCATATTATGCTTCAAAGATCTGAAGGACCATCTATTAGTTTGTGCCAATTCAATCTTGAAAAGAGAATCTACCTTAATATCTCTAACCTGCCAAAATCATTTGATGAAGAGGGTACAACATATGCATGTGTGTAAAAGAAAACTCTCTCGTGTAAACGTTGAGAAGGAGGGACTTATGGAAAGACTAGTGATCCAACACCTACATGCAATGCTTGGAAAGTACTTATAAGACTATGAAGTGGTTGATCCTCCACTAAGGTAGAAGGAAATATGTCTCCAACAAAAAAACACATATTAATAGGGTATATAAAGAAATTAGAATATGAATCAATCAATACTAAAGATTACTACTTACAATTGATAAGATATCTTATTTGTTTTTGAGTTCTCCAATTTCATGCTTAAAATTGTAAAAAGATGTTGTACAATGGAAACAATCCCACTATTTTTGAGATTTTTGAAGCTTGATAACTTTCCTTTCCAATGAAGATCCTAGTTTCCACAATCCCTTACACGATGAGAGCCAAGACCATAGGGTTGCATGTACACCCATGCACCCTTGCAAAACTCATTTCCTAATCAATGTCCTACATCCTTGATATTGTGACACATTAACACAATAACCTCACCCTTTGGACACCTATAAGCTTTAGGTGTCTCCATTGGACTTCAGGCTATGGAAGTGACATTACGAACTCAAAGCAAAAGATGCAAAGAGAAAGAATTGCAGACACAGGAGCTTCTATGGTGTGCTAGGGAGAGAAACTAGTGGAAAGAGATGACTTTTTGAGACCTATGTATGCAAGTCTGATGTTTAGGAGGTAAAATGTTGTAGTTTAAGTTATTTTTGAAAA
Source organism: Ceratopteris richardii (assembly GCA_020310875.1). Lineage (NCBI taxonomy): Eukaryota > Viridiplantae > Streptophyta > Polypodiopsida > Polypodiales > Pteridaceae > Ceratopteris > Ceratopteris richardii. Next base: position 15,111,334 of record CM035422.1, read on the forward strand.
AGTTACTTTTTTTCAGGTCAGCACATGCACAAATTTTGGTTTAAGAGTCAAAAATAGAAAATCTAATCCTAGAAAGGTTGTGGGGCCATTGAATGGTGTTGTCATGAGTTTTTAACCTTTTTGAAACTTTTGAATTTTTGAGCCAAGGGTAGTTATTGTCACGAGGAAGGCGATAAGGAAGAGAGCTCACACACACACACTCACTCTCAAGGAGAAGCACACACATAGATTGAGGCAAGGAAGAATGATCTTCTTCTTCTTCTATTACATAAAAAGGAATGTACAAGAATGACCTAAAAAAACAAGAATACAAGTGCAATATATAAAGATCAGTACATAAGGAAAAACCTAATGTCCGTGAATGAGTGAGTTGGCAAGGAACAAATGTGCCATCACTCTCGGTAGATAAATCTAATAAAGCTCAATGAAGTATCCCTGACATATATCGGTGCGACCACTATACATGTCAGCGAAATGAAAAACTGGTATGTGTCATCCTGGATCATCACATGTTGAGCTTGATATCGCAACACTCCCCCTCAAGCTCAACACCATATCCTGTAATCCAAGCATCTCCCGAAACTTCTTCAACTTCTCATCTTCAAGTGCTTTGGTGAAAACATCAGCAACCTACTCATCTGTTCTCACATAAATAAGATCAATATCATTTGCTAATACCTTCTCTCTAATGAAGTGATAATGTACCTCGATATGCTTTATTCTAGCATGGAAAACAGGCTAACTGTATGTTGCTAAGATTATTAGAATAAATAATGATAGGCTTTCCCACTTCCACACCTAAATCTGCAAGTAACATTTCTAGCCATGATGCCTCACATGTTGCCATTGCAGCACCTCTATACTCAGCCTCTATACTCAACAAAGCAACAGTGGGTTGCTTCTTGCTGCTCCATGTAACAGTTGCACTCCCAAGTGAGAATAAAAAACCACTAGTAGATCTTCTATCTGGAATGCTACCAGCCCAATCTGCATCGGTGTATCCATAAGCCTACAAATCTACACCAGCTTCATAAAACAATGCATAATCCAAAGTAACATTCACATAACATAGAGTGCACTGAAAAGCATCCAAATGTGGCTTCCTGGGAACCTGCATAAACTGACTTTCAAGTCCAATACTGTAGCTAAGATTAGGCCTTGTAATTGTGAGATATATCAAGCTTCCCACAATTTTCCTATACATAGTAGCATTTTCCAATGGTTCACCTAACATAGTATCTAACTTCAAATTCTGATCTAATGGCATAGAAATTGGCTTACAATGAGCCATACCATACTTTTGCAACATATTCAAGGCATATTGCCTTTGTGACATCCATATACCTGTTTCTATATGAATAAACTCAATGCCCAAGAAATAACGTAGCACACCAAGATCTTTCATGTTGAATTCCTGCATAAAAAGTTGCTTTATCTCTTTGATGCTTTCTTCATTATCACCACCTACAATCAGGTCATCAACATAAATAGCCACAATCGTGATGCCATAATCAGCCTTCCTTGCATATAGTGAATGATCTGTATCACATATAGAAAATGCAATGATGGTCAAGTAATCAGCAATCCTTGCATGCCATGCATGCAGAGCTTGCTTCAGCCCACACAAAGCCTTTTGCAACCTGCAAACATATTCTGGATGCTTGGAATCTTCATATCCTTGTGGCTGGTCCATATATACTTCTTCTTGTAACTCACCATGTAGGAAAGCATTCTTCACATCCATCTAATGCAAAGTCCATCCTTTTGATGTAGCTAATGCAATAAGTGTTCTGATAGTAGACATCTTAGCTACAGAGCTGAATGTTTCCTCATAATCAATGCCATATGTGTGTGCATATCCTTTACCTACCAATCATGCGTTATACCTGCTTATGATACCATCAACATTATGGTTTACCTTGTAAACCCACTTGCAACTATGGGTTTCTTTCCTTGTGGCAATGGAACCAGCTTCCATGTATCATTCCCATAAAGTGCAGCCATCTCCTCATCCATAGCTTTTTCCCAATCTACATGTCCAATTGCATCTTCAAAGCAAGAAGTTTCAACATCTTGTATTATCTTTGTCATGTAGGCACAATGACGAGCTATGTAACTATCATATGTCAATCGTTGCACTGAATTCCGCATCCTCCCAGATCTTCTTGGTCTGGGGTCACTTCTCCTTGTATCATCTGCATATGCCTTTCTTACTCCTGGAGTCTTCATAGAGGGCAATCCAAGTTCCTCATCAAGACTCTTTTCTGAACCATTTGAATCTCCATCAATGTCTTCAAAACCTGCACATGTTTTATGACCTGTAGAAAGCTTTTCTTTACCTTTCTTGGATGTATCTCATGAATTTGTTGGACTGAAATTTCCATGCAATCTTCCACTCCATGGATTTGAGTTGGAACTATTGCTTGGTGATGCATCCTGTCCACTCAAAACTTGAGATTATGCACTTGATTTTTCAACATTTTCTTTGTCATTTGGTTCAAGATTCAGTCCTTCTTTGGCATCTGCATAGAAGCTTGACATTTCATCAAATACCACATCTCTCCTCACCTTTACCTGTCGTGTGAGTGGTTTATAACATTTATATCCCCTTTGCTCAAGGGAGTATCCAATGAAGACACACTTTTCTGCTTTTGGATCAAGATTCATCCTCAATTCATTTGGGACATGTACATATGCAATATAGCCAAAAACTTTTAGATGTGATAAGTTTGGCTTTTTACCTGTAAACTTCTCTTCAAGTGTAACTTGATGTACAACAATAGTTGGAGTTCTGTTCATGATGTATACAGTAGTATGCACAACTTCTGCCCAATAACAATGAGGCATATTCTTCTCAACCATCAAGGCTCTTGCTATTTCTACAAGATGTCTATTTTTGCATTCATCAATGCCATTCTGTTGTGGTGTGTACTTGCATGAAAACTGATGCCGAATTGCATGATTTTTTAGAAAATTACTGAACTCATTTGACATGTATTCACCTCCTCCATCAGATCTTAATGTCTGAATGTACTTCCCTATCTCCTTTTCCACCATATCTTTAAAACTCTGGAAGTGAGTGAACAACTCGCTCTTCTCTTTCATGAAATATACCCATACTTTGCGTGTATGGTCATCAATGAAAGTAACGTAAAACTTGCAACCGCCCATAGATGTGGTCTTTGCTAGACCCCAAATATCTGTATGTACTACTTCTAGTACATTCTCACTAACATGCTTGTCATGTGGAAATGATTCTCTTGGCGGTTTACCAAATTGACATGATGTACATACCTTTTGCATTTCTGCAACTTTGAAATTTGGTAGTCCATGGACAATCTCCTTTGACTGCATCAATTTCAGCCTTTGCAAGTTTGCATGTCCAATCCGTTTGTGCCACATCTCTATATCTGCAATAACTCGTGCACCTTTTGTAAACATGGCTGCATTCATTTCAGGAATCTTCACATTTAAGGTGGACATCCTACCCACTTTGTTTCCTTTGGCAACCAATCGTCCATCCTGCTTGTACTCTTCTACATACAATCCATCAGCATTGAGCCTGACTTGTAATCCCTGGTCAACCATTTGTCCAACAAAAACCAGATTCTTTGTTATATTTGGAACATGTAGCACATCAACAAGATGTTTTACCTTTGCATCCTCCATCGATAGTGCTATGTTTCCTGTATGCTCAATAGGATGTGATGTGTCATCACCTGTTTCAACATATCCAGGAACTGGCAACTTTTGCAAAGTATTAAACCATTCCGCATGACTGGTCATGTGATTTGAAGCACCAGAATCAACATATCAGACATTATCATTTGATTTTGAAACACCAGCAAACATCGTATTCATCATGTGATATTGAACCATGGACAACTTCTCAGAAACATCTGCACTTGTGGATGCATAGTTATTCTGCTACCTTCTATTTTTTTGATTCTTCAACCTGCAATCACATTCAAAGTGTCCATGTTTACCATAGTTCCAACATCCTTTACTGTCATTACCTGAATGATTTCTTTGGAAATTTTTGCGACCTCTTTGGCTCCCCCTGCCTTGAAACTCTCCTCTTCCTCCCGCATGATTTTGTTGTTGACTTTGTTCTTGGTTACTATTTCCTCTTCCACTTCCAAAACCTCTACCTCTTCCTCTACTAGAGTAGAATACCTGCTCATAACTAGATTTTCCTTAGGAGTTTGAATCCTCACCAAGATTCTTTTCTTCAATAATCAGCATAGATACCAAATAAGCAAAATTCAGAATATTTTCCCTGGTCTATATAGAAGTTTTGAACTGCTTATATGCAGCTCCGAAACCACAAAGACACACTTCCACCTTATCATCATCATCTACATTCATGCCAATAGATGCAAGTGACTCACATATGCTTTTTATTTTCAAGGTGTAGTCACTTACCGACATGCTCTTCTTCTCCAATGTATGCAGCTCGTTCTTGGGTTGCAATTTTTGCACCTTTGTATTGGTCTCATACAATGTGACCAAACCCAAGCCTCTTTTGGAGTCTTGGCATCCTGTATGTGTCCAATCATGATATCCTATATGCTAATAGATAGCCAGTACATTACCTTTTGTGCTCCTTGATTCCATTCGTCATATGCTCTTAACTGATCTACAGTCTGATTCCTTTCTGGTAACTGCAGAGCATTTTCATTCTCTTCCTTTGATGTACTTCCAGTAGCCTTTTCCAATCAGGAAAGTCGTCATTTTGAATCTCCAAGCATGGAAGTTGTTCTTGTCTAGCTTATCGCTCATAAGCTGACTCATTCCATCTGCGTTTGCCTTTCTGCAATAATTCACAACACTACAAAACACTACAAGTAGCCCTTCTTCTTGAACATTGTCGCACTATGACGTGATAGTTCGATCTAAAAAAAACACAGTTTTTGTGTATCAACAATACACGGAATTGCTTGAAATTCTAGATTTGGAAATATATGAGTGTTTCCAAACACAATGCAACTTACAGTTTCTGAAACTGACCTAGTTTTTCTGCAAGCCCCACCTTGCAAGCTCAAAACGGAGGTCGAGATGGCTCCAAAACTTCACGTCGATTTTCGTAGCAAACAGAGGTCATTAGTGAATTGTGTTTTCTCCACGCCTTGTTGTGTACTCTTCATAGTCGCCTTCTCCACGAGCTCTCTACAGCCACACTGGCTCTAATACCATGTCACGAGGAAGGAGATAAGGAAGAGAGCTCACACACACACTCTCACTCTCAAGGAGAAGCACACACATAGATTGAGGCAAGGAAGAATGATCTTCTTCTTCTTCTATTACATAAAAAGGAATGTACAAGAATGACCTAAAAAAACAAGAATACAACAAGTGCAATATATAAAGATCAGTACATAAGGAAAAACCTAATGTCCGCAAATGAGTGAGCTGGCAAGGAACAAATGTGCCATCACTCTCGGTAGATAAATCTAATAAAGCTCAATGAAGTATCCATGGCATATACCGGCGTGACCACTATACATGTCAGAGAAATGAAAAATTGGTACGTGTCATCCTGGATCATCACATGTTGAGCTTGATATCTCAACAGTTATGAGATTCCTTTCTCTCTCTAGAGGCCAAACTTGAACATAAGGGAATCATGTTACCTCTTCCCCCTTCACCTTAATAATTTATAGGCTATAGACTTTGTCAACCACCCGCTTCTGATTGGTCCATCATTAATCACTCATTTATCCAAAAGGCCTATGCAGGGTTTATTTTTTCCCTGATGTATCACACAAGAGGTCAAGGATCTGATTATCATGTTTTGGACAATAGAGAGCAGGGTCTCACCAAATAAGAAGGATTAATGTAGGACCTGACTTGGCAGAAATCAATATTTTAAACACCATATTCACCTTCATGATGTATCTCAGGTTATCCTATTTTTAGTTTTCAGTTTGCGGTTTAGACAAGTAGACATAGTGAAAAGTTAGTTAGTAATATCCAACTAAACGTAAGCCAACTTATATAACTTTAACTAGTAACAAGCTAGTTAGTAATAGCTACAATGGTAACAAGCTAATAGTTAATTGTAGAATTTATGCATACCCATATATATTCGAGTAGTACTAGGTGTGGTTGCACATAAGCATTGGCCTGTCTATCACATGGATGCCAAATTAGTGTTCCTAAATGGAGACCTCAAGGAGGAGGTATATGTGTCTCAACCACCAGGGTTTGAGGCTTCCTATTTAGAGAACAAGGTATGTAAGCTGAAGAAGGCATTATATGGGTTGAAACAAGCCCCTAAAACATGATACCAGCAGATAGATAAGTATCTCTTGGATCTAGGTTTCAAAACATGTGCTTATGATGCTAAGCTGTATGTTCCAAAGAGAGGAGGGAAGACAATTGTACTTGTACTCTATGTAAATGACCTTGTGATTACAGAAAATGATGATCCTCTTCTTCAACAAACGAAAGATCTCTAAGTTCAAAATTTGGAATGATGAAGTTGGGCTTAACACATTATTGATAAGGCCTTGAAGTTTGGTTGGAACCATGGAAGATTTTCATCTCTCAACAAAAGTATGCAAGACAAATATTGAAGGCATTCGACATGGATGATTGCAAGGAAATTTCTACACATATGGAGGTCAACACAAAATTATCTATTGAAGATACTTCACCTCCAGTGGATATTGGAAGATAGAGGAAACTAGTTTGAAGCCTCATCTACTTGTGCAATAGTAAACTAGATATCTCTTATGTTCTTGGACTGGTAAGTAGGTTCTCTAATAAGCCTTGCAAAACTCATTGGAAGGCAAGCATGCAGATACTCATGTATGTGAAAGGAACCACTGATTATGGTATTCTTCATGAAGAAGGATAATCTCTAGTTGGATATTTCTAACTTATATTGGGCAGGAGATATTGATATGAGAAAATCAATTTCTAGATATTGCTTTTCTTTAGGATTAGTGATTTTATCTTGGATTAGTAAGAAACAACTAGCTATACAATTATCTTTTACTTAAGCTGAGCATGAAGCTACATGTGTTGCAACATGTGAAGCAATATGGTTGAGAAGGATCCTATGGCATATACGAATACAAGGATAGGAAGTAGCATAGTTGAAGTGTGACAACCGAATTTGCATGGCCATCGCCAAGAATCCTTTTTTCCACGTACGTACCAAGAAAACACACACACACACACACACATATATACATATATATATATATATATATATATATATATATATATATATATATATATATATATATATATATATATATATATATATATATATATATATATATATATATATATATGCACACACATACACATACTTAGAACTCTACATATGTAATATATATATATATATATATATATATATATATATATATATATATATATATATATATATGCACACACATACACAGACTTAGAACTCTACATATGTGTTGTATATATATATACAACACATATGTAGAGTTCTAAGTTTGTGTATGTGTGTGCATACACACACAAATATATACACATACATACATATATACACACACACACACACACACATATATATATATATATATATATATATATATATATATATATATATATATATATATATATATATATATATATATATATGTGTGTGTGTGTGTGTGTGTGTGTGTGTGTGTTTGCTTGGTATGTGCATGGAAAAAAGGATTCTTGGCGATGGCCATGCAAATTTGGTTGTCACACTTCAACTATGCTACTTCCTATCCTTGTATTCCTATATGCCATATGATCCTTTTCAACCATATTGCTTCACATGTTGCAACACATGTAGCTTTATATTCAGCTTAAGTAAAAGATAATGGTATAGCTAGTTGCTTCTTACTAATCCAAGATAAAATCACTAATCCTAAAGAAAAGCAATATCTAGAAATTGATTTTCTCATATCAATATCTCCTACCCAATATAAGTTAGAAATATCCAACTAGAGATGATCCTTTTCACAAAGAATACCATAATGAGTGGTTCCTTTCACATACATGAGTATTTGCATGCTTGCCTTCCAATGAGTTTTGTAAGGCTTATTAGAGAACCTACTTACCAGTCCAAGAACATAAGAGATATCTAGTTTACTATTGCACAAGTAGATGAGGCTTCAAACTAGTTTCCTCTATCTTCCAATATCCACTGGAGGTGAAGTATCTTCAATAGATAACTTTGTGTTGACCTCCATATGTGTAGAAATTTCCTTGCAATCATCCATGTCGAATGCCTTCAATATTTGTCTTGCATACTTTTGTTGAGAGATGAAAATCTTCCATGGTTCCAACCAAACTTCAAGGCCTAATCAATAATGTGTTAAGCCCAACTCTATCATTCCAAATTTTGAACTTAGGGATCTTTCATTTGTTTCTGTAATCACAAGGTCATTTACATAGAGTACAAGTACAATTGTCTTCCCTCCTCTCTTTACAACATACAACTTAGCATCATACGCACATGTTTTGAAACCTAGATCCAAGAGATACTTATCTATCTGCTGATATCATGCTTTAGGGGTTTGTTTCAACCCATATAATGCCTTCTTCAGCTTACATACCTTGTTCTCTAAATAGGGAGCTGCAAACCCTGGTGGTTGAGACACATATACCTCCTCCTTGAGGTCTCCATTTAGGAACACTGATTTGGCATCCATGTGATAGACAGGCCAATGCTTATGTGGAGCCACACCTAGTACTACTCGAATAGTAGTCATCCTTATAGTCGGGGCAAATGATTGAAAAAAGTCAATTCAATGCCTTCAACTTGTGATTAGCCCTGTGCAACAAGTCTTGCTTTATACTTTTCCATAGTACCATCAGCCTTGTACTTTAGCTTCCAGAACTACTTGGTGCCAATGACTTTTTGCTTAGGGAGTCGATCCTCTAGCTCCCAAGTTCGATTCTTCATGATATTGTTGTATTTTGTTTGCATGGCAGCCTCCAATTCAGATCGTGGAGTGCCTCTTCCACATTGCTTGGTTCCTTTGCTTGTTCTTGAAAGAGATTAGCCATCAAAGCCGTGTTTACAATATGGGTATTTGTCCATCTTTGTTCCTCTATTCTCTATGATCACCTCGGTCCATCTCCAACCTATTCTAGTGACTGGGGGTGGGATTTGTAGAATCATAGAGCTACCTCTCCCAACGTGGCAATGGCATTTCCACTTTGGTGATGACAAGTTGGTGATTTTCAGACTCATCATCTAAAGATGGTGTTTCCTTCTCCTATGTAGAAGGGATAGCTCTTGGGCCATGTTCATCGTGGATTGCCCCTTCACCTCATGATCAAGTGGAGCTCTCATTTCCTCCTCCACTGCATGTGGTTGCTCCTTAATCACCACATCACGACTCACCATGATCTTCTTAGCCTTAGGGTCATAAAGCTTATAAGCCTTCTTATCTTTATTGTAGCCTAAGAAGATACATTTGATGCTTTTTGTTTGAAACTCGTTTCTCTCCCTATCTAGAACATGTACATAACATTCACTTCCAAATACTTGGAAATGGGAAACAGAAGGATTTTTACTAGTGTAGTCTTCTTGTGGAGTCTTTCCATCAAGTGCCTTAGTGTAGCTTCGATTCAAGATGTAGATAGCAATGTTGATAGCCTCTACTGTAAATTGGTTAGGCAAACCCTTTCCCTTCAACTTGCACATTCCCATCTCCATGATGGTTCGAATTCAATGTTCTGCAACCATTCTATTGAGGGCTATGTTCCACTATGATTTGATGCTTGATTCCTTTACTCTTGATGAAATATTGAAACTCTATTGATGTGAACTCACCAGCACCATCTATTCTAAATTTCTCCATCGTCTTCCCTATTTCAATGCCAAAAATCTCAAGCCACTCTTTAAACTTTCCAAAAGATTGAGCCTTACCACGAAGGAAGTACACCCACATCTTCTTTCTATAGTCGTCGACAAGTTACATGAAGTAGGAAGATCCCCCAAAGCATGTGTAGGCATTTTTCCACACAAATCAACATGCACCAACTCTAGAGGATAGCTTGCCATGTTCTAGCTCTTTTGTGGAAATGCCTTCCTTTGTTGCTTGCCCATCATGCAAGCTTCACATGGTTCCTTCATTTTGTTGGAATTTGGGGCCCCAGGATCGTTCCAATACTAAAACCTTTTGAGCATACACACTTAATTAATTAAGATGATAAGTGAGAGATAGAAAGAAAGATCTTGAGACAAGAATAGGGAACGTAAAGTGGATGCTTACTCACTAAAAAATAGATGTCCAAATTACAACATGGGAGTACTACTCAACCATATAAAGTGGTGCACTCACTAATGGAAGAATATCCAAGAAGATGATGATACAAAATTTAGATTAACTTGAAATAATCTAAGTGTGTGAAGATAGTGAGCAACGAGGCTAACCTTATTCTCACAAAATAGTGTAACAAAATTGTAAATTAAACAACCCTAATTTTGAGATTAGGGTAGAGAAACTCTAAAAACAAAATATAAGGTTAACTCACAAAAGATAGTTACCACCACCTTGTAGAAGACTTCTTGCTCCAAGAGAGTAGCCTCTCCTTCACCAAATCTTCACCTCCAAAGCTTCACAACACCAAGAGCTGGCTTGTGATCTTTGAGTGATCACCTCCACCAAGTGTGAGACTCCTCCTTGATCTCCTTGAGAGGATTGCTTGATGAGTGATGCTTGAACAATGAGCAAAGCTCTCTTTATATAGTCTTTGAAGTAGCCTTCAAAAGCGAATATGAAAAGCATGATCGCTTAATAAAGCAATATGATTGTTAACGTAAAAAACTCAGAAAAATCCATCGCAAAAATGGCATCTCCAGCGTTTACCTTTTTTTAATCATTCCTTTATCAAAAAAACAAATGTATCATTGCGCTATTGCGGATGGGATTTGAACATGGACGGGTGCTTTAGAAGAGTATTGTTTTGTCCACATCGCCTGACATGGCTTGTTGAAGACGTACACAACATAATTATATGTGTTGTAGGTACTGAGGATTTTTTTGGACAAGTGTGGACATTGTTTCCAACAATCCCTCCTTCAATGTCACAATGGTACAAGCTTCAATAACCTGCAGATCTTCTCACGACTATCTCTAGTCAATGCTTTGGTAAAAATATCTGCAACATTCTCACTAGAAGGAACATAGACTAGCTCAATATGCTTCTTAGCTATCTACTTTCGAATATAGTGGTAATGTACCTCTATATGCTTTTTCCTTGCATGATGCACTGGATTCTTTGCTATAGCTATAGCACTCTGGCTATCTGAAAATATCTGAATGGGCTCATGTACTCTCACATCAAGATAACTCAAAATCTTCTTCAACCATACTGACTCTAGAGTAGTTGTAAATGCTGCACGATATTCAGCTTCACACGATGAAGTGGCAATAGTGGGTTGTCTCTTCGAAAGTCATGAGATAAGACAATCTTCAAGATAAAAACAAAATCCACTAGTACTTTTTCTTGTGTCTCTATCGCCTGCCCAATCAGAATCTAAAAATCCTTTTAGTAACAAATGTGTAGATTTCGAAAATACCATAGCATAATTTGAAGTTCCCTTGAAATATCAAAAGAGCCGCTTTATTGCTTTCCAATGTAACATTGTGGGATTTTGCATGAACCTTGATACTTGAGAAACGGCAAATTGTATATCAGGATGTGTATTACAAAGATATATCAAGAAACCAACTACTTGACTATATAGAGTAGCATCAAATGGCTCTACATATGCTACCATTTGTAAAGACATGTTCTGATCCATAGGTGTTTGCATAGGTTTAGAATCACCCATCTGAAACCTTTCCAAAAGTTTCTCAATGTACTTCTGTTGTGTCATGTAGATACAATCATCTTGAAACAGAAATTGAATCCCAAGATAATAATGCAATATTCCCAAATCATTCACATCAAATGTTTGCTTCAATTGTTCTTCGAATATCTGCAAATCTTCATCTCTAGAACTTGACTATAATATCATCCACATAAATGATTGTTATAATCATCATACCTGTTTCAACTTTAACATAAAGAGTTGGAGCCGCATCTGAGTTATGGAAACCAATGGATAAAAGATATGTATGTATCTTTTCATACCATGCTCTAGGTGCCTGTTTTAAACCATACAAAGCTTTTATAAGCTTACACACTAAGTGTTCTTTACCTGTCTCTTCAAAACCTTCTGGGTGCTGAATATACACATCCTCGTGTAAATCACCATTTAGAAAAGTTGTCTTAATGTCAAGTTGATATATATGCCAACCAAAATGTGCTGCTAAAGCAAGTATTGACCTAATAATAGTCATCCTAGACGTAGGAGCAAATGTCTCATCATAATCAATACCTTTTTGTTGTGCATATCCTTTGACAACCAACCTGGCCTTGTATCTATCAATAGTACCATCTGCTTTCCTTTTGATTTTGAAGATCCATTTTACACCTATAGCCTTCTTTCCCTCTGGTAACTCTCATAGCTGCCAAGTTTGATTCTTATGAATATAATAATTCTCTTCTTGCATAGCTTTCCTCCAAATCGGAATGTTAATTGCATCTTTAACACATGGAGGTTCATCTTCAACTGTCGTAAAAGCCCAAATATCATGAATCTCAAAGTCTTCAAGAAAACTTACATTATCTCTTTGTTGTTGTTGTCTAGTATAACTTCTTTTTCTTATATGATCTTTTTGTTGTTGTCTAGTCTAAAATCCTTGTTCTTCCTGTAAAAGTCTTTATACCACTATCTTTCCAAGTCTGATATAAACAAGTAAGTGTATCCTTAAATAGTGGTGAAACTCTTTCTGAACTTTCAGCTTCCACAGGTTCTAGAACTTGTCCTGCCGAGGTACTAGGGCTTTCTAGAACTCTAACTTCTTCCAATTATGGAATCAAAGTCTCTTGTGGAATTGACTCTTTAGAAGGTTGTGAAATTCCTCTTTCTTCAACTCTTTCTTGAATCCTAGGAATTTTAAGTCCCTCCTGATATGGCTGAACATGTACATCCAGGATCTTTCTAAAAAATCCATAGTCATTTTCACTAATGAACTCTCGAATTTCTACTTCTTTATCATAAACCTTATTTTCAGCAATATAAGCATTACGTGAAAGAATAACTTCACCTTTATCTAGAACATAAAACCCATATCGTTTACTCTCAACAGGATATCCAATAAAAACAGCTTTCTTTGCCTTTACATCTAGTTTGCCTCGGTCCTTTTTCTCAACATGTACATAAGAAAGTGATCTAAACACTCTAAAGTAACTCACATTAGGTTTTCTACCATAATAAGCTTCATAAGGTGTGATTACCTTTAAAGCTTTTGTAGATGACCTATTCAAAATGTGATTAGTTGTATGTACTACATCAAAGCAGAGTTTTGGTGAAAGCTTCCTTGACACCATCATGCTCTGCATCATTTCAACAAGTACTCTATTCTTTCTTTCTGCAACACCATTCTGTTGAGGAGTATAAGTAATAGTAAGGTGTTGAGTAATACCTTTCTCATAAAGAAATGTCTGGAACTCTTTTGACAAGTATTCTCCACCTCTATCACTTGTGAGAATCTGGATTGTTTCCCGACTTTCATTTTCAACCATAGCTACAAACTTCTTGAACATAGGAAAGACTTCGGACTTCAAATTAAGACCATAGATCCATGAATATCTTGTAAGATCAACAACAAATAGAACAAAATACTTGAATCCTTGAATAGAGTCAACTCTCATAGGTCCATTCACATCTGAATGAATAATGTGCATTTTTTTGGTGGCTATAATATGACCATGTTTCTTGAAAGGTAGTTTATGCATCTTACCTTCAAGACAACCTTCACATATATCTAAATCATTTGGTAGCTTGAATGAGGGTAAACTCTCAACCATACCTCTATCTTTGATACTCTTGAGAGCTCCAAAACTAATATGTCCAAATCTCTCATGCCATAGCTTCATATCTTCCACCGATGATGAAGATGTGATCGCATATGCGTGACTGATTTTTGACAAAACAAAGATCCCTCCTCTATGCTCACCTTGTAAAATACACTTCTCTTCTTTGTGTGATAAGATCTTACAAAGATCAACTTTAAAACCATCACCTAAAAATGCAGATATAGATAGCAAATTCTTCTTCATTTCAGGGACATATAGAAAATCTGAAATCTGAAAATTACCACCTTCTCTTGACTTTAGGGTTACTGTACCTATTCCCACAACATCCAAACCATTGCCATCTGCAATAGTAACTCTTCTACCTGAAGAATAGGAAAGAGAAGAAAACACATCTCTGCAACCTGTCATATGTTTTGTAGCACCTGAGTCAAATATACAAGGACTTGTTGAAAGAACTTGTAAAGCTGCCTGATCAAAAAATACTTCCTCAATGGTGATACAGGCATAAGAATCACCTTGAGATTTCCCTTTTTTATCATCTTCTGCAACATTACTTGATGCCTTTTTCTTTTCTGCTCCAATTCTTTTATAACATGCTGACTTAAAATGTCCAGGTTTCTTGCAGTAAAAACATATTACTTCCTTCTTCTTAGAAGACCTCTCTTTAGATGTAGTAGAAACAGAATCTGAAGTAGAAGGTGAGAGGTACCTACTTTCCTTCTTGGATTGCTTTTCCTTCTTATCCTTCTTCTTCTTCTTTTTACCCTTTGATGAAGATGAAAGTGCTTCTTCATTCTCTTCCATTCCCTTCAACTGATCTTCATCTTGAAGTAACAAGAACTCTAGCTCTTCAAATGTAACCTCTCTATCTCTTGTGGTAAGGGTAAGAGTTGTTATGAAAGACCGATATGAGATAGGAAGTGAATTAATCAGCTTATTTACCATTTCTTCATCTGATATCTCAACTCCTATATTAAGAAGTTGATCTCTCAAGTCAACGAGTCTCGTAATGTGGGTTTGAATTGAATCACCAGCCTTCATCCTTGTATTTCCTAGTTGTCTCCTCAAGTGAGCTTTCGTAGCAGGATTTCTACTCTGAAAAAGATTCTCAAGCTTCAACCAAGCTTGTCTAGAACTTCTGCAAGATCTGATCTGTGGTAGAATATGCTTTTTAACACTCATTGCTATGAATGAAAGTGCCAAAGCATCTCTAGCATCCCACCTTGCCTGATCTTCAGTAGGAGGAACTATAGGTAAAGACCTACCTGTGACTCTGGATGTCGAAGTGGTTACCTCTTCTTCAGTTGGTTCTGTAATAGTAATTCCAGTACCTCTTGAAGCTATTGTGGCTCCTTCTTCGCCTTCTCGTCTGGGTCTTGTTAAGGATCCATTGACAACACTCCATAAATCCTGTCACAAAAATATTCATCATCATGAAACTCCACATGGGATAATTAGAAGATCCATCCAACTTGGCTTCAATCTCAATTCTAATCTCACTCATCTTAACTAAGTGTGTATGTCAATTATGCTCTGATACCAAGTGTTGGAATTTGGGGCCCCAGGATCGTTCTAATACTAAAACCTTTTGAGCATACACACTTAATTAATTAAGATGATAAGTGAGAGATAGAAACAAAGATCTTGAGACAAGAATAGGGAACGTAAGCTGGATGCTTACTCACCAAAAAATAGATGTCCAAATTACAACATGGGAGTACTACTCAACCATATAAAGTGGTGCACTCACTAATGGAAGAATATCCAAGAAGATGATGATACAAAATTTAGATTATGTTGAAATAATCTAAGTGTGTGAAGTGAATGAGCAACGAAGCTAACCTTATTCTCACAAAATAGTGGAACAAAACTGTAAATTAGCCAACCCTAATTTTGCTTGACCAATTTATAGTGAAAAGAGCTTTTGACTTCTTGTCTTTAGATTCCTTTCTTACTGATGCTTTTGGTACCTACCTCGGCTAAGACTTTACAATATCCCTACTACTTAAGTCTAAGCATCCGCGCATGCTTTCTGGATTTGTACCAAAATTCCTTTAAGGATAGGAAAACTTTATGTTTTACCTTCCACAGACTTAATTACCTTCTTCACGGTTGCAAACTACATTCTTCAAATTTCTTCACTCGGTTGAGACTTGGAACAACTTACTCTTTTCACAATTTTCCATTGGATAAATGGAACCTAAGTGAATCATTCCCAAAGGGAATTTTATTGCCAATACTTGGACAAAATTCAAAGTAGTTCCAATCGCAATTTCTTGTATAACCATGGCCGAGCTTGATCAAGTCTAGTTGATCTTGTGACTAGAATAAAGACTTAGTCTTTATCTTTAAGATCTCCGAAACTATCAAAAGCTTCTTTTCTTATCCATGGGATTTTTAGAGATCTTTCCCTCAACTTAAGTCCAAGCATATACTGATGCCTCTCAGATTCCAAAGCTAAGAATCTTTGATACACCTTTAGGTTATATCAATATTTGGACTTAAGAACCAATACCAAGGTCTGGGAATTCTTAAGAACTACCTACTATTAAACTTGAAAAATTCCATTCTCACATCTAGGGACAATTTTTCTTTCAAGAACTTTAGATTCCTTCCAAGGAATCAAGTAATACTAAGCCAATGATTCATCTTGGAAGCTTTTGCTTTAATAGAATGATCTTCAAAATAAATTCTTGACTTTTGACAAGACCAAGACTTAAATCTTTATTGCTTGTCCAAAAGATATTTCTTTTTAACCAATGACATAGTTAACCAAACTATTTCCTTTATTGGCTTATCTTTAGGAGGTAGATTAATTCCCAAAGATTACTTTGACTTGGGTTTCTTTTTTAAGCTCTAGTTAGCTTAAACAAAACCAAGCATGATTTTCTCATCCTCAAAAAAGCTCTTAATAAAGTTTCCATACTTTTTGAAAACTTTGTATCTTGACTAGAAATGCAGTCATGGAACCTAGCATCCAACTATTGAACACTAAAGTTCAAGTGATGCGAAAGTTTATTCACCTCTTTGATTTTAATTACTCTTGAGGATGAAATAGAAAAACTTCAAAAGTTCCCTGATGTTTTCACAAATTTGGAACATATCAACTATCCTTTGAACTTGAGAGTTCAATTGATTTAAGCTCCAATTGATTTTATTTGATTCTTATCACATCTTGGGATAGAATCAGATAAAACTTCCAAAGGAGACTTTATCAACCTACTTGGATGCAAGGTTTCTTAAATCCAAGCTAATGACTACATCGAGGCTTGTTTTTAGGATTTTCTAAGTTTTCTCCAAAACTTAGAGTCATCACAGAAATTTTCAAGAAGCCCTATTTTCTTGCCATTCCAATGAGCAAGAAAATTGAACACTTGACTTTTGAAGAACCTAATTTTGCTAATAAAGAATCCTAATTTGTGATACCTAGGTATCACATTCGGGAAAAACAAACTAGCTACTTGAGTTGCATGGTAAACAGGAGCCTTGCAACTACCTAGTTTGCTATTTTCCCTAGCTATCTAAGTTTTGTTAGAAAAAGGAGGTAATGAAAGTATAAGTATTCAACTACTTAACAAACAATCATGCATATGCAAATGCCTATTCTTGCATGCAAATGCATGTTAGTGCATGCACGTGTTGACATTCTCCTTTCATGCACCAAACTTAATCAAGCAGTTCTTGAGCTTGAAAATGCATGTTCCCAATCATCCATGCACAAACATTCTACTTGCTAGCTTTTTTTAAAGATATAATTGTTCATGTGCATGAACTTGAGCATTAACTATCCTTTTCAAGCAAGAAGAAAACATGTTTGTGCATGAAAACATTCTTTGAAAGGGATAAATGCAATAAAATTATGTCATAGATGCATGCTTATGCTTGATAAGTGTTTCCATACTTCAAATCTTTTCTAATTTTGCTTTCATTAAATTGCATACAATGCTTTCAAAATTGAAGATTCCTTCCCCACTTCAATGATAATCGCAATGTATTCTATGTGAAAGCATAGAGCAAAACGAATATTGAAATGAAAACATCGATTTGTAAAGTACTTATCTCCCAATAAAGCTATGTCCTTCCATTGATCTTAAAGAAGAGACGTTCTCCATCCTTTGGTCCATGATGAAAAGGTACATACTCCTCCTTGAAGACCATGGCTTCCTCTTGTCTTTTTCTTTGAAGAAATGAAGCCTTCATGCTTGTCTTAGCCCACCCTGTATCTTCGGATGAATTGGGATGATGCTTCACTTGACGTATATTTGAAATGAAGCAAAGAGCACAAAAGGTGAAGCTGAGCATATCTTAGTGTAATGGTTGGTTTATTACAGACTGATTAAAGAAATATAGAATTCAACACCTCCATGTGGCACACATCACATCAAAAAGGGTGTCGTTGATTGCACATCACCCCCGAAGGCATGGGACACCGGTTTCATACTTGCAACAATCATCCACAACCTTAGATGTTACATAAAATGAATAAAAAATATGAAACTAAGTAAACATTGTAAAACCGCTTTTAAACTTGCAACAATCATACACAACCTAAGATGTTACTCGTAACTAACTTCCGGATGTATTTTTTTGAGAGAACATGAAACAACTAAATTAATGAAGGAATTGTATAAAATGTGGAGGGGGTAAGAGCCCACACATCACCATAAAATGGCGATCATTGATGGGGTTTAGAAAGAGGATCCAAGTTCCTTATTTTTTGTTTACAAAAGAATACTTCATGGATATAAAACTCAAGATCCGTAGAGTACACAACTCTAGGATAAAAGAGGTTATGGCGATAAATGGCACCCAATAGACATATAAAACAGGATCCAATCAGCACAATACATAGATTGATGTATATGTTTCCACTTATTAGGTGGATGATTATACAAAATAACCATGATGCTGTGAGTATTATCCAAAACATCTCTCATGGGGAGCTAATTCTACCATCCAAAAGCAGTCTGCACCTTCTTCCACGAATAGATAATTTCTTTCCCACTTTGAAATTATTGTTGATTTTTGCTCACCCATATAATCCATAAAGTATGGCTTCTGCATATCTACCAAAGAGCTATGTCCATGTGTTTGGTAGATCCTAGTAAAATTTCTTGAGCTTCATATAAGAAGTTAGATAATATCAAAATTTCTTGGCATGTTCACAATCGATAAAGAGGTGATGTAAATCACTAAGTTCCATATGTTTTTTACCTTGTGAAGCTACAAAATTCTACATCTCTGTTGATAAGAAATTAGAACACATATATGATGGGTTGATATTCAGATGCACAGACCCTGTCACCACTTGTAGGATGGATACTGGAGCTACAAAAATCCACAAATCCTTGTTGATAAGAAATGGCAACACGACTTGTAGGATCAGTTGATATGTGCTCCATCCCTTAAGTATATAGACTCATTATGCCACTTTTAAACTTGCGAAAATCATCCACAAGCTCAGCTCTTACATACAACGATTGAACAATATGAAACTAAATAAACATTATGAAACCACTTTTAAACATGCAACAATCATCCACAACCTCAGATATTACTCAATCTAACTTTTGGATGTTGCTTACCTTGTGCAAGCACAAAAATCCATGAATCTCTATTGATACAAAATGGGAATATGACATATAGGATGAGTGGATATTGACATGCGTAGACCCCATCACCACATAGGATGGATTGTGTGGCTATATAAATCTGCAAATCTCTGTTGATAAAAAAGATAAGAACATGACCTATATGTTCATTTGATATTCATCTACGTAGATCGCATCACAACTTGTAGAATAACGTGATTCTTGCATGTGGAAAAATGCCTTGTAATGCGATGAAATATTTGCAAGCCTAGCATAGTAGAACGACGATTCGCTTGTATGGAGATGAGATAATCTGCTCCATACATGGATATTGGATTGTGGAAAGATGGCATACCACAGTGGAAAGATGTTAAACATGTGGTGGAAGTCTCTCATCAATGCTCCTACATATTCACTATAGAACATGAGTACCCTTTCCCCTATCGCTAATGCCTTTACTTTTTTCTTTTAATGAGTTGTACATATAGGTTTTAATTTAACATAATTATTTATACCAATCTCACATGTTTTACATAGCTAAGAAGCATTGATGGTTTTCAATTAACTAGCAATGTCTTAGACTTCACGTTTTTTATGAACCTTAACATGCTTTCACCCATTAGTCTCTATGTGAGAAGGTTCTTGGATAAAACAAGGAAAATCATCATGATCAATACGAGGAGTTGGGAAGTGTGCACCAGGGAGTGGAGAAGTGGTTGCATATCCAAGATCAAGCACTCGGATACACTTATGAATTCAAGTCAAGTGAAGTAGTTTATGTAAAGGAGTGAAACAATCCAACTAAGGAATATAAGAGAAATGCCTATGCATATAGACATGGAAAGACAAGGGAGGTACAGATAAGCAAAGATACATAGTATGTTTAGAGTGTGCAGAGAGAAAAAAGAGTGCAAAGGGTGCAAAGAACTTGAAAGCCAAGGATTTGTAAAGACAATATTATACGTTCTCTTATGTGTGCAAATCAAGGTCATTCAAGGCAAAATGCAACCAACATGTGACCATAGTGTTATCCAAGAGGTCTTCTAGGTTGATGGTAAAAGTGGCTAGCACTTCAACCTAGGGTGCACAAGAGTAAGCCACATGGCTAATGTGAAAAAGCAATGCAAAGGTTGATTGCAAAAGTACTTGGGATACTTGGTTGTACTTGTGTGTACTTTTTGTCCTAAAAGGTTACACATAGTCCTATCCTTGCAAACAAAAGCTATTGTAATCTTCTACTTTAATCAAGTCACAGAGACTTTTGGTGCAACATGTATTTCCCCTTCTTCTCTACTCTTCTCCTACAAACACACAAGCCCCTTTCAACTAAAGTATTTCACCAACAATAACCAATCATATCTTGTAAAATTTAGATAGGAATCAAGCTTCAAAAGCATGAATAGTATCTCCATGTTGATATATTTAGGTAGTGATGTGTGTGAACACTCTAGGACCATCGGGGCATTTTTTTCCCTCTTTAGGAGGTTTTTTTTCCCTCGGCTTGTATATACGCCTATTGCCCTAATGGGCTACTTATCTTTGTACATTCTCTAGTAATACATTCAGTATTGTGTGTTGTGCTCCAAGGTTCTTCTTCTTCCTTGTGCTGTTCACGTGCTTCCGCAGACATCTATCTCCAACAATTGGTATCAAAGCAGGTCGTCGCTTCATCTAGGGCGCCGTCAACACTCCTCCGTTTGTAGTCTTAGAATCGCACGAATTTTGGTGAGCATACTCAGCGTGTTTTTGAGATCAAAACTGCTTCGCTTTGTGGTGCTGAAATCGTGGTCTGAGCTCGTTTCGGCCTTCGAATGCACTATCACAGTGGTTGTGTAGGCTATTTCATCTTTTTGTGCCAAAGGTATATACTAGTTTCTGTTCGCCAGTATAAGTGTCTCGAAGTCTGCTGCAGGTCTAGCGGAATTTGTCCAGGCATTTCTGTTCACCTTTTTGAGATATAGTCAATTTTCTGCATCAAGGTATTTTAGTCACCAGCCATGGTTGAAAGCAATGATAAATTCCGTATGTTGGCTGTTGAGGATAAGTTGGATGGTACCAACTACCCGTTATGGGCTTATATGATGCAACATGTGTTGGTTGCAAAAGGACGGTGGAACATTGTTCAGGGTGTCGAAAAACATCCTATCACACCTACAACTGTTACAACTGCAGGTACTGAAGCTGATGCAGAAGGTGTCGAAGATGGTGATATTCTGCATATTCCTATTCGTGCTACGGTTTCTAGTGCACCTACTGTAGAGGAGATTCACTGGGATGGCAGAGATGCCCAGGCACATGCATTGATAGCTTTATCTATAAAAGGTGCCATTATTCCTCACATTCCCTCTTGTAGAACAGCTAAGAATGCTTGGGATACACTTACCACATTGTACCAAGCTAGGAATGAGGCTCGTGTTGCTTACCTCCGAAAACAGTTGGAGAGTGAGCACATGAATGAAGGTGATTCTATGGATAGTTTCTTAACGAAGATCAAAGACTTGAAGGAATAGTTGATTTTTGTTGATGAGCTTATACCAGATAGCTCACTTGTGCAGATCGTTCTGAATGGTCTTCTTGATTCATATCAGAGTTTTGCTTCTACTCTTCGGTTGATTATGAAAGGGAATCCAAATGCCTTATCATTTGAGGAATTAGCCTCTGTTCTCTTGCAGGAAGATCAGTCCAGGCAAAGCAGGTCCATTATGCGAGTTGCACACCAAGCTTTCCTGGCTAGTCAGAAGGGCAAAGGAAAATGGAGCTCTTCAACTAGTAAGCAGAAATTTGCTAATTCTGCACATTCGAAGAAGGAAGATAAAGATGAGAAGAAATCAAAAAAGCAGAAATTGTTTTGTAAGTATTGTAAAGGGAATGATCATATCATAAAGAACTGTCCAAAACTAGCTGCTAAAGAGGAAAAGAATAAAGAGGTTGGAATGGTTGTTGCAGAGGCCTCTACACCAAAAACAGAGTTTGCTAATCTTGTGCAGGAAGAAGAATGGGTGTTTACTATTGCCTGCAATTTTGACCCATCTTCTCATGAGTATTGCATGTCTGTAGTAGACTCATATTTTTTGTATTTTGACAGTGGGGCGACCAAACATATTACCTCGCAGCACAATTTTCTTCTCTTCACTCGAGCGTGCCCCTACAAGGAATAATGTTACATGTGCTAACAACTCCTCTTATCCTATTATGGGAGTTGGTAAGATCATTTTGACTACTGCTAATGGTTGTTCTTTCACTTTGGCAGATGCTTTATTTTTGCGAGGGATCAAGAAGAACCTGTTATCAGTTTTTGCATTAGTCAAGATTGGCTTGGTTGTGAAATTTGTTGATGACAGGTGTACAATTCATGATCTGTCAAATGGCGATGTGATTATTGCTTCTCGCATTTTATGTCGTGGGCTGTATAAGCTCATAGACTATGAAATATCTATAAATGATTTGGCATGTGCAGTAAATGATTCTCAGGTTATGTCAAATGCAAAGCATTGGCATGCACGCTTTGGTCATCTG
Organism: Ceratopteris richardii; assembly: GCA_020310875.1. Classification (NCBI taxonomy): domain Eukaryota; kingdom Viridiplantae; phylum Streptophyta; class Polypodiopsida; order Polypodiales; family Pteridaceae; genus Ceratopteris; species Ceratopteris richardii. Next base: position 15,134,340 of record CM035422.1, read on the forward strand.
AATTTTGCTAGTTTGCTATGCCTGTATAAATTTGAAATGGTGTCCTCTTTGCCCAAACTTGAGGCACCTCAAAAACATGTTTGTGAAGGCTGTATTTTGGGTAAAATGCAGCATTCGTCCTTTCCAAAAGATGGTTCAATTCGGGCTACTCAGAAATTGCAGCTTGTACATAGTGATGTCTGTGGTCCTATGCAGACACCTTCTTTTGGAAATTATATTTACTTCATGACTTTCATCAATGATGATCTTTCTAGGCATGCATGGGTATATCCATTGAAGGCAAAGTCGGAAGTGTTCATGTGCTTCAAACAGTTTTTGGTTTTGGCTGAAAATCTGTCAGCATGTAAAATGGGCACCCTCCATTCTCATCGAGGGGGGGAATATATGTCTTCTGATTTTAATGCATTTCTGGCTGAACATGAGATAAAACACCAGTGTACAGTGTCGTATACACCTCAACAAAATGGAGTTGTTGAGCGAAAGAACAGGTCACTCATGGGGATGGCGAGGTGTATGGTCAAGAGTCAGGCATTACCACATAGTTTTTGGCTTGAGGCTGTCATGTGTGCAACATATGTATTGAACAGGTGTCCCATTAAAGCGTTGCAGTCTATCACTCCATATGAGGCTTGGCATGATCGCAAGCCATCTATTGCTCATCTGCGTGTTTTTGGTTGTTTGGCATATGCATTAGTGCTTGAACAACATCGCAAAAAATTGGATGATAAAGTAGTAAATTGTATTTTTGTTGGGTACAGTTCTGAAAGTAAAGGTTATCCTCTATATCATCCACATACTAAACGCATTTTGGTTCGTCGTGATGTTGTTTTTGTGGAAGATGCTATTCAGCCATTGCTTTCATGTACTAAGGAGACATCTGTTAGCTCCAAAGACATGTATGATACTTTGCTGCCTCTTTTTACAATTGGATTGTCTAGCATTGGTTCCAATGAGGCAACTTCTCAATCTTTGCATGTTTCATGTGATGATGCAGAACATTCCATTTCTGATGCAGATTTACATGATGCACTAGTTGATGAGAGAGCTGATATTGAGCAGGCAAAAACTATGCCAAAATGGCTAGTGCACACTTTGCGTGATAGCAAATTAGATGCACCTCTGTCATATCGTACTCGTTCAGGCTCGCATAGTGCCTCTTTTGCATCAGATTGCTATGCTATGGCTACATCTAGTCTCTGTGATGAGAATGAGCCTGTTTTGTTTGATGAAGCACAAAATTCAAAAAATTGGATGGCTGCTATGCAATTTGAATATGATGCTATAATGAAGAATGGTACTTGGTCTTTATGTGATTTTCCTCGAGGCAAGAAGGCCATTGGCACTAAGTGGGTATACAAGCTGAAGCGTAAACTGGATGATACATTTGATAGGTATAAGGCTAGGCTTGTTGCAAAGGGTTATGCACAGGAAAGAGACATTGATTTTTTATGAGACCTTTGCACCTACATGCCGTATGACTACTGTTCGGAGCATCTGTGCACTTGCAACTCATCATGGTTGGAATGTACACCAGTTGGATATTAAAACAACATTTTTGAATGGTGACTTGCATGAAGAAGTGTATGTTTTTCAGGCCCGTGGCTTTGTGCAGAAAGGGCATGAAAAGCAGGTGTGTAGGTTAAAGAAGGCATTATATGGTTTAAAGCAAGCATCACATGCTGGGTATGAGAAGATACATGCCTATCTGATTGCACATGGTTTTGAGAACAGTCCAACTGAAAGCACCTTATATGTTAAGCGTGCTAATGATGTACTTCTGATCATTGTTGTCTATGTTGATAACATGCTGCTCACTGGTCCTATTGAGAAGCATATTGCTGATTTTAAGGCTGATTTGCATGCCTCATTTGAGATGTCTGATTTGGGGCATTTGCATCATTATTTGGGCATTCACTTTATGCACGTTGATGGTGGAATGGTTTTGTGTCAAACGAAATATATTGACACATTATTGCAGCGGTTTGGCCTTGAAGACTGTAAGTCTATTGCCACTCCTATGGAGATAGGTTTAGGATTGAGTCTTCATGATGTTGGAGATGCATTTGATGTTTTTCTCTATCAGGAAGCTATTGGATTCTTGATTTACTTATGCATTACTCGGCCAGATATTCAATTTGTTGTGTCACAGATGAGCAGGTTTATGCATTGCCCAGGAGTCAAGCATTGGCAGGCAGGTAAGCGCATCTTTCACTATTTGAGTGGTACTCGGCTACTTGGGTTGTTTTATCCCAAGGGGGGATCACTACCGCCAGATTTGCATGCTTTTTCTAACTCTGATTGGGCTTGTTGCTATGAGACTCGTGTGTCCACTAGTGGCTTTTGCTTCATGCTTGGTAGCTCATGTATATCTTGGTTGAGTAAGAAGCATCCTACTATGGCCACTTCCAGTTGTGAGGCTTAGTATAGGGCAGCTTTCACATCGATTGTTGAGTGTGTGTGGCTCAGACGCCTTATGGCTGATTTGGGTATTGGTCAGACTTCTGCCACCACCATCTTCACTGACAGCCAGAGCGCATTGGCAGTTGCAAGAAACCCTATGTTCCATGCTCGCACTAAGCACATTGAGGTGCATTATCATTATGTTAGGGAGAGGTTCTCTCCTGGGGAGATCAGCTTGGCATATGTGCCCACGCAGGAGAACATTGCAGACCTTTTCACGAAGGCTCTGCCTAGGGAGAAATTTGAAGCTTTCCGTAAAGCTTTGGGCTTACTTCCTTGTGTGCAGTGATTTCCACATAGCTTGGAACTTCCTTATACATGAGTGCCAGCTACTTGTTCACCGCATCACTCCCAGGGGAGATTTGTTGATATATTTAGGTAGTGATGTGTGTGAACACTCTAGGACCGCCGGGGCATTTTTTTCCCTCTTTAGGAGATTTTTTTCCCCCGACTTGTATATACGCCTATTGCCCTAATGGGCTACTTATCTTTGTACATTCTCTAGTAATACATTCAGTATTGTGTGTTGTGCTCCAAGCTTCTTCTTCTTCCTTGTGTTGTTCGCATGCTTCCACAGACGTCTATCTCCAACACTCCACACCAATTTTTGTATATTTCTGATTTCCTTTCCGCCTTGAAATAGCCTCTAGACACTATATTTAAATCCAAGCAAAACATTACAATGTAGAAAGTTTCTAGAAACTAGGAGAAAATGCCTACAAATTTTTAGAAACAAGACCAACATCTTATATGTATTCCCATCTTGTCATTGTTAGTTGCAACATGTTCCATACAGTTTTTCACTAAATAGCTAACATGTTACAACTAATAGCTAACTCTAGACTGGAAGAAAATTTCTAGAATTTGTGTGTGAATAGGTGTATGCAACATGTTACAAGTAATAGCTAACTATTTTTGCATTGACTCCGAAGTTGTCATCCACTGCCAACACATCTACCATCACCTTCAAATATAAAATTGGATATTGATGAGTCATTTGCTTCATCTAAGTCATTGATATGATTCAAAGTATGATATGGCCAATTTTGAACGTGGTGTCTTTTCCATGGACCCTAAATACAATGAGAACGATAAAATGTTAGTTCTTTGACACCAATGCATTATTCATCTAGCCATGAATCAAATGCAAGGATCGAACTTGAAATATCCCCTTACAATCCCAAGCCTTCTCCTTGTTCACTTCCCAGAAGACTCATTTGACATCTCTCCCTTTTGACCTTGTCTTATGTACTCTAAGAAATTCCACAAAATTTGCAACACATTTCAACATTGCACTATGAGGTTTATGTTGTTCATTGGTTACTGCCCTTTTTACAACTGCACCTACACCATCATGTTCTCCCTTCTTGTGCATGGACTCAAAGAAGTTCCATATCATAGTCCCTTCTTCCTACTAAGTAAAATGGATGTTTATCTTTAAATTGAGAAGCATTTGAACATACCCAATGTTGGTATAAGTCAAGGTTTAGCTCTCTCATGCATTGCCAATGTAATTGGAAACAATGTTTCACAAAAAGGGTTTCATGCTTCTTGTCATTGAATATGAAGAAGTGGATTACCTTTTTAGGGATGCCCTCCATACAAAAATAGGTGATATGCACAAAAATAATTATTTTTATAGATCATTAATGCATAGATTGTATTTCTTTAATGCACTCACCCATCACACAATTTGTACATTTGAAATATGGTATCATTACGATGTGGACCTAGAATAATATCTATAATGTTGCTTATCGATCAAAGTGTAGTTGCTGAAGTATTAGGGGTTGATATCTGCCCTACTTGACAAAAAGAACAGTCACAATTACAAAGACAGTTATGCATGACAGATCTTGATTCACATAGTGTAAAGAGAGATGGTGGATGCAATCCTAAGATGAGTTGGTGCTCCTACAAACAGCTTCACACCAACCAATTGAGACTTTGGACTTGGTTATTAGACCCTTTGAGCTTCCTAAATCCACAAAAAAATCACCTAAGTGTTTGGAACAAGTATCTCAAAAGTTTGAGTCAAGATAGACTAGTTGCAAAATGACTAGCTCCACCAAAACTTGCTATTTTTGTACATACACCTACTAGAAAAAATGAGCAGTGCTCTCAACTTGGTAGGAATTAAAAACATTCCTTTTGGACATAGCAAATAGACTTAGATAGATTGCTAATACAAGTTAAAACACTTCAATGGATCAATTGAGCACTGAGAGAAAGATTTAGCAAAATCTGGAACACTCTCGCCATTTTAGGGGCTCTATAGAGATTCGACTAGTAAGCAAAAAAACATAGTTTTCTCACAAATGGTAAGTTCAATGAGCATGAAATTTTGTGAAACTTAACTAAACTTAAAGAGCAATCAAATTCACTTTATAACTCTGAAAAATTTTATGTATAGCCCGAGATATGAGCTTCTGAAGTTACTATTTTGAGTGAGTATAGTAGGGAATAAAACAAAGAAGAAGTAAATGATGAATGTATAGATTGACACATAATTACAACCATATTGGAAATTAATACTTGCATAATGGGAGTAGAATTATAGAGCTATTTAGTAAGCTCTTTAATCTCTACAAATGAACATGAAGTGGGCACGAATCAAGCTCTCTAATGGCAACTTCCTTCTTGCTCTTGTTATAGCTACTTTTGGAGGTAGTTTTGAATTTGAATTCAAATAACTTCACCTAAAAGTGATGCTAAGAATTAGGAGATATTCTCTCAACTAATGGATTCATTATTTTAGGTAGTTAGAGCCACAAATTCCTTTTTACATTATGGATGACTTAAGCCATTCTTTCTTTCACAATTACAAGAGATAAGATATACTCTTTTACAAGAGGTGTTCATATGTCTACACATATGACTACAAATGAACATAAATCAAATGATATCAAGCATGTTGGCTTGGGTAAAATGCACCAACAGCTCCCCCTCAAGCCCAACATGCTTGGCCTCCAAATAACTCTTCAATTGTCCTTGATTTCCTGCAAGCCAATCATCAACTTGAATCTACTCAATTTTGTACCATCAAGAGCTTTAGTCAACATGTCTACACATTGCATATCTGTAGAGACATAGGATAGTTGAATATACTTGCTCATTAGCTTCTCCTTTACATAATGGTAGTGGACTTCAATATGTTTGGTTCTAGCATGGTATACCATATTAACTGCAAGATGTAGTGAGCTTCTGTTGTCACCAAAAATGGAGGTGTTGAAGAATGAAGTCCAAGATCTGTATACAAAGATTTTAACCACATGATTTCTTGATTTGCATTAGCCAAACCTCTATATTTGGCTTCAGTGGAAGATAATGCCACTTTTGGTTGGTTCTTGATGACCAAGAAATGATTTTTGAACCTACAAATGATACATACCCGGATGTGCTTCTTCTATCATCTCTAGATCTAGCCCAATCCTCATGTGAGTAGGCCTTTAGCTGGATATCTGAAGTAAATGGATAAAACAAACCTTCATTCATGGTCCCCTTTAGGTACTTGAGAACTCTCTTGGCCACTTCCACATGTGGTCTTCTTGTCTTATGCATAAAATGACTCAATATGCTAACACTATAGCATATATCCACCCTTGTTTTAAATTCCTTTCCCAAATTAGCTTTTATTTCATCAATTTCTTTTGCATCATTCCCTGTAATCAACAAGTCATCCACATAAATGCATACATAGACACACATGTCATCTACATCTTTTACATAAAGTGAAGGATCAGCATGACTCGCTGTGTATCCTTGCAGCATAAGATACTTTACCAACCTTCCATTCCATGCCCTTGGCGCCTGCTTAAGACCATACAATGCCTTCTTTAACCTGCATACATGATTAGGACATTTTGCATCCACATAACCATCTTGTTGTGACATATACACTTCTTCATTTAACTCACCATTAAGAAAGGCATTCTTTGTATCGAGTTGATATATATTCCACCTTTTACTTGCAGCTAAAGCCAACAAAGTTCTTACCGTTGCCATGTTTGCAACTAGACTAAATGTTTCCTCATAGTCCACACCTTGAGTTTGATTATATCCTTTTGCTACAAGTCTAGCCTTATATCTTGACACACTACCAGCACTATTTCTTTTAATCTTAAAAACCCACTTGCAACCAATTACCTTTTGTTTTGGTGTCTTTGGAGCTAAATTCCAAGTCTTGTTATCCTATAGTGCTTCCATTTCTTCTCTCATTGCTTTCTCCCACTTTTCATCTCCTTTTGCCTCATCATAACATGTGGGTTCATTTTCCTGCTCAACTTTTGTCATAAAAGCATAATGAGTATTCATAAAAGATTCATAAGTATACCTTTGAGGTTGCTTACTCACTCTTGAAGTTCTTCTTACCTCCAATGTAGATGCTCTTCCTTTCTTATTAGGAACCTTTGATGATTCTCCATACTCACATACATCACTAATTTCCTCTCCTTCATCATTTAACAAGTTTGAGTTTACCTTTACTTTTAACACTTGGAGGTGACTCTTGCCTTAATTTTCCATTGAAAGGTGATCCTCTTTCTTCATCCAAACCACTCCTTTCATCATTTAAACTTCCTAATGGCTGAACTATGCATTCATCTCCTTCAACCACACCTTCTTCATTTTCATCCATGACCTGCAAACAATTCTTATCTGCATACCATGAAAGTGATTCATCAAAGTTTACATCTCTTGACACAAAAACCTTATTGGTATGAGGATTATAGCATTTTTATCCTCTTTGAGTATCTGTATAACCAATAAATATACATTTTTCTAATTTCGCATCAAGTTTAGATCTTACCTCACTAGGTACATGTACATAACATACACAACCAAATACTTTCAAATGACTTACACTTGGTTTCCTTCCATGCCATACCTCATATGGTGTCAAATGATGAACTCCCGCAGTCGGAACTCTATTCATAATGTAAACAATTGTGCTAACAGCTTCAGCCCAAAAATAATTAGGCAAATACATATCATTAAGCATGCTTCTAGATGCTTCTGCTATGATTCTGTTTCTTCTTTCTGCGACTCCATTTTGTTGTGGAGTATACCTGCATGTAACTTCTCTTTTGATACCTTCATCATACAAAAAATCAGTAAAAGCTTGAGAGAAATACTCTCCCCCTCCATCAGATCTTAGCTTCTTAATATACCTTCCTGTTTGCTTTTCGACATATGATTTGAACTTCTTGAAACAATCAAAGACCTCACTCTTATGTTTAATGAAATACACAAATGTCATTCTACTATGATCATCAATGAATGATACATAGTACTTATTACCAACCAAGGATGCCTCTTTAGTAGGTCCCCACACATCTGTGTGTATGAGATCTAGCAAACCATCACTTACATAGCTTGAATGCTTGAAAGGTTGTCTATTCTGCTTACCCATTTGACATGCTTCACAAAGATGCACCATATGTTGCTTAGTAAGATCAGGTAATCCTTCAACAATCCTCTTCTTTGATAGCTCCTTTAACCTGTGTACATTCATGTGTCCAATCCTTTTGTTCCATAGATCAAGCTCTGCTATTCGATGCATACCATAAGAGAAATAGTTTGTATGATTTGGGTTTACCTTGAATGTAAACAATCTACCTTGTTTTTGACCTCTAGCAATTAACCTCCTTTGCTTTGGATCCTCAATGAAGCAACCAGCATGATTAAATCTTATTTGCAAACCTTTTTCTACCATTTGACCAACTGACATCAAATTCTTAGTGATCGTTGGCACATAAAGTACATCCTTCAAGCAATTTGTCTTGCTCTTATCCTGCATAACGACATCTCCAACTTGCATAATCTTATGTGTTGTATCATCTCCTGTTTCAACATGACCTTTACATGAAGGATTATGCATATTAGAAAACCATGAAGCATCATGAGACATGTGATTAGAATAGCCACTATCTACATACCATACATCGCTATTGCAATTCATCTTAGTTTCTACATTCATCATAAGAAGAGAATCATAATCATCACTTTTACGTTCAACTGCATAATTTCCTTGTTGTTTACCTCTTCTTGAATAGCCTCCTCTTCAATTACCACCTTGATTATTTTCATTTTGATAACAATCTTTGGCATAGTGTCCATACCTTCCACATATATAGCAATTTTTCTTATCTTCACTCCTTTGTCTTTGATTGTAGTTGTAGTAGCCTCTCGTACCTCTAGCACTTGATCTTCCTCTTCCTCTTGTGTTGAAGAAGCCACTTGAAGTCCCTTGATCATCGCTCCTTCTTCCTCGACCTCTATTTGGACCTCTTCTACCTCTGTTTCCACCTCTTGATGATCCTACATAAAGAGCTTGTCCTTGAGATCCTTTTTTATTTGAAGTAGAACCATTTAGATTCATCTCCTCCGTGACCATGAGGGCAATAAGTTGATCAAAATCTGGTAATTCTCCTCTGACATAAACTGAAGTAATGAAGGGTTTCCATCTCTCATCATCTTTGAGTCCGCTGAGAGTATGTGCAAGCAAGTCATCGTCCTCCACATGAGCCTGAATTGATCCTAGTTGATTTGCAATCTCTTTAACTTTCAATATGTAATCATTGACCGATGTCCTTGTATCTTTCTTTATGTTATTCTACTCATTTTTTAGTTGAATCTTCCTTGCTCTTGTACCTGTAGCATACAACCTTTCCAATGCAAGCCAAAAATCTCTACTTGTGTCTAGATCTTGTATGTGTCCTACCATTGAATCTTGAATATTTTGTGATAAAATGAATATAACCCTTTTCTCTCTCTCATTCCAAAGTCTAAACTCCCTCAATTGTTGCTGATTTGGGTCCTCTGGTAATGTGGGTTTGATATCTGTGTCGTCAATCAAACCATACAAGCCTCTACCTTGCAAGTATGTTGTGATTCTAAACTTCCATGCTTGATAATTGGTCTTATCAAGCTTCTCTATTTGTGCATGTTGGTCTCCCATAATACAAATGCTAAGCTTCCTCCTTTAAGCCTTCTTTTCAATGTGTGTGATGAGAAGAAATATAATATTTACCTTGTAAATGAGGTATGTGCACCTTTCTTTGCTTGGATGTTGCTTGAGATGCCTCCTTGCAATCTTCTTCTATCTTTGTGTAGTGTTGATGATGAATTGCTTCTTTGATAGCTTCAAATTCTTCATCAAGGTATGATAATCTTCTCCAAACCTCCAAGTACTTTCTCTGATACCAATGTTGGAGTTTATTGATCTCCAAAGTACAGCTAGAAGTAGGTGAAACCCAATAGGACCTAGTTGACTTTTTCACAAACTTATATGCACAGACCAGTTTTCTTGCATAGCAAAGTGCTCTTTAGTCACTTAGAATTTTCCAAAACTGTTTCACACACATAAACAAGACTCTAATAGCTTTCCAACAAGCTATAGAACACCTCAAATGGACAAATACACAATGAGCTATGACCTCTGCAATATGCAGCTTTAATGGAGACCTTGAAACAGAGATGAACCCGAGGACACACATCACTTGCAGAGACTACTGCTCTTAACTCACAACTACAATGAATCTTAAACTTTCCAGAATACATGTAGACTTTGAGAGCTTTCTAACAAGCCAAAGAACACATGATTTGCATACATACACAAGGCGATATGACCTCTGCAAGTTTGAGGTTTAATGGAGACCTTCAGCAGGGGTAAAACCAGAGAACACACACTACTTGCAGAGAGTACTCCTCTCATCTCACAAATCCAATGATTATGAAAATTTACATAGAGAAAGTAGATAGTAAGAGCTTTCAAATGAGCTATCAAACATGTAATTTGGATATATAATGATGAAGATACAAGCTCTGCAATCTCTGCATACAAAACTACAACAGCATAGAGATACACATATGACTCTATTGGACATCCCACAAGATCACGACTTTTCTCCTCTTTTTATAGCATGGGAAACTAATCTAAAACCTTCCTAATACATCTAAATTCATGGTAGACACTTGGATGGAGGTATTACATGACTCAAGTGCTCAAATAAGCAAAGTATTGATGGACTTTGAGAACTATCCACATCGACCTTCCACTAGGACACCACTTCAGCTCCCTTGTGACTCACTAATTTGACTCACCATGTTCTAGAACTCACGTTGTATTTTTGCTAAATTTTATGAATAATATGAGCCTTCTTGAAGTATTTGAAGACTTCCCAAAGGTATTTACATAATTTGAAACTTTTACCCTACATAAAACAAATGTTCACAACATTACTAAGAAAAATAGTCATTATCCTCTTATTCTTGGATTCCATTAACTTAGAAGGGGTTGTGGTCTTTGTATACTTCTCGGATTGACAAATGTAAGATGTATTGTTGATCCTTTATGCTAAAATGATTGGAGAGGACAACTCCAAAGGGTAACAACAAACATTTTTTGGCACCATTGTCGGGGAAAGATGCAAAAGCTTCATTGAAGTTTGGACCTTGCTGGATCTTCCATTGTTGATGGTATTGAACACATTGAAAAGGTACTATTCTTTAATCAAGAAAAGATACATGAAAACGTAGGTTTCTTTGCTTGTCTTTTGGGAAAAGAAAGTAAGAGTTAACCTTTTGAGATAAAGAAGTGGTGAAATTCTTGCAAATTGATAGTTACTCATATCATGTTTTCCAATTAAAATGCAAGTGTGTGAAAATTTGAATCAAGATTTTTGAAGGGAAGGTAGAATGTGACTATCTTTGCATTTGTAGAGTGCTTTTTGACTAAGTATTAAGCAAATTTGTTAATCTTGGAAAAGATGACATGATTGCATTGAGGAAAGTCAAGTGAAGTAGCTATATGCAAATAGATAAGATCCATTTGTTAGCCAAGGCAAAGCAATAATCTTGACAAAAGATTTATTTGTATCTTGAAAAGAAAAATGCTTGAGTTTATCTTTGCATGAATTGATAATTGCACTTCTTAGCACATATTTCTTTGGAAAGCTCTACTCCTAAACTGATTAGATTGCAAGCATAGAGAAATATAACCAATCATGAAACAAAAGATCAATGGATCATTAAACAAGAAACCCTAAGTGAAGTGTTTACCTTGATTTAGGGCAAAATACTAAAAAAGAAATTCATAAAATTCATTAAAAAAAATTCAAACAAATTTGCTTTTTCCTTAGAAAGTTGGACTGGAGTATTCTTGTTGAATGTGCAGAAGAAAAAATGGAAAAAATTCAGAAAATTGAAAGAAAATAAAAAATATCTAGAGTAGAAGTTGCTGTTTAAATTTCTTCAAAAAAGACTTTTTAAATAAGTTTTGATGGTGTATAATTGCAGGTGACAAGTGATTTGGAGTTGGTGAAGAACACTGAAGGGGACTAGGTGGAAAGAAAAGTCAAAAAAGTGCAAAAGTTGGAAGTTCAGGAAAAACACGATTCTCTTCACAAGATCGCGAGTTTCTGTAAGAAAAGAATTTGAATTATTTTTGCACATTTGGGTATTGAGATAAGTGATTGTAAGAGGTTTCATAAAGTTGAGTGAGTAAAGAAAATCAAATTTCAAAAAATCAGTACGAATTGAACATAAAGGAATTAAACCAAGATTTGGGTACAAAATCACGATTTTCATCAGGAGGATAAAGGAAGTAAATTTTGTCAAAAGATAAGAATTGTGATTCAGAACCACAAAATTACTAGAGGATAAGGGTAATACAGTGAAAAGTGGAAATTCAGAGAAATTTATACAAAATCGCGATTGTCTGAGGGCTATAAAAGCATGTAATTTTTGAAAAATTGCTCATTTGAGTGGGAGAGAGAAAGAGAGAACTGGAGAAAATTGGACAGAATCGTGACTGTGAGCAAATACAAGTTTTTGGGACTTTTCTTGATCAAGCAAGCAAGGTAATGGTCTTCGAATAAATTCTTGCATTATTTCAAGTTTTTACATGATGATTAGAGCACAAAAACACAGAAAATAAAAAAAAAACACGGAATCACGATTTTTGGATTTTTGAGTTTTATTGAAAAAAAGTAATAATTTTGTTAAAACTCTTTTGTTGCATGTTAAAATTTTAATAAGGCGATTCTATTTGAGAAACAAAAACTTAAAAATCAAAGACTTGAAAAATTCTAAAAATTTTCTCAGAATCGCGATTCTGTGATCAAACACAAAATCGCGATTCTTTGAATTAAACACAAAATCGCGACTCCCAGAACGTGATTTTCATAAGAAAATCATGTTTTTAACGATTGTGAGCAATCACGATTGTCTGGGAACAAAATTGTGAAAATCATGATTCTCATCATAGAATCGTGAAAAAACACGATTCCCTCCACAGGATGGTGAAAATCACGTTTCTATCCACAGGATCGTGAAAATCACGATTCTCATCACAGAATCGTGAAAAAAACAGGATTCTATTCACAGAATCGTGAAAATCACGATTCTCTCCATAGGATCGTGAAAATCACGACTCTCTTCACAGAATCCTGAAAATCACTATTCTATTCACAAAATCGTGAAAAACATGATTTTCATCATAGAATCATGAAAAACACGATTCTCTCCTTAGAATCATGAAAAAACACGATTCTCTCCATAGAATCGTGAAAAACATGATTCTCTCCATAGAATCGTGAAAAACACGATTCTCTCCACAGAACCGTAAGAAATACGATTCTATCCATAGAATCGTGAGAAACACGATTCTATTCACAGAATCGTGAAAAACACGATTCTATCCACAGAGTCGTGAAAAACACGATTCTCTCCATAGAATCGTGGAAAACACGATTCTCTTCACAGAATTGTGAATAAGTTGGATGATTTTGAGATCTGGTAATAGATTGATTACACCTTCTAAACAAGATCTAAAAAGGAAGGAAATAGAGCCAGTAATAGGAGATTTACAACAAAAAGATTTAGGGCAAGAAAATAACATGGAAAATCTAAATAAAAGCAATGAACCCTCTGAAACTAGTGATTATAGAAATATTCTCAAATATATGTATACAAATAGGTTTGGAACCTATGTGTATCAGGATGGGATGCATAAGTTCCTCATTAGGTTGAGAAACTTAGAAGTTCCCCTAAATATAACACCAGTGGCACAATTTAAGGATGGAAGATATGAGGATAGACAAGGATGTGTATACATCTTCTCATAGGATCCAGAAAACTCTAATGATTTAGGTCAGTGTGCAGACAAGAGACCTTGGAAACAAAACCTAGGGCAACCAGATTTGCCAAGACAAAATGAAACTCACAATAATATTGAACAACCACAAGGTAGAAGAATACATACTTCCCCAAATCCTTTTGAAAGAGAAGCAGAAGGAATTAATGATTTTTCATTCAGAAGGAGACATCAGTGGCAAAATCATGGAAGAATGCTTAGGCCCTATCAAGTAGCTAAATGCATGAAGAATCAATATGAAGGATATTCTGATCCTCATGCTCATGCTGCGGAATTTAGACAATTAATTAGGGCAGAAGAAGTAGAGGATTACAAAGTACAATTTGAAGCATTTGGTCTAACCCTAACTGGACCTGCACTATCTTGGTTCATTCCCTTGAGAAAGGAAATGTATCCAGACATTGAATCTTTCCTTGAAGCCTTCATAGGGGAATTCTCAAAAACCGGAATAAAACATAGTACAGCTACCTTGATACATAGCTTTAAGCAGCAAAAAGATGAAAATGTCAGAGAGGCAGCTAGGAGATTCAAGCAATACATTGATAGATGTCCAGGAGGTACCATCCATGGCAATACAAGTATCTCTATTCATAGAAGGACTGAGAAGTGCCCAATTAAGAACCTTGGTGTATTATAGGAGATGCCCTGACCTAGAAGCAAGTGTAAAGGAAGCAATAGACTTAGAGGATAACAGGGGACAAGATCTATTAGCATTTGATCAACCTAGAACAAATGAAGATAAAATCCCACCACCAGAAGAATTAGCACAAGCTATTGCCAAAGCCCTAAAAGTTAGCACCAAAACAAACTTGATAAACACCAGGATAGCAACAAATAAGAAATGCTATAATTGTGGAGAAAATCATTTGGTACAACAATGTCCCTATCAAAAACTACAACATTTGCAAGATAGGAAAACACTCAAATACTATAGATTGGAAAGAAAATGGACAAATCATACCAGAGAAGAATGCTTCTACAATAAACAACCCATTAAGGAAAGAGAATATGTGAACCAACATAATTTGCAAAGAGAGTCTGGATTTGTTGAGCAACCAAGACCTGTACTTGGGCAACAACCACCATTACCAACAAATGTGGTACCATTCAAATACACACCAATAGAAGAAGAAAGCTCAAGACTTAGATCATCTTACAGAGAGGATTATCATTGGAATGAAGGATATCAGGAAGAGTGGGAAGGATATGAACAGAGGATATGAGCAACCAAGACCTGTACTTGGGCAACAACCACCATTACCAACAAATGTGGTACGAGTCAAATACACACCAATAGAAGAAGAAAGCTCAAGACTTAGATCATCTTACAGAGAGGATTATCATTGGAATGAAGGATATCAGGAAGAGTGGCAAGGACATGAACATAGGGAACCAAAACTGCAAGCCCTAGATTTGGGAAATGGGAGAATTGAAATGGATATAGCCACATTCATGTACATAACCAATAATTACATGTCCAGTTAGAAACCTCTGTTCAAAGGGAGTCAAAAGATAACTTGTTATAGATGTGGAGGGGAACATTTTATTAGAGATTGTCCACAACCTCCTACACTAAGGATAGAAGGAGCTTATTGCAAGGAGAGTGGCAGGGAACACTTAATAAAGGATTATCCAAGAAACCCTCAAAAACAATAGAACACATCTAGTAACATACCATTAAAAACAATAAATATAATGGAGAAAGAAGAATTGAGTGACCATGACCAGGTAACTGTAAACGCTATAACAAGAGCACAAGCCAAACAACAAGAAACAACAAAAGAGACACATACACAGGAACATAAGAAGATTCCACTTCCAAAAGAAAATAAAAATAGACAAAAAGGGATATGGGAAAGGAAAATAAGAATGGGTAAAAATTTGGAAGAAGAGACTATAGAACATTCAAACAATAGTCTACCTCAGAAGACACAAACCCAACAAGAGACAAAAAATCCACAGAGTCTGGACACCTTGATAAGAGCATACAAAGGAAGAATTCAAGAGGGACCAAATCCTACAGACCATGTGATGGCTTATCCTATGCCAGATATAGAGCATGAAAGGATGCAAAGATGCAAACAAATCATAGAAGAAGCACAACTCAAAATGGGGGAACTAGACAATTATCAAACAAAAGTTGGGGAAACAAATGCAACAGAAACAAGGAAAACTATTGAACAGGAAGATAATTCACACATAACCTTCCAAATCAATATAGACAAACAATGTACACTTTTATACCACACCACATTGGAGTAGTTGGTAAAACAAAATCCTCACTTACAACACAATATGAAAAAGTGGGAAGCAATGCCAAAGAATTTTGATCCACAACAACAAGAATTGGAAGAGTTGTTGTACATTCCTATTGATAAAATAGGAGGGTATTGTGAAGGAGAAGAAGGGAACTCAACTCTGAAAATACAATTTGGTAAAAATCATGCCAAAGCTATATTAGATAGTGGATCAGGTGTGGCTATCATGACTAAACAGACATGGGAAAGATGGGGAAAAAACGAATTAGTACCCACTAAAATGAGATTACAACTTGCAGATGGTCACATAGAAAAACCCCTAGGAATATGGGAAAAGGTGATTGTGGAAATATGTGGAATAGAAATAGAGCATACTTTTGCCATAGTTGAATTTCCACAATCCACTTCATATGAAATTATCCTAGGAAGACCATTTATGAGACAAATGCAAATTGTGCAAGATTGGGGTAATGATTGCCTATATCTTCAAAGCAAAGGAAGGATAACCAGAGTGAATCTAAGAAATGGTCAATATTGTGACATGTCCCCTCAAGAATGGTTCATAATACATCAAAATCAAGAATTAAGTGAAGAATCAGAGATTGAAGATCAGAATGAAATAGAATCATCAATATGGAAATGCAATGTGATAAGGAACCTCACAGATAGAAAAAGAAGGTTAAGAAAAGAAGATTGTATAGAAGGAAGAAAATTACAAGATGAGAGCTATATACCACAAAAATTCAAAGATGAAGAATTGAGCCTTATGGTTGGAACCAGATTTTGGCCACCATGGATCTAGCCAATGATGCGTATGTGGGAGTGAAATTCCAAAATGAAGAAGGATATGATATTTTTCACATAGGAATACAAATGATAAAAGTGTCAAAAACTGAAGAGGACCAGGAGGAAGAAATAATATTGAAAAATGGTAAAACACAATATTTGGAAGAAGTAGAAGCTACATATGCAATAAAAGACAAAATCTCAGGCAAATATAGAAAAACAAACACAAGGAAATAGAAAAAGATCAAGAGGTTGAAAAAAATAAGGAAATAAAAAACAAAGATCAACAATTTGATGTACCTTCAAATTTCAAGACTTATGAAGTGGAGGACAGATTACTTCTAAAAGTGAAACCAAAGAGAGAAAAGAAAAAAGGAGAGGCATATGACAATGAGGAACAAACTAAGAAGGTGATGATCACCAGGGAAGAGGGGGAGGAAAGACATATTGTAATAGCTGATGACATGACAAATCAAGAGGAGGATGCATTAAGGAATTTGGCTAGAAACTATAGGGATGTGTTTGCTTACAGTTACAAGGATTTGAAAGGAATTGAACCTAAAATCTGTGAGCATAAGTTTCCTATTACACCTGATGCAAAACCTAGCAAACAAAGACACTACACATTCAATGACAAATACTCTGCCAAAATAAAGGAAGAAATTGACAAGCTGCTAGCTGCCAGTTTCATCTATGAGATTGAGTACACAGAGTGGATATCTCCTATAGTTGTGGTATCAAAAAAGAATGGGAAACTCAGGATATGCATTAACTTGAAAAAGGTGAATGATGCAACAATAAGGGATAGCTATCCATTACCCATAACAAACCATCTTTTGGAAAGAGTGGCAGGTAACGAGGTCTATAGTTTTTTGGATGGTTTTTCAGGGTACAATTAGGTACCCATAGCTTTGGAAGACCAACATTAAACTGCTTTTTCCACAGAATGGGGAATCTATGCTTTTAGGGTTATGCCTTTTGGTCTAACTAATGCCCCAGCAACTTTTCAAAGATTAATGTGTCACATATTCAAAGAATTCCTTAGAAATATCATGGAAATTTATGTGGATGATCTTTGCACTTTTTCATTAAAAAGACAAGATCATTAGAAGGATCTGGAAAATATATTCAAAAAATGTAGAACATACAGAGTATGTCTAAATCCAAAGAAATGTGTGTTCTTTGTGAGGCAAGGGAGAATGTTGGGTCACATAGTCTCCATAAATGGAATTTCAACTGATGAAAAAAAAAATTAAGGCCATAATAGAACTTCCAAGACCAACAAATGTGAAGGAACTTCAAACTTTCATGGGACATTGTGGGTATTATAGAAAATTTGTACACAAGTTTGCAGATATTGCAAAACCTGTGTATACTTGGATCACAAAATTTGAGTGGACTAGAGAGTGTGACCAAGGTTTTGAGACTCTAAAAACTTGTTTGGTCATAGCACCAATTCTGAAAACCCCACAGTGGGATAAAATTTTCCATGTTCATGTGGATGCTTCAAATTATGCTTTGGGATGTGTGTTAGCACAACCAATAGAGGGAGCAAACTAGATTTTCCAGTTGCTTATGCTAGTAGGCAATTGAATTCAGCAGAAAAAAATTACACAACCACTGAGAGGGAAGGATTGGGAATGATATTTGCCGTGAAAAAATATAGACATTACCTTTTGGCCAACAAGTTTAAATTCTTTGTGGATCACCAAGCTTTACTCTACCTAGTAAATAAACCATGTCACACTGGAAGGATAGTCAGATGGTTTCTTCTACTGATGGAGTTTGAGTTTGAGGTAGTAGTCAGACAAGGAAAAACTCATTTGAGAGCAGACCATTTGTCCAGGATCCAAGCTAAAGAACCAAGTTCACCTTTAGATGATGACTTGCCAGATACATATTTGTTTAAAGTAGAAAGTATTCCTGAATGGGCCATGACTTTAGTACCTTTGCTAACCATGGGACCATGTAGATCATTTGAAAACAACATACATATGGTATTACAAAGTAAGAATTTTATGCTGCTAGCTGGACATTTGTATCATCTTAATCAGATGGGTATATTAGAATATTGTACTCCAGAAGAAGACCAACAAGAGTATTTAAGAAGAGCTCATTATTGGAATCCCTGTATTCATGCTTCCATGATAGGCACCCTAAATAACCTCAAAAGGATGGGAGTACACTGGCCTAATAAAATACAAGATGTAAAAAAATATATTTCCAACTGTTGGGAATGCCAATCCTTGCAAAATTCAGAAGTTATAACCTTATACTGATTTCAGAAATATCCAGATTGGAGTGAAAACATAATTGAGGAGTTAAAAAGAAAAAAGAAATGAAAGCAAGTAGGAGCCAGTACAGATTCAAAGAATCTACAAATGATTTCTGAAGAGTATTAGCTGATAGGAGATCAATTGTACAAGAAAGGGATGGATGGATATTTAAGAATCTGTGTTCCTGAAAATAAATATTTGGAAATGCTAGAAATGGCACATTCTGGAGTGGCAGGAGGACATTTTGCAAGTGATAGAACTGCTAAACTCCTATTATATTCTGGGTTTTGGTGGCCAACTCTATTTCCTGATGCAAGAGCATATGTAAAAAGATGTGACATTTGTCAAAGAGTGAGTCAACCAAATAAAAGAGACAATATGCCATTAGTACCATTGATTTCAGCAAGAGCATTTAGTAAATGGGGATTGGATTTCATTGGACCCATACATCCTCCAACAAAACAATCCCATGCTAAATATATACTAGTAGCCACAGATTACCTGACTAAATGGGCACAGGCTAGGGCTACAAAAAGGAATGATGCTCAGACCACTACAAGATTTCTTTATGAAAATATTATCACCAGATTTGGATTACTAATTGAGTTGGTAAGTGATAGGGGGACTCATTTTTTGAACCAAATAAAAGAAAACATAACTGAATATTTCATGATCAGTCATAGAAAGTCAGCCTCATATCACCCACAAGCCAATGGATTAGCAGAAAGTACTAATAGAGTACTTTGCACTGTATTGTCAAAATTGGTATACACAAATAGGAATGATTGAGATTTGCAAATTAATCATGTCCTATGGGCCTACAAAGTGGCATACAAAACTACACTTGGGACGACACCATTTAACTTGGTTTATGGACAAAATGCAGTTCTGCCTTTAGAGTTCCTTATTCCAACACTAAGGGTGGGAAGTCAATACAAGTGGACTGGACATGAGTTATCTGAGAGAGTGGTGGAATTGGAAAAACTAGGAGCATGTAGACTTCAAGCAATCATGAGCATATATGCAGACAAGAAAAGGCAAAAGGCTTATTATGATGTTCACATTAAAGGAAAGGATTTACAAGAAGGAGATCTAGTTTGGCATACACAGTAAAAGAACATCAGAAGAAATTCCAGAAAAAAGGACATGGGCCTTATATTATCAATCAAATAAGTAACAGTGGAGCTATACAATTAGCTAATATAGATGGTGAAATCATGCCAAATTTCATAAGTGGATGTAGAGTAAAAAGGTATGATCTTCCATTAACTGTTTCTGAATGGAGAAGAATACATCAAGCTCAAAATAGGAAAAAAGAAGAGGAAAAAATTAGAAAGGAGGCTCAACAGGAGGCAAAGGCAAGGATAAGAAAAATCAAAGATCTTAGAGAAGTCCTTTTGTGTGAAACACCTCTAAGAGTAAGAGAGCATTTGCCTATTTTAGCAATGAACTTTCATGATTAAAAACTTAAGGTTTTGATAGATTCAGGTGCACAAGTAAATTTGATCAGTTCAGCTTTGTTGGAAAAATTTAACCTAAAAAGGACTGAAAGTAAAACACTTATCAAAACCTTAGAAGGTCAGATAATACAAAGCATGTCTTCACTATCTATTAAAGTTAAGTTCAATGAAGAATATATGAAAATAGATTGTGAAGAATGGCCAGATCATATGATGATTGAGAAATTGATTTTGGGACAACCATGGCTCAGGTAAGGTAAAGTAATTTTGGATTTTGAAGACATGAAGCTTAAATTGACATTAAATGACAAAAGGTTTTTAATGTTTTTATTGAGTGATGAAGAACAGGAAAATCAAGAGGATATCTATGACTCAAAATTGGAGGGATTTACTTTTTCAATAGAAGAAACAAGGAAATCACAAACACCACATCTTCATGACCAAATTTACTTCAATCAAAAACAGGAGAAAATTGACAAGACAGAGAAAAGGTGGCAAGTATGGAATGGTCAAAAGCATCAAGGCATCAAGACAAGTTGAATGTGGAAACAGAGTACATACAAGCATTGCTCATCAAAACAAATTTCCAGAACTAAATGGATATGGAAGCCAAAAACTTCCAAATACAGCTTATCAAAAGAAGATGGTTTTATTCATAGAACACAGTCAGCAGGAATTAAGTATTATTGGATAAAAAAATTAGATCTGATTCAATGGAAAGGAAACAAGTAGGAAGATACTAAAATAGCTCAAAAAAGTATACAGAGTTACGGATAGAGGGAAAAACTTATCTGATACACACATGGGATTCTTGAAGAAATTCAGAATTTTACAAGAAGGAAATCATGACAACTTGGAAATTATTTCCGTTTGATTCTACCTTATTCTTTTTCTAAGAAATGAAATAAGAGGGGAAGAGAGAGAAGGGGAGGAGATTATTATTATATTTTTTAAAAAAAAAGAAGAGAAAAAGAGAAAAAAACAAAAAAGAGTAAGAGAAAAATTAAATTTAAAAAAAAAAGAGTAGGAGAAAAATTAAATTTAAAAAAAAAGAGAAAAAAATTATAGAAAAAATTATCAATTCTTTTGTAATCCTTTTGTTATATAAGTTATATTGCACAAGCAAGATATAGGGTGTAATTTAGCAGGTTTCTATTTTTCATTCAATTTTTCTTTTTTCAGTTGTTCTTTTTATTATTAAAAACAATATATAAAAAAGGGCTGTTAAAAGGAAAGAGAGCACTAGACATCTTGCTACACATGTAATGATCACTTCAATTAAGTTTTTATCTGTGACACAAATAAGAAAGTCAGAATTTCTCTAAGTTTTTATGTTCATTTCTTTCTCATTTTATCTCAGGAACAAATGTGATTTTTTTTTATGATCTTGTGACTCATGTGGGTGGAGTTGTTTTTCTGGTGTGATGTTATATTTTCTCCAGAATGGTGAATCCAAAGGAATTACCAATCCATGATTTCAAAGCAGACTCAGTAACTTTGTCTAGAGGACATTGGTTCTTAGACAGTGAAGCAGCAGTAGAACAAGTAGAGCTAGAGTCTGAAGAAGAACAAGAAATTCCAGAAGCAGAGAAGATAGTCAAAGAACTCAAAGAAACCCTTGGTATCATTGGACAACATATTTTTACTGTGGGAGTTGGAGGTTACAAGTACACCATGCTGTGCCAGGAGTTTTACAAATTCCAAAAAATTGCAGTCAACTACAAAAAATGGAAAGCAGTAGGATTACATAGACTGTTGGAGGAACCTTTATTTTTCATAGACTTTGAAAGAGTCTCACACATGATGAATAGTCTGCTAGAGGTTGGAAGAGGCAATGAGGAATATTTTAGGTGTGCTGTCAAGAACAAAGAAAACCAGGAAGTGAATACATATCAAGGAAGCACTCCAGTTCTATTCCATGGGAACCAAGTTGGACAACAGTTTTGTCAAGAAGAATAAAGCTACCTATGTAGGATATTCCAAATTCCCTAATTTCAAAGGAAAAGAGAATGAAGAGTATGCTATCAGAATGTTCCTTCAATATTTCTGTTTTCCAGAACTACCTAGATATACTATGCCACATAAACCAGTGACATTGATCATGTTCAATAATAAGGATAGAACCAAACCTTTTGGAGTGATGGATGTAACTCCATATATACATGATCAATTGAAGGAAGCAGCTGAACATTGAAGCAAAGGAAGTTCATGAATGGAGCTCAGTTCCTAACAAGGATTATAGATCATGTTCTAGGAATGGAGGATCAATTAAAGTTGGCTCCAGAAGCTCAGTACTTCAGAAGTTTAATGTTAGGAATTAAAATCCCTTCTAGAATGATGAATACAAGGGAAGTAGAAGCCCAACCAAGCATGAGAGGAGCAGAAAAAAAAAGAAAGGGAGTCTCAGAAGAAGTCATTCCAGTAAAGAAAAGAAGATTGGATCCAAGACAAGTGGAATTGGAATAGGTGGAAGCAACTAAGGAAGAACATGAAGCTGCTTAGAAGGAAGTTCAGTCTTCAAATGACCCTCATCCACCTCAAACAAGTAAGGAACAACTATATACTTATTTGACCCAAGGGAACAATAAAAGGGCAGTATATGAAGCTCAATATCAAAAGATGTTGGAGGACTACTCTTGTAAAGCAACTGATTGGATCCAAGAAGAAGTGAAACAATATGAAGAGTTGCATGATCAGATGATGGCAGCAGAAACTGAGGAAGTTTTTGTCAAAAAAGAAGTGGAACTATTAGCTTACTTCAAAGAGCTACAAGGACCCCCTGAAACCAGAACTACAGTTGTAGTAAAGAAGAAGGTTCAGAAGAAACCTGTGCAAAAAAGAAGTTGACCAAGAAGAATAAGGGAAAAGCAGTTGAACAAGCACAAAGGAAGGAGACAAGAAAATTGTCAGCAGAAGAAAAGAAGCAGGAGGAATCCATGGTTATAGAAGAACCAAGAATGGACAAATCAGGGATAGCTAGTGGGATACCTGGTTCTTCACAATTCTCCTCTGACTCAGAGAGTGATATTGAAAACTTCTTATTGAAAAGTTTGAATTTCTCAGTACCTAGCACACCAATTGTGCTAGCACAAGCCTCTAAAAAAATTAAAACACCAGAAGATTTGAGTGAGAAGTCACAAAGAAAAGAGGTCCAAGAAGAAGCAGCAAAACATGTTAGTCCTGGAGAAGAGAAAAGGTTACTAAAATCTAAAGCAGTGATGATGGAAGAAGAGATTGAAGTGAGGAAGGAGTTTAGTTGTCGATTAGTGGACTCAAGGTTTAAGACTGTATGGACAAAACCTTCACATCAAACTTACTTCAAATTTAATGAGGAAAAGCTAGAAACAGAAAAGGAAACTCAGTTATGCAGTTCAATGCACAAGAAAGAAGACAAAGATCAAATCAAGGAAACTGAGGAGGTAGTAGAAAAAATAAATTCCAAAGAGGTGTTAGAAGGGAATACAAAAAAGAAATAAATCAAAGTATAGAAGATATACTTTATGACCTAAATCATAATGAGGAGCTCACAACTACAGAAGATAAGGGGAAAGAAGAAGACTTGGATCTCATGGACATGAGAATGAATGCAAAGAAGAAAAGCAGATAGAAGTTAAGCAGATGGAACTAGAAGCTGGATTAGAAAGGATACCTAAAGATATCAGGTCTGCCTGTAAAGTAATCATGAGTAATATAGAGCAGTTCAGACCATCTAGCAGAAACATGATCATATCAGGAATGGTGGCTGAATCAGAGTTTGTGAAAGGAAGTAGAATCATTAATGAGCAAAAGAAAGAAAAGGAGCAATTAAAGGAACAGCTGAAAATTGTTCAAGAAAGAAATGAGGATTTGACCAACAGGATAATTTCCTTGGAAGAATTGGAGGTTCAACAACAAAACAAAATTCAATTTCTTGAAGAGAAGTGTGCAAAGTAGATGGAGCATAGCAGCAAAATAGAAATGGAATTGAAGAAAATAGAAGGAAGATATAGAACACTTCAAAGTTCAAATCAGATTATGGTCAAGGCAAATGAAGAAATAAACAGGTTATTAATGGAAGAAGGCCAGATAAAAGAAGAGAGCAAGACTGTACAGGTAACACAGGATGAGAGGGAGGAGTTGAACAAAGAAATTCTAAGGCTACAAGCAAAACTAAAAGAAGCCAAGGAATTGGAAAAGCAAGCCAGTGTACATGCTGCCAATTCAATGAGAGGATATAATAAGCTACATACAAAGTTGCAACCGGAATGACCCCTTTCAAGCTTGCTTATTGGTTGGAAGCAATCACACTGATGGAGCTCGTAGTGCCAAGTTTACGCGTGGTCCTAACTCAGAAATTACTACCCGAAGATTCTTTGCCATTTTGGTTGGACACACTCAGAGCCTTGGATGAACATCGTTGGGAAAGCTTCCTAACTCTTCAAGAAGTTCAGTTGCGGCAAGCCCGGACTCATGATTGTTTCCTCAAGACTCCTGTGTTTGCGGTGGGCCAACTTGTGCTGTTTTATAATGCTAAATCAAATCGTTCTGTTGGAAGATTTAAATTACAGTGGTTCGGTCCTTACCGGATTAGTGAGCAAGTGGGACCATCTACTTTTCGGTTGACTACCTTGACTCGAGTTCCTCTTCCCAAAGTGATTAATGGTTCTAAGCTACGCCCATATCACCAACCACCTTTTCATCGCTGACGTGTTCCTCGTTTTTCCGCATGTCACTTATTTTCTTTTTATTTTCGTATTTTGGCTGAATATAAATCGTAAACCTCCTCGTTTTGATATCTAAATATGATTAATCGCTGCCCTGTGTTACTGATTCTGCTCATGCATGCACACCGTAATTATGGCGGTTATCATTTCAATACCGCGTGATGATTCGCGTTTCTGATCGCCTCACGTTGCCGTGTGTCTGCTTAATCTTGTTCCTTTCACTGTTAATTGCTATTGTGTTTGTGTCTTTCTGTGCTCTGTGTTTGTTGTGTTCTCTGCGTTCTTCAGCTTTCGCGTGCGCATCATGGAAGCATTAGCCAATATTTCTACCTTCCGTGAAGGACTCACTCCAGAAGTGAGTGAGTATCTGCGTATCCGTGGCCTTTTGAACTTCGCTGAATTGCCTTGGCATTCAGTGGAGTGTCACCCTTTCTACGTGCAGATTATTTCTTTGTTTGCCGTCACGTGTCGTTATCACCCTGGCGTCATTTGCTACAGCTTTCCGTCTCCCTATGGAAGGATTGGAAAATGGTCCTCTCCTTCCTGTAGCCACCATGATCGAATTATTCCCACGACACTCATCTAATGAGTACGCCATTCTTTGTCGCCCTGATCCTGAACGGACCGCATTACAATTTTTAGTTGCTATCTTGAATCTGTAGAAACGTACCTACGACATTTCGCGTCCATTTTATTCGATGATTGACATGGCTTCTCGTGAGTCTATCAATTTCGCCTCTTTTTATTTTCGGCGCATTCACCGTGAATGTGTTATGGTTATTAAACACGTTAATAAAGGTGATCTTCCGCGTTCGCGTCTACCACATATCCTTACCTTTCTTTTCGCAGCCATTCAAGCCGTGCAACCCCCGCCAAAAGCTCCAATCTTGTTCCATGAAGAATCTGCCCAGGTGCTCGAAGACACAGAAGATGATGATGAAGATCTCTTCCAGCTTATTCGTCGGAAAGGTAGACGTATAAGCCCCTCTAAGAGTCAAGTACAAGGCTCCACCGCCGGAAATGGAGAAGAAATCTTTCATGACACCGCAACTTCTATCCATGTCGATTCTTCCGCCCAATCTTCTTCGAATCAGCAGTAGGAACAAAGTGCGTCCACCACCGAATCTGAAGCAATTTCTTCTAAGGAGGATTCTCAGCAGCAGAACCAAGATGATGTGCAAGCCATTGTTGCTGAGATTGTCAATGAAGTAATTACTTTGGTCGATGCTGTAATTGACCGAACTAACGCGACTACGCAGCAGCCTACCGGAATAGTGTTGGTGCCCAACACTCTTATACCCACTCCTCCAACAATGACTCCGGTCCAGCCCATTGTACCTGTTCAATCTATTGTTCCTGAACAACCCGCTACCTCATCTTCTTCACCCAATTATTCTCCACCACCTTCCCCTCGCCTATTATCAGCTTCGTCATCCCAGCCACTTCCTCCTCTTCTTCCTCCGATCCCAATGTTTACTGAATTAGAATCGATGGGTCGTATGTTGATCCAATTTTCGCAGCAACTACCAATACAATTGAAGATGGCAACCGATAGTATCCGTCAAGACTTATAACACAAAGTCAATGTATTAGAAGTTGATATTACCCCATTACAGGAAGAAGTAGATGCAGTGAAAGCCGAAAATCATGCCCTGCACGTACAGATTCAGCAACTTCACGCACAGATTGCCGGACAGGATTCTTTGATTGCCCAAAGAGATGCTGCGTTGGCTGAGTTAAGAGCCAAAAATGATTTGTTAAATGCTCGTGATGCAGAGATTATACAGTTAAAACAGTTAGTACAGGATAAAGAAGATGCTCGCATGGCACTTGGGAATTTATCGGAAGAAACTCGAGTACAACTCGATGAAGTTGTGCAGAGAGGACAGGAGATGGCTGATTTAGCTAAACAAACTACTGCAGAACTTCAGACCGCAACTGGTAATTTATTTCAGGCGAACTCTGATCTTAAAGCCAAAAGGACTCTAACTATTCAACTTCGGAAGGAGATAGCAGGGATTCAGAGGGAAAGAGATGCATATTACCAGACTATTCAGTATCAAGCTCAAGAGCTGGAGAGAAGAGAAAAGCAGTTGGGATATCAAGCAGAGCGTCTTTCGCGCATCAATAAACAAAGTGAAGATATGAGACTGAGCCGTGACGCAGCCCTGGCCAATGAATTTTATTTGCAAGAGGCATTTTTGCAGACTCAGGCCGAAATTTTGATGAGTCAAGTCATTGCGGTGAGTTCTATTCGCACTGACGCACAAGTAGTAGATCCGGAAACCTTAAAGCTAATGTTGGATTCTTTGAAACAGAAGATCTCCAGAACTTTTAAGTTAGCCAGAACCATGTATATACAAGGCATCGTAGACGAGCCTTGATTTTGTTTCCATTGTAGGTTCAAGTCCACCGTGCGTGCCAGTGTAAGGTCGTCGGATTGGCATTCTATAATTTATATTTTTCATTACCGCACGTACCAAAAGGTCGTAGCAAAGTGTTGTACCTTTTTATCAATCAATGAAAAGACATTACGGTGACTCTTCAACAGCGCAGAGACAAAGGGGATCGTCAGACTGTCTGTCTGGGTGATTGGCGATCTGCGGAGATGTCGTCGTAGTGCAGTGTTATCAAATCCTGAGTACTGTTAACTCTTACTTTGTTTAATTAAATTAACTTGTGATTAACACAGTAATGTTAAGTTGCGGATAGTAAGTTTGTGTGACGGTAATGAATAATTCCTGTGTTACGTACTATGAAAAGTCTAACCAGAGTTTTAACAGTACCTGTATAAGAGTTCGATACTGAACATTAACGTACTGCTTATTGAATAAGTTAACTGGGAAAATAAGATATAGGGCCTCTGATTTATCAGACCCCTATCACTCCCAAGAACCCGAGAAACTTAAAAGTGCCGGTGATGAAAAAACGCACTTTTAACAACAAGAAGAAGAATGGCGAAGGTAAGCAACAATTAAATGAAGAAGAAGGTGCAACTAGCCAAGCCAACTTCCTAAGAGGAAGAGGATGTGGCAAAGGTAGAGGAAGAGGCAGAAGCAATAAAGACGGGGCCAAAGCTTGCTGGATTTGTGGTAAGAAAAATCATTTAGCTCATGATTGTTGGCATAATAATCATTATAATGGAGGATATATTCAGAACTTTAATTCAAGAGGAAGAGGTGGTAGAAACCAAAGAGGTAATTTTAGAGGTAGAGGTAGTAGAAGTTACTTTGGAAGAAATGCAAGTAGAGGTTTCCAAAGTCAATCCTACAACAATACCTATTACAATTATGCTTCAGATGAGAAAGAAGATTCAACCTTAATCATGAATGCAACTTGTGAAAGACAAAGTGAAGACCAAAGGGTCTTCTACATTGACTCAGGATGTAGCAATCACTTGAGTGGTAATATAGCCTTGATGACTGCTTTGGAGAATAAGGTACCTAATCATGTAGTTCAAACAGGTGATAATACAAAGCACATTGTGATGTCAACTAGATCAGTGAAGGCCAAGGATGGAAGTACACTTTTGAGTAAGGTCTTGTATGTTCCTACAATTCCAAAGAATCTGATAAGTGTAGGGCAAATTGTTGAAAAATGTTATGAAGTAAGGTTCACTAATGATGGAGTTTTTGTGGAAGACCCTAGCAATGGGTATAAACAAATTGTTTCAAGGAAGAAAGAAGGAAGACTCTTCACATTGAAGATTCAAGGTAATGTTGGTCATGCCTTGTTTACTTATGGAGGACATAAGATCTCTAAGTTAGATCTTTTTGGCATAAAAGGCTTGGACATTTTAGGTATTAAGGATATGGTTAACAATGGTTTAGTGCTCGGATTGCCTAATGTTGCAGGTCAACATATGACATACAGATGTGAGGCATGTCAATCAGGTAAGGCTCATAAGCAATCATATTCTAAGCATGGTTTCATGTATTCAGAGAAGCTTGAATTCATACACACAATGACCATCAAAGGATTTCAGTATAAATGGTTCAAGATATTATGTGATTTATGTTGATGATGCTAGCAGGTGGATCACTATATATGTGATCAAAGATAAATCAGAGGTATTCAATACATTTAAACATTATCATGTGTATGCAGAAAGAATCATGTCAAAAGTTGAATAGACTAAGGTCATATGGAGGGGGAGAGTATTTCTCTAATGAGTTCAGTGATTACTTATGGAATGTAGGTATAAAAAGGGAAGTCACTTGCAGGTACTCTCCTCAACAAAATGGTGTAGTAGAAAGGAGAAATAGAACTCTTGTTGAGTTTGCAAGATCAATGATGAAGGAGAAAAATTGTCCAAATTATTTGTGGGTTGAGGTTGTAAATATAGCTACATACTTGGTTAATAGGTTACCATGTAAATCTTTGCAGGGTATGACACCATATGAAGCTTGGTGGGGTAAGAGACCTACATTAGATCATTGCAAAGTATTTGGATGTTTGTCTTATGCATATGTGCCATCTGAGTTGAGACATAAATTGGAACCTAAAGCTGAAAAGTATGTGTTCATTGGATATGGTGATAAGACGATGGGATATAGGTTGTTGAGTCCATCCACAAAGCAATTCCTTGTATCAAAGGATGTTTCATTTGATGATCAAGGTACTTGGTATGTAGGTACAATCGATAATCATGTAGGTGATGAAGAAGTTTTGAATTAGAAGAAAGGAAAATTAAAGATTCAGATATTTGATGAAGAAGTGAACAATGAAGTACAAGTTCAAGTTGAAGAAGTGCCAAGGTTTGATCCAGAATGTGATGAACCAGAAACTTCAAGAAGTGGAGAACTCAGAAGTTCATCAAGACATAAATGGCAACCTACAAGGTATAGCCATGAGACTTCTTTTTTGACTACTAAAGGTTATGCTTACATGGTGAAAGAAGATGAAGACCCTTCTACATATGAAGAGGCAAAAGGTAAGGAAAATTGGGAAAAAGCTATGCAGGAAGAGTATGATGCATTGATGCAGAATGAGACATGGGATTTGGTTCCTAAACCAAATAGTCAGAAGATCATTGGATGCAAATGGGTCTACAAGACAAAGAGGTATGCATTTTATGGAAGTGTGTCTACGTATAAAGCTAGACTTGTTGTGAAAGGGTATGCTCAGACATATGGTATAGATTATGATGAGACCTATAGTCCTATGGCAAAGATGACAACTATCAAGACACTTATAGCCATTGTTTCATGTAAAGGTTGGAGATTATTTCAATTAGATGTGAATAATGCTTCTTAATGGTTATATTTCAGATGATGTTTTCATGGAGCAACCACAAGGGTTCAGAGATAAAAGGTATTCAAAATATGTATGTAAGCTCAAGAGAGCTTTGTATGGTTTGAAGCAGGCTCCAAGGGCATGGAATTATAGACTTGTGAAGTTCTTGAAGGAACTCGGTTTCCAAGTATCTAAAGGAGATAGTAGTTTGCTTGTCAAAGCAAGTGATGATGGGTTCATTTATATGTGCATATATGTTGATGACATAATTCTTACAGGTACAGATGAGAAAGGCATACAAAGCCTCAAGAAAAAAAATGGAGAAAGAGTTCAAGATTAGTGACTTGGGAGACTTGTCATATTTCTTGGGGATGGAGATCTCATATACTCAACATGGAGTGTATGTAACTCAAGAAAGGTATTTGAAGAACTTGTTAATCAAGTTTAAAATGGAAGATTGCAGGGTAGCACCTACTCCAATGGAGGTGAATCACAAATTGAGCAGATATGGAGGACAAGAATTCAAGGATATGAAGCTATATCAAAGTCTGGTTGGTAGTCTAATCTATGCCACATTAACTATGCCTGATTTGTCATATGGAGTTGGAGTGTTGTCTCAATTCATGAATTGTCCTAGGAAAGAACATTGGGTTGCAGGACAAAGAGTGTTGAGATACATTAAGGGTACACTCAAAGAATTTTTGTATTATGGTTTTACATCAGATACAAACATCAAGATATATAGTGATACAGATTAGGCAGGTAATCCTGATGATAGGAGATCCACATATGAATACTTGTGTTATGTGGGAGATAAGTTAATCTCTTGGTGTTCTAAAAAGCAACATACAGTTGCTTTATCATCTACAGAGGTAGAGTATAAAGGTATGGTTGAAGGTGCAAAGGAAGTCATATGGTTGAAAACTCTCATGAAGAGTTTTGACATCATTCAAAGTACACCCACTCTCATGGAGATAATATGAGTTCATTGTATCTAGCTGCTAATCC
This sequence comes from Ceratopteris richardii, assembly GCA_020310875.1. Taxonomy (NCBI): domain Eukaryota; kingdom Viridiplantae; phylum Streptophyta; class Polypodiopsida; order Polypodiales; family Pteridaceae; genus Ceratopteris; species Ceratopteris richardii. Next base: position 15,165,681 of record CM035422.1, read on the forward strand.
TGTTTTTCATGCCAGGACTAAACACATTGAGATTTAGTATCATTTCTTAAGAGAGAAGGTGATTGATAAGGAGATTGTAGTCATACATACTTGTTGCAGAGCAAAGAAGCACAAGAGAAGAGCCCCAAAATTTTCAAATTAATCGGCATAATTTTTCTTCTTCAAAACATTCAGAGAATTCCCTCAAGCCATGTAAATGCACTAGAGGAGTCCTCTAGTGGCATAATCCCATCTTGTTGTAAAATATCCCTTGTAAATTAGTAGGAAATTCACTTTTTAGTAATAAAGTGCTGGTCTCTTGAGTGAAAGGACCAAATTTAGGGCACATGTATATAAGTCACTTTGTGACTCTTTGTAAGTACTTTTTGCTATGGTGAACAAGGAGAGCTCTTGAATCTCAAAATTGCCTCTTTCCTGCAGATTTCCATCTTCTCTTTGATCTTGTATGTGTGTGTAATGCTATACGACTGTTGTCTACCCCTCCCCACTGTTTTTGAGCTACTGTAGTGTGTGTGTGAGCTTGTAGGAGTTGTGGCGTGAGTGTGGGTACTTCCCGCCATTCACTATTTTGGTCATAACTTGAAGAAAAGTTGTCAAAATCAAGTGAAACCACTTCTAATAGATGCGCCTCGTCGAGAGCTTCAAAAGGAGTACCCTATTGACTATATTTGGGGCTTGGAGCTGGGAGAAATCCTTAATTTACTGAAAACTATTGTAAATGGTATCGCGGCAGACACTTTCAGTCTTTCAGTGAGTTTGAGAGGTGGATTAGTCTTTTCTCATGCATATCAACTGAACCACTTCATTTTCCATCATGTGTGCACATATCTTCATACACTTGGTTAGGTCGTTTGATCGGATTGACATATAAGCGTGTGTCAATTTCCCACTATACGCACTTGTGTTGCAAATGAGGTTTAGTCTCTTTGGCACAAGTCCTTGAATCTTCTTGACTTAGGTACACACGTTTTTGGCGCCATTGTCGGGGACTACTCAGCCAAGGTGCCTTCGTGATGGTTATAGATCGAGTGTGATGAAATCATACTTGTAGAAGTGAACTCATTCCGTGGCAAGTAGTCAATCACCTCAGCACTTGTTACTTCACATCCCAAAGGTGTGTGTGATGAGTTTTTAGGTTTAGGGTTAGTAGGAAGGGAGAGTAAGAGGAGTTAGGGTTAGGTTAGAAGGAGAGGAGAGAAGGAGAGGAGTGAAGTAGGAGTAGGTCAAGACCAAGAAAAATCTCAAAACATTTTCCAAGTTAGTGTAGTTCAATTTCAGTCACCAAAAGTATAAAAACCCAAAAAAATTAGTTCATTTCTCTACTGTTCTGAAAGGCAGTATCGTGGACGAGCAGCGACTGGTATCATGAGGGTGGTGTCGCGCGCTATAGGCTGACAAGGCTAGATATTGATCTCAAGTTGCAATCAGGGCACCACAAAGGTAAGATTCAACAAGAATTCCTTGGCAAAAACACACTAAAAGTGCACAAACACATGATTAAGTGCTCATTCAGTATCGCGGGGGGGGGGGGGGACAATTTGTTTTTTGAGTTTTCTTGAAAGGGACAGTGTGTTAGGAGTGAAGAGGGGTGAGAGAAGAGCAAGGGGGTGCAAAAATTTTGAATTTTGGAGGTATTTTGGCTTGAGTATCGCGATCGGTTGAGTTTTTGGTATTATGATACCAAAAGTTCCCTTGTATCGCGATACTCGCCGAAGTATCGTATCGTTGATTACCAATCTTGGTATCGCAATACCACTTGTGGTATCGTATCTCCGAGTTGGTATCGCGATCTCACTTTACCCCTGTGGTATCGTATCGTGTGCCACCCGAGGTATTGTATCGCCCACTTCCTAGTTTAGCATCACGATACCATTTCAGTATCGTATCGCCTCGATCCTAAGGTATCGTATCGCCAACCCCTGAAGTATCGTATCGTGCTAGGTCCTAGTTTAGTATCGCGATATCATACCAGTATCGTATCGTGATCACGCAGCAGTATCTTATCGCCTGACTGATTGAGTATCGTATCGTGTGGACCCCTAAGGTATCGTATCGTCAGGAAAGTTAGTATCCTATCGTGATCAACAGCAATATCATATCGCCTGACTCTTAGGTATCGTATCGAGAGTTGTTGTGGTATCGTAACGTGTGTTGATATATTTAGGTAGTGATGTGTGTGAACACTCTAGGACCGCCGGGGCACTTTTTTCCCTCTTTAGGAGGTTTTTTTCCCTCGGCTTGTATATACGCCTATTGCCCTAATGGGCTACTTATCTTTGTACATTCTCTACTAATACATTCAGTATTGTGTGTTTGTGCTCCAAGCTTCTTCTTCTTCCTTGTGCTGTTCGCGTGCTTCCACAGACGTCTATCTCCAACAATTGGTATCAGAGCAGGTCGTCGCTTCTTCTAAGGCGCCGTCGACACTCCTCCGTTTGCAGTCTCAGATTCGCATGAAATTTGGTGAGCATACTCAGGGTGTTTTCGAGATCTAAACAGCTTTGCTGTGTGGTGCCGAAATCGCGATCCGAGCTCGTTTCGGCCTCCGAACGCACTATCGCAGCACTTGTGCAGGCTATTTCGTCCTTTTGTGCCAAAGGTATATACCAATTTCTGTTCGCCAGTTTAAGCGTCTCGAAGTCTGCTACAGGTCTAGCAGAACTCGTCTAGGCAGTTCCGTTCAACTTTTTGAGATACAGTCAATTTTCTGCATCAAGGTATTTTAGTCACCGGTCATGGCTGAAAGCAGTGATGTATTCCATAAGTTGGCTGTTGAGGATAAGTTGGATGGTAACAACTACCCATTATGGGCTTATATGATGCGACATGTACTGGTTGCAAAAGGACTGTGGAACATTGTGCAGGGTGTTGAAAGACGTCCTGTTACACCTGCGACTACAGGTACTACAAATACAGGTGCTGGAGGTACTGGAGCTGATGAAGATGGTGTCGAAGATGATATTCTGCAGATTCCTGTTCGTGCTGCTGTTTCTGTTGCACCTACTGCAGAGCAGATTCGTTGGGATGGCAGAGATGCCCAGGCACATGCATTCATAGCCTTGTCTGTCAAACGTGCCATTATTCCTCACATTCGCTCTTGCAGAACAGCAAAGGATGCTTGGGATACACTTACCACTTTGTACCAGGCTAGGAATGAGGCTCGTGTTGCTTACCTCCGAAAACAGTTGGAGAGTGAGCACATGAATGAAGGTGATTCTATGGACAGTTTTCTTACAAAGATCAAAGACCTGAAGGAACAATTGATTTCTGCTGATGAGGTTATACCAGATAGCTCACTTGTGCAGACCGTTTTGAATGGTCTTCCTGATTCATATCAGAGTTTTGCCTCTACTCTTCGGTTGATGATGAAAGGCAATCCGAATGCCTTGTCATTTGAGGAATTAGTCTCTGCTCTGTTGCAGGAAGATCAGTCCAGGCAGAACAGGTCCATTATGCGTGTTACAGATCAAGCTTTCCTGGCTAGTTAGAAGGGCAAAGGAAAATGGAGCTCTTCTACTAGTAAGCAAAAATCTGCAAATGCTGCACAATCGAAGAACCAGGATAAAGATGAAAATAAATCAGAAAAGCAGAAATTGTTCTGCAAGTACTGTAAAGGAAATGATCATATTATAAAGAACTGTCCAAAACTGGCTGCTAAAGAGGCAAAGAAGAAAGAGGCTGGAATGGTTGTTGTAGAGGCCTCTACACCAAAAACAGAGTCTGCAAATCTTGTGCAGGAAGAAGAATGGGCGTTTACTACTGTCTGCAGTTTTGACCCATCTTCTCATGATCAGTGCATGTCTGCAGTAGACTCAGATGTTTGGTACTTTGACAGTGGGGCGACCAAACATATTACCTCGCAGCACAGTTTCTTCTCTTCACTCGAGCCTGCCCCTACAGGGAATACTGTCACATGCGCCAATAACTCCTCTTATCCTGTTATGGGAGTTGGTAAGATCATTCTGACTACTGCTGATGGTAGTTCTTTCACTTTGTCAGATGCTTTATTTGTGCCAGGGATCAAAAAGAACCTGTTATCAGTTTTTGCATTAGCCAAGATTGGCTTGGTTGTGAAATTCGTTGATGACAGGTGTACAGTCCATGATCTCTCAAATGGTGATGTGATTATTGCTTCTGGCATCTTATGTCGTGGGCTGTATAAGCTCATAGACTATGAAAGATCTGTGAATGATTCGGCATGTGCAGTTCATGATTCTCAGGCTATGTCAGATGCAAAGCTTTGGCATGCACGCTTTGGTCATCTGAATTTTGCTAGTTTGTTACGCCTGCAGAAATCTGAAATGGTGTCCTCTTTGCCCAAACTTGAGGCACCTGGAAAACATGTTTGTGAAGGCTGTATTTTGGGCAAAATACAGCATTCTTCCTTTCCAAAAGATGGTTCAGTTCGGGCTACGCAGAAATTGCAGCTTGTACATAGTGATGTCTGTGGTCCTATGCAGACACCCTCTTTTGGAAATCACCTTTACTTCGTGACTTTCATTGATGATTTTTCCAGGCATGCATGGGTATATCCACTCAAAGCAAAGTCCGAAGTGTTCATGTGCTTCAAACAGTTTTTGGTTTTGGCTGAAAATCTGTCAGCATGTAAAATGGGCACCCTCCGTTCTGATCGAGGGGGGGAATATATGTCTTCAGATTTTAATGCATTTCTGGCTGAACATGGGATAAAACACCAGTGCACAGTACCGTATACACCTCAACAGAATGGAGTTGCTGAACGAAAGAACATGTCACTCATGGAGATGGCGAGGTGCATGGTCAAAAGTCAGGCTTTACCACATAGTTTCTGGCTTGAGGCTGTCATGTGTGCAGCATATGTACTGAACAGGTGTCCCACTAAAGCGTTGCAGTCTATCACTCCATATGAGGATTGGCATGACCGCAAGCCATCTGTTGCTCATCTGCGTGTTTTTGGTTGTTTGGCATATGCATTAGTGCCTGAACAACATCGCAGAAAATTGGATGATAAGGCAGTAAAATGTATTTTTGTTGGGTACAGTTCTGAAAGTAAAGGCTATCGTCTGTATCATCCACAGACTAAACGCATTCTGGTTAGCCATGATGTTGTCTTTGTGGAAGATGCTATTCAGCCATTGCTTTCATGTACTAAGGAGACATCTGTTAGCTCCAAAGACATGTATGATACTTTGATGCCTCTTTTTACAAGTGGACAGGCTAGTGCTGGTCCTAATGAGGCAACTTCTCAGCCTTTGCAGGTTTCATATGATGATGCAGATCATTCCATTTCTGATGCAGATTTACATGATGCACTTGCTGATGAGAGAGCTGATATTGAGCAGGCAAAAACTATGCCAAAATGGCTGGTGCAGACTTTGCGTGACAGCAAATTAGATGCACCTTTGTCATATCGTACTCGTTCAGGCTCTCATAATGCCTCCTTTGCATCAGATTGCTATGCTATGGCTGCATCTAGTCTCTGTGATGAGAATGAGCCTGTTTCTTTTGATGAAGCACAAAATTCAGAAAATTGGATGGCTGCTATGCAATCTGAATATGATGCTATAATGAAGAATGGTACATGGTCCTTATGTGACTTGCCTCTTGGCAAGAAGGCCATTGGCACTAAGTGGGTATACAAGCTGAAGCGTAAACCTGATGGTACCGTTGACAGGTATAAGGCTAGGCTTGTTGCAAAGGGTTATGCGCAGGAAAGAGGCATTGATTTTGATGAGACCTTTGCACCTACATGCCGTATGACTACTGTTCGGAGCATTTGTGCACTTGCAGCCCATCATGGTTGGAATGTACATCAGTTGGACATTAAAACAGCATTTCTGAATGGTGACTTGCATGAAGAAGTGTATGTTTTTCAGCCCCGTGGCTTTGTGCAGAAAGGGCATGAAAACCAGGTTTGCAGGTTAAAGAAGGCATTATATGGTTTAAAGCAAGCACCACGTGCTTGGTATGAGAAGATACATGCCTATCTGATTGCACATGGTTTTGAGAACAGTCCAACTGAAAGCACCTTATATGTTAAACGTGCTAATGATGTGCTTCTGATCATTGTTGTCTATGTTGATGACATGCTGCTCACTGGTCCTATTGAGACACATATTGCTGATTTTAAGGCTGATTTGCATGCCTCATTTGAGATTCTTGATTTGGGGCATTTGCATCACTATTTGGGCATTCAGTTTATGCACGTTGATGGTGGAATGGCTTTGTGTCAAACGAAATATATTGACACATTATTGCAGCGTTTTGGCCTTGAAGACTGTAAGCCTATTGCCACTCCTATGGAGACAGGTTTACGATTGAGTCTTCATGATGCTGGAGATGCATTTGATGTTGTTCTCTATCAGCAGGCTGTTGGATGCTTGATTTACTTATGCATTACTCGGCTAGATATTCAGTTTGCTGTCTCACAGATGAGCAGGTTTATGCATTGCCCAGGAGTCACGCATTGGAAAGCGGTTAAGCGCATCTTTCGCTACTTGAGTGGTACTCGGCTACTTGGGTTGTTTTATCCCAAGGGGGGATCACTACCGCCAGATTTGCATGCTTTTTCTGACTCAGATTGGGCTGGTTGCTATGACACTCGTGTGTCCACCAGTGGTTTTTGCTTCATGCTTGGTAGCTCATGTATATCTTGGTTGAGCAAGAAGCAGCCTACTGTGGCCACTTCCAGTTGTGAGGCTGAGTATAGGGCAGCTTTCACAGCGACTGTTGAGTGTGTGTGGCTCAGACGCCTTATGGCTGATTTGGGTGTTGGCCAGTCTTCTACCACCACCATCTTCACTGACAGTCAGAGCGCATTGGCAGTTGCGAGGAACCCTGTGTTCCATGCTCGCACTAAGCACATTGAGGTGCATTATCACTATGTCAGGGAGAGGTTCTCTGCTGGGGAGATCAGCTTGGCATATGTGCCCACGCAGGAGAACATTGCAGACCTTTCCACGAAGGCTCTGCCTAGGGAGAAGTTTGAAGCTTTTCGCAAAGCTTTGGGCTTACTTCCTTTTGTGGAGTGATTTCCACATAGCTTGGCACTTCCTTATACATGAGTGCCAGCTCCTTGTTCACCGCATCACTCCCAGGGGGGATTTGTTGATATATTTAGGTAGTGATGTGTGTGAACACTCTAGGACCGCCGGGGCACTTTTTTCCCTCTTTAGGAGGTTTTTTTCCCCCGGCTTGTATATACGCCTATTGCCCTAATGGGCTACTTATCTTTGTACATTCTCTAGTAATACATTCAGTATTGTGTGTTTGTGCTCCAAGCTACTTCTTCTTCCTTGTGCTATTCGCGTGCTTCCACAGACGTCTATCTCCAACACTATCGTGATCAGCAGCAATATCGTATCGCCTGACTCTTAGGTATCGTATCGAGAGTTGTTGTGGTATCGTAACGTGTGATGGAATCAGTATCATATCTTCTCGGTTCTTAGGTATCGTATTGTAGGAAACTCTGGTATCGTATCGTTGAATTAGTTCAGTATCGTATCGTCGGGTGCACCAAGTATCGTATCGGCCGAGCATTAGGTATCGTATCGTGACCAACTGTGGTATCATATCATTGACTACGACAGTATCGTATCGCCTAGATATCTGGTATCGTATCATGGCCAAAGAAGTATCACCTAGAAGTGGTATCGTCCAGAGCTTTTGTAGCATTTTGCAGGACAAAATTGAGGCACTTGAAGAGCCACTCAAGGAGAGTTTTAGAGACCTAGAGAGCCTCAGGAGGGTGAATGAACTTGAGGTCAGGGAGAGTGCTAAGTAGCTGAAGAAGTGTCGTATCCTCTGTAGGGAGTGTTGCTCAGGTCAGCCACTACTCTGTCTATTCAGATACCTCTAGTGACTCCGAGGAGGAGATACCAATGGCCTCAGAAGACATGCATGGTCCAGCTCCAAGTAGAAACTTCATGACCGCAGTAGAGGGAGACTACCAAACCTCCTTACAATATGTGTCTACTAATACCCATGAGATCCCCATCTATCTGGATGGCTTAAACAGATCACTGGCTAGGATGGTAACCTCTATGGATGCTACGATCGTGCCTAGACCTGTTGTTAAGTACCAAGGAGGAGCATACATGGACAAGATAGGTCACATATACATAGTGACCGAATTTACTGAGATGATCAATGAAAGGGGAGAGTTAGTGGAATAAGAAAACCTAGGAAGAACAAACCTTGAGGAACTAGCGACGACCCCTAGAGGTAGATCCCGAGTAACACGAGTCACTTGATACCTCAAGATGACTACCTGTTGGAAGTATATATGATCCATGGATCAGACTTATTACTTCAAACGGACTTACCTGTGCCAGGAAGAGAAGAAAACCCGATGACGTTTTATGAGCTGAAGGATCCAGAAGATGAAACTAGAATCACATACTTGGACAAAAATCAGAGGAGATATTGGTCGTTTGGTGCCTTAGACAGAGCTTGATTGAAATACATGGGGTTGCCTATATTCCCTCAAAGAGATCAGGCAACTACTTCGCAGAACCCCTTTGGAAATCAACAACAGATAGAACACACCACGTCAGGACAAACTAGCCAACGGAGTGTTCCAAACCATACTCATGTACAATTTGCGACTCCAGGAGTGCAAACACACGATCAGACCCACCCAAGAGTAGGGAATCCGTACCGACCACCAGTAAGATCTCAACCACCAGTAGAAGGGCAGCTTGGAATACCTCCAATTAGACCAGTTGTTCCGGTCTTTCCTATAATGCCTAGACCGCCAGAACCAATGAGAAGACTGAGACCTATCCAAGTGGCCAAATGTGTAAGAAATCATTATGATGGATTGGGATAACCCTACGATCACATTGCTGAAGTTAAACAAGTACTAAGGGCAGAACAAGTAGACGACTTCTTTGTGCAGTATGAGTCTTTTGGACTCACCCTCACAGGAACGGCTCTGACTTGGTTCCAACCGTTAGATCCTAATCAGTTTGGAAACATGGAGTAATTTTTTCAAGAATTCATTGGGGAATTCACTAAGAGAGGGATTAAACACAATTCTGCGTCTTTAATCCATAGTTTTAAACAGAACCCTAATGAAATAGTGAAGACAGCTGCCCGGAGATTCAATCAGTATGTGGATAGATGCCCAGTTGCTGAGAGACCCACTCAGCAAAAAATGATTTCATTATTTTTGGACGGACTCACGAACGGAACCCTAAGAACGCTAGTTTACGTGAAGAGGCTACAAACCCTAAGTGAGTGTCTTCAGGAATGCATTGATCTAGAAGACAATCTAGCTGAGGACCTCAAGAGCACGCCTAGCCCCACTAAATCAGAAGACTCTCGGAGTACCATTACATCCAACTCCAGTAATATGGAAGAATTAGCAGAGTTATTAGCAAAGAAAATAGGAGTCTAGGGACAAAGAACTTACCAACACCCAGCCCAAAGAGTGCCGATGTTACGAAGGTGTGGCCTATGTGGAGGAGATCACCCCACCCACATGTGTGTGCGAGGAGGGACTGGTGCACATCCGACATATCCATACAACAGTCAACACCAACAAGGGACCGCCTTGTACTGCCACATAGAACAAAAATACACCAACCACACTACAGAGAACTGTCCATTCAATAGGCAAGCATGCCCTTTACAACCACCTCAGTATCGACCATACGGATATCCACCTAGAGAGCCAGGCAGGGAGATGCCCAGATACAATCCCTATCCAACACCAGCAGGAGCACCGAGACCTTATGAACCAGCACCATATCCACCACCACAACCAATGTTAGGACCACAACTGTCACAACCTCAACAAGTAGTATCGGTGAAGTACGCCCAGCCAGAAGAAAATTTGGAAAGAGCCATAGTGCGAGCATCAACAACGATCAATGTGGAATCAACGAATCCCGGATATGAGCTGCCCTCAGGAGATTATTATCCCTATGAAGCCAACATGTTAGATTACGAATCAACATACAATTCGGCTTACTATGGATACGTGAACTATGACCAGAGCTATGGAACTCAGGTAGCAACCTTGATGTATACTGCACCTAAAATACAACCACCCATGAGACCACCCATTAGACCACCTGTGCCGAGAGGACCTTGTTATAGATGTGGAGGAGACCATTTTATTAGAGAATGTCCTCGGCCTTACAATCCACCACCCCCTAGGACTTGGGAAGGATATTGCAATGATTGCAGAAAGGAACACCTTTTCAGGAACTGCCCTAAGAACCCAACCAAAGTCCAAGACATTGCGCCAATTAATGTAATTGAAGTGATAGAAGCATCTGGAAGTGATAAGGACTATACAGTACCTTTAAAGGCCATTACTAGAGCTCAAATGAAAGAACAAAAAGGAAAACAACCAGAACAAGAACGAGAGAGAAAAAAAACGATCAGCCCCAAGATTCAAATAGTTGAAGATTCTGAGGATCTACGTGAGAGTACCCAGAACATTAAAGCACAGAAATGGAAGGAAAGAAGAGAAAAACTCAAAGATAAATGGATGAAAAACAAAATTCAGGATAATAAGAAACAAACTAGAAGCATGAAAGAACAAAAAGAACAGGAAATTCGGAAAGAAGTGCCCATTCCACCACCTATCCAAGAGGTAGAGAAACCGGAATCCATTTTAGCTGACCCAAAATCCGACGACCTAGACATGTGGCTGAAGGCCTACCAAGCTAGAATTAAGACTGGGCCGAAAGTAGAACAGCATGAAAAACTTTACCCACAAGGAGAATTAGAAAAGGAAAGGCTTGCAATATGTCAAAAGCTTATAGAGGTTGCCCAAGCTACCCTAGAAAAGACTATTCTAACCCTACGAGAGACAAGAATGCCAGATAATCAATATAAAGAACACGTCGGGGCCTTGGATAAAGAACTTAGAGGGAAGGATGACAAGAGCGAGCGAACTAGAACCCACGATGACCCACTATCAACCATACCTGACCTAGAGGCAAAATGGCCAAAGGAATTATGGAATAGAATCCGAGAAGAGCAATGGAAGAAGAATGGAGTAAGTAAGCCTCCTTTTGAGGACTTAGATGTGGAAGTCTATCAACCCAACCCCAACCTAGAAGAAGTATACAAGGAAGTATCAAGACTCGACAAAAATAGAGAAGAAACCCAGAGCATTTGAAGATTGCCTAATTACATGGGAGAATACGAAAAAGAGTCTATGATAATACGAGCACTCACGGTGCAGGGAAAGGGAAAAGAAAACTCAGAAAAGAGTTCACACAATCTAACAGAACTAAAGAAGACAAAAGTACAATGCAAAGTGACCGTGGAAGAACTACTTCGAATTAAGCCGCATTTATGGAAGCAAATGGCAAGCCAAATGGAATTAGGGCAAGAAAAGGAAGAGGAAAAAGTTAAGGAAAAAGGAAACTCAACTAAAATACAAATTCCAGTTGATAAAGTGGGAGAATGTAGTGAAGGAGACGAAGGTAACACATGTCTACCTGCCATTTACAATGGGTACATGACCAAGACTATACTAGACACAGGAGTTGGTGTAGGAATTGCCACCAAAGAGATTTGGGAGAAATGGGGAAAGCCTGCCTTACGACCCACACGCATGAAGCTCCAATTAGCAGACGGTCATGTGGAAAAACCCTTAGGAATATTGGAAAGAATCAAATTGAATACCTGTGGAGTTGAATTTGAACACACACTAGCCATTTGTAAATTCAAAAAGGCTAATAATTACAAGATGATATTAGGACGACCCTTTATGAGACAAATGCGGGTAGTACAAGATTGGGGAAGAGATTCATTGTACCTACAACATCAGGGAAATACCACTAAAATAAACTTGCACACCTTTTCCTATAGAGATGTCCCTCCACAACAATGGAATCCCATACACAAGGAGGAAGATGACCTATCCATTCATAGTGCTGGATCGAGTGATCAATCATGGATACACGAGGACGCTCAGTTATGGATGTGTAAGGAATCCAAGAAAGAAGATGACAAAAGACAGATATGGCCAATAGGACATCCTAACTACAGACCTGTAGAGGACCCAAGATACATGCCTCAAATCTTTCCGGATGAGACCTTTGAACCGCATCGATGGATGGAAATCCTAGCAACCCTAGATGTGTGTGTGAATGAGGAAGTCTTGACAATGAACGAGTGCAAAGATGAGGAAGGCTATGATGTAAATCTTTACATGGTTGTCCTTCAAGAAATAGAAGAAGGGGAAGTCTTGGAAAAAGAATGGAAAGAGGAGTATGAGAGTATAGAAATGGAACCAGAAATCGATTCCGAGGAAAGCTACCTGGAAACCATTCGAAACAGAGAGAAACAGGAACCGACGAAGATCCTGGCAATAGAAGTCGCTCCCAGAGTACAAGAACAAGAAGCAAAAATGAGTAAAATTGGACCAGACCCAGATCTGTTTGAAGTTCCTGAACATTTTAAAAGGTACGAAGTAGAAGAGAGAAAAGTAGCCATTCAAATGCCTAAACAAGAGGCTCGAGACGGAGAAGCCTACGACAACAAAGAACAAACAAAAAAAATTATAGTCGCAGTGGAAGACGGAGAAGAAGGATGCACATACATAGGCAAAGATGTCTCGAAGGAAGAGGAGGAAGAGTTAATACAATTGATCCAAGAATATCGAGACGTGTTCGCATGGACATATAAGGATCTCAAAGGCATGGAACCCTCGATCTGTTCTCATAGGATACCAATGACAATAGATGCGAAACCATCAAAGCAATGCCCTTATACATATAATGAGATCTATGCTACTAAGATTAAGGGACGAAATAGACAAGCTACTAGCAGCAGGTTTCATGTATGAGATAGAACACACTGAGTGGGTATCACCACTAGTAGTTGTGCCTAAGAAGAACGGAAAAGTGAGAGTATGCATTAACTTGAAAAAGGTAAATGCAACCACCATACATGATAGCTACCCATTGCCCATTACGGACCATCTACTGGAAAGAGTAGCAGGAAAAGAAGTATATAGCTTCTTAGATGGATTCTCCGGATACAATCAAGTAGCCATTGCCACTAAGGATCAACATAAGGCCGCATTCGCAACCGAATGGGGAGTTTATGCTTTCAAAGTGATGCCTTTTGGACTTACTAATGCACCTGCTACTTTCCAATGACTGATGTGTCATGTTTTCAAGGAATTTCTGAAAAAAAGCATGGAAGTGTATGTAGATGACCTATGTACATACTCTAATCAAAGACAAGATCATATTCCTGAGTTGAGGAAGATATTTAATAAATGCCGCCAGTATCAAGTTTGCCTAAACCCAAAGAAATGTGTCTTCATGGTGAGACAAGGAAAAATCCTAGGACACATAGTCTCTAGGAATGGAATATCCATGGATGAGGACAAGATTAAGGTCATCTTAGAGCTTCCTAGACCAAAGAATGCGAAAGAGGTGCAAGCATTTATGGGACACTATGGATATTATCGTCAGTTTATCCACATGTACGTCATAATTGCCAAACCCCTGTATGGTCTCTTAACTCAGTTCACTTGGCCAGAAGAGTGCGAAAAGGCATTCAATGAGTTGAAAAAGAGGCTTAGCATGGCCCCAATTCTGAAAAACGCCAAATTGGAACAAGCCTTTTCATATTCATGTTGATGCGTCTAATTATGCAGTAGGCTGTATATTAGCCCAACCAGCCGATGGAGGAAAATTAGATCATCCAATTGCCTACGCAAGCAGACAACTAAATCAAGTTGAAAGGAATTATACTACTAACAAGTGAGAAGGATTAGGAATGGTCTATGCAGTGAAGAAATTTAGACACTATCTCTTAGCCAACAAGTTCAAGTTTTTCATAGACCATCAGGCTCTATTGTACCTCGTCAATAAGCCTTGCAACACGGGAAGATTAGTAAGATGGTTCCTACTATTAATGGAGTTCGACTTTGAAGTAATAGTAAAGAAGGGAAACACCCATGTGAGAGCGGATCATCTTTCAAGATTAACGCATGGAGAACCACCAAATGAAGTACCCGATGATCTGCAAGACAAGTATTTGTTCAATCTGGAAGTTTGTCCAAAGTGGGTAGAGAAATTAATTCCTATACTTACTCATGGTCTACAACACTCCATTAATAAGGAAAGTAGAAAGGAAATTCTCCAATCAAGAAACTTGCATATTATTGCGGGAAGCGTGTACTATAGGGAACCCAGCGGGGTATTTCTAAGATGTGTAGAGGAAGACGAACAAACGAAGCTAATCGAACAAGCACATGTGAACAAATGGAAAACACACCAAGGGACTCATGGAACTATCAGGGAATTAAAAAGATTAGGTGTGTACTGGCCTAAGATGCCAAAGGATGTCCATAACTATGTAAATAATTGTGCAGAATGTTAGGAGACAATCCCCGAGGATCATACGTCCATACCTTTCTCAACCATAGCACCCAATTGGAGTCAAACCTTAGTAAAATTTCTCAGGACAAGAGAACATGAGGAAGGAGTTAGCTTGGCTAGAAAACGATCCCTAGAGGAGATGAGCAAAGACTATGATCTCATGGGAAGAAACTTTTTTAGAAGAGGAAAAGACAACCAATTACGATTATGCATTCATGAAGGAGAGTATTTACCCATATTAGAGATGGCGCACGCAGGTGCAGCAGGAGATCATTTTTCAACCGAGAGAACTGTAAAAATGATTCTCTTCGCGGATTTGTGGTGGCCAACTTTACATATGGATGCTCAAACATATGTACGAAGTTGTGAGACATGCCAGAGAGCTAAATAACCAATTCGACGAGATGACATGCCATTGCGACCTATGGTTTGTGCGAGAGCATTCTATAAATGGGGAATTGACTTCATAGGACCCATTAATCCATCGACCAAAGGATCACATGCTGAGTACATCATAGTAGCCACTGATTACTTGACAAAATGGATAGAAGCAAAGGCTACTAGAAAGAATGATGCTCAAACCACTGCTAAGTTCCTTTTTGAGCATATATTCACTCGTTTCAGATTACCAATTGAGATTGTGAGTGACCGAGGAACGCATTTCCTTAACGAAGTAATCGAATCCCTAATGTATGAATTTTTAGTGATCCACAAAAAATCAGCCCCATACCATCCCCAAGCCAATGGTCAAGCAGAAAGTTCCAATAAAGTATTATGTACAGTATTCACAAAGATTGTCAATAATGGGAGGTCTGATTGGGACAAGCAATTGCATCATGCAATTGCATCATGCAATTTGGGCCTTCCGAGTAGCATACAAGACCGCTATTGGAACTACCCCATTCAATTTAGTGTACGGGCAAAATGCAATTTCGCCAATTGATTTTTTAATCCCAACATTGAGAGTAGCCCAATAGTATGAATGGAACGAACATGATTTATCCCAACAACTAGACCAAATCGAGAAGTTGCATGAAACTAGGTTACAAGCGGTGGCAGGAATCTATGCAGCCAAGAGAAGACAAAAGGCATATTATGATGCACATATAAAAGACAAAGGACTTAAAGAGGGAGACTTAGTCTTGGTGTACACCTTAAAGCAACATGCCAAGAAGTTACAAAAACGCGGATATGGACCTCTGATCATCAATAAGATCTCTATTAGTGGAGCAGTTAATTTAGCCACTCTAGATGGAGACATTCTTCCTAACTACATAAGTGGATGCAGAGTTAAACGGTTCATGGAGCCATTGACGGATCAAATCCTAGCACGCCTAGTAGGTGCTCAAAATAGGAAGAAAAAAGAAGAACGGATTAGAGAGGAGGCTCGACAAGAAGCCCTAGAACGCATCAAGAAAAGGAAAGAATGGATTAGGCAAAGAGATGAACGGTATCTCCAACGAGAGGAACCTATCCCTATGGCTAACTACCAAGTCCATACATCTGACACGAATAGAGCTCACAGGTCACAACCTTACCTAAACCTAGGGATTGGAACGACTGAGTAAAAATTGATAGATGCATTAATAGACTCAGGAGCAGGACTTAGTTGCATACATAATACGGTCATAAAAGAGCTTCAAATGATTATGACTCCCACAAAAGCTCAGATGATAGGAATTGGAGGTCAAATCATAGAATGCATGGGAGTAACTAACGTATCCCTCCACCTAGGAAATTCTTCCATGGAACAACGAGTCTTAGTGTGCAGAGATGAGGATTTAATAGAAGATTTGATCCTAGGATAGGATTGGATCATTGAGAATGAAGTGAGCATCAACCTAGCTCAAGGCTATATTTCATCCAAGATCAGGCACAAGGAAATTTTTAGTTTATTAGGAGAGAAACCTTTACTCCAACCAACAACCATGGAGAGTGCGAAAGGATGCAAAAAAGAGCTAGTAGAACATGATTCCAATCCCAATACCTCAGAAACCAGTCTAGAAGAAGCAGGAAGCTCAAACCCTAATGTATCCAAGGAAAAGGTGATACCACCCTACTCAGTTGAGGAATGGCCAAACAATTAGGAAACCAACTCTCACGAAGTCCCTCATACGACAAGAAGATCACCAATGTGGAGGACAACATTCAGACATCCACATCAAGGGAAGAACAAATTCAAACGGGTACGCAAAGATCAAGTGCAAAAATCGGAAACCTCATCACCAAATCATAGGGAGAATAAGAAGAATAACAAGTCAGCATCACAAAAATCTGAAACAACAATACTCCTGCAAGTATGGCTCCCTAAGCTTTTGATTGAAGCTCAAAAAGCACGACAGCAGATATGGATTCCCAAGAAGGTTAAGCAAGCAGCCAAGCAAGAAATACGCAATCAGGAGGATACATTACATCTAAAAGTTCGAGTGACAAAGCAAAAACAGACTCATCCTAGAATCATGAAGAGCAAGACCTCTATTACTAGGACACTAGAGGAAACAAAGAAAAAAAATGAAGCGAGAGGAACCAAAGACAGAAAACAACCTATCCAAGCGCCCACAAAATGGATTTGGAAACCCAAGAAACTACAAGGAGTGGACCATCGGAACAACGAAGTTTCCAATTGCACTCATGATGTATCACATGCACCTAAAGTATGCATAATAGAGCCACATTACAAGGCCAAGCATTCGGCACATGAGTTACATGATAA
Organism: Ceratopteris richardii; assembly: GCA_020310875.1. Classification (NCBI taxonomy): domain Eukaryota; kingdom Viridiplantae; phylum Streptophyta; class Polypodiopsida; order Polypodiales; family Pteridaceae; genus Ceratopteris; species Ceratopteris richardii. The sequence continues at coordinate 15,182,736 of CM035422.1, forward strand.
AAGTAGTGGTGCACATTCTCCAATGAGAATTAGGGCATAGCTTCCACTTTCTTAGGAATGGACCTACTATGTACACAAATAAATGCTTCAGCTACACTTATGCATGTTTCCTTTCAGGAAAAGAAATAAAAAGATGTGGTAAGAGATCTCACTTAGAGAACCATGGGAAATGGAGTGATAGAACGACAACAAATCACTGCAATGCACTACACAGTTGCTATACTTTCCATTAAAGCTAATGCGCTTTTCCTTAAAAGTGTAGATGGCTTCTGAAGATTCTGAAGCAATAGTACAAGAGGAAGTGTTGGAATTTCCTCTCCAGAGCATCACCAAAGCAAAGGGACATTGGTTCAGGGAAGATCAACCGGCTGGGGAGTACCTCTTCCTCGCAACTATCAAAATAATGGACACAGATCACCAATTCCCAATCATGTCCCAAGATTTCAGAGTACTACATGGACTCCCGTCTACGATAGACATCATGAAGACAGCGGGCATACACAGATATTTTGAATTTCCGATCTATAAGCCCGACTTCCACAGATGCACTCAAGTTATGAATACACTACAGCCTGCACTACATGACCCTTTGGTGCCAGAGGCTAGAGTAATGGATGGCGTAGGTGAATGGGTAGTCATCCAATTCACACATGATTTGATCAAGGAAGCGTTCAAATGGGAGAAGGACAGTATCACTGTCGTAAAGGAAGAGAGTCATGGGGCCAAGACCAGAACATTCACAAACATTAACAGAGTTGACATAGAAGAGGAAGTCAGGCTCATCCACCAGCACTTCTGCTTCCCAAATATGCATCGCTATATGGCTCCTCAAAAGATTATTGTTCAATTGCTCTCACATGCAATCAAACAGATTGGAAATCAAATTAATCTGACTCCTTACATACAGGAAAGACTATTTGAAGCAAAGAAGCAGTGGAATAATAAGAAGTTCCTCAATGGCAGCATTGCTCTGACAATATTGATTTACCATGCTTTAGGCATTAGAGAGCACCTGCAAGAAATGCCATCTTTGACTACCATTGCTTAGTATCCCAAAGTCGCCACAATTCCTAAAAAGAAAAGAGGATTGAAGATGGTGGAAGAGGAGGGAACTAGCTCTCAACCCAGAATGAGAGGCATGAAGAGACTCAGGGAAGTCAAGCAAGTAGAAGAGGAAGTTCCAACCATGAAAAGAATGCATGTACTTCCAAAGACAAGAATTGAAGAGCAAAGGCCGATCACAGAGGAAGATTTAACTCAAGCCTTTGAGGATACACATCAATATATAGAAGGACAAGTCAATTTGCCAGTGCAAGGGCACCATTATCAGCAGGCCCACCAAGAGATGCAAGTGGAAAAAGAAACTCACTAAGGTACATCGTTACAGAGAAATCGGGTTAGAAAATTCAAGCTCGTCTTCGGATGCACAAGAAGAACCTGACACTTCATTATTGAATGTGGACATTCAAAGTGAATCAAAGGATGATGGACAATGGGAGGAGTTGAATGCAGTTGACTACACGGAACCAGACAAAGGAACAAAGGTAAAAGACAACTCTGACTACCCAACTAAAGACACCGAAAGCAAGGAGGCAAACCAAGAAGGGACACATGTCCTCAAAATCAATGAGACTTCCACCATCCTTATCAAAGAGGTAACACCCATAAGCGAGGTGTCAATAAAGATACCCAAGAAAGAGACTCAAATAGCGACAGTAGAAGAAGAGGAACCCTTCACACCAATACAGGTCATGGCAGAACCCTCCCCCATGGATGTCACATTTCAAGGGAGTGCCACAAAATCTATTGATTTGGATGAAGAAGAAAAAGTACAAAACATACAATTACAAATTAGACAAACACACCACAAAACTGTTCATGTCGAGCAAGGAAAAGATGTACAAACCGGAGAAGCTCCGAGCATACCGAGGACATGGTTGAATGTCGACATCGCTCAGCTCAAGCCTGTGGTGCAGGACATGATCAGAACCGCACTGAACACATAACAATTAATGCTTGAGGCTGATGAAGACTACGATCAAGCGATGAAGGACAAGCATGAACTTCAAGAAAGGGGTAAGAATCTTTTGGCAGAATTGAAATTAGAAAGAAAGCACATAAAAAATAAAGAAAAGGAAGTCTAAGAAGCCAAACAGCAGTGCAACGATTTGATGACAGAAAATGCCAAATTAAAAGAACAACTGCAAGAGGTACAAAGAAATATGAAGCTAGCGAAGTCGAGAGGGCACAAATGAACGCCAGGAGTAAAATACTAGAATCACAATTAAAGGTATACATGGAGGAGGCAGAAAACCTAAGGAACTGAAACAAAGAGCTCATGACAGCTCTTCTGAGTGATCAGCCAATAGAATTTCAAGGAGGGCCAGAAATGGATATCAAAGAATTGGAAGCCAAGATAGCTAAGTATGAAGATCAGCTCAAGAAAGAGCAAACCACCATTGCCGAATGGGAAAAGAGGTATATGGATGACACTGCGGCTCTAAGAACTAAATGGAAAAAAGCTGAGAATGGCTACCTTATGCAATGTAAAGAGGACATTGATCACCTTGATGTGGTAGCTAAAGAGATATTCAAAAACAAGGAAAATATTACTAAAGCCGAAAATGAAATTAAGCAACAAGAGGAGATCATAACACAGTTGAGAGAGCAGCTCAAGCAGAAGTCAACCGAGGGGACACCAGTAGTTCCACAATCCACCGCGGCTACTGAAGAGACTGAGGTACGTCCTCTCTCTCCCCCCTCACATCATTCACCGATAAGGGAGGAACAGGAGGTCCACATTGAACATAATACTCGGGACATTGCAGAACTGAGCCGACCGGAAAGGGCACTACTGGTGTCCCAGCTTACTGCTGAATTCGAAGATCAAATAATCCAGGTGATGAAGGAGGCCCAAATCAAAAGCAAAAATTTGGATCAAATTTTGAAGCCTTTCAATGTACCATATGGTCTCCTTAAAGAACAAACGCGACAATATATAAAGAATACTACACATAAAGATCCGGACACGAACCTCCAGTTCAGCCAAGATACATTCAAGTATACTCAAGAGGAATTCGAAAAGTCTGATCCCATATGGAGGCGGAAACTCTTGAAAAAGAACCCTACATTGCGGGTACAATGGGAAGCTTCACCATATGTGCTTCAAGTCAATCCATCATTTTGCCCCGTACCCCGTAGACGCTCCTGGACGTAATTTTGGGAAGGTCAGTGCCAGGGAAGCATAAATACTCAATGGCTGAATTATCCATTGTTACCTAGTCCGCCACATAACTACCTACCAACGGAAGAGTACATGGTAAAAAGAATGGAATTTTGGATCGCAATATATTCAGTTGTCCCGGATTTAGCGGTCAAAATGACGAAAAAAAATTTTAGTATGATCCTTACTGTAATCAAAGTCTTTCAGCACGCAAAATATACATTCTTGAACTTTATCGGCATTACGCAAGGATCAGAAGCACTCATTTTTTATCTTTCTACCATTCTGAGTCGCTTAACACTTATGGAGTATTATTCTCAACTTATGTTTTTGCCATCAACATATATGCAAACTTTCAAAGAAGCATTTTTCACTGGCTTCTTTGAAATAGATTCGGAAATTTTCGTCAAAATGACTTCAAATCTTAATGCACGCCTGGTGGCTTATGAAACCAGCTTTTGTGCGGATCATCGACAAGCACCAGAGGATGGAGTGAAGTCAAGTCAGTGGAAAGAATTTATGATATGTCACGCCAATTTGCTGAATCAAAGAGAGCAAGCAGCCATACAAACCTATTCACGTCGCCACAAAAAGCCTGTCGGGGACGACAAAGTTCAGGAGGAGGGACGTGTGGAAGGGGAATGGAGCAAGAAGAAAAGAAGAAGAAGATCAAAGTCAAAAATTGCGCAATAAAGAATGAAGATCATAAAATGAAAGAACCACCCTCTGCCCAAAGCCCCGTAGGGGCACGCATCAGGCAACAACGTGAATCATCCAGGTCCTGAGGATTGGAATTAAAGATCAATCAAAACTAGGACATTTCATGGGAAGGACGGACTAGGACCAGGAACTATCCATGAAGAAGTGCAAGACAATACTTGGTAGGTAGAAATCCTCCCGCTGATAGCATACGTGTCAACAAAGTAAACGGGCTCAGAACAATACAACAGGGTCAGATGTGTGCAACCAGGACAAATCAGAAGACCAAAAGCTAGAAAGAGGTGACTAAGAACAGCACATTCCTAGTCACTGATGGCGTGCGTTGCAGTCCGACTGAATACAGCAACCCAGACTTGTGATATACGGGATATCAAGGGGAAAACAGAAGCAAAGGACTTACATCGGATAAAATAACAAATTCTCTCACAGTCCTTACCGCTTCTTCGACCACTGGGTGCGTCTATTCAGAACTTTTAAACAAGCAAAGGACATACCTCGGATAAGATAACCAATTGTCTGACAGTCCTTGTTGCCGCTTCGACCGCTGGGTGCATGTATTCAGAAGACTTAGGCAAGCAGCAGACGAGAAGCTAAAGCCTGTCAAGGGACGACAGAGACAAAGAGGGGGAGAGTGTTGCAGAGCAAAGAAGCACAAGAGAAGAGCCCCAAAATTTTCAAATTAATGGGCATAATTTTTCTTCTTCAAAACATTCAGAGAATTCCCTCAAGCCGTAAAATGCACTAGAGGAGTCCTCTAGTGGCATAATCCCATCTTGTTGTAAAATATCCCTTGTAAATTAGTAGGAAATTCACTTTTTAGTAATAAAGTTCCGGTCTCTTGTGTGAAAGGACCAAATTTAGGGCACATGTATATAAGTCACTTTGTGACTCTTTGTAAGTACTTTTTGCTATGGTGAACAAGGAGAGCTCTTGAATCTCGAATTTTCCTCTTTCCTGCAGATTTCCATCTTCTCTTTGATCTTGTATGTGTGTAATGCTTGGAATGTGTGTGTAGGAATGTTGTCTACCCCTCCCCAATGTTTTTGAGCTACTGTAGTGTGTGTGTGTGAGCTTGTAGGAGTTGTGGCGTGAGTGTGGGTACTTCCCGCCATTCACTATTTTGGTCATAACCTGAAGCAGAGCTGTCAGAATCGAGTGAAACGACTTCCAATAGATGCGTCTCGTCGAGAGCTTCGAAAGGAGTATCCTATTGACTATATTTGGAGCTTGGAGCTGGGCGAAATCCTTGATTTACTGAAAACTCCTGTAAATGGTATCGTGGCAGACACTTTCAGTCTTTCAATGAGCTTGAGAGGTGGATTAGTCTTTTCTCATGCATATCATCTAAACCACTTCATTTTCCATCATGTGTGCACATGTCGTCATACACTTGGTTAGGTCGTTTGATCGGATTGACATATAAGCGTGTGTCGATTTCCCACTATACGCACTTGTGTTGCAAATGAGGTTTAGTCTCTTTGGCACAAGTCCTTAAGTCTTCTTGACTTAGGTACACAATACTTCAACAAAAGATCAGTTTGCTAACCAAAAGCTTGGATGGACCAAAGCTACAAAGATTCAAAGATATGGTAGGAATAAAGAAGATAGACCTCAATTGATAATTGATGGGGAGCTGTTGGTGCATGACAACTATCAATTGATGTCTTGGACTAAGGGTTAAAGTCAAAGGATGAAGAAAAGATCAACACATGAAGGTTGAAAATAGTGCATATTTAGGAAATGAAGACTTGTATACATATGTACATGAAAGTTGTAACTAGCTCACTTATACTTTTATTATGGTCATGAGCTTGTACATATATGCCTATAAATACAAGTAGAAAGTCAAAGCAAGTATGAAATAGCATGAGATGAGAAGAATTAGAAGTTTTAAGAGTCATTAGACACTTTACAAGTGAAGGAGATCTCTCTCATCATTCAGATGTAAACATTTTTAGAGTAGAAGAAAAATTGCACTTGATCTTTTGCTGAGTACTCCTTTTGTGTTTAATCTTTTGTGAAATGCTTTTGTACAAGTCTAAGTCAATAGTTGATTGACCTCTGTACAAGTTTTCAGATCCTAATTGTGATGAGGCTAAGAGAATTGAGAGTAGGAACATTTACATGTGTAAATGTGAAGAAGTGAAGTTTGTAACAGGTGCAAATTTGATGCTAATGTTTTGGTCAGTTCTCCTTCCATAGTGTAAAGTTTTGAGCAAGCAAGCACTCATTCTTTAAGTTGGAAGGTAAGATACCTATGGTTAAAAGCATTTGAATAAACGGGTTATAATTTGAGAGGACTATGCATTAAAAGTTACAAGTGTCAAAGTCGACTATAGAGAAGTATAGTTTTAGACATATGTGAATTGTTTGGATCATTTCTCAAGATCTACTGAATCCTTTGAGGAGATTTAACTTGGAGAAGGTGCACAAACATTAGACAACACCTCGTACAAAGTTTTGAAAACTTTACACATTTGTTTAGGCAATGAGTGAGTTATGTGCAACAGACTTTTCTGAGTAGTGACTCTCTTCACAGTTAGTGCAAATTTTGATAGTTTGGCATTGATCTTCCAAATTGATCAAGGTTTTGAGTTATTCTTGATATAGAAGTGTTCTAACATCAAGGATATCTTGTTCGTTTGGAGATTAACACTCTCCATCAGCCATATCTCCAACTCTATGAGAGTTTGAGATCCATAGCTAAATAAAGCTATATTCTTTGTATCTTCCACTTCAAAAGTGAAAAGCCTTCCTGTCTTTTCTCTGTTGGCAATCTTTCTAAAGTCTTGCCTTGGGTCTTCAACATATGCTCCAAATCAATTGAATCTAACCTGCAATCCTTCATATGATGTCTTCACATTACCTATCTTCTCACCAAGTGCTTTGTATCATCTCCTGTTTGCACTTCATGTTTGTTGTGAGGATCTTCCAAATCAGTAAGTAAAGCTACATTTCGTGTTACATGAATTCAGCATCCCAAATCAATGTAAAAGATGTGATCATCATCCTTATCCTTCTTCACTAATAGATTCATAATCAATAATGAATCTTCTCGACTTTGGTCCTCTGCATAGTTATCGTAATCTCTTCTTCCTCTATGGCCACTTTGATAGTTGTTGTTGTTGTTGTTGTTGTAATTGTTGTTGTAGCCTCCATTGTATCTGCCTCTATTTGATCCATAGACACCTCTATTCAATCCTCTTCTGTTATATGGAGTAACATTGGAGACAAGGTGTGAACCACCTCTTGTTCATTTTAGATGGGCTCACACATGAGTGCCATGTGGCACCCATGTTGTTGAGAAATGGGGAACAACAAACCCTAACCGCCTCACATGGAAGTGAGAAGTTTCTCCAAGTTGGGGCAAAGAATGAGAGGAGAGGTTCACCCATGCTCATGGACCAATGGCAACAATGGCCAACGTCACAAGGAGCAAAGGGGAACATCCTCTCAACCATGCACACACACATGCAAATCCATACACCAAGACCAACGCCATTGCACACAAGGAGGCAAGAGAGTAACAAATGACACCTTCTTCCATTAACAAAATGGAGGCCAAGGCCATGGCCAAGGGACCTCCTTTACAAGAAGTGAGCCTCTATTTATAGGCTCTGCACAATTCCCCATGTGCTCATTTGGAAAAGTCAAAAAGTAGCACATGGCCATATCTCTCTAGATTCTTGGAATAGATAATCTAACAACCAAATCAAGGGAAGAGCATACGTGCGCGCGTGGGGAGTTTTTCTACACCTCTTGGAAAATGGTGAGCATTTACATCAAGGCTCCAAAGCCTTACTTTAGGAGAAGTATTAAAAAGTGTCTAAGGGAGGGTTTTTATGTGAAATCCTAAGTAGATACAAAAAGAGATATTATTTTGTTCTAGGGAGGGTTCTCATGCACAGTTGTGGGTATGTGCATACCCTATAACCCAACACTCTCCCCCCCCTAGACTTTGTCGTCCTCAACAAAGCTAAGAGGGAAGGATCATACACATCTGAACTGGTTCAAGCTTGAGTCTTCAATTCTGAGAAGCTCCAGGTCTGCAAATCTTCCATTCTTCAGTTTACAGTCTTCAAGTCTCCATACTCTGCATTGATCTTCGAAACTGCAACACACTAGTCTTCAATTTTTCAGATCTGCAATTCTTCAGTCTTTTCAGCTGAGCGACACAATCCCCTTGGGGGGCAGTCAGCCCAGCATTCCTCCTACTGTGCAATCTTTTCTAAGGCTAGAAATGCCTTCAGAAACTCCAAAACCTGAAATGACATACAAAAGAGCAAGTAGACTGCATTTTGTAATGAGATAAACATTCATGTCAATTTTAGTTTCCACATCAGGGGACATCAAATCCTATAGAAATGGTTCTTCCAGAGACAAGTCCACATGGAGAGCTAGCAACTCCTGCAATCCAGCAATTAAAGTACCAAGAACCCAAAAGGGGTCCCTTAATTTTTGCCATGTCACAAGCACTTAATCATTTTAGTTACTGAGCAGAAAGTGAGCACATAATTCAGTTGTATTCTTTGCTAAGTAGAAATGCTTGGTCAAGGGTTCAAAAACCTTCGAGTCATCAAGAGAAATTCCTATATGAGTTAATCAATAGACATCTGGCAATTAGCACATTATGCCCAATCTGTCTTGGTTGGTAGGGACACCAAAACCTTCCAAATCTGTTCAAATGAGCTCGAACACTGTGGCTTCTTCTCTGCAATACCTGTTCAATCTTATAACGCTTCTACATATAAATAATGAAACTGAGTTGCAAAGAATATTATTTAATAAACATCAATGTTCAAAGTGATGCAAAGCTGTATTGATCCTTCCTAAAAAAGTTGAAGATGACTGGAGCATTGCAAACAAAATGCTTGGCCATCAAAACCTCATTGCTTTATTTCGAGCCTCCCTCAATCAAAGCATCATCCAACTAACAAGACAAAGTTACCAAGAGGTCAAAAACCACAAGCATCAAGTTGCCACAATGGCATAACAACTTTGAAATAGAACACCCTGCACATAAACACTTTTGAAGAGAAGAGGCAATCTTTTCACCCATGTGAACCTTCACACCTGCAAATAGTCACAACCCAAGAGGCAAAAACTTTTTTGCACAATTACCTTATAGAGCATATCCATAATCTGATTCTGTGAATAATGACGTCAACGACCAAAGGCTACCATCGTCCCACTCTCAGACCCGTATCTCATCAAGACAAGATTAGATAACTAAGTGGCCAATTAAAAGTTATAAGGCTCGAAAAGACCATCCAAAATCCCCATGTTGATCCCAAAACAAACTACCTATGACCAATTTTTTAAGAAGCATTCGAAACAATAGTCCAATAGGTAGCATTTTCAAGCAGCCAAGCAAACCTATCCTGGTCACGTTTCAGAGTTGCACTTCTACAAACCTGTAGTACCACGAGTTGTGACATGTTGACTGTAGCAAGTATACCAGGACACCACATCAAAGGAAAAACACTATCCTATAATAGCAAGCTATCGAGTGCAATGAGCTTTCCAAAAATCCATCAGACTTGTAACCATGGAACGCACCAAGTTCTGTAATGGTCATTGGCATGAAACAAACATTACAAAGCATTGCAAGACCTAAATAACCTGAATCAAGAACTTTCCAAGCAGTCAATCATTCTTGAACGCATTCATTTTATGCTAGGGAAAATAAAAGACAATCCCAATGTATCATTTTTCAGCATTCCATCGTGTTCCCAAACAGGTGAGCTTCCCCAACCGTGGGAAGCATTCTCCACCTGCCATACTCAAGTCGAAAATGGTGATAGAAGTTCAATCAAAAGCACTTGTACAGTTTTGTTTCATGGCAAGACAAGAGTGGTTAAGAAATTATTACCTTTTTTCCTGAGCAAGTCAACATTACAAAACAACTTATATGTGCATGGTTGCAATGGATGTTTAAAGATAGGACAAGCGCAACACTTCATATGTCCTTGGTCAGAACTTTATTAAGTGCAGAAACAAAGACATTGATTTACCTTCAATCACCATCCTGGAATTAAATCATCCTTTTTCGTAGCTTGCTCCACCAACTAAGACAAGGACCAAAAAGTCCTATTTGATTGAAGAGAGGGATCGCGGTGTTCTATCTAATTGAGTAGCAACAAAACACCACACCATTAATGGCCCCCGCCTTTGCCCCAACATCATGATTGAAAAAATGCCTCATATTGCTCAAAAGAGAGAGGGCACTCGTGTGAGCCATAACTGACAAGGATTTCATGTCAAAGGAAAGGATTTCATGCTATGTCAAAGGAAAGAAAGGATGCATTTAGAACATCGTTGCATAGTTCCTTCATCTAAAATAGTGCAGCATTTCAATGCAATTTCATCAGAGGAAGTCAATTGATTGAAGCCTATATTATCTTTGAAAAGTAAAACACAATGTCATATAATTAGCATTAATCCTCCTCCAAACCAAGTCCATCACAGAACTCGGAAAACATATGCAATTGAAAAAGGCAACTTCTTAGAATAATGGAACTGTGACCAAGCATGTACTATAAATGATAGTCATCATTAAGCCAAGTGCCAAACAGATTAGAAACCGTGGTAGCAACCAAGCACATTTCATAGTTAACATCACACCAAGTCGATAGTTGTGCTATTTCTCCGTTTCTCTAAGTTGTAGTGACAAGAAGCCATGAGTCGAGAGTAAGCAAAAAGTGTAGAGAACATGGTGGCCGAAGAGAATTTCTCGGAGGACATCCTAGTAGAGAATCCCTAGGAAAACTCATTCTTTATGAGGGCTGTGAGGAATCAAATCTCAACCTATGGGCCTTGAGTTTAAGGAAAAGTTGCTTTCGTGAACCATGTGAACCATAGAGATTAAGGGGAATTCCAACAGCGTCGAATCCGAAACCTAGACCTGCAAACCCAAGTCATGACCATTGTATGTAATATAACCATGATTCAAGCATTAGAAGCACATCACACTGAAAAGATTAGAACAAAGAACATCTAACCATGATCAATATCAATAGAATATACATAACATTACTTGGTGACCAACAACTACGCATCATTATTGATTCATGAGGAGAAACGACATCGTATTATGAATGGAAATAAGGATCATGGTTGTCAAGTGAAGAACAAACCCCGCACATAGGTCTTCAAGCAATAGAGAAGGAGAGAATCGTACACATACTCCTTAGCTTACTCATGTCAGAAAAAGAAGGAGACAACAACCATTTCATCAGCAACGTGGAATACAAAAAACGGTATAGGGCCAGCCCTTCCGATAGAACCAACATAATCATAAGGAACAACTGAAGCTTAGTCCGGAAGTGATGATGGAATCGTGCATCCATTTTATCCCAACAACTACATGTTTTGCACCCCTCAAGCAGTCAGGGAGCACCAAGCTCAACCCGCCATAGCTTCACACCACGTCTCAGAGATGAAAAACAAACGATTGCAAAGCTCATACATGCAGCGACATGACCAGGTGCAACGTACAACCTGATTGTTAACAGAAAATAACATACAACATAATTGGATGCCAAAAGAGGAGATCGATTGTGGGAGACAAATTTGAGCAATCGCGCACATCGAGGGCCAACGGCTCAAAGTTTCATAATCCTTCGTAAAGATAGTTAAGCGCACAACCAGTTCTGCACCATGCAACAGAGACCTGCGTTGTGTAACAGATATGGAGTGGCAAAATAAGTCCAACACAGAGAAGAGGGAACACGAAACTCCCGTCTGCGAGGTAAAGAAGCACAAGGGGAGCGAGGCTCAACCCATCTTCTGTTGCTTGCAGAGAGAAGTCATGGCGCAGCCTTACCCCAACCTCCATGGCAAGTGTGATGCAGAGGGGGAGACATAGAGTCTCAACTTGATGCAGTACACACGGAGGGGGAGCAGACAACACCATAACCTGCTAAGGAATGTCGTTGCTGCCTGCGTCTTCGAAAAGACAAAAGGGATGGAGAGCATGCTCTCCCCCTAACTCACGATGACAACCGCCTCAACAAGAGAGAGAATCGAGGGGTATTGCCCGCCTTAACCTCTCTTTAATGTGGTGGGTGGTAAGGACAACCAAACGAAATGCATGTCAGGACTCAGATCGATCCAAATTCATGCACGCCTAACATCATTCATTACTCACTTAGAGTGAGCGAGAGGGAAAATAATACTTCTTGAACTTAACATGCCCTCTAATGACCTTCGTACTCACTTCTACACAAGAAAGATAGTCTTCTCAAATCAAGAAACAATATATCCAAAAAAAAAAAATTTCACGAGTGAAGATTTTATTTTAGTGACCATTTCGAATCTTGTCTTTCTTTGACATACAAAAATATGTATTTATATTTTTTTTTTCTTTTAAAGAAATGAAGAAAGGAAGGCGTTAGAGAGAGAAGTACCCATTCCTTTTTTCAAGAACATCACTGAAAACAAGAAATGGAAGAGAGATGGAGGGTGATGCTTGAGTGACTGTGGGAGACTGTGTGTATGTGAGAGAAAAAGAGAGAGAGAAGGGGGGTTAGGGGATATTTTCATGCAACAAACAAAAATAAAGAACTAAACTACTCAAAAATTAACAAATGAAAGGTACCCTAGGCCAACCGAAGGCCACACGTATTCATCCTCCTCCAAGTGTCAAGGTGCATCTCACGAAGTATGGACACGCAAACTTGGAAAAACCAACGGCTAAAGGCCGACGTCCCCGGCAACGGCGCCAAATTGTTGACAAATGGGGAACAACAAACCCTAACCGCCTCACATGGAAGTGAGAAGTTTCTCCAAGTTGGGGCAAAGAATGAGAGGAGAGGTTCACCCACGCTCATGGACCAATGGCAACAATGGCCAACGTCACAAGGAGCAAAGGGGAACATCCTCTCAACCATGCACACACACATGCAAATCCATACACCAAGACCAACGCCATTGCACACAAGGAGGCAAGAGAGTAACAAATGACACCTTCTTCCATTAACAAAATGGAGGCCAAGGCCATGGCCAAGGGACCTCCTTTACAAGAAGTGAGCCTCTATTTATAGGCTCTGCACAATTCCCCATGTGCTCATTTGGAAAAGTCAAAAAGTAGCACATGGCCATATCTCTCTAGATTCTTGGAATAGATAATCTAACAACCAAATCAAGGGAAGAGCATACGTGCGCGCGTGGGGAGTTTTTCTACACCTCTTGGAAAATGGTGAGCATTTACATCAAGGCTCCAAAGCCTTACTTTAGGAGAATTATTAAAAAGTGTCTAAGGGAGGGTTTTTATGTGAAATCCTAAGTAGATACAAAAAGAGATATTATTTTGTTCTAGGGAGGGTTCTCATGCACAGTTGTGGGTATGTGCATACCCTATAACCCAAACATGTGTAGAGCCATGGGTTACTCATTAAATATGGAAAGAGAGAGAGGTTATGGGGATATATGTGCATGGCTGGGCAGTCAGACTTACACATCGAGCTCCGTGAGATATCTCCTGAAATCTAGCCGGTGAAACTCTCCTGAGCTACCTCGAAGTTTGTGCTTAGTCCCCCCCCAAAAGTGAGGGGATTCCTCACGACAATAGGGTGGCTCTATCATATTGGTATCGGAGCTAACTGACGACGTGACGAAGTCAGCCAACGGGAAAACCCACGAAGCCCAAGACAAGACAACAACACGAGCGCATACGCAGGCAACCGACGGGCCCTTCCCTCCTCCCCTCCTCTTGGATGATAGTAAGAAGTATGAGCTCTTTTATTTATGCTTGGTTTTGCCCTCTTGCAGCCCCTATGTGGGATAAGTACCACCATCACCGGCCTGTGAGAGTTATTTTCGAAACTACCATCAAGACCAAACTGAGATAGGGAAGATTTTGTGATTTTTCTTCAAGTTTGAAGGACAAAAATGGATGCTATGGATCACGATGTTGGCTAAATGAGGATGCATACATGTATTATGTGATGTGGATATGGGGTATGGGTCATGGGTTTTCTTGAAAACCTTCAGTTCCTTAGTTTTGAGCTTCACAAAGTTACTCTTCCATAAAGATTAGTTTTTCCACTTCCCATTTGTGACATACCCGGCTTCTCCGCACCATAGCTTTCACATACGATACCCAATTTCAAAAATCTTAGTCACATTACGAAGCTACACTCCTAACCTTCGCTTAAAGACCATTGATGTTGGATTTGGATGAGATTTGGTCAACCAAAATCTCTCTATAGCACTTCAGCAGGAACTACACAACCACTCCTGGGGCTAATTTTTCATCATCCGGTGTCCGAATTCACTTTTTTCACTTGGCATAGTCTTAAGTCTTTGAAGTATAGGTGCTGGGATACATTTCTTGGACTAGCGAGGACTATCAAATCTCAAAAGTTGCTCAGTTTTACTCAATTTGCCCGGTTGGGGCTATTGCTACGCGGTTTTGGCATTGTTTTTGTTTCTTTTTGGTCTTTAGAACCTCCTCGGACCAACTGGACATTTCCAATTTTTGTTTGGGCCTGGCGAGGATTTAAAATGAGCGACCTAAAGCTTCAATGATCACTTGGATTTCACTTCTGCAGCTTCATTTTGTAACAGGGAAGTTCTCTTGTGATATATTTCTCTTCTTCTTGCATATTTAAACTTTACTTCCATTCATTTTCATATACTCTAGTTAGCAAACGGGGAAGGGCAGTAAAACATTCATAGACTTGAAAGAACAAACCCTTAAATTAGAGAGAGATCTTGGTAGCATATCTCTCATACAACAGCTTAAGTCTCAAATGATATCACTTGAGACTAGTGTTACCTCTTTCCTAGCTAGGAAGGAAAGAGAAACCCCTCCTATTCCTCTAGAGATTACTAGGAAGGATACTTCTCTTCCTAGTAAGCACAAAGGAGAGAGCTCTAGGGAAGATCCCCTCCTGAAAGACTTGAAGCCACCTACCTTTATGGGGGATGACCGAGATAGAAACAAGGATGCAACTTACACATCGAGCTCCGTGAGATATCTCCGGAAATCTAGCCGACGAAACTCTTCTGAGCTACCTCGAAGTTTGTGCTTAGATCCCCCCAAAAGTGAGGGGATTCCTCAGGACAACAGGGTGGCGTTATCATATCTTCCTCTTGAGTTCCTTGGGTTCTTGAAACATTCTTTAGTAGTATGATTAGATAAGCCACATATATTGCAAGGTTGAGATGATTGGAACCTCTTCCTCTAGCTCTTCCTCTACCTACAAAGTTTGCTTGGAAAGAGCTACCTTCATCTTCATTCTTCTTATTCTTTGACTTGTCCTTGCACTTAGCTTTATGAAAATATAAGGCAGAAGTTTGATTACCTCTTGAGGACTCACCACCTTTGCTAATCTTTGCTTCATGAGTAAAGAGTTGGCCCATGAGTGTTGAGGTTGGGTACATGCATATCCATGTACAAATCCATGGCTGTTGTGAAGGACTCCCACTTGTCATCTGCTTTGATTACATTTATGATTTGTCTAATGATTTGTTCCTCTTCAATTACCTCCCCAATGCTTCCAAGTTGATTTGAAATCTCCTTTTTCTTTTTGACATAATCAGTCACACTTTTCTTGGGGCTTTTCTTCATTGTTGTGAACTCCATCCACAATTGGTTCTTCCTTGCTCAAGTGTTGGAGGAGAAGAAAGAAGCAATGGCATTCCAAGTCTATCTTGATGTCTTGCAGCCGTTGACATGAGGTAAAAGAAAATTAGAGATTGATTTTAGAATATAGAACCTTGCAAGTGCATACTTTGGACACCAATTTAAAATTCTTTCCTCTTCTTCATGTGATGGTTGCCCTTTGTTCCTCATGGTTGGCATAGCTTCATCTCCAGATGTGTATCCAAATAGATTCCTCCCTTGAAGATAAGCTTAGAGACCATGTTGGGTAGTCGTTTCTATCCAATTTGTCAATTGTTGATGGAAATCCATCTCCCATGTTGATTGATTATGCTTTGATACCACTATAAAAAGAGATGGTGGATGCAATCCGAAGATGAGTTGGTGCTGCTACAACCAGCTTCCCACTAGCCAACTAAGACTTCAGAGTTGGTTAGTAGAGCCTTTGAGCTTCCTATATCCACAAAAAAATCACCCAAGTGTTTTGGAACAAGTATCTCAAAAGTTTGAGTCAAGATAGAATAGTTGCAAAATGACTAGCTCCCAAAACTTGCTATTTTTGTACATACACAAGCTAGAAATGAATAGTGCTCTCAACTTGGTAGGAATTAGAAATATTCCTTTTGAAAATAGCAAATAGATGTACATAGCTTGCTAATCCAAGTTAAAACACTTCAATTGATCAATTGAGCACTAAGAACAAGCTTTAGCAAAAAATGGAAAACTCCCGCCATTTTTGGGGCTCTGTAGAGATTCAATAAGTCAGCAAAAAAACATAGATTTGTCACAAATGGTAAACGCAATGACCATGAAATTATGTGAGGAAAAACTAGACTTAGAGAAAAATCCAATGCACTTTAAAACTATGAAACAGGTTGCATATAGCCCGAGATATGAGCTTCTAAAGTTACTATTTTGAGTGAGTATAGCAAAGAATAAAATATAGAAGAACTAAATGATGAATGTATAGATTCACATATAATTACAACCACATTGGCAATGAATACTTGCACAATGAGACTATTGTGAAGAGAGATGGTGGATGCAATCCAAAGATGAGTTGGTGCTGCCACAATCGGCTTCACACCAGCCAATTGAGACTTCAGAGTTGATTAGTAGACGCTTTGAGCTTCCTAAATCCACCAAAATATCCGCCAAGTACTTTGGAACATGTATCCCAAAAGTTTAAGTCAAGATAGAGTAGTTGCGAAATGATTGGCTCCCAAAACTTGCTATTTTTGGACATACACCTGCTGGAAAAACTGAACAGTGCTCTCAACCTGGTAGGAATTAGATAAATTCCTTTTGGGCATAGCAAATAGACTGAGCAAGCTTCCCAATCCAAGTTAAAACACTTCAAATGATGGACTGAGCACTGAGAAGAAGATTCATCAATTTCTAGAACATGCCCACCATTCTCGAGGCTCTGCAGAGATAGACCAGTGAGTAGTAAAATGCAGCTATCTCCAAAACGGTAAATCCAATGACCTTGAAACTTTACATGCAGCAACTAGAGAGTACGAGCTATCCAACACACGTACAAACATTGAAAAAAGTTGCGTAGAACTCGAGATATGACCTTCTGAAGTTACTGCTCTGAGTGAGTATAGCAGAGAACAAAACAGAGAAGTAGATAATGATAAATGTATAGATTCACATATGATTACAACCACATTGGCAATGAATATTTGCACAATGGGAGTAGAATGATAGAGTTATGGAGTAAGCTCTTCAATCTCTACAAAATGACATGAAGTGGTCACATACAAGGCTTGCTAATTGCCTCTTCCTTCTTGCTCCTTTTATAGTTATTCTTGGAGGGAGTTTTGCATTCGAATTCAAATGGCTCCACCTAAAAGTGATCCCCCAAAGTTAGGAGATATTCCCTCAGCTCAAAAATTCGTGGTTTTAGGTAGTTAGATCCATGACTTTGCTTTTACATCATGCATGAGGTAAGCCATCTTTTTTCTTTTTCCTTTTTCAATTACAAGAGATAAAAATGAACTCTTTTACAAGAGGTGTTCACATGACTACACATGTGACTTACAAATGATCGTAATATCGAGCATATCAAGCATGTAGGCTTGGGTAAAATGCACCAACAGCTCCCCCTCAAGCCTAACATGCTTGGCCTCCAAATAAGTCTTCAATTGTCCTTGATTTCCTGCAAGCCAATCATCAACTTGAATCTACTTAACTTTGTACCATCAAGAGCTTTAGTCAACATGTATGCACATTGCATATCTGTAGAGACATAGAATAGTTGAATATCCTTGCTCATTAGCTTCTCCCTTACATAATGGTAGTGGACTTCAATATGCTTGGTTCTAGCATGGTATACCGGATTAGCTGCTAGATGTAGTGAGCTTGTGTTGTCACCAAAAATATGAGGTGTTGAAGAATGAAGTCGAAGATCTGTGTACAAAAACTTTAACCACATGATTTCTTGAGTTGCATTAGCCAAACCTCTATATTCGGCTTCAGTAGAAGATAATGCCACGGTTGGTTGCTTCTTCGATGACCAAGAAATGATTTTTGAACCTGCAAATGATATATACCCAGATGTGCTTCTTCTATCATCTCTAGATCCGGCGCAATCTGCATCAGAGTAGACCTTTAGCTCAATATCTGAAGTAAATGAATAAAACAAACCTTCATTCATGGTCCCCTTTAGGTACTTGAGGACTCTCTTGGCCACTTCCATATGTGGTCTTCTCGGCTTATGCATAAATTGACTCAATATGCTAACACTATAGCATATATCCACCCTTGTGAGAGTTGCATTTTTCAAACTTCCAACCAAGCTTTGAAAGCTTGTGATGTCTTCAATTGGCTCTCCTTCATAAGCACTAAGCTTATGATTTTGCTCCATAGGTGTACCTGCACACTTGGTATTTTCCATCTTGAACTTGACGAGCATGTCATGCACATACTTCCTTTGTGTTATGTGTATACCTGAATCTGTGTAGATTAACTCCAATCCAAGAAAATAAGTGAGTGGTCCGAGGTCACTTATTTTGAACTCCTCCTTCATTTGACTCTTTACCTGTTTGATTCCTTCAAGATCATTGCCTGTGATAATAATATCATCAAAACATACACACATAAATAGATCACTTCATATGCATTCCTCTTTATGAACAAAGAGGTATACGCTTTGCTAGCTTTGAATCCTTGGTCCTGCAAATAAGTCACCAATCTCAAATTCCAAGCTCTTGGAGCTTGCTTCAATCCATACAATCTGCAAGTGGTTTCTTGCTCTTTCCTTTGTCTTTAGTCTTTCCTTTATCTGTGTATAGAGCAGAAGAGTTGTTACCTCTTGATGGTTCTCCATTTTTGTTGAGCTTGGCTTCATGGGTAAAGAGTTGTCCCATGAGTGTGATAAGGTCTGGAATCTGCATATCCATGTAAAGCTCCATAGCAGTTGTGAAAGCTTCCCACTTATCATATGCCTTGATGCCATTGATTACTTGTCTCACTATTTGCTCCTCTTCAATCTCCTCTCCTATGCTTGCCAATTGGTTGGCCACATCTTTGACTTTGGTCACATACTCTGAAACACTTTGGTTGGGTTCCTTCCTTTGAGTGGTAAACTCAATCCATAGTTGATTTTTTCTAGCTCTTGTGTTGGAAAAAAAATATGAAGACAATGTCTCCTAAGTCTCTTGGGAAGTTTTATAGTTCCTAATGTGAGGAAGAAGGAAGTCAGAGATAGAGTTAAGTAAATATGACCTTGCTAAAGCATCTTTGCACACCATGAGTTGAGTCTTTCAAGCTCTTCTCTTCTAGGTTGTCCTTTGCTTCTGAACATGGGCATCTCCTCATCTCCTGATACGTATCCATAGAGACTCCTTCCTTGTAGATATGTCTTCATCCTCAAGGACCATGCTCGATAGTTGTTCTTGTCCAACTTATCATATTGAGATATCAAGCTCAACATGTGATGATGGAGGATGGTACATATCAGTTTTTCATTTCTCTGACATGCATAGTGCTCATGCTGCTATATGTCAAGGAAACTTTGGTAAGCTTTAGTAGATTTATCTACCGGGAGTGATGGCACATTTGTTTCTTTCTAGCTCACTCATTCACGGGCTGGGTCTTGAACTGATCTATGAGTTTCCTTCGCACCTACCTCTCTGGCTTTTTCTCTCTTCTCTTCTTCTACTACTATTTTGCACATCCATAAGTGTGTGTCTTCATGCATCCATGAGGATCCTAAACCTATGGAATGCATTGACTCTGTATCATCCTTAGCTCTATGGATGGGATTCCATTGAATAGGGGGTATGTCTCTATGAGAGTAATCCTTGAAATTGACTTTGGCTGTAACACCTAAGTGTTGCAAATACAAAGAATTGGTTCCCCAATCTTGTACCACTTGCAATTGCCGCATAAGTGGTCTTCCCAAAATCATCTCATAGGCTTGATTCTTGCTAAAATCATATATAGAAAAAGCATGCTTGAACTTGACACCACATGTGGTTATTTCTTCTAGCAATCCTAAGGGTCTTTCTATGTGACAATCTACCATCTGCCATCTGCAATTTCATTCTCGTTGGCCTGAGTGCTGGCTTGCCCCAATGCTTTCATAGGGAAGTGGTAGCAATTGCTATTCTTGCACCTAAGTCCAAAATTGCCTTGGTGGTGTAACCCTGATAGGTAATTGGAAGATAGGTGTTTCCTTCTTCTCCTTCGCTCATATCTCCTATCTTGTCCAAGGGTATTTCTGGCAGTGTTCTATGAGAATCTACCTGGGAACGAGGTTTTGCTACTTCTAGCACTTGATTGGCTACATGTTTCCATAACTCTATCTTAACCTTGAGTAGCTCTTCTAAAGTGAGATTGCACTGCACTTTAGTGTTCTTTACTACCTTAGTATTCCTTGTTGAAAGTTTTTCAAGCTCAAGAGTGTGGGAACATGCCCCAAATTGAACCTTCCACATCATCCACAATCAAAGGAGGCTGATTTCCACGAGTTTGAGGCATCCAATTATGCCCATAATGGAAAGAAGTTGATTAGAGAAGATTTAGCAGCAAAGAACGGGCACGTCAACAACAAGGGGAAGCAAATACATCATCAAATCAAAGATGAAGCTTCATCAAGAGGAGTAGCTCTATTTTTTGAGGTAAAAGCCATCCTTTTCAACTTCATTGCATCAAGGGGGAGGTTCAAAAGAGTTAGGAGGCACCATGGCTGATCTCAATGCTCAGATTGAGAAGCTCGAAAAAGGAAACTACCAACCATGGCAATTTAGAATAAGCAATTTTTTGATGGGGAAAGGTTTGTGGGGACTTGTGAGTGGTGGAGAGCCAAAACCCTACATAGATGAGGTAAATCCAACCAATGACCAGAGAAGAGCAGTAAGAGAGTGGGATGAAAGGGACAAAAGGGTCATTTTCATTTTATCTCAGCATATTAGCAACTCTATGGTAGGGCATATTCAAGATTTGGATACATCGAAGAAGGTGTGGGAGTGCTTGGAGAGATTGTACTCAACCTCCACAAAAGCTAGAAAAATTCAGCTCAAGAATGAGCTAAATAATCTTAGGAAAAGCCCCTCTCAAGGTGCTAATGATTACATATTAAAGGTTAAAGAGCTTGCAGATGCACTAGGGTCAATCGGTTGTGCCCTAGATGATGACGATCTTGTCGCCCACACCCTAAATGGACTTAGGGATGATGAAAAATGGAGGGCTTTCACAGCTTCAGTGTATGTAAGGGACTCTCTTCCTGATTTTGATCAACTAATCACTCTCATGGTGACAGAGGAGATGAACCTTGGTGGTCATAATGCCAAGGATAGCCAAGGGCAATTGTTGTATGTAGGTAGAGGAAGAGGAAGACACAACCGAGGTGCTACAAGAGGAAGAGGAAGATATCAAAGCAACCAAGGAGGTCAAGGAAAACAAGAAAATGCAGGTCAAAGAGGTGGAAGAGCCACAAATAGAGGAAGAGGTGCAAGATTTGGTGGAAGATGACAAGCCACTTCAAATGGATGCTTTGTATGCGGTAAGCCCGGTCATTTTGCAAATGAATGCTATCATAGAGCTCAAAGACAAGGGAATCAAATCAACAACAACAATTATAGAGGGCAAGGTAATTATGCAAACACATCATCTAGCCAAGGGAATGATTATTTACTTGCCATGAGGTATGGTGAAGATACAACTCAAGCTAGTGAAGATGTATGGTATGTAGACAGTGGATGTAGCAATCATATGTCATGTCGAAAGGATTTTTTTAGTAATTTGCAGGTCCCAAAGCATCAAGGGCATGTGGAAACAGGTGATAACTCAGAGCATATCATTCAACATGTGGGAGATATCAGTTTGGAAGGAAATCAAAGAGCAAAGTGCTTATCAGAGGTATTACATGTCCCTACTATTACCAAAAACTTGATTTCGGTAGGCCAAATGGTAGAAAAAGGCTATCAAGTTAGGTTCAATGAAAGAGGATGTTTTGTTGAGGATCCAAGGGCAGGTTTCAAGCTCATAGCAAAAAGAAAAAAAGCAAGGGAGAATGTTCACAATGGACATAAATCAGCCACACCATTCAATGTATGTCACATATGGAGACAAGAGGATAGCAGATTTGGATCTATGGCATAAACGAATAGGTCACATCAACCTACAAAAGCTCAAGGACATGCAAAGGAGGATCTTGGTAAGAGGCCTACCAAATTTTACATCTAAAATGTTGCATGAAATTTGTGTAGCTTGCCAACAAGGAAAACAATCAAGGCTGCCCTTCAAGAAGAGTACCTATGTAAGTGCAAATGTTTTAGACCTCATTCACACGGATGTTTGGGGTCCAACAAGAGAAGCATCCCTTGCTGGAAATAGGTATTTTGTAACCTTCATTGATGACTTTTCAAGGAAAGTGTGGTTGTATTGCATTAGAAACAAATCAGATGTATTCCACTACTTCAAGAAATTCAAAGCACAGGTGGAGAAGGAATCTGGCAAGTTTATCAAAACTTTGAGATCCGATGGAGGGGGAGAGTACTTCTCCCATGAATTTTCTGAATTTTTGCAGGTCAATGGCATCAAAAGGCAATTTACATGCAGGTATACCCCTCAACAAAATGGGGTAGCAGAGAGAAAGAACAGACACATAGCAGAGGTAGCAAGGTGTATGCTCAATGAAATGAATATGCCGCATTGTTATTGGGGAGAGGCTACATATACAGCCACATACATCATGAATAGATGTCCTACATCAGGTATACATCATCTAACCCCTGACGAAGCATGGAGTGGAAGAAAACCTTGCATTTCACATCTTAGAATCTTTGGTTGTATATGCTATGTACATGTACCTCAAGAGTTGAGGTCAAAGTTAGATGCCAAATCTGAAAGGTGTATTTTTTTGGGATATTCTATGGAACAAAAGGGGTATAAATGCTATAATCCCATCACCAAGGAGCTGAAGGTAAGTAGGGATGTTGTCTTTGATGAGTTGAAGCCTTGGTATGCATGCACAAGTCCATTGCAGGTTGAAGACATAGGTGAGACAGATTTGAAGAATGATGATAGAGTTCAAGAAAGCATGGATTTGAGTGGTCCAAGCAACTCATGCAACACAAGGACACCCTCACCATGGAGTGGAAGGCTTAGGGAAAGAGAGACCAGCTCTGAAGAAAGCAAAGTCAAAGGCAAAGAGAAGATTTCAGTTGAAGAAGGAAGCTATGTGGACGAAAGCATGTTGGAAGATGAAGAGATAGAAGAAGTTCAAACTCCAAGAGTGGCAAAACAAAGAAAGAAGATGGCAACCACACCAAAAGGAAGTGAAAGAAGGTCTTCAAGAGTAAGATATCCAGTACAAAGGTTAACATATGATAATTTCATTGCAAGGCATTATGCATACATGACTCAGGTAATCAAGGACAAAGAACCAACTAGTTATGAAGATGCTAAGGATTGCAAGGAATGGCAAGAGGCAATGAAGGAAGAGCTCAAAGCACTTGATGAGAACCATACTTGGAGCTTGGTACCAGCTCAAGAAGGCATGAAGGTGATAGTTAATAAGTGGGTTTACAAAATTAAAAGAAATTCAGATGGTTCCATTGCTAGGTACAAAGCAAGGTTGGTGGCGAAAGGCTTCTCCCAATGCTACGGGATAGATTATGATGAAACTTTCAGCCCCGTAGCCAAGATGCCAACAATTAGGACTTTGATTGCAGTGGCCACATCAAGGAAATGGAGCTTATATCAGTTGGATGTGAAGAATGCCTTCCTCAATGGAGAGCTTGAAGAAGTAGTCTACATGAGCCAACCTCAAGGATTTGCTACTATGAGGTACCCAAATCATGTTTGCAAGCTAAGGAAAGCACTATATGGACTAAAGCAAGCCCCAAGGGCCTGGAATCAGAGGTTAGTGGATTATTTATCAAGTTGTGGATACAAAGAAAGTGTTGCAGATCCATCACTTTACATGAAGAAGCAAGGAGACAAGACGGTATATATATGCATCTATGTGGACGATTTGATCATCACAGGAAGTGATATTGCAGGTATTAAAGATATCAAATCAAAGCTAGGAAAGGAGTTCAAGATATCTGATCTTGGAACACTAAAATACTTCTTGGGAATAGAGGTAATCTATGCACACAATGGCATCTTCTTGATTCAAAGAAAATACTTATTGGATGTGCTATACAGGTTTGGTATGAGTGGTTGTAAGCCACTTTCTCAGCCCATGGAGCCCAATACAAAGTTGGTTGCAGGTCAAGGAGAGGCTATACAAGATATTACACTATTTAGAAGCATAATTGGTTCATTAATTTATGCTACATTCACTAGACCTGATCTTGCATATGTAGTAGGTGTTCTCTCTCAATTTTTGCATGCACCTACTCATGATCATCTTATGGCGGCAAGAAAGGTGCTTCGTTACATCAAGCAAACCATCAACCAAGGTCTATTTTACTCATATGATGCTGATCTAAGTGTCAAAGGATATAGTGATGCTGATTGGGCAGGTAGCAAGGATGATCGAAGGAGTACATCGGGTTATGTTTTCATGATAGGTACAAAAGTGATCTCTTGGAGCTCTAAGAAGCAACCCACTGTTGCTCTTTCATCCACAGAGGCTGAGTACAGAGGTTTAGCATTGGCTACATGTGAGCTATTATGTCTTAAGAAGATACTTAAGGACTTGGAAGTGGAAGTGGAGGAGTTTCCTCTTTACGGAGACAACATTTCAAGCATCTATCTAGCTAACAATCCCATGTTTCATGCAAGGAGCAAGCACATAGAGGTTCATTACCACTTCGTTAGAGAAAAGGTGATGGCAAAAGAGCTAGATATAAGGTATGTGAACACTAAAATGCAGGTTGCAGACATGATGACAAAGTTTCTTGAAGGTACAAAGCTTGGAGGATTCAATGAAGCTATCAACATAAGAGACATAGGCTGAAGCAAAAAAGGAAAAGACTTGAGCTTGAGGGGGAGTGTTGAAAGTTTTTCAAGCTCAAGAGTGTGGGAACATGCCCCAAATTGAACCTTCCACATCATCCACAATCAAAGGAGGCTGATTTCCACGAGTTTGAGGCATCCAATTATGCCCATAATGGAAAGAAGTTGATTAGAGAAGATTTAGCTCACCTCTTGATGTGATTGGACCTCACTTTTGACATGTATATGTTTTTGATTGGTTAAAGAGGTTAGTAGGTGGTCTTTAAAACCTCTAATGAGTTGTATTATGACTTAGAGTCGTGGAAATACGTGCCCAAGCTGCCCCCTTGCTTAAGCACACCCCCTACTAGCTGTTCTCTGCATAGTTTGCAGAAATTTCACTTTTACACACTCTATCTATCTAGATGTTTTTGGCAGACCCCCGGTCTTGTAATTGTTGTTTCTCCTTCATCCGGAATCCATTTGCAATGATTTTTGTCTTGTTGGAAAGCTTATAAGTTCTACTTTGTCTGCTATAAGTCTCAGGTTCAGTGCCTGCACATGTGCAGAGAAATGTCCAGAATAGTGTCTGTCTAGTTAGCTCATACTCTGTGAACAGATCAAGTTATCTGTTTTGTTGCAGCTGGTTGAGGCATCATCCAGTATCCAAATGGAGTGATTTTACTCTCATTTGAAAGCTCGTAAAGTCTAGTTTATGCCTACAAAATGTCATTTTCAATCTCTGCATATACTCAGAGAAACTCAGAAAATACAGAGCCTATGTCTGAAAAATTTCAGGATCCTAGGAGGGTTCATTTGCTTTTGTTGTGCACATAGGAGTGTTTATCCTCCAACATTCCTAGGTGTGACTGATTCTTCATTCCTTATCATGATCATGGGTGCTCTTATATAGGTAGACTTAGCTTCCCATGGGCCTGTGAAATGGAGTAGTTCCTGTAAGGAATTAGACTCGAAGTCTAATCTCTCATGAGATTGGGCACTCTCCTGCTCTTCATAAATGGAAGGAATGTCTTGTGGGAAGTGATCATGCAAGTCATCCACAAGTTCAATGGGAGTAGAGACTTCACTTTCTTTAGCCCATTTCTCTTCTTGAATCTCTCTTATAAATTCTGGGGAATATCTATTCATAGAAGAAGATGTGTATGGTTCTGTGGAGTTAGGCACATAAGCTTCTTGGGCAGGAAGGCTTATCCTTTCACTTGCCTTGTCCTTACCTTGGGAGGCGGGGTCTTTTTTAGATTTTGCAATTAGCCTCTCCAATCTGTCTAATAGTCCATCAAAGTGCAACTGTGTCTTAGCTAAACTAGAGAAGTTAAAGAGGGGACTGGCCTCAAACATAGTTTGAGCCAATTCCACCATCTTAGCACAAATTTTAGTTTGTTCGAGCTCTAGTTCAACTCTAGGGTAACATGTTTCATGATTCGTTACGTTTGTCCCTTCTTGAAGTCTAGCCTGATATGCCTTAAACATCATGTCTAGGCCCTCGGGAGTGGGATTTGCAAATATTGAGCCTACTCTAGGAGGTGGTGGGATTGTGTGAGGTGGGTTGGAAGGTGGTGGATTGGAGGGAGATGGGAATGGTGGTGGTGGAGTAGTGTGAGAGTGAGTTTGAGATGTGAGTTCAATTATCTTGGCTTTTGTTTCTCTTAGACTTTCCTCAAGTTCACTTATCTTCTTTGCCCATTGCCTTTTCATTATGTCTTGACTATCCCTCCAAGCTCTGGTCCTCTTCTTAGTTATGCTCTCAGTCTCATTAACCTCAAAACTCTTTTCCTATCCTAAACCTTAGTTTTGTTGCAAAGCTTGATCTCTAATGACCACTTGCACAGGGGCAGTGGAAATCACACTTCCCCTAGAGTCTACCACTAACCCAATGACATTGATAGGAGTGATTTTTGGCATATTGGCAGGGTTTTTAGGACAATCTTATAACAGGTGCTCCTTCCCACAATCTGGACAGAAACCTTGAATTGTCATGGATTGGGTTTGTGTAGGTGCAGGCATAGGACAATCACGAATGAGGTGATCTTCTTGACATCAGTAACATGGTCCTCTAGGAAATGGGGGTCCTATCTGCCTAGGTTGGGGTCTAGAGTTGGGGTTTATGTACATGACATTTGCATACTCTGGCTCCCAGCAAGGTTCACTTGGGTCTTCATAATAATATGACTCATTATGCTCAGGTGACTGCATGTAGTAAGCCTATGGGCTATCAATATGAGTGGAGTCAAAACTATGAATTCTTCTTCATAGAGAATACCATAATCAATAGTTCTTGTCACATACCCAAGTATCTGCATGCTTGTCTTCCAATGAGTTTGGCACATACCTAAGTATCTGCATGCTTTTCATCCCAACATTTTAGGAGTGAGATGATGTGCAAACATAGAGGACTTCATAAGTTCATATCTCAAGATTGGCTGAACCAAAAATAATGAAACTTGATATCAAGATAGTAGACACTTCACTATAAATATGCTACATTAAAGTGCATCAAATGGTTGAGTACATACAGAGACATAACTTCTGAAAAATCACTAAAATGATGGAAGATTCAACAAAGAGCAGTAGACAAAAATAAACTTGAAGAAATGTATCAAATTATGTATGCTAATGAACATATGATAGAAGGGAATTGTAGTGGACTAGTCAGCTGGGAAGCACTGGAGAGGTAATAGGGGAAGAGAAAACTGTAAGGCAGGTCATCAATGGCTTGAAGGTAGATGACAAGTGGGAAGCATTCACCACAACTATGGATCTATACATAGATATGCATGAACCAGATTTCAATACATTCATAGGACAACTAATTACTCAAGAGGCCAAGTTTATCAAGAATGGAGAAAGCTCCAAAGGTAACCAATCTTCTGCCTTGTATACTGATAAAAACAAGTCCAAATAAAACAAAGGAAGAGGAAAGAAAGTGGATGATGAAGCATGTACACATCAAGCTAACTAAGCAGGCAGTGGACGACATGCTAGAGGTAGAGGCAGGGGGAGATCCCGGAATTCCATGAGTCAAACATGAAGAGGCTACAATAGAAAAAGTTATGGCTACTAAAGAGGAAGGTTCAACAATTACCATGGCAACCACAACAATTACAACCATTCAAACTATCAAGGAGGCAATAGGGGAAGAAGAGACTTCAATAACTACACAGAAGACTCAAATAAAGAGGACTCATTGCTAATCATGAATACGTCCATGCCACAAGGTAAATCTGATGAGCATGTTTTCTACATAGATTTAGGTTGCTCCAATCATGTGGTAGGAAATGTGGCACTCCTATCAGATTTAGAAGATTGTTGCTCTAGCACAATGGTGAGAACCACCTTAAGAAGCTCCACCTCCTTAATGTCAATCCACGGAAGAGATAGGAGTGATATGAAGATCGTGAATGTGAGATGAAGTGAGAGTGAAGGTGAGAAGCATGGAGATGCACACACACATACACACACACTACGAAGAGACAAGCAAGACACAATGGAAGGTGAGAAATCAACTCTATTACTCAAGAACACTCTTACAAGCTCAAAATAGCTCTAAGCTCTTCTCTGCTCAAACAAGCTAACCTCAAAAATGAGCTCTCTAGCTCTTTTTATAGATTCTAGACTAGTTTTGACCGGTTTCACATCTAGTGATCGGCATAGTTAAAAAATAGGTCCTAAGTGCTATTTGAAGGGGTAAACGGTGTCTAAAAATAACCAAAATTGATACGCTCATTCTACCTAAGCTCCTCAAGCTCGAGGACTCCTCGGCTTGCACAAAATGGAGCAAGAAATTAAGAAAAGGGTTTTTCTATATTACATATGTTACAATAGTGATAAAAATCACTGTTGGAGGTTTTTGAAAAGTATTTTAAAACATAATTCTTTGAAAAAAGATCTGACTGACTCCCTGCTCTGCCTTTACATGCTTCCGCGTCTTCTATGCCTCCGGCTACTGCCAACACCCCCCTCCCTCTCGCTTCTGTCATCCTCGACAGAACCTTGTTGTGCGGTCTGTCGGATGTAGTTCTGTAGTAGTTCCTGAGCGAGGGTGTGTTCTGATATTTGAATGCCTTGGGCCAAATCTGCCTCGAGTTTCTCCCAATCAATTGGTTGCGGTTCATCGGGTGGCAGGAGTCGATAATGTGTGGAATATACCATCTGTTCAGAGGTGAATAAGTGTAAGAGGTGGGTGGGCCTGCTGACGAACACTTCTAAATGGTATTCCCAAAAACCGGTTGTGAACATCTCTTCGAAAGTCTGCTTGTAGCACGCCGGTAAATATTTAATTCTGCAATGCCAGGCATAACACACCCGTAGCGATGGCGTTGTACTCATATCATATGCAAGATCTAGATTGCCATGCTCGAAGCCCGGGGTGTTTACATGAGGTGCCTTGACGTGTCGGAAGACTTTGAAAACCATTTGCATCATGTCAAAGATTTTGACAGTCATGTGCGCTGCTATATCATCCATATGTTTTAAGTGAGGGAGCCAGTGGCGAATCGTTGCCATCATGTATCCCACTGTCGGTAGTTCTATGGGTGGCTTGAAATATGGGTAATTTAACCAATCCTGGCACTGCTTATTGTTTTGTACTTTAATAGCAAATGTTGTCCAGGAGCGACGATGTGGCACTGGTCCCCAACATGGGTTGTATTTCAAATGTAGTGGTGCCTTTGCCCAAGTACTCATCATCTCAGGATATTCTTGTAAAAGATCTTTACGCCAATTGGGTTGATGGATTTCTTCACGCTGCACATCTGGTGGCAAATCATCAGGCTCAAACTGAGTAGTGTGAGATGGTTTCTTGCCTGTTTCTTTCTCTATGGCCAACTGATACTCGACCATTAGCATAAAATACGGTTTGTACTGTAGCTCATGCCCTGATATGTATCTGCGAGGGGCCAAGTGAGCGAAGTAGGGCGACTGTAAAATTCTTTCCTCAATCATTTCCATTGCGTGCAGCTGCGCCTCTACTCGTGCTAAGTGGGTGGTTCCAAGCTCTTCAATTGTCTTCATCCATGCGGGGGTTGGAAGTTCACAAGTCATCTGGCCTTCAGCCGTGACTCGTCCGCCTGGGATGGGTTGGGGCTCGTAGGCTTCTTCAAAGGTTTCCTCCACCGGAATGGTTACATTTTCTTCATCGGCTGGGAGCTCTGGTGGGGAATCCGGCCTTGGTGGTGCTTCGTATATAGCTATCCTTGATTCAAGAGTTGATACCTGGGCCCGTAATGCGTTGAGTTCCTCTAGGATGTCGGGAGATGGGTCCGCAGGAGCTGGTAATCCTTGTGTTGCTGGTAGTCCTTGTGTTGCTGGTAGTCCTTGTGTTGCAGGTGCTCTGAGCTGGAGTAGTTTATTATCTTCCTTTAGCTTCTGATATTCTTCGTTCATTCGATCGTATTCGTCGAGCAATCTGATGTGATCATCGAGCAACATTTTCATTGATTTGGAGGGCACTGCTTTGAACCGGCTAGGACTTAATTGTTGGTCTGGGTTATCGAGAGCAGCTTCTAAATTTTCTCTGTTCTGCTCTTGTAGCCGCTGGTTCTCTTCCTTTGCTGCTGCTAGGTGTCTTCTGAGTAAGCCCATGTTCCGTGTAAGCATTGCATTGCGAACTGTCTGGACCCTTAACAAATTGTCAAGATCAACAGTGGCCTCTTTGGCTTTCTCTTCACTTTCTAGTTCCAGCTTGTGATAAGCCTCGCGTAGTTCTTGATATCGGGTGTTCAGTGAGGCATTCTCAATAGACAATGAGTTAAGCTGCGACTGCAAATCGTTGGTTGTCCTCTGTAGCTGCTGATAATTATTTCCAAGAGATGTGAACTCATCTCTTACTTGCGTCATACACGTGAACATCTGTCGAAATGCTGTGTCTATGGTGGGTGATAATATTAATGGTGTTGTAGCTCAAGCGTAAGCACCACCTCCTTTACTTGTCAATCCGCGGAGATGTGAGGACCGGTATGAAGACCGCGAGCAAGTGAAGGCACAAGTGCATGAGTGAAAGTACACAATCATACACACACATACACACACACGCGCACACAGTTAAAAATTAGGTTCCAGGGCTTATTTGAGGGCTCAAACGAAGTCTAAAAATTATGAAAATTGGTACGATGGTACTTTTAATACTCCTCAAGCTCGAGGACTCCTCGGCTTGAACAAAATGGAGTTACTAAAAATAGATAATGGTATTTACAATGGTTTTTAGTGATGAAATTCACTATTTTCGTAGGGGATTCTTCTGAAAATTTGACATACACTTCTTGGAGCTCCCTACTTGCTCCCTTTCCTTGTGTGTCCACCTTTTGATGTGCTTCCATGCTTTGTCCTTGACTTTGAGCTTCAACACTCCCCCCCCCCTCTCGAGTATGTCGTCCCTGACAGACCCTTGTTGGAAGGGTTGTTCCATGTAGTGCTTTGAGAGGTGTTGTCCATCCGTTGTATGAGTTGGTTCCTTGGATTCCAGCAAGAATGTGTCGTTGTGAGCTTTCAAAACTGCAAGTTGCTCAAAAGAGGTTGTCGAGAGTGATTTGGAGCAACTACTGGCTTCAATTTGCTTTCGAGATAGGGATGTTGTTCCCATGACATCCGCTAGCTCTTCCAAAGATGATGTTGAGAGAAGTCATGCCAACTACTCATAACCCATAATGAATGATGGGTAAGTGTGTTCGTGCCTCGGTTGAAAAAAGTATGTGCCTTGTGCACGGCCTTGTAATGTAGCCCTACGCATGCTTACTTGGAAAATGCATTGGAAGAAGTATGGTGCAAAAATTGCGGGTCTTGAGCTAAGTGCTCAAGGGTATGCTGACGAAGAGGTTTCCTAAACTATCATGGTTATGGTGTTTCCAGAGTAAAGATACTTACCATGGAGAAGGTTGATGGATGTTTGTCTCTTCGTGTTGTACACTCGGCCTTTGGGATGGAACATTGTTGATGAATGTCCATGTTGCTTGTCCACTGATGAGATCGTTTGAGTGGTGGATCCTCTCTCCTCTTTTCAAAGCAACATTTGTCAAATACTGAGAATTGAATTTCTTTATATTCCTTGGCAAGCAACATCGGGTAACTACACCAAGCTGAGTTTCACATATTCTCTTTAGCTCACCATATGCAGGAGTCTTCTCCTCCAGAACTACCCTTTGCAGATATCTCCTTGGATGCTCTGGTACATGAAGTAGTTAAGCATCACTCAAGTTGCGGACCTTCAAGCTCTTCATTCCTACCATGGTAAGAGAAAATCATAGTTGTAGATGCCATGTTCATGCCAAATGCTTGTCATCCACCAGATAAGGCAGCAATAATCTCACTGCTGGCCGAGACACACTTCTATCCAAATTGATAAATGCCTAGTAATCAACAGTTCCACCTTCAACTAAGCATGACTCATTCATGTTTCATAAGCCAAACCTGGGAACAAGCTCTCTCCCATTTTTCTTTCTCCCTCTTTTTTTTTTTTTTTTTTTTTGAGGAACAGGATATCACAAAACAAGAACACAAAAGTTAGCACAATAGAAATATTTGACATATGTCACTGTGCTCTTGTGCGTGGGATTCTCAAGTGTGTCTATGCACGGCCATGTAATGTGGTCCTATATTAATGCATACTTTGGAAATGCATGACCTGAATGGTGCAAAAGACAGGGTTGTGCAAGGAGCACATGGTTGTTGCTCGTTCGAGGCTTTCGATGTTATTTGCGGAGGTTGATGCCGACCTTGGTGGAGGTATCCATTGAGTCTCGAACTGATGTAATCCTCCTTATGGGAGTCCTTTTTAGAACATCATTTGGCACTATAGAGGTCACTTCAGGCGTCTTTCTCTTTGGATGCTTTCTGAACTGTGGTATCCAGTGTGGTTGACGCTTTGGTTCGGTGGAGGCTACTTGCACTTTTGGCTTCCAAACCCATATCCTTTTTGCATGTCTTCCTACTAATGTTGAAGAGCTGATTTGATCGTCCTTTGGTCTCTGTACGTGGTTCTTAACCTTTTCTCTTTTGGGCTTCTTTGTTGAAACCTTTTGCATGTGGGAGAACAAAGGTTGTTGTAGATGTAGGAGCTTCTTAGGTACCCACATCTGTAATTGCCCTTGTTGAGCTGCAGCTAACTTCTTAGGCACCCAAACTTGTTGGATATCTTGTGATTGAGCTTGTCTGAGCTGCTTCCTTCGTCTTCTGGCCTGGTTGGTTTGCATGGATGGGATTTGTGGGGGCAAGGTTGGTGGTTGCTCTCCTTTGCGTACCCATCTTTGCTTCATGCTCGGAACTGCTTTTTTATCGAATGGTGTCTTTCTATTTGGTGTAGCAGTTGTCGTGAACGGTTGTGTTTGCTTGTGTGGTGGACTCACTACTGTGGCTACTTGATTCTTTGGAGAAGAAGAAAGATCCACCCGCCTTCGAACCTGGTCTTCCACGATTGACTCCTTCTGCATCATAGAGCTTTTGACACCTACAACATCTTCTTTCATATGATTAGTCTTGGAAGAACTAAGAGAGTGTGTGGTGCCATGATTTAGGAGCATGCAGTTCTCTAATTCTAATGTAATGCATTGTTCATGTACCCAAACTTGAAGAATTTGACTTCTTAGGTTTAAGTTAACTGCATGGTCATAGATCCAATCTTGACCCAAGACAAGTGGTTCTGTAAGGTTCTCATCTTGACATACTAGCGCTTTGACTTTCATTGGAACATCTTGAAGGTAGATGGGAAGTTCCACCTCGCCCAAACAAGGGGTTTCCACACCTCCCAATCCTATGAGATAAGCTTCTATGGGATTGATGTTCAACCCCAAGTCTTGGCAGTAGGAAAGTCTAACTGCACTACTTGCTACACCTGAGTCAATCAATGCTTTCACCGTCCTTGCACCCTTCCCTTGTCCTATCTCTATGGTCACAAAGGGTCTTCGGTCAATGACCTGAGAAGTCGCTATGCCTGACTTTTGACACATATCCATGTGATATTTTGGGGCTTTTGAGTTGACTTCTAGGCCTAATCGCCTTAACTTATTTCGCCTAATACGCTCTCTGGCCTCTACCTGTGCTTCTTCTCTCACTCTTAACTCTTCATCTTTTCGCTTCTTAGCAGTGTTGAGTCTCATTAGCATATCCTCAGTAAGAGGTTCTTGATATAGCTTGACTCTACAGCCACTAATATAGTTTGGCAAGATATCTCCTTCTAGCGTGGCCAACTGAACTGCCCCACTAGTGGAAATTCTATTAATGATCATGGGTCCGTATCCTCTTTTTTCCAACTTACAGGCATGTTGTTTTAGTGTGTATACCAACACTAGATCTCCCTCTTTCAATCCCTTATCCTTGATGTGTGCATCAAAGTATGCCTTTTGCCTCTTCTTTGCAGCGTAGATACCTGCTGCCGCTCGTAGCCTCGTCTCACCCAAGCGTTCGAGATCAAAGATCCTAGAGGACAATTCATGCCCATTCCACTCATACTCTTGTGCTACTTTTAAGGCAGGGATTAAGAAATCTAATGGTAGCACAGCGTTCTGTCCGAAGACCATCTGAAATGGGGTGGCGTTGAGTACCGTTTTGTAGGCAACTCGATAAGCCCAAACAGCATGATGAAGTTGTTTGTCCCAATCAGAGCGTTTATTATTTACCAGTTTTGTCAATATGTTACAGAGGATCTTATTGGTACTCTCGGCTTGTCCGTTGGCTTGTGGGTGATAGGGGGCAGATTTCTTATGTATCACCAAGAATTCTTGGAGAAGATTTTCAATGACTTCATTCAAGAAGTGTGTGCCTCTATCGCTCACCAACTCTATTGGTAGTCCATATCTCGTGAACACATTCTCGAATAAGAACTTAGCCGTAGTCTGAGCATCATTCTTTGTTGTGGCTTTGACTTCTACCCACTTTGTAAGGTAATCTGTGGCTACAATGATGTACTCTGCATGGGAGTTTCTAGCTGGGGGGTTAATAGGACCTATGAAGTCTATGCCCCACTTCGAAAATGCATGTCCTCCCATCATTGGCCTCAAGGGCATCTCGTCTTTCCTCACTGGATATTGTGCACGTTGGCATGTGTCACATTTCTTCACATAGGTATGGGCGTCCATATGAAGAGTGGGCCACCAAAGTCCTGAGAATAGAATGGTCTTGATCACTCAGTCAGGACCAAAATGTCCACCTGCAACACCGCTGTGTGCAGTCTCTAAGACCTTTAAATAGTCTGATTCATGAACGCATAGTCTTAAGTAACCATCTTTGCCTCTTCGGTATAGGTTGTCCCCTACCAAGGCGTAGCCTTGAGCCTCTTGCTCCATGCTTCGTCTTCTTGCTAGACTAGCCTCTTTGGGTAATCTTCCCGATCTCATAAACTCTACCAATGGAGCACTCCAATCTGGAATTAATGACACTTGATAAAGGGTCGCATGCTCCACTGGGGTTCTCTCTCTGCACCTTGGACAATTCTTAATCCACTCATGTATTTCTTTGTCCATGCTAGGCCAATACACTCCTAAACGCTTTAGATTCTGCAATGTTCGTTGTTTAGAATAGTGATTTCCTAGCATTCCTTCATGGGCATGTTGCAACCAACTACTATGTTCATCATCCTCCACACAACAAGCTAATACACCCTCAGTATCTTGTTTGTACATGCTTCCTGCTAATATGTGATATTTTTGTGATTTTACAATTTCTTCTTGTGATGTTTTCACATTCTTATTTGCAGGGCCAAAGGTTAGGACTGGTACCAACTTATTTGCCCATTTAGGAACAACTTCTAAATTGAACAGATAAGCATCGGGTAATTTGTCAGACACTCCTTGCGGTGACTCTCCTGAAGTGATGCGAGAAAGGTGATCTGCCCGAAGGTGGGTTCTACCTTTCCTGACAACAACTTCAAAGTCATATTCCATTAGTAAGAGTAACCATCTTACTAAGCGTCCAGTATTGCAAGGTTTATTGACCAAATATAACAAAGCTTGATGATCAGTGAAAAACTTGAACTTGTTGGCCAATAAATAGTGTCTAAACTTCTTCACAGCATATACCATGCCTAAGCCCTCTCGCTCAGTTGTGGTATAGTTCCGTTCAGCTGCAGTGAGCTGTCTACTAGCATATGCTATGGGCAAATCTAAGTTTCCTTCACTTGTGGGTTGTGCTAGCACACATCCTATGGCATGATTGGATGCATCCACATGGACATGGAAGGGTTTATTCCAATCAGGAGTGGTGAGTATTGGTGCCGTGCACAAACGTTTCTTCAGTTCGTTGAAAGAATTCTCGCATTCATCGTTCCACTCAAAATTAGACAACAAGGCATAAAGGGGTCTAGCTATGATCGCGTACATGTGGATAAACCTACGGTAGTATCCACAATGGCCCATAAAGGCTTGTACCTCTTTAATATTCCTTGGCCTTGGTAGCTCCGCTATGGCTCGTACCTTATCTTCATCTGTTGAGATTCCATTCTTAGAAACAATATGACCTAAGATTTTACCTTGACGCACCATAAACACACACTTTTCTGGGTTCAGACACACTCGATATTCCCTACACTTGTTGAAGATTTGTCTGAGCTTAGGGATGTGAAACCTTCTTTCTTGGGAATGAGCACATAAATCATCCACATACACTTCTAAGCTCTTTCGCAAGAACTCTTTGAAGACATGACACATGAGCCTTTGGAATGTTGCAGGTGCATTGGTGAGCCCAAATGGCATCACACGAAATGCAAAGATTCCCCACTCTGTAGCAAAAGCTGTTTTGTGTTGATCTTCTGGGGCAATGGCTACTTGATTGTAACCTGAAAATCCATCAAGGAAGCTATAAACTTCCTTGCCTGCAACACGCTCCAATAGGTGTTCTGTGATTGGAAGTGGATAACTATCTCTAATCATAGCGGCATTAACTTTTTTAAGGTTAATACACACTCGCAACTTCCCATTCTTCTTGGGTACCACAACAATGGGGGACACCCATTCGGTATGCTCAATCTCATAGATGAATCCAGCTTCAATCAACCTATCAATTTCTTCTTTTATTTTGGCTACATAGGTATCATTATATGTGTAGGGCTTCTGTTTGGTGGGCTTAGCATCAGCAGTCATGGGGATAGTATGAGAGCAAATTCTTGGATCTACCCCTTTCAAGTCTCTATAGTGCCATGCAAACACATCCCTATATTCCCTTAATAGAGCTATGAGCTCCATTTCTTCTCTTGCACTTAGGTCATCTCCTATATATGTGCATCTCTCTTCGTTCTCTTCAATGGTCACTACAATCTTCTTGGTCTTTTCTTTATTATCATATGATTCTCCTATGATGGCCTCTCTCTTAGGCATTCGTACCAAAATTTTGCGGTCATCAACTTCATATTTCTTGAAGTTTTCTGGTACTTCAAACAATGATTCCTCCTCTTCTTGTTTCACTGCTTTTCTTTTCTTTTTCTTTTGACTACTCTCACTTCCATCCTTTGAGTTTACTGTTTTAATACTTGTGAGAGGTTCTTCTTCTTTCTAGGTGAACACTCCTATATCTTCTAGATAGTGCTGCTCTGAGTTAAAGCAACTATCCATCACAATAGACTCCAGATCATCGTCATTCTCTTCTTCTTCTATGACATCACTAGGGTCACCTTCTTCTAGCAAGGGTTGACACATGAACACTGAGATATCATAACCCTCCTCATCACAATGAGGTGTCCACTGTTCCTCATTGACAGCAATGTCCATGGTGGCTAAGATTTCTGGCCAGCCATGAGGCTCAAACTCCTCATCTGGAAAGATCATCGGTGTGTAGGCTGGGTCTCTAACTGGTCTATCTCCTAGCGAAGTTCCTTCTTCTCTTGCCTTTAAACGTTTTTCCTCTTCCTTTGCGACCTTGCACATCCACAAATGAGTATCTTCATGCAGCCATGATGGATCAGGTGAACTTTCAGAATGCACAGAGATGGAATCTTCTTTCGCTTTGTGGATAGAATTCCACTGTAGGGGTGGTACATCTCTGAAGGTGTAATCCTTCAAATTGACCTTGGTGGTGACCCCTAAGTGCTGTAAGTACAAGGAGTTAGTTCCCCAATCCTGTACTATTTGCAATTGTCGTAGGAAGGGTCTTCCTAGGATCATCTCATAGACATTATTTTTCTCAAAGTCACATATAGCAAATGTGTGCTCAAACTCTACACCACAAGTGGTTAGAGTGATCCCTTCTAGCAATCCTAGAGGTCTTTCAAAATGACCATCAGCCATTTGAAGCTTCATTCTAGTTGGTCTTAATGTGGGCTTGCCCCATTGCTTCCACAAGGAGGTGGTCGCAATAGCAACACCAGCACCTGAATCTATGATTGCTTTGGTTGTGTAACCTTGGTAGGTGATTGGAAGATAAGTATTACCTTCTTCACCCTCACATATGTCCCCTATTTTGTCTAGAGGTATCTCTGGTACCCTTTGCTTGGAGCCTGCTTTTGGCATGTTGGAATCAAGTTCTGGAACCTGATCCTTCACATGATTCCAAAGCTCAGGTTTTGCTTTGAGCAGCTCTTCTACAGTGAGATGACACTGAACCTTAGTGTTCTTCACGACATCAGTGTTCCTTGGAACCACTGAGTCTTCATTTCTTACTAGTATTGTGGGAGCTCTAATCTGGAGAGATTCAGATTCCCAAGGGCCTGGAAATTGAGGCAGTTCTTCTAAGGTATTAGATTCAAAATCTAACCTTTCGTCTTCTTGTTGTTCTGCTTCATCTCCGTAAATAGATGGAATGTCTTGGGGAAATTGATCATGAAGATCATCAATCTCAGGAATAGGAGGGGAATTACCCTTCTCCTTGGCCCATTTCTCTTCTTGTATTTCCCGCAAGAATTCTTGAGAGTACTGTTGAATTGAAGGAGGTATTCCTGGATCCGTGGAATTAGGAACATAAGCTCCCATTGGTGGTGAGCTTCCTCTTTCAATAACTGGTTGAGCCTGTGGAGGTAAAGAAACTTGTGGTTTGTTTACCAACTGCTCTAATC
This sequence comes from Ceratopteris richardii, assembly GCA_020310875.1. Classification (NCBI taxonomy): domain Eukaryota; kingdom Viridiplantae; phylum Streptophyta; class Polypodiopsida; order Polypodiales; family Pteridaceae; genus Ceratopteris; species Ceratopteris richardii. Next base: position 15,221,673 of record CM035422.1, read on the forward strand.
GTTCTAGTAAGCCCTGGAAATGCAAATCCCCTTTGACAGAGTTTGTCTGATTGAACTTTTGACTAGTCTCAAGTATAGCTTGAGCTTGTTCTACCATTTTCATGCACATTTTCATCCGTTCAATCTCTAAGTCCGCTCTAGGGTAACTCTTGTCTAGGTTTGCAGCTGTAGGCCCTTCTTGAAGTCGAGCCTGGTAGGCCTTGAACATCATGTCCAAGCCTTCTGGGGTTGGATCTACAAGAACAGACCCTGGTTGTGGTCTATTTACAATGGGTGGTGGGGTGGGATGAGGTGGAGTGAATGGAGTTTCGGCATGCGAGGGGCTTTGAGATGCAATGTCTTCTATTTTTGTTTTCACTTCTTTTAAGCTTTCTTCTAGTTCCGATAACTTTTTATTCCACTTGCGATTGGCCTTCTCTCTGGTATCCTTCCATGTTCTTGTTTTCCTCTTACTAGGCTCTCCCGATTCACTCGACTCTGATTGTTCTACTGGTTTATCCTGTTTTAATGCTTGTGCCCTAGTAACTGCCTGTATAGGTGCCACATTACTGCTACTTGAACTTGAATCCGCCACTAAGCCTACCACATTAATGGGTGTAATCTTGGGTGCGCTGGAGGGGTTTCTTGGACAATCTCTAGGGAGATGGTCTTTGCCACAATCAGGGCAAAAAGCTTGTATTGTGATAGCCTATCCTTGACTCGGAGATGATGGGTGGGGACAGTCACGAATGAAATGATCACCTTGACATCTAAAACAAGATCCTCTAGGGGCTTGTGGTCTCATTTGTCTCAATTGGGGCCTAGGGTTAGGATTTGTATACATGACATTGGAGTATTCTGGCTCCCAATTTTGCTCCATAGGTGGTGCCTCATATTGATACGAGTAAATCTCACTATGTTCAGGTGACTCTGTGTAATACGTATGTGGACTACCTTCATGGGAGTAGTCTGAACTATGAGCATGAGAATCATTATCTAGTATCAATGGGGTTAGGGGCACCAATGATCTATTTGGATTTTCCTCTCCCACCGCATATTTGACTGGAATCACGTTGGCTGGAGCTGGTGGTTGGTTTCCCAAGACAGGTTGTGGCCTATATGGTACCTGATATTGCTGTTGTGGTCTATAATATGGCTGTTGGTATTGGTTCTGATACCTACCTTGTGGGTAAGGTTGCTGATAATTTTGTCTAACAGCCTGCCTATTGTAGGGACAATCTTGAGCCGTGTGGTTTGTGTATTTTCTCTCAATAGTGCAATATGAAGCATTCCTTTCTCTAATATTTTGGTTTTGCATTGGGCATACATTAGCCATGTGGTCGCCCCCACAAGTATAACACCGATTCACTGGAGTGACTCTCTGTGTTTGTTTATTTTGGACTCCCAGCTTCTTGGCAACTTGCTCAGCTATCTCCTCTATTTCCGTGGAGATTTTTGAAGTATGACTAGTAGAACTATCTGAATCCTTATAGAGTTTGGATAATCCTAACTCCTCACCCAAGTTATCTTCTATGTCAATGCATGTCCGCACGCACTCTTCTATGGATCTAGGCTCTTTCAAATATACATATGATCTTAACTTTGTGCTCAGTAAGCCATCTAAGAACAAAGCCACTTGTTTGGCTGGTGTGGGTAACTCGGGAGCAGGGCATCTTTCTAGGTACTGTCTGAACCTTCTACCTGCTAGTCGCACTGTTTCTTGGGGTGTCTGCTTGAAACTGTGGATCAAGGATGATGTGTTATGCCTGATACCACTCTTGGAAAATTCTACAATGAATTCGTCTAGCAGTTGACCTATATCGCGATAGTTGCGACTACTCAATGGTTGAAACCAAGCCAAGGCAGTGCCCTTAAGAGTCAAACCAAATGCCTCGTATTGGGTGAATAAATCCTCAACCTGTTCAGCTCTTAACACTTGTTTGAAGTCGGCCACATGATCATAAGGATCTCCTGACCCGTCAAAATAATTCTTCATTGCCTTGATCACTTGAGTGGGTCTAAGGGTTCTTGGGTGCTCTCGGGGTCTAGGCAATGGAAAATCATGTTCATCTCTTTTTTGCCTATGTGCTTGATGTCTCTCTCTTTCAGGTCTTTCATTTTCAAATCCTGATCTATTCCTGCCCACGGTGTGTGCAAAACTTACCTCAGGTCTCTCTCTAGTTCTTTCTCTCTGGGCTTCATGAGCGTGGGAAGATCCTACACCTTGGAGGCCATGGGAAACATTGGATCTTGGTGGGGGGAAAATCAATTCATTCTTCCAAGTATATGCATGCCTATCATGTTCTGTTACCAAGAATATCTTCTCTGATGTGTTATCCAGGTAGACAACTTTGCCTGGTATCTCAGGATCTTTGAATTCATAGATGATAACTATGCCCAATTGGCTAGGTTGATCTGGCTTGAATCTCCAAAAGGCTTCCTCTGTTTCTCTATTCAAAAATAGTTCTATGCTTTTGTTGTCTTGAGGGATCCAGTCCGGAGTGATCACTCGGGTCAAAACTGACTTACCTCTAGGAGTCTGGGGTCCTTGTCCTACATTTCCTTGTTCTAGGTCTCCTATTTCATTCTCAGGAATGACATTTCCAAACTCATCCGTCCTATCTGGTAGGTTGGTGACCACATACATGGTTCCTTCCTTATCAATGTATGAACCCTCTTCGAACTTGACCACCGGGTGTTCAAGTCCAAAGGATTGATCTGGATTTTTGAGTTGGACCACTGATCGCCTCAGACCATCCTCATAGATGCGAGCACCTAATTGGTTGGTCCGAATATATTCCAACTGTGTCTTATAGGGACCTTCTGGTGTTTGTAGATGGGCAGTCCCTGAGCCACCTGCAGGTTTTCCCATACTAAAAGACATTTTTGAATCACTTGTGTCTGAACTTAGTAAAAGATGACCACTTAGTTGTTGTGCCCAAGACTTGGATGTATGGTTGACACTAGCCTCAGAAGATCTAATGCTTTGTTTATCCTTGCCTAAGTGTCTACCAAATCTCAGGTTCATAAGCTTTAGTCAAGCGTCCAAATTTTCCCCTTGGTATGGTTCAAAATTCTTTGGAGTCCCCTTGGTTCCCTAGTCCCACTTGAGGGTCAACTTCAAATTATCCTATCTCGAAATCAACGAGCTTTCCAACGAGCTATAGAGCTCAAAAAATGGACTTTGGATGAAAAAGTTCTGCCAATTCAGGCTCCTAGGGGTCAAAACAGGCAAACAGGACCTTTGGAGAAAATCGCGATTTTGTGAACTTTCAGAGAATCGCGATTTTGTGAACTTTCAGAGAATCGCGATTTTGTGAACTCATAAAATCGCGATGTTGAGCACAAAATCGTGTTTCTGAAAATCGCGATGTTGAGCACAAAATCGTGTTTCTGAAAATCGCGATGTTGAGCACAAAATCGTGTTTCTGAAATCGCGATGTTGAGCACAAAATCGTGTTTTTGAAAATCGCGATGTTGAGCACAAAATCGGGTTTTTGAAAATCGCGATTTTGACTCAGAGAATCGTGATTTACAAAATCGTGTTTTTTTCACAAAATCGTGTTTTCTCAGAATCGTGTTTTTGGCATGAAAATCGAGATGTTGAGCACAAAATCGTGTTTCTGAAAATCGCGATGTTGAGCACAAAATCGTGTTTTTGACTGAAAATCGTGATTTGTGAGAATCGCGATTTTGAGCCCGCTGAAAATCGTGTTTTTAGAAAATCGTGTTTCTTTTGATATGAAAATCACGATTTTGAGCACAGAATCGTGTTTTAGAGAATCGTGTTTTTTGACATGAAAATCGCGATGTTGAGCACAAAATCGTGTTTATGAAAATCGCGATTTTGAGCACAGAATCGTGTTTTAGAGAATCGTGTTTTTTGACATGAAAATCGCGATGTTGAGCACAAAATCGTGTTTTTAGAAAATCGCGATGTTGAGCAAAAAATTGTGATTACACAGAATCGCCTTTTTTCACAAAATCGTGTTTTTTACTGAAAATCGTGATTTTTTGAGAATCGCAATTTTGAGTAGGGAATCGTGTTTTCTGAAAATCGTGTTTTTTGACTGAAAATCGTGATTTGTGAGAATCGCGATTTTGAGCACACTCACAGAATCGTGATTCTGAGAATGACCACAGAATCGTGATTTTTTTCAGCCAACTTTTAGGCGGGAAAACAGAAAATCGTGATTTTTCAAAAAATTTTGAATTTTCACAGAATCGCGATTTTCATCACAGAATCGTGTTTTTTGGCGGGAAATTCAAATTTCTGAGCGCCGGCTATGGCGAGCTCCGTATGAGCAGAAAATCATGAAAAAAAACACAGCGCTTGCTCTCCCTTGCTTCTCCTAACTCCTTCCCACACAATAATGCATGAAAAATGGTATGAAGATGGTGAAAATGCACTAAAAAACAAGAATTTTCTATGAAGAAGAAGATGGAAGAAGGTGGAGATGATGATGATGATGAAGATGAAGAGGAAAAAACAGAAAATGAACTGAAATGACAGTTTTTTTACCTTCCAACGTCGCAAATCTACGATCTTACCATCACAACGCTCGTCCTCGAAGCTCTCTCCCCGGCAACGGCGCCAAAATTTGGTGTAGCTCAAGCGTAAGCACCACCTCCTTTACTTGTCAATCCGCGGAGACGTGAGGACCGGTATGAAGACCGCGAGCAAGTGAAGGCATAAGTGCGTGAGTGAAAGTACACAATCATACACACACATACACACACACGCGCACAAGTAAGATCAAAGAGAGGAACAATGGAAAGCTTTAGATTGCAAAGAGTTCTCTTACAAAAGCTCTATTCTCTCTCCAGCTAACCCCAAAAATGAGCTCTCTAGCTCTTTTTATAGTTTTTTGACTAGTTTTGGCCCTGTCCAGACCTAGTGTCCGGCCTAGTTAAAAATTAGGTTCCAGGGCTTATTTGAGGGCTCAAACGAAGTCTAAAAATTATGAAAATTGGTACGATGGTACTTTTAATACTCCTCAAGCTCGAGGACTCCTCGGCTTGAACAAAATGGAGTTACTAAAAATAGATAATGGTATTTACAATGGTTTTTAGTGATGAAAATCACTATTTTCGTAGGGGATTCTTCTGAAAATTTGACATACACTTCTTGGAGCTCCCTACTTGCTCCCTTTCCTTGTGTGTCCACCTTTTGATGTGCTTCCATGCTTTGTCCTTGACTTTGAGCTTCAACAGGTGTGCTAAGTGAAGATGCAGTGGGTGTAGATGCAAAGGGAACGGGGAATGGGGGTGGGAAAGTGGATGTTGTGGTGATTGTGGAAAATGGTGGTGTGCTTAAATATTGTGGTGCCACAATTGAAGTGAGTGGAGGTGCAGTGGGGGGTGATATATCCATATCGCTGGATGTGGTGTCGAGTGCGGTGACTGTGAATAGTGGTGTGATCGTGGATAAGTGTGTGGGTGTAAATATAGGATTTACAAAGGTTGAGGAGTAATTTACAGAGGGCTTGTCTTGGACTGGGGTTACGGTGGGTCGGGGAGGTGAGACTGGGGAGAAGGTTAATGGAGGTGGGAATGGGAAAAGGGGTCTTGGAGGTGTGGGGAAGGATGGAAAACATGGATGGAGAAATGGGTTGGATAGAAAGGTGGATGTGTTAGGGGGTAGACTAGCTTGAGTGGGTGCGGGAATTGTGGGATGAATGGGTGTAAAGATGACTTCTGCTACTCCACCGGAGAAGAAAGATGTTGTTCTGGGAGAAGGGGGATGTATGGGGGAGACTGGATGGATGGGAGGTGATGGGGGAGCGGTTGGGGTGGTTGGTACTTCGACGACTGTGGTGGTATGTACAGTGGTAGTACGGGGTGGGGAGTCTACGAGGATGGCTTCTTCTGCCAAAGAGCCTTCAGGGACAAGACGTGCTTCCCTGGCCTGTTCTGAAGATTGACCGCCGGTGGGTACCCGAATATATTCACCAGGTTTGGTTAGTAGACGGATTCTGCGAGGATCATACTGCGGTAGCGGTTTTCTCTGCAAACATCTTAAGGCTTTAGTGGGTCCAACTGATTTGACAAGCTCTCTGAAACCTCTGATGTATACTTCTTCGAACCCGCCCGAGACAAGCTCTTGTTCTATGAGGGTTTGGCTCTCTTCGTCAGTCAACTTCTTGCGCGCCCAAACCTTTTCCATAGTACGGTATAACTTTTTGATGGCCAGTGTATAAGCTGCTGCTTCGAAGGTTTCTTCTTCGTGTGTGCTCGTGTCACCTTGGGTGTCCGTTTGTTGTCCTTGTTTGTCTGTTTGCACATGTTCTTGGGATTCATGAGTTCCCTGATTGGCTTCGTCATCACCTTCATCTTCATCTGTCTCTGTTCTTTCCTCCTCGGAACTAGACACTACTTGTCCTTGTGGTTGATCTCGCGGTGTGGTAGGGTAGTTGGGCCTTTCATATTCCTGAGAGAAGATCTAGCCTTCTGAAAACTGAAATTCACTTGAAAATATGTCCTGCATCTCAAAATCAAATGTGGTGCCTGCTTGTTCTGTTTCTAAATGGGGTATCGGGAAAGAGAAAGCTTCCGCACCAATAGTGGTGGGAACTTCTGTTGTAGTGCTGGTAGGTCCTAGAACTGTGGTTGCTTGAGGAGCAACTGGTCTTGATAACCATATACGAATAGGTTGTACTGTGGGAGTGGCTTCTGTCGGAGACTGCTCTGGAGATGGTTGTGGTGAGGGTGATTCTGGCACCTGAAGGCAGGGGATAGTTCCTCTCATTCGCTTTCCTGCCCTTCCTTTGCTGGGCTTCCTAGCTTTCTTTGTTGTTTCCTGCCCTCCGTTACAACTGGTTTTGATAACCATATACGAATAGGTTGTACTATGGCAGTGGCTTCTGTCGGAGACTGCTCTGGAGGTGGTTGTGGTGAGGGTGATTCTGGCACCTGAAGGTAGGGGATAGTTCCTCTCATTCGCTTTCCTACCCTTCCTTTGCTGGGCTTCCTAGCTTTCTTTGTTGTTCCCTTGAAGGCTTTCAGCTCCTCACTTGTCATTGCTCGCTCGATAGGTAAATTGTAAGCTAAGCACATATATACGATTCTAGTCAGTGCGCAGCATCCATTGATGACTTTCTTTCTTTCCCATCTATGTTGTGCTAAATACATCTGATCGATGATCCAGCTAGCTAGATCAACTGTCTGGGGTCCAATACAAGATAAATACAAACTGAACCATATTCGTTTGTGAGGCATTGTGAATCTGTCCTGAGCGGGGAAAGCAAAATGCTGCATGCATATCCGCAGCGGCTTTGAAAGGTCAGGTGTGATCGTTGAAATCTCCTCCCACTTAGTGACGTCCCCACATTTCATAGGGTCAGGAACTAACCTTTCTCGCTCGGTGGGCGTGTGGGTTCCATGAATCTTGATGGCAGCTCAAATCAGATCTTTAGAAAGATAAAATCTTTTATATGGTGGATCGTTCACTAAAGATGGCAAAATAAAAGTTCCTGGCAGATCCTTGTTCTCAGAAGCTATCAAAGTGGTGATTAAATAATAGCATCTGTAGAAGTCAGGTTTAGGCAAAGGGTCACTGAAATACTCTGTGAAGCCGGCTCTTGCCCAAACATGTGTTAAGTCTTGTGTGTTCTGTAGCCCTTCGAACTCTCTTGAGAAGAACTGATATTTGCCCCATGTACGGTCATCAAAAGTCAAATTAGCCTCAAATATAAACTCAGCATCCGCCAATGGTCCTGCCAGCCCTTGAAACTAGTGAGAATTATGATGAATCTTCTCAGTATAGCCTCGAGGAGGGTCGTCGATAGGCATGGGTCCTGGGAATCCTTGGAATTCTGGCGGTGGAGCCGTCGAATGGGACTCTGCGAGTAAAATACCGATAGGTGCTACAGGTGTGCTGGGGCCTGCTTCTGATGGTCCTTCTTTGGTTTGCATGATGATTGACGTGCTAATGGAAAAGATCTGCTACAAAAGATTAGCACATTAGTATGTAAATTAATTATGATCCCATTAAGGTGAGACCGCAATCTCTTTCCATAACCGATGTGTAACCCGTGTAGCCAAGTGTTGTGATGTGATTGATGCAATGCTTCTTGCAGAACTAGTGCAGGTCTCTAGACACCTATATGTTTTCAGATATTGCATGCAGTTCTTTGATGAGATGTTATTACAGGTGATGTTGGGTTATAGTGTGTGGATTTATACAAGGTTCAATCATGAATGAGTTATTACAAGGTTGTAGATTAGTCGGGGTGGTAGTTATGTTAGACAAGGGGTTAGGAGAAGACTTCTGGATACATTTTGGTATCCACTTCCTAAGAGTTTGTGATCGGGTGATAGGTCTCTGCGGAGGGACAAAGGGGATATCGGATTTGGTGGTATGGAGGGTTGGAAAGATTTCCCAGGGGTGTATTTTACATGGCTTCAGGGTTGAGCTATAATACATGGTTTGGGTACCCAAATCTGCGTGGGTGTGGGTCGGTTCATTAGGTACTTCTTGGTGATCCAAATTTGTCAAATGCTCCAACTTGTAGAAGAAGGTCGAGGAGATGTTGGATACTGATTCTGCTTCTGCCTTGAATTCTTTTTGTCATTGCCTGCGTTGTTGAAATCAGTTGGTGCTTTCTGTCCTTTTGGCACCCATATTTGTCTTGTGCCGCTTGCTTTGTGTTGCTGACACTGCTTTCCTCTTTGTGTCGTCTGATGTTGCCGTCGGTCTGGGTTCCTTCGTAGTGGTTGACTCCTTTGTGGTTGAGGTTGAGAGGTCGGATGGACACTCTGCTTTGGAAAAGAAGGGAGGTCCAACACTTGCAAAACCTGCCCATTAGGAAGTGCTCCGTTTTGTACTTTTAATCTAGGCCAGTCCGCAGTAAGTGTGGAAGGATGGGCACCGCAGGGTGTTTTGCCCATGTGTCCGCTGATGTAGCCCACCTGACCGCTCATTGTGTCCATTTGACCAAGCGGTTGGGTAATTGCCCCTTCTAATTTGCAGGAAGCCCAAGGGAAAATCTCCTGACGTCCTTCTGATTGACAATTGTCCATCGCCAAGCCCGCATGGGTTGGTGTAGACGTAACGTGACTGATCTGACCAAAGATCTTCCGGTCTTCCGTCGCATGCATTTCATAGGGTCTAGGGCTACAAACCTCAATCGGAATACCATTAGGGAAGTCAAGCGGTATCACTCGCTTCTGATCTAAGGTTCCAATCTGCAAGGAGCCTTGTCTAAGATTTAGGTCCACTGAGTGATCGTATAGCCAATCTTGGCCAAGGATTAGGGGTTCTATCAGGTCGTCATCATGGCACACTAGTAGCTTCACTTTCAAGGTCACTTCATCTATGAGGATAGGAAGGTCCACCTCACCCATGCAAGGGGTTTCCATGCCTCCTAGCCCTATGAGGTATGCCTCAATTGGCCGCATTTCTATTCCTCAATCCTTATAGTGGGACCATCTAATCGCACTAGTCGCAGCACCTGAGTCAATTAAAGCCCTGAGCTCTTGGCAAGGGTTGTCGTGCTCTAGCCTGACTGTAATGAATGGTCTCCTCTCCACTATGCTAGGATGAGTGGTTGACTTTACTTGACACATGGCCATGGGGTATCTGGGTGTAGTTTCCAGATGGTTATAATGTTCTCTCCCTAGTCCTTGTCTTCTTAACTTCATGCGCTTAATGCGTTCTATAGCTTCTGCCTGAGCTTCAGCTCGTATTCTATTTTCTTCCTCCTTCCGCTGCTTTGCCAACGTGAGTCGTCTAAGCATATCCTCAGTAAGAGGTTCTTGGTATAGCCTGACTCTACAGCCACTAATGTAATTAGGCATTATATCTCCTTCTAAAGTGGCTAATTGTATCGCTCCACTTGTCGAGAGTCTGTTGATGATCATAGGTCCATAACCTCGCTTTCTAACTTCCGTGCGTGCTGCTTCAGCGTATTTACTAGGACTAAATCTCCTTCTTTCAAGCCTTTATCTTTTACATGTGCATCAAAATATGCTTTCTATCACTTGTTAGCTGCGTATATTCCTGCTATTGCTTTTAGCTTGGTTTCTCCTAATCGTTCCAAGTCCATTATTCTTGCTGATAATTCATGGCCGGTCCACTGATGTTCTTGTGCAACCTTAAGGGTCGATAGCAAGAAGTCCAAAGGAAGCACAGCATTCTGACCAAAAACCATCTGAAAGGGAGTTGCATTGAGTACGGTCTTGTAGGCCACTCGATATGCCCAAACAGTGTGGTGTAACTGTATGTCCCAATCTGAACGTTTGTTGTTCACGAGTTTTGTCAGTACGTTACAAAGGATCTTGTTAGTGCTTTCAGCTTGACCATTGGCCTGAGGATGATATGGTGCAGATTTCTTGTGAATCACCATAAAATCCTGTAACAAATATTCAATGACTTGGTTTAGAAAGTGAGTTCCTCGATCACTCACTAACTCTATAGGCAATCCATATCTCGTAAAGACATTTTCAAATAAGAATTTTGCAGTTGTGTGAGCATCATTCTTTTTCGTGGATTTTGCATCTACCCATTTGGTGAGATAATCAGTCGCAACAATAATGTATTCAGCATGTGTTCCTTTTGCAGGGGGGGTTAATGGGTCCTACAAAGTCTATGCCCCACTTAGAAAATGCACGTCCGCCCATCATGGGTTTCAATGGCATTTCATCTCTACGAGTAGGAAACTGAGTTCTTTGGCACACATCACATCTCTTTACATAGGTATGTGCATCCATGTGAAGAGTGGGCCCCCATAATCTTGCAAAGAGGATGGCTTTGATTATCCTATCTGGTCCAAAGTGACCTCCTGTAACACCTTGGTGTGCAGTCTCTAGTACGCTCAGATAATCGCTTTCATGAATACACTGTCTCAGGTATCCATCTCGTCCTCTTTTGTATAGATTATCGCCAATAAGTGAATAGTTTTGAGCTTCCTGCTCTAGACTACGTTGTCGTGCTAAAGTCATTCCTTGAGGGAATGTGTTCGTCCTCAAGTACGTCACTAAAGGTTCACTCCAGTCTGGTGTGAGAGACACGTGATATAATGTAGCATGTTCTACTGGTGGTCTTTCACAACAAACATGGCATTCTTTACACAACTTGTAGACATTTGCTTCCATTGAAGGCCAATATACTCCTAGTCTATGCAGAGTCTGCAATGTACGATGTTTCGAATGATGTTGCTTTAATGCACCTATGTGTGCTAATTGCAATCAATTCGCATGTTCTGATTCATCTACACAACAAGCAAGAATATTTTGATTATCCTGTTTATATATGCTTCCTGCTATGATTTGGTATCTCTGAGACTTGGTAATCTCTCCTTCCTTGATCCTTATCCTAGGATTCTTGGGTCCATACGTGAGAATAGGGACTATCGGCTTAGCCCATTCTGGTGCTATCTCAAGGTTAAACAAATATGCGTCGGGTAACTCATCCGCTATCCCTTGAGGAGCTTCTCCTGAGGTTAGTCTTGAAAGGTGGTCAGCTCTGAGATGTGTCTTTCCTTTCCTGACTACTACTTCAAAATCGTACTCCATGAGTAATAGAAACCAACGTATTAATCGTCCTGTGTTACATGGCTTGTTGACTAAATACAATAGTGCTTGATGATCTGTGAAGAATTTCAACTTGTTTGCCAACAAATAGTGCCTGAACTTTTTTACAGCGTAGATCATTCTTAATCCTTCTCGTTCCGTAGTGGTGTAATTTCTTTCTGTTGCGTTCAACTGTCTGCTCGCGTAAGCTATGGGAAGATCTATATTACCTTCATTCGTGGGTTGTGCTAACACACATCCTATGGCATAGTTGGATGCATCCACATGTACATGGAATGGCTTACTCCAGTCTGGGGTTGTCAATATAGTTGCTGAGCACAAACGTCGTTTAAGTTCGTTGAATGAATTCTCACATTCATCCGTCCATTCAAAATGGGTCAAAAGAGAGTACAAAGGCTTGGCTATGATTGCATACATGTGTATGAATCGTCTATAATAACCGCAATGGCCCATAAATGCCTGTACCTCTTTCACGTTAGTTGGTCTAGGTAATTCTACAATTACTTTCACCTTTTCTTCATCTGTAGAAATTCCATTCTTTGACACAATGTGTCCTAGAATTTTGCCTTGTCTGACCATGAAATGCATTTTTCTGGGTTCAAACAAACCTGATATTCTTGACATTTGTCAAATACTTGCCTTAACTCTGGGATATGCGTTTGTCTTACATTTGAATGCGCACATAAGTCATCGACATAAACTTCCAAATTCTTGCGTAAGAATTCCTTAAATACATGACACATAAGTCGCTGGAAAGTAGCGGGTGCATTTGTTAAGCCAAAAGGCATCACACGAAATGCAAATATGCCCCATTCTGTGGCAAAAGCCATCTTGTGTTGATCTTCAGGAGCAATGGCTACTTGATTGTAGCCTGAGAATCCATCAAGAAAGCTGTAAAATTCCTTGCCCGCAACTCTTTCCAATAAATGTTCCGTGATAGGAAGAGGATAACTATCTCTAATTGTGGCGGCATTAACTTTTTTCAGGTTAATACACACACGCAATTTTCCATTCTTCTTGGGCACAACCACAATGGGGGATACCCATTCGGTATGCTCAATTTCGTAAATGAATCCTGCTTCTATCAAGCGATCTATCTCCTCTTTAATCTTCGCAGCGTAGTTATCATTGTATGTGTATGGTTTCTATTTCGTGGGTTTTGCATCTGGAGTGATAGGGATTCTATGAGAACATATGTCTGGATCTACTCCTTTCAAATCTTTGTAACTCCAGGCGAACACATCTCTATATTCACGCAATAGGGCAACTAATTCTTCTTCTTCTTTCGTCAAATCATGCCCAATGTATGTACACTTTTCTTCTTCTCCTTCTATGGCTACTATGATTTTCTTGGTTTTCTCTCGGTTATCATATACCTCTCCGTCATCAGCCTTTCTATTAGGCATTCGTACCATGATTCATCTATCTTCTATTTCATATTTCTTGAAGTTCTCGGGAACCTCAAACAAAGATTCTTCTTCTTCTGACATGGGTTCTTTCTTCTTTCTTTTCTTGCCTTCACTCTTGCTAGTCACTTGAGTGGCTAATCTCACCTCATTCGTAATTTCTTCGTGTGTCTGAGGATGAGTCTCTACTTCATAGAAATATTCTTCTTCTGATGCAAAGGGTGGGTCCATAATAATTGACTCTAAATCAAAATCACTCGCGTCCTCGAATGCATCAGTGTTCGGTTCACACTCTTCTAAAACTGAATCACACATGATTGGCTCTATCATAAAAACTGAAATGCCATGGCCATCCTCATCACAGTGGGGTGTCCATTGTTCTTCATTGATGGCTACATCCATGGTTGCTAGGATTTCTACCCAACCATGGGGTTCAAACTCTTCGTCTGGAAATACTACAGGTGCATAAGCTGGGTCTTGAAGGGTTCTTGGATGTTGCTCTGCACCTAAAGTCCTTGCTTCTAACCTTTCTTCCTCTTGTTTTTCTACTTTACACATCCATAGATGAGTGTCCTCGTGTAACCATGAGGGATTTGACTCTAAAGAGTGTACTGATTCTGTTTCTACCTGTGTCTTATGGATGGCATTCCATTGTATTGGGGGTACGTCTTGATGTGAATAGTCTTTAAGATTGACTTTAGTAGTCACTCCTAAATGTTGCAAGTACAAAGAATTAGTTCCCCAATCTTGTACAATTTGCAACTGATGCATGAATGGTCATCCCAATATCATCTCGTAAGCGTGATTTTTCGCAAAGTCACAAATGGTGAAGGTATGCTCAAACTCCACACCACAAGTGGTGAGAGATATGCCTTCTAGTAAGCCTAATGGTTTTTCTATGTGTCCATCAGCCATTTGTAGCTTCATCCTAGTAGGTTGTAGTGCTGGCTTACCCCAACGTTTCCATAAAGCGGTGGTAGCGATGGCTACCCCGACTCCTGAATCTAAGATGGCTTTCGTGGTGTAGCCCTGATGGGTTATTGGAAGATACGTGTTACCTTCCTCTCCTTCACTTACATCTCCTATCTTTTCTACGGATATCTCTGGTACCTTTTTGTGTGTTCCTATCTATGAGGGTGTTGTAGCAAGCTCAGGGAATTGATTTGCTACGTGTTTCCACAGTTCTGGTTTAACCTTTAACAACTCCTCTAGGGTGAGATTACATTGTACTTTAGTGTTCTTGATTACTTTCGTGTTTCTAGGGATTACTGATTCTTCATTCCTCACTATTATCGTGGGTGCTCTCATGCTAATAGACTTTTCTTCCCAAGGTCCTATGAACTGAGGTAATTCATGCAAAGAATTAGATTCAAAACCTGTATGTTCACTCAGTTGTTCCTCCTCTACATCATCGTAAATAGAGGGATTATCTTGGGGAAATTGTTCCTGTAAGTCGTCTATTTCTTGAATAGGAGGATGGGTTCCTCGTTCTTTTCTCCATTTCTCTTCTTGTATTTCTCTCAAAAATTCATGTGAATACCTATGTATGGAAGATAGGTTATCTTGACTTTCTGTATTGGGTACTTGAGATAAGGATGGTGCATTCTTTTCCTGTGTCTCTGGGACACTAAGATTCCTACGCTGATCCTTTTTCTCTTTGCTTTCTATCAAGTATTCTAGCCTCTCCATTAGTCCTTGAAAGTGTAGTTCCGGTTTTTCCATGTTATTCCAATTAAGGTATCTAGAGGCTTCAAACAAAGCTTGTGCTAATTCTACCATTTTCATGCAAAGTTTAGTCCTCTCAATTTCTAGATCTGCTCGAGGGTAATTCTTGCTCATTTCAGCTACTTGAGGTCCTTCTTTTATTCTAGCCTGATATGCACGAAACATCATGTCTAGGTTTTCTGGTATGGGTTCCGCTAAAACTGATCCTGATTTTTGAGCTAGATTCTCTTGATTTAATTCCTGTGAAGTCAATTCTAGGATTTTGGCTCTAGATTCTTTTAAACTTCCTTCCAACTCAGTTATCTTTTTACTCCACTTTCTTTTGATTCTTTCTCTAGAATCTTTCCAAGATTTCATTTTTTTGCCGCTAGATTCTGCAACTTCACTACTTCCGGCTACTTTCTCCTGATTAAGCTGTTGGTTCTGTAAGAGCGGTTGGGCTCTTGTTATAGCTTGGATAGGCACGTATGTAGGGTTAGATCCATCTGCATTGTTTACAATACCTATCACGTTGATCGGTGTCACATTTGAAGCATTCACAGGGTTCTTAGGACAATCTTTGATTATGTGCTCTTTGCCACAATCGGCACAGAAGCCTTGTATGTTATAGTACTGTGATTGTCCTGCTATCGGAGTATGTGGACAATCCTTAATGAAATGATCTCCTTGGCACCTAAAGCATGGTCCTCTAGGGCCCTGTGGTCTTTGCTGTCTCAATTGGGGCCGTGGATTTGGGTTTGTGTACATCACATTAGTGTATTCGGGCTCCCAACTAGGTTCCACTAGTGGACTATCATAATGATATGTCTCCACGTGTTATGGTGACTCCGTGTAATATGCGGGTGAACTATCTACATGAGTGGAGTTAAAACTGTTTGAGTTCGGGTCACTCTCTGTGATCAAAGATGAAGAAGGCACTAAGGCTCTACTTAGGTTCTCTTCTGCAGTAGTGTATTTGACTGAGATGACATTCGCCGGTGGGGGTGGCTGCTGAGCTAAGACAAGTTGTGGTCTCTATTGAGCCTGATATGGGTAGTTTTGAGGAGGCCTATAGTAATAAGGCTGAGCATTGTATTGGCCTTGATACCTACCTGGCTGTGCGTTTGCTTGCGGGTAGTTCTGTCTCACTGCCTGTTTCTTATATGGGCAGTCCTGAGCTGTGTGATTTTCGTATCTTCTCTCAATTGTACAGTACTGGCCACTAGGGTTGGCTTGTGTTTGTGTTGCATTGGGACACACATTTTCCAAATGATTTCCACCACAAGTGTAACAACGTACGTTAGTTGTTAACTTGGGCATCTGTTTACTAGAAACTCCTAGTTTCTGGGCCACTTTTTCTGTTAGGTCCTCTATTGAGCTAGACAATTTTGTGGATGCTAGAGAAGAACCATCTGAGCCCTTATAGACCTTTGAGAGTTCCAACTCATCTCCTAAGTTATCTTCAATGTCTATACAGATCCTTACACATTGCTCTAGCGTTCTGGGTTCTTTTAAGTACACATAGGAGCGTAGTTTAGAGCTCAACAAGCCATCTAAAAACAAGGACACTTGTTTGGCTTCTGAGGGTAACTCTTGCATTGGACATCTTTCAACATATTGTCTAAACCTACATCCTGCCAGTCTTACTGTTTCCTGAGGGGTCTGTTTGAAGCTATGAATCAACGAAGACGTGTCATGTCTGATCCCACTTTTAGAGAATTCCGTGATGAATGCCTCTAAAAAGTGATGGATGTCTCTAAATTGCCTTTGTTGCAAAGGTTGGAACCAAGTTAAAGCGGTATTCTTTAATGTTAGTCCAAATGCATTATATTGTGTGAACATGTCTTCGACTTGTTCTGCTCTTAGTACTTGCTTGAATTCCGCTACATGGTCATAGGGATCTCCTGTCCCATCAAAGTATGATTTCATTGATTTTACTAACTGAGTGGGTCTTAGTATTCTTGCGTGTTCACGTGGTCTTGGTAGAGGAAAATCATCTCTACCACCTGGTATTCCATGATCTCTTTGTCTATCTGCTCTGTCCGTGTTTATGGTGGTTCTATCTCTTCCTATAGGATGAGTGAAGCTTACTTCCGGTCTTTCTTTATTCTTCTCTCTTTGCATGCCATGGGCTGAGGATGTTCCAGCCCCTTGTTCGTTCACGTTTACGTTTGTTCGAGATGGAGGGAATACTAAATCGCCTCTCCATGTGTATGTGTGTCTAGCATGGTCAGGCACCACAAAGACTCTTTCTGAAGTCTCATCCAGGTATACAACCTTTCCAGGTGTATCCGGGTCCTTGAACTCGTAGATTATAATGGAGCCTACCTCACTAGGTTGTTCCGTTCTGTACCTCCAAAATGCTTCATCCGTTTCTTTATTTACAAACAACTCTATGCTTCTGTTGTCCTGAGGGATCCATTCTGGAACTAGTACTCATGTCAGTACAGATTTCCCTCTAGGTGTTCTAGGTTTTTCCAATGGTTCCTTTCCTTGGGATCTCACTTCTGTTTCCATCTGAATTACGCCAAACTCATTCATATTGTTTGGCTGCGTACTTAAGATGTACATCATTCCTTCCTTGTCTATGTACGCATCTCTTTTGAATTTCACCACTGGACGTTCCAATCCAATGGGTTGATCGGGGTTATGCATTTGCACCACTTGTCTTCTCAAACCATCCTCATAAATGCGGGCACCTAATCGGTTGGTTCGAAGAAACTCCAATTGAGTCCTATAGGGTCCTTCTGGTCTTTCTAAGTATGCTACATTTGACCCTCCTTCTGGTCTTTCTGTGCTAAATGCCATTTCTGATTCGCTAGTATCTGAGCTCTTGTAGGGATAACTAGTGTTCAATTGTTGAGCCCACGATCGTGCAGTAGTTCCTACACTTGCCTCTGATGATCTAAGGCTTCATCAGTCTGACTTACCTATGTGTTTGTCCGATCTAAGGTTCATGAATTTTCTTCCTTGCACCCTCAGTACACGCTCAGATCGTCAATGATTCTTTGTTATTACTTTCTTTATTCTTTTTAAATTTCTTTAGATTCTTGTCTTAATGTATGCGTCACGAATTCGACTTTTCGTGGTACTTTTGAGTTCTCATTCCGTCAGACTTAGGTTCTTTCCCTTAGGTTTTTGTATCACACATCTTTACTTTTAGTCTTGGACTTGAAAAATTTAGTCTCTTGAACTTGAGGCGTTCCTATCGTCGTTAATCCACAATGCTAACGTTTATCCTAAGGAAAAAATTGACTGAGGGGGTTGAGTAATTTTCCAACCTCGAGTCAGCTTTTCTGGTTGCTCTGATGCCCAAGAAGCCGCGCTTCCCAAGCTTTATGCCCTTCACTGCCTTGCTTTGGTTGCCCTTGATTGCCTTTGCTAGACCTGGAAAAATCCAATATTAGACCAATATCACAATGGATGATCAAGCACCTAAGTTTATACACTTTTAAAGTCCCTTAACCTTTGGCAACTTTTCTTCCAAAGCCCCCTTCCTTTCCTAGTCCCAACTATGTCAACCTCAAAAATATCCTCTCAAAAAATCAATGTATTCTTTTTGAAAAAAGTAGTTGAGGTCATGTAGTACTCGTAAAGAGCTTTCTAACGAGCTATTAAGCTCAAAAAATGGACTTGGGATGAAAAAGATATGACCGTTCAGGCCCTGGGGGGTGAAAACTGACAAACAGGTTTCTCTTCGATTATGAGCTAAGGGGTCTCCTATGAGTGCAATGATCCAAAAATTTTCAAAAAATAGCCCCAAAATTGGCCAAAAATTGAAACCCTAAAATTTGCGTTTGGGGTGAGCAATCGCGATGGTCTGAGATGATCGCGATGGTCTGGGACCGTCGCGATGGTCTAGGCGAACCGTCGCGATGGCGTGTGCGCGAACCGTCGCGATGGTTTGAAGTGCATGGTTGCGATGGTCTAAATGTGAGCAATCGTGATGGTCGGGAGGAGGCGTCGCGATGGTCCGATTGAGTGAACAATCACGATGGCATCAGTCAACGGTCAACGTGAACCGTCGCAATGGTCACAGATGCGATGGCGTGAGCCAATCACGATGGTCCAAATTTTGAGCTGTCGCGATGGTGTAAGGGTCTCGTCGCGATGGCGTGGCTAGTGAGCAATCGCGATGGTCTAGCTTTCCACATCGCACTATCGAGGCGATGGCATGGGCCAATCGCGATGGCGTGGGGCCGACGGGATCGTCGCGATGGTCAAGGACCATCACGATGGTTCAAGTGAACTGTCGCGATGGCGTGAGACCGTCGCAATGGTCCGGCCGAGCCGTCGTGATTGCGTGCGCCAATCGCGATGGTGTGACACAATCGTGATGGTCTGAGCCAATCGTGATGGTCCAACAACCAGATCACATATATCCTGATTATGTGTGTAAACTTAATAAAGATTTATATGGACTCAAACAAGCCCCAAGGGCTTGGAATCACATGCTTGTCTCATTTTTGTAGGACAACGGATTTCAACCTCGCGAGGCAGATCCATCACTATTCATAAAAAGGAGAAATTTTGAAGTCATCTATTTGTGTGTGTATGTAGATGATATTATACGTACAGGAAATGATACAAATGGCATGAAGAGAATCAAAGAACAGATGAGAGAAGAATTCAAGATAAGTGATTTGGGTTCACTTACCTACTTCCTAGCATTGGAAGTTGTCTACAAAGATCATGGTCTTTTTCTCACTTAAAAAAAGTACATTAAAGACATGTTGGCAAAATTCAAGATGCAAGATTGTAGGATTGTAGATACTCCAATGGAGGTTAATCATAAATTGAGTTCACATTAAGGTGAACTCATAGAAGATGTGACAGGTTATCAAAGCCTTGTGGGTAGCTTGAGCTATGCCACATTGACAAGGGTTGATATATGTTATAGTGTGAGTGTGCTAAGTCAATTTATGCACACACACCCAGGAAACCTCACATGGAAGCTGCCAAGAGGATACTTAGATATATCAAAGGGACCATAAATGAGGGGATATACTACCCTTATGTATCTGATTTAAGTTTGAAATTGTTCTCTGATGCAGATTGGGCTGGCTCCAAGGAAGACAGAAGGAGCACCTCAGGTTACCTTACCTTTGCAAGATCAAAACTTGTCTCATGGTCATCCAAGAAGCAACCCATA
This sequence comes from Ceratopteris richardii, assembly GCA_020310875.1. NCBI lineage: Eukaryota > Viridiplantae > Streptophyta > Polypodiopsida > Polypodiales > Pteridaceae > Ceratopteris > Ceratopteris richardii. Next base: position 15,241,446 of record CM035422.1, read on the forward strand.
GTTGCACTTTCTTCTACTAAAGCTGAATACAAAGGTCTTGCAATGTGGATGAAGACACTATTTACAGATCTTGGATTGTATATTGGAAGTCCAAGTATCTTTGGTGACAATATGAGCTCCATTCACTTGCCTGCCAATCCAATTTTTCATGCAAGAACTAAACATATTGAAGTACATTATCACTATGTAAGAGAGAAGATTGTGAGCAAGGAAATTCAGTTATCTTATGTGTCAACTCATCAACAATGTGCAGATATTCTAACCAAAGCATTGAAAGCTTTGAAAATTCAAGGTTGTGATTGGTTTGCAGGTAATCTTGGAAGATTGAAGACCTCAAGATCACTTGACTTGAGGGGGAGCTATTGGCAAGTCCATGGCAAGTCCAAGTGATGGCTTGAGTCATCAAAAGACCTAGAGACTTGAAGGAAATGTCTAGTCTTTGTAAAGTTCACTTGTGAACTACCTCTTGTAATTTTTGAAGTCTTTAATTGATGTAAAAGTAAAAGGAATCTAAAGTGGTTGAGTCCACTTGATGAAAAAAGGAAAGATAAGCCACAAATTCATGATTTAAGGTATTTGGAGAATCAAATCAATTACAAAAATACTGGAGAGTGATTTTATGGGAGATTCAAATTCAAATTTGGGCTCCAAATATCACTATAAATACATGACCTTCTAGTCACAGTTTTTAGACCTCCATGAGCTGAGATTTATGCCATATCAAAGTGTGGGTTCAAGGCACACATATGTATCAGTAAGTCCATTGTAATTTACAATCAATATACTTTCATTTTTATGATCGTTTGAGTTCATATCTTCATGCTTTTGTGAGTATACTATTCACTACCATATCTCTCAGTTTTCTTAGTCAGATTGCACAGATGATTTCTCTGATCTTGGTGCATCATTTTCCATGATTTAAATATGTAAATTTTTCTCCTTAATTATAATACATACTCATAAAATTTCATTGCAATTGGGTTCTTCAATCTTGAGATATGTATTTGAAGTCGACTATATCTGTTCATACTTTACTTCTTTATCAGCACTCCATCAGAAAAAACATTTTCTCAAAGCTTGTTCTCAGTGTGTACTTCACCATTTTCCATGATTCAAAGCTTGCTAGAATCACATACTATCTAGTATATGCCTACAAAATTTCATAAGCATTGCATCTTGTTATCTCTAGATATTAACATTTCTCTGCTCACTAGTCTCAGTACTGCTACAAAACGTGAAAATCGGTGATGCTACAACTTGCCAAACACTTTTCTCTTTATGTAGTCCATTATTCTTGATGAAGTAACTCTTGATTTTTAGCTTAATAAGTTAATAAGAGGTCCCCAAAAGGAATCAAGTCAATTAATGCTCTGGCCAGAGAATTGTTCAAAACACTAGACATGTGTATGAACATAAATAGCAAGTTTTTTGTTCTTGAGTCTACTCCAACTTATATGTTTTGATTCATCTTTTTTAGAGTGATCTTCCAAGGTACATAGGGTGTCTAATACATCCTTTGCCAAGATAAAAGGGCCCACTACATATCCCTTGAGTTTATTTGGGTAGTGTAGTGCAAAGTGTTTGCAACACCACTTCATCTTTATCAAGTACAAATCCATCTCTTCACACTTATGCATTACGCAACCAGATATTCAGTTTGTTGTCTCATAGATGAGTAGGTGTATGCATTGCCCAGGTCTCAAGCATTGGTAGTGTTGGAGGTAGACGTTTGTGGAAGCACACGAACAGCACAAGGAAGAAGAAGAAGCTTGGATCACAAACACACAATACTGAATGTATTACTAGAGAATGTACAAAGATAAGTAGCCCATTAGGGCAATAGGCATATATACAAGCCGGGGGAAAAAACCTCCTAAAGAGGGAAAAAGTGCCCCGGTGGTCCTAGAGTGTTTACACACATCACTACCTAAATATATCAAGAAATCCCCCCTGGGAGTGATGCGGTGAACAAGTAGCTGACACTCATGTATAAGGAAGTGCCAAGCTATGTGGAAGTCACTCCACAAAAGGAAGTAAGCCCAAAGCTTTGCGGAAAGCTTCAAACTTCTCCCTAGGCAGAGCCTTCGTGAAAAGGTCTGCAATGTTCTCCTGCGTGGGCACATATGCCAAGCTCATCTCCCCAGCAGAGAACCTCTCCCTGACATAGTGATAATGCACCTCAATGTGCTTAGTGCGAGCATGGAACACAGGGTTCCTCGCAACTGCCAATGCGCTCTGACTGTCAGTAAAGATGGTGGTGGCAGAAGATTGGCCAACACCCAAATCAGCCATAAGGCGTCTGAGCCACACACACTCAACAGTCACTGTGAAAGCTGCCCAGTCACAGTAGGCTGCTTCTTGCTCAACCAAGATATACATGAGCTACCAAGCATGAAGCAAAAACCACTGGTGGACACACGAGTGTCATAGCAACCAGCCCAATCTGAGTCAGAAAAAGCATGCAAATCTGGCGGTAGTGATCCCCCTTGGGATAAAACAACCCAAGTAGTCGAGTACCACTCAAGTAGTGAAAGATGCACTTAACCGCCTGTCAATGCTTGACTCTTGGGCAATGCATAAATCTGCTCATCTGTGATACAGCAAACTGAATATCTGGCCGAGTAATGCATAAGTAAATCAAGCATTCAACAACCCCTTGATAGAGAACAGCAGCAAATGCATCTCCAGCATCATGAAGACTCAATCGTAAACCTGTCTCCATAGGAGTGGCAATAGGCTTACAGTCTTCAAGAACAAAACACTGCAATAATGTGTCAACATATTTCGTTTGCCACAAAGCCATTCCACCATCAACTTGCATAACTGAATGCCCAAATAGTGATGCAAATGCCCTAAATCAGACATCTCAAATGAGGCATGCAAATCAGCCTTAAAATCAGCTATATGCTTCTCAATAGGACCAGTGAGCAACATGTCGTCAACATAGACAACGATGATCAGAAGCACATCATTAGCACACTTAACATATAAGGTGTTTCAGTTGGACTCTTCTCAAAACCATGTGCAACCAGATAGACATGTATCTTCTCATACCAAGCACGTGGTGCTTGCTTTAAACCATATAATGCCTTCTTTAACCTGCACACCTAGTTTTCATGCCCTTTCTGTGCAAAGCCGTGGGGCTGAAAAACATACACTTCTTCATGCAAGTCATCATTCAAAAATGTAGTTTTAATGTCCAACTGATGTACATTCCAACCATGATGGGATCCAAGTGCACAAATGCTCTGAACAGTAGTCATACGGCATGTAGGTGCAAAGATCTCATCAAAATCAATGCCTCTTTCCTGTGCATAACCCTTTGCAACAAGCCTAGCCTTATACCTATCAACTATACCATCAGGTTTACGCTTCAGCTTGTATAACCACTTAGTGCCAATGGCCTTCTTGCCAAGAGGCAAGTCACATAAAGACCAAGTACCATTCTTCATTATTGCATCATATTCAGATTGCATAGCAGCCATCCAATTTTTTGAATTTTGTGCTTCATCAAACGAAACAGGCTCATTTTCATCACAGAGACTAGACGCAGCCATAACATAGCAATCCGATGCAAAGGAGGCACTATGAGAGCCTGAACGAGTACGATATGACAAAGGTGCATCTAATTTGTTGTCACGCAAAGTCTGCACCAACCATTTTGGCATAGTTTTTGCATGCTCTCAATATCAGCTCTCTCATCAACAAGTGCATCATGTAAATTTGCATCAGAAATAGAATGATCTGCATCATTATATGAAACCTACAAAGGCTGAGAAGTTGCCTCATTAGGACCAGCACTAGACTGTCCACCTGTAAAAAGAGGCATCAAAGTATCATACATGTCTTTGGAGCTAACAGATGTCTCCTTAGTACATAAAAGCAATGTCTGAATAGCATCTTCCACAAAGACAACATCACGGCTAACCAGAATGCATTTAGTCTGTGGATGATACAGACGATAACCTTTGCTTTCAAAACTGTACCCAACAAAAATACATTTTACTGCCTTATCATCCAATTTTCTGCGATGTTGTTCAGGCACTAGTGCATATGCCAAACAACCAAAAACATGCAGATGAGCAACAGATGGCTTGCAGTCATGCCAAGCCTCATATGGAGTGATAGACTGCATCGCTTTAGTGGAACACCTGTTCAGTACATATGCTGCATACATGACAGCCTCAAGCCAGAAACTATGAGGTAAAGCCTGACTTTTGACCATACATCTCGCCATCTCCATGAGAGACCTATTCTTCCGTTCAGCAAATCCATTCTGTTGAGGTGTATATGGCACTGTACACTGGTGTTTTATCCCACGTTCATCCAGAAATGCATTAAAATCAGAAGACATATATTCCCCCCCTCGATCAGAACGGAGGGTGCCCATTTTACATGCTGACAGATTTTCAGCGAAAACCAAAAACTGTTTAAAGCACATGAACACTTCGGACTTTGCCTTGAGTGGATTTACCCATGCATGCTTGGAAAAATCATCAATGAAAGTCACGAAGTAAAGGTAATTTCCAAAAGAGGGTGTCTGCATAGGACCACAAACATCACTATGTACAAGCTGCAATTTCTGTGTAGCCCGAACTGAACCATCGTTTGGAAAGGAGGAATGCTGCATTTTGCCTAAAATATAGCCTTCACAAACATGTTTTCTAGGTGCCTCAAGTTTGGGCAAAGAGGACACCATTTCAGATTTCTGTAGGCGTAGCAAACTAGAAAAATTCAGATGACCAAAGCGGGCATGCCAAAGCTTTGCATCTGACATAGCCTAAGAATCAGTTACTGCACATGCCAAATCATTTTCAGATCTTTCATAGTCTATGAGCTTATACAGCCCACGACATAAAATGCAAGAAGCAATAATCACATCGCCATTTGACAGATCATGAACTGTACACCTGTCATCAACAAATTTCACAACCAAGACAATCTTGTCTAATGCAGAAACTGATAACAGGTTCTTTTTGATCCCTCGCACAAATAAAGCATCTGACAAAGTGAAAGAACTACCATCAGCAGTAGTCAAAATGATCTTACCAACTCCCATAACAGGATAAGAGGAGTTGTTGGCGCATGTAACAATATTCCCTGTAGGGGCAGACTCGAGTGAAGAGAAGAAACTGCACTGCGAGGTAGTATGTTTGGTCTCCCCACTGTCAAAATACCAAACATCTAAGTCTACTGCAGACATGCACTGCTCATGAGAAGATGGGTCGAAACTGTAGACAGTAGTGAATGCCCATTCTTCTTCCTGCACAAGGTTTGCAGACTCTATTTTTGGTGTAGAGGCCTCTGCAACAACCATTCCAGCCTCTTTCTTCTTTGCCTCTTTAGCAGCCAATTTTGGACAGTTCTTTATGATATGATCATTCCCTTTACAGTTCTTACAAAACAATTTCTGCTTTTCTGATTTCTTCTCTTCTTTATCTTCCTTCTTTGAATATGCAAAACTAGCAGATTTTTGCTTACTAGTTGAAGAGCTCCATTTTCCTTTGCCCTTCTGACTAGCCAGGAAAGCTTGATCTGCAACTCGCATAATGAACCTGTTCTGCCTATACTGATCTTCCTGCAACAAAACAGAGACTAACTCCTCAAATGATTAGGCATTCGGATTGCCTTTCATCATCAAACAAAGAGTAGAAGAAAAACTCTGATATGAATCAGGAAGACCATTCAGAACAGTCTACACAAGTGAGCTATCTGGTATAACCTCATCAGCAGAAATCAATTGTTCCTTCAAGTCTTTGATCTTTGTTAGGAAACTGTCCATAGAGTCACCTTCATTCATGTGCTCATTCTCCAACTGTTTTCAGGGGTAAGCACCTGAAAACAGTTGGAGCTCCAGCACCTGTATTTGCAGTACCTGTAGTAAGAGGTGTAACAGGACGTCTTTCAACACCCTGCACAATGTTCCACAATCCTTTTGCAACCAATACATGTCGCATCATATAAGCCCATAATGGGTAGTTGGTACCATCCAACTTATCCTCAACAGCCAACATACGGAATACATCACTGCTTTTAGCCATGGCTGATGACTAAAATACCTTGATGCAGAAAATTGACTGTATCTCAAAAAGTTGAACAGAACTGCCCAGACGAGTTCTGCTAGGCCTGTAGTAAACTTTGAGACGCTTAAACTGGCTAACAGAAACTAGTATATACCTTTGGCACAAAAAGACAAAATAGCCTACACAAGCACTGCCATAGTGCGTTCGGAGGCCGAAATGAGCTCAGATCGCAATTTCGGCACCACATAGCAAAGTTGTTTTGATCTCGGAAACACGCTGAGTATGCTCACCAAAATTCGTGCGATTCTGAGACTGCAAACGGAGGAGTGTCGACGACGCCCTAGATGAAGCAACGACTTGCTCTGATACCAATTGTTGGAGATAGACGTCTGCGGAAGCACGCGAACATCACAAGGAAGAAGAAGAAGCTTGGAGCACAAACACACAATACTGAATGTATTACTAGAGAATGTACAAAGATAAGTAGCCCATTAGGGCAATAGGCATATATACAAGCCGGGGGAAAAAACCTCCTAAAGAGGGAAAAAAGTGCCTCGGTGGGCCTAAAGTGTTCACACACATCACTACCTAAATATATCAACAGGTAGATGGTTAAGTTCATCTTTTGCTACTTGAGTGGTAACCGACTACTTGGTTGTTTTATCCCAAGGGGGAATCACTACTGCCATATTTATATGTTTTTTTTTACTCTGATTTGGATGGTACCTATGACACTCATGTGTCCACCAATGTTTTTTTCTTCATGCTTGGTAGCTTATTCATATCTTGGTTGAGAAAGAAGCAACCTATTGTGGCCACTACTAGTTGTGAGGCTGAGTATAGGGAAACTTTCAAAGCGATTGTTGAGTGTGTGTGGCTCAGACACCTTATGACTGATTCGGGTGTTGGTCAATCTTCTGCCACCACCATCTTCACTGATAGTCAGAGTGCATTAGTAGTTGTGAGGAACCCTATATTCCATGCTTGAAGTAAGCACATTGAGATGCACCATCATTAAATTAGGGAGAGGTTCTCTACTAGAGAGATCAGTTTGGCATAGGTGCCCGCATAGGAGAACGTTGTAGACCTTTTAACAAAGGCTCTGCCTAGGGAGAAGTTTGAAGATTTCTGCAAAGCTTTGGATTTACTTCCTTTAGTGGATTGATTCTGCATAGCTTGGCACTTCCTTATACATGAGTGCCAACTCCTTGTTCACCACATCACTTCCAGGGGGATTTGTTGATATATATTGGTAGTGATATGTGTGAACACACTAGGACCACCGGGGCACTTTTTTCCCTCTTTAGGTTTCCCCCAGTTTGTATATATGCCTATAACCCTAATGGGTTACTTATCTTTGTACATTCTCTTGGTAATACATTCACTATTGTGTGTTGTGGTCCAAGCTTCTTCTTCTTCCTTGTGTCGTTCGCGTGCTTTCGTAGAACTCAAACTCCAACAAACTTGAGAATGACAATGTAATGAGAGAAATTCATTTCAAAATCTTTTGATTTGTTCTTAGAAAATCGTGATTTTCTTTTCTTGGGTTTAGCTCTTAGAAAATCGTGGTTTTTTAAAAAGGAAAAAAGAAAGGAAATTTGAATGCATGAAACATTTTCAAAGTAAAAAGGTGAAAAAAATTTCATATTGTCAAATTCAAGACTAAGAAATTGACATAAAAATCACATAAAATTGACAAAATTTGGGGAACAAATCATAAGACAAACAACCAAAAAATTGTGACGTTGTGGGTCAGAAAATGAGGACTTTTTGGTGATTTTTTGCTAATTTTTTAGCTAAGGAATTTGGAAAAAATTTCAGCTTTTTGGTGGGTAAACAAGAGACAAAATCGAGATTCTGTGGAGATTTTTGGGGTAGAATAATACAACTTTTTGAAAAGTGAATTTATAAAAAATCACAACTTTTTGCAAATAGCTATAAAAAAAATCACCAAGACTTAGTCATTGTGAGTGTGTGAGCTAGGAAGAGAGTAGAGGAGCACAATCTTTTGAGAAGAGAGCAAACTCAAGCAAATAGAACATACACTACAATCTAATCATCCCTAAGTCCAAGAGGTAAACTCCATCATCTATTTTCTAATAGTTTCAAGGTTAAAAGACATTAAATGAAGGGTTTTCTATAAGAAAAGAAATCACGACTTCCTATATTTCATGTTTTCTCATGCATGCAAGGGATTTCTTTTAATTGAACAAAGAAAAAGAGTGAGGGTTAAAAGTCACCTTTGTGAGCATAGGAAAACACATAAAAATTTATTATTAGAAGGGATAGAGAACATCACAACTTTTTGAGTTGACCTGGAGGGGGAAAAAATTGCGTCTTTCTAGATTAAAATAATGAACAAAATCAATAGACCAAATAAAACAAATACAAAATCAAAAACAGAAAATTAAAAAAAATCCAAAGTAAAAAATGAGAAAATTGTGTTTTGTTCTCATAGGTAAAAAATGTGACTTTTTGATATTGGGAAGAGGGAGGAAATTGTGGTTTTGTAATATCTTCTCAATAACAAAACACTTAGAAAAATTAGTAATTTTTTGGAGTGAATAGAGATAAAAGCATGACTTTTTAGAAGTTTAAGAAAAAATCATGCAATGTTTTATCTTTCAATAAGTTAAAGCGTGACTTTTTGACAAAAATAGAGGAAATCATGATTTCCTAATGCCTTGGGAAAATCTAAGAGAATAGTTATTTTCTTGTATTTTTTCAATGAGCAAAAAATTTGGAGATTTTAATAGAATTACAACATTTAGGAAAAGTGAGAACATCGCGACTTTTTCACAAGAAAAGTGAGACTTTCTTGATTCATCTTGTGAAAAAATAACTTAGAAAAAAGTACCCATATAAAATTAAACTTGGCCTGAAACAAAAAACTAAGGAGAGAACACCGTGTTGGAGTTAGACGTTTGCGGAAGCACATGAACAACACAAGGAAGAAGAAGATGCTTTGAACTCAACACACAATACTAAATATATTACTACTAGAATGTACAAGGATAAGTAGCCCATTAGGGCAATAGGTGTATATACAACTCGGGGGAAAAAAAACCTCCTAAAGAGGGAAAAAAGTACCTCGATGGTCCTAGAGTGTTCACACACATCACTACCTAAATATATCAACAAATCCCCCCTGGGAGTGATGCGGTGAACAAGTAGGTGACACTCATGTATAAGGAAGTGCCAAGCTATGTGGAAATCACTCCACAAAAGGAAGTAAGCCCAAAGCTTTGCGAAAAGCTTCAAACTTCTCCCTAGGTAGAGCCTTCGTGAAAAGGTCTGCAATGTTCCCCTGCATGGGCACATATGCCAAGTTGATCTCCCCAACAGAGAACCTCTCCCTGACATAATGATAATGCACCTCAATGTGCTTAGTGTGAGCATGGAACACAGGGTTCCTCGCAACTGCCAATGTGCTCTGACTGTCAGTGAAGATGATGGTCGCATAAGATTGACCAACACCCAAATCACCCATAAGGCGTCTGAGCCACACACACTCAACAATCGCTGTGAAAGCTTCCCTATACTCAGCCTCACAACTGGAAGTGGCCACAGTAGGCTGCTTCTTGCTCAACCAAGATATACATGAGCTACCAAGCATGAAGCAAAAGCCACTAGTGGACACACGAGTGTCATAGCAACCAACCCAGTTGGAGTCAGAAAAAGCATGCAAATCTAGCGGTAGTGATCCCCCCTTGGGATAAAACAACCCAAGTAGCCGAGTACCACTCAAATAGCAAAAGATGCGCTTAACCACCTACCAATGCTTGGCACCTGGGCAATGCATAAACCTGCTCATTTGTGAGACACCAAACTGAATATCTGGCTGAGTAATGCATAAGTAAATCAGGCTGATAGAGGACAACATCAAATGCATCTCTAGGATCATGAAGACTCAATTGTAAACCTGTCTCCATAGGAGTTGCAATAGGCTTAAAGTCTTCAAGTCCAAAATGCTCCAATAATGTGTCAATATATTTCGTTTGACACAAAGCCATTCCACAATCAACTTGCACAAACTGAATGCCCAAATAGTGATGCAAATGCCCCAAATCAGACATCTCAAATGAGGCATGCAAATCAGCCTTAAAATCAGCAATATGCTTCTCAATAGGTCTAGTGAGCAGCATGTCATCAACATAGACAACAATGATCAGAAGCACATCATTAGCACGCTTAACAAATAAGGTGCTCTCAGTTGGACTGTTCTCAAAACCATGTGCAATCAGATAGGCATGTAGCTTGTCATATCAAGAACGTGGTGCTTGCTTTAAACCATTTAATGTCTTCTTTAACTTGCACACGTGGTTTTCATGCCCTTTCTGCACAAAGCCATGGGGCTGAAAACATACACTTCTTCATGCAAGTCACCATTCAGAATAGAGTTTTAATGTCCAACTGATGTACATTCCAACCATGTGGGCGGCAAGTGCATAGATGCTCCAAACAGTAGTCATATGGCATGTAGGTGCAAAGGTCTCATCAAAATCAATGCCTCTTTCCTGTGCATAACCTTTTGCAACAAGCCTAGCCTTATACCTGTCAATTGTTCCATCAGGCTTACACTTTAGCTTGTAAGCCCACTTAGTGCCAATAGCCTTCTTGCTAGGAGGCAAGTCACATAAAGGCCAAGTACCATTCTTCATTATAGCATCATATTCAGATTGCATAGCAACCATCCAATTTTCTCAATTTTGTGCTTCGTCAAATGAAACAGACTCATTGTTGGAAGCAGCCAGAGGCACAGACGACACGGAAGCATGTAACGACAGAGCAGGGAGCGAGTCGGATCAATTTCTCAAACAAATATGTTTTTTATCACTTTTCAAAACATTCAACAGTGATTTTTATCACTAATTGTAACATATGTAACATAGAAAACCCCATTTTGTAATCCATAGCTCCATTTTGTGCAAGCCGAGGAGTCCTCGAGCTTGAGGAGCTTAGGTAGAACAAGCGTATCAATTTTCGTTATTTTTAGACATCGTTTACCCTTCCAAATAGCATCTAGGACCTAATTTTTAACTATGCCGGTCACTAGATGTGAAACCGGTCAAAACTAGTCTAGAAACTATAAAAAGAGCTAGAGAGCTCATTTTTGAGGTTGGTTAGTGTTGGTTAGTGTTGGTTAGTGTTGGCTAGTGTGAGCTTAGAGCTATTTTGAGCTTGTAAAAGTGTTCTTGAGGAATAGAGCTAATTTCCAACCTTCCATTGTGTCTTGCTTGTCTCTTCAGTGTGTGTGTGTATGTGTGTGTGCATTTCTATGCTTCTCACCTTCACTCTCACTTCATCTCACATTCACGATCTTCATATCACTCCTATCTCTTCCGCGGATTGACATTAAGGAGGTGGAGCTTCTTAACGTGGTTCTCACCATTGTGCTAGAGCAACACCAAATTTGGCGCCGTTGCCGAATGTGTGATGGTAAGAGTATAGCAAGAAGTGGTGTTGGAAGGTAAAAATTTCAGTTTTTGTTGTTGTTTTCACTTAGTTTTTAGTGTTTTTCACCTCCCCCACACTCCATCTTCATCACCGCATCATCATCTTCATCTCCAAAAAAATCAGAAAATTCACCATATCCACCCATTCTCCTCATTTCCCCTCATTTGTGCATGCGAGAGAGTGAGAGAGAGCTTTTGTGCTTGTGTGTACTTTTGTTTTCTTGAGTTTTCTTGCAGGTCCAGAGCTCCAGTGCATCAGGAAAGCTTGGAAAAGGTAAAATTTTCAGTTTCTGTCAGAAATTTCCGACTGTGTCAGACCATCGCGATGGTCTGCAAAGTTCGGAATTTGGAGAAGGCGACCACACCAGCGTGTAGGCGACACCAGCGCCTCTAGGAATCCATAGCTGCATTCACAAAATTTGCATTTTGGTGGACCATCGCGACGGTCTCAGACCATCGCGATTGTGTCACACCATCGCGATTGGCTCACGCCATCGCGACGGCTTGGCCGGACCATCGCGACGGTCTCTGACCATCGCGATTGTGTCACGCCATCGCGATTGGCTCACGCCATCGTGCCGACGGTGCCACGTGGCAACCCAGACCATCGCGGTCAGACCATCGCGCCCAGACCATCGCGGTCAGACCATCGCGCCCAGACCATCGCAGCCAGACCATCGCGCCCAGACCATCGCGCCCAGACCATCGCGATTGTGCAAGTTCACGCCATCGCGACGGTCCAAGTTCACGCCATCGCGACGGTGCACTTTCGGACCATCGCGATTGTGCAAGTTCACGCCATCGCGACGGTGCACTTCCAGACCATCGCGATTGTGCATGTTGACCGTTGACTGACGCCATCGCGATTGTCCAATTTCACGCCATCGCGACGGTGCACCCTCACGCCATCGCGACGGTCCCAGACCATCGCGATTATCTCTGACCATCGCGATTGTGCACCCCCATCGCAAATTTTAGGGTTTCATTTTTTGGCCAATTTTGGGGCTATTTTTGGGAAATTTTTGGGTGATTAGACTCATAGGAGACCCCTTAGCTCATATTTGGAGAAAAACCTATTTGTCAGTTTTTACCCCCCCAGGGCCTGAACGGTCATAACTTTTTCATCCGAAGTCCGTTTTTTGAGCTTAATAGCTCGTTAGAAAGCTCGTGACGAGTACTACGTGACCTCAACTGTTTTTTTCTTAAAGAATACATCTATTTTTAGATAAGCTATTTTGAGGTTGACCTAGTTTGGGACTAGAAAGCCAGGGGGCAAGCATTAAAAAATTGGGCAAAAGGGAAGGGACTTAAAAGGTGTATGTACTTAAGTGCTTGATCATCCAACTGTGAATTGGTCTAATATTGGATTTTCCAGGTCTAGCAAGGGCAATCAAAGACAACCAAAGCAAGGCAGTGAAGGGCACAAAGCTTGGGAAGCGCAGCTTCTTGGGCATCAGAGCAACCAGAAAAGCTGACTCGAGGTTGGAAGATTACTCAACCCCCTCAGTCAATTCTTAGCTTAGGATAAACGTTAGCATTGTGGATTAAGACGATAGGAACGCCTCAAGTTCAAGATATTTAATTCTTTCAAGTTCAAGACTAAAGTAAAGGTGTGTGACACGAAAACCTAAAGGAAAGAACCTAAGTCTGACGGAACGAGAACTCAAAATTATCACGGAAAGTCGAATTCCTGACGCATACATTAAGACAAGAATCTAAAGAAATCTAAAAAGAAACAAGAAGTAAAAACAAAGAATCGGTGACAATCTGAGCGTGTACTGAGTGTGCAAGGCAGAAAATTAATGAACCTTAGATCGGGCAAACATATAGGTAAGTCAGACCGACGAAGCCTTAGATCATCAGAGGCAAGTGTAAGAACTACTGCACGATCGTGGGCTCAACAATTGAACACTAGTTATCCCTACGAGAGCTCAGACACCAGCGGATCAGAAATGGCATTTAGCACAGAAAGACCAGAAGGAGGGTCGAATGTAGCCTATTTAGAAAAGCCTGAAGGACCCTATAGAACACAACTAGAGTTTCTCCGAACCAACCGATTAGGTGCTTGCATCTATGAGGATGGTTTGCGAAGGCAAGTGGTGCAAATGCACAACCCCGATCAACCCATTGGATTGGAACGTCCAGTGGTGAAATTCGAAAGAGACGCGTACATAGACAAGGAAGGAACGATGTACATCTTAAGTACGCAGCCAAACAATACCAACGAGTTTGGCGTGATTCAACCAGAGACGGAAGCAAAATCTCCAGGAAAGGAACCATTAGAAGAGCCTAAAACACCTAGAGGGAAATCTGTACTGACACGAGTACTAATCCCAGAATGAATCCCTCAGGATAACAGAAGCATAGAGTTGTTTGTAAATAAAGAAACTGATGAAGCCTTTTGGAGATACAAGACCGAGATACTTAGTGAGGTAGGTATCATCACTATATACGAATTCAAGGACCCGGATACACCTGGAAAGGTTGTATACCTGGATGAGACTTCAGAAAGAGTCTTTGTGGTACCCGACCGCGCTAAAAACACATACACATGGAGAGGAGAATTGGTATTCCCTCCATCTAGAACAAACATGAATACAAGTCAACAAGGGGCAGGAACATCCTCAGCCCATGGAAATCGAAGAGAGGGAAATAAAGAGAGACCAGAAGTAAGCTTCACTCATCCCATAGGGAGAGATAGAACAACCACGGACACTAATAGAGTGGATAGACAAAGAGATCATGGAATACCAGGTGGTAGAGATGATTTTCCTCTACCTAGACCACTTGAACACTCAAGAATATTGAGACCCACTCAATTAGTAAAATCAATGAAGAATTATTTTGATGGGACAGGAGATCCCTACGACCACGTCGCAGAATTCAAGCAAGTACTAAGAGCCGAACAAGTTGAAGACATGTTCACGCAATACAACGCATTTGGACTAACGTTAAAGAATACCGCTTTAACTTGGTTCCAACCTTTGCAACAAAGGCAATTTAGAGACATCCATCACTTTTTAGAGTCATTCATCACTGAATTCTCTAAAAGTGGGATTAGACATGACACGTCTTCGTTGATTCATAGCTTTAAACAGACCCCTCAAGAAACAGTTAGACTGGCAGGACGTAGGTTTAGACAATATGTTGAACGATGTCCAATGCAAGAGCTACCCTCACAAGCTAAGCAAGTGTCATTGTTTCTAGATGGCTTGTTGAGCTCTAAACTACGCTCCTATGTGTACCTAAAAGAACCCAGAACACTAGAGCAATGTGTAAGAATATGCATAGACATTGAGGACAACTTAGGAGATGAGTTGGAACTCTCCAAGGTCTATAAGGACTCAGACTGTTCATCTCTAGCATCCACGAAATTGTCTAGCTCAATAGAAGACCTAGCAGAAAAAGTGGCCCAGAAACTAGGAGTTTCTAGTAAACCTAGGGTGCTAACAAACAAGCGTTGTTACACCTGTGGTGGTGATCATATGGCAAATATGTGTCCCAATGCACCACAACCACAAGCCAACCCTAGTGGCCAATACTGTACAATTGAGAGAAGATACACGAATCATACAGCTCAGGATTGCCCATACAACAAACAGACCGTGAGACAGAACTACCCGCAAGCATACCAGCAGCCAGGTAGGTATCAAGGCCATTACAATGCTCAGCCTTATTACTATAAGCCTCCTCAGAACTACCCATACCAGGTTCAACAGAGACCTCAACCTGTCTTAGCTCAGCAGCCACCCCCACCAGCGAATGTCATCTCAGTCAAATATGCTGCTGCAGAAGAGAACCTAAGTAGGGCCTTAGTGCCTTCTTCACCTTTGATCACAGAGAGTGACCCACACTCAAACAGTTTTGACTCTACGCATGTCGATAGTCCACCCGCATATTACACAGAGTCACCAGAACACGTGGAGACATATCATTACGATAGTCCACCAGTGGAACCTAGTTGGGAGCCCGACTATGCTAATGTGATGTACACAAACCCACATCCACGGCCCCAATTAAGACAACAGAGACCACAGGGCCCTAGAGGACCATGCTTTAGGTGCCAAGGAGATCATTTCATAAAGGATTGTCCACACCCCCCGATAGCAGGACAATCACAGTACTATAACATCCAAGGCTTTTGTGCTGATTGTGGCAAAGAGCACATAATCAAAGATTGTCCTAAGAACCCTGTTAACGCTCCGAATGTGACACCGATCAACGTGATAGGTATTGTAAATAACGCAGATGGATCCAACCCTACATACGTGCCTATCCAAGCTATAACAAGAGCCCAGGTGCTCTTACAGAACCAAAAGCTTAATCAAGAGAAAGTAGCCGAAACCAGTGAAGTTGCAGAATCTAGCAGTAAGAAGACAAAATCTTGGAAAGATTCTAGAGAAAGAATAAAGAGAAAATGGAGTAAAAAGATAACGGAGTTGGAAGGAAGTTTAAAGGAATCTAGAGCCAAAATCCAAGAATTGACTTCACAGGAATTGAATCAAGAGAATCCAGCTCAAGAATCAGGAACAGTTTTAGCGGAACCCATACCAGAGAATCTAGACATGATGTTTCGTGCATATCAGGCTAGATTAAAAGAGGGACCTCAGGTAGCTGAAATGAGCAAAAACTACCCACGAGCTGATCTAGAAATTGAGAGAACTAAACTTTGCATGAAGATGGTAGAACTAGCACAAGCTTTGTTTGAAGCCTCTAGATATCTTAATTGGAATAACATGGCAAAACCGGAATTACACTTTCAAGGACTAATGGAGAGGCTAGAATATTTGATCGAGAGCAAAGAGAAAAAGGATCAGCATAGGAACCCTATTGTCCCAGAGACACAGGAAAGGAATGCACCATCCCTGTCTCAAGTACCCAATACAGAAAGTCAAGACAATTTGTCTTCCATACATAGGTACTCACATGAATTTTTGAGAGAAATACAAGAAGAAAAATGGAGAAAAGAACAAGGAACCCATCCTCCTATTCAAGAAATAGATGACTTGCAGGAACAATTTCCCCAAGACATCCCCTCTATATACGATGATGTAGAGGAAGAACGACTGAGTGAACACACAAGATTTGAATCTAATTCTTTACAAGAATTACCTCAGTTCACAGGACCTTGGGAAGCAAAGTCTATTAGTATGAGAGCACCCACGATAATAGTGAGGAATGAAGAATCAGTAATCCCTAGAAACACGGAAGTGATCAAGAATACCAAAGTACAATGTAACCTTACTCTGGAGGAGTTATTGAAGGTAAAACCAGAATTGTGGAAGCATGTAGCAAATCAATTCCCCGAGCTTGCTACTACTCCCTCACCAATAGGATCACAAGATAAGGTACCAGAGATACCCGTAGAAAAGATTGGAGATGTGAGCGAAGGAGAGGAAGGTAACACTTATCTTCCGATCACCCATCAGGGCTACACCACGAAAGCCATCTTAGATTCAGAAGCCGGAGTAGCCATAGCTACCACTGCTTTATGGAAACGTTG
Organism: Ceratopteris richardii; assembly: GCA_020310875.1. Classification (NCBI taxonomy): domain Eukaryota; kingdom Viridiplantae; phylum Streptophyta; class Polypodiopsida; order Polypodiales; family Pteridaceae; genus Ceratopteris; species Ceratopteris richardii. The sequence goes on from CM035422.1 coordinate 15,258,428, forward strand.
GGGTAAGTCAGCATTAAGACCCACCAGGATGAAGCTACGAATGGCTGATGGACACATAGAAAAACCATTAGGCTTACTAGAAGGCATATTTCTCACCACTTGTGGTGTAGAATTTGAGCATACCTTTGCCATTTGTGACTTTGCAAAAAACCATGCTTATGAGATGATATTGGGACGACCATTCATGCGTCAGTTGCAAATTGTACAAGATTGGGGAACTAATTCTTTGTACTTGCAACATTTAGGAGTGACTACCAAAGTCAATCTTAAAGACTATTCACATAGAGATGTACCCCCAATACAATGGAATACCATCTATAAGACACCAGTAGAAACAGAATCCGTGCACTCATTAGAATCAGATCCTTCTTGGTTGCATGAGGATACTCATTTATGGATGTGTAAAGTAGCCAAACAAGAGGAAGAAATTTTAGAAGCCAGGACCTTAGGTGCAGACCAAAATCCACGAACCCTACAAGATCCAGCCTATGCACCTGTAGTATTCCCAGACGAAGAGTTTGAACCCCATGGTTGGGCAGAAATCCTAGCAACCATGGATGTAGCCATCAATGAAGAACAATGGACTCCCCACTGTGACGAGGATGGCTATGACATTTCAGTTTTTACGATAGAGCCAATCATGTGCGATGCGATTTTAGAAGAGTGTGAACCTAACATTGATGCATTTGAGGATGCAAGTGATTTTGATTTAGAATCAATTATCATGGACTCTCCATTTGCATCAGAGGAAGAATATTTCTACGAAGTAGAGACTCACCCTCAGAGACACGAGGAAATTACAAATGAGGTGAGATTAGCCACGGAAGTGACTACTAAGAGTAAAGGCAAGAAAAGGAAGAAGAAAGAAACCATGTCAAAAAAAGAAGAATCTTTGTTTGAAGTACCCGAGAACTTCAAGAAATATGAAATCGAAGATAGAAGAATCATGGTACGAATGCCTAATAGAAAGGCGAATGACGGACAAGTATATGATAACCGCGAGAAAACCAAGAAAATAATCGTAGCCATAGAAGGAGAGGAAGAAAAATGCACATACATAGGGCATGATTTGACAACTGAAGAAGAAGAAGAGCTAGTTGCCCTATTACGCGAATATAGAGATGTTTTTGCGTGGAGTTACAAAGATTTGAAAGGAGTAGATCCAGATATATGTTCTCATAGAATCCCTATGACTTCAGATGCAAAACCGACAAAACAGAAACCGTACACGTACAATGATAACTACGCTGCGAAGATTAAAGAGGAGATAGATCGTTTGATAGAAGCAGGATTCATTTACGAAATTGAGCATACCGAATGGGTATCCCCCATTGTGGTAGTGCCCAAGAAGAATGGAAAATTGTGTGTGTGTATTAACCTAAAAAAGGTTAATGCCGCAACGATTAGAGATAGTTATCCTCTTCCTATCACAGAACATCTATTGGAAAGAGTTGCAGGCAAGGAATTTTACAGCTTTCTTGATGGATTTTCAGGCTATAATCAAGTAGCTATTGCTCCAGAAGACCAACACAAGACGGCATTTGCCACTGAATGGGGCATATTTGCATTTCGCGTGATGCCATTTGGCTTAACAAATGCACCCGCCACTTTCCAGCGACTCATGTGTCATGTTTTTAAGGAATTTTTACGCAAGAGCTTAGAAGTTTATGTCGATGACCTATGTGCTCATTCAAATGTAAGACAGACACATATCCCAGAGTTAAGACAAATATTTGACAAATGTCGAGAGTATCAGGTTTGTTTGAACCCAGAAAAGTGCGTTTTCATGGTCAGACAAGGCAAAATTCTAGGACACATTGTGTCAAAAAATGGAATCTCTACGGATGAAGAAAAGGTGAAGATAATTGCAGATTTACCTAGACCAACTAATGTGAAAGAGGTACAGGCATTTATGGGCCATTGCGGATATTATAGGAGATTCATACACATGTATGCAATCATAGCCAAGCCTTTGTACTCTCTTTTAACCAATTTCGAATGGACAGATGAATGTGAAAATTCATTCGATGAACTTAAACGACGCTTGTGCTCAGCACCTATATTGACTACCCCAGATTGGAGTAAGCCATTCCATGTACATGTGGATGCATCCAATTACGCTATAGGATGTGTATTAGCACAACCCACGAATGAAGGTAACATAGATCTCCCCATAGCTTACGCGAGCAGACAATTGAACGCAGCAGAAAGGAACTACACCACGACGGAACGAGAAGGATTAGGGATGATCTACGCAGTAAAGAAGTTCAGGCACTACTTGTTGGCCAACAAATTCAAGTTCTTTACGGATCATCAAGCCCTATTGTACTTAGTCAACAAACCATGTAACACAGGACGATTGATACGTTGGTTTCTATTACTCATGGAGTATGATTTTGAAGTCGTAGTCAGGAAAGGAAAGACACATCTTAGAGCTGACCACCTTTCAAGATTAACCTCAGGAGAAGCTCCTCAAGGAGTAGCGGATGAATTACCAGATGCATACTTGTTTAACCTTGAGATAGCACCAGAATGGGCTAAGCCTATAGTCCCTATTCTCACATATGGACCCAAGAATCCTAGGTTAAAGATCAAAGAGGGAGAGATTACCAAGTCCCAAAGATACCAAATAATGGCAGGAAGCATATATAAACAGGATAATCAAAAGATTCTTGCTTGTTGTGTAGATGAATCAGAACATGCGAATTGGTTTCAATTAGCACACATAGGTGCATTAAAGCAACATCATTCAAAACATCGAACATTACAGACTGTGCATAGATTAGGAGTATATTGGCCTACGATGGAAGAAGATGTCTACAGGTTGTGTAAGGAATGCCATGTTTGTTGTGAAAAACCACCAGTAGAGCATGCTACATTATATCACGTGTCTCTCACACCAAACTGGAGTGAACCATTAGTGACATACTTGAGGATGAACACATTCCCTCAAGGCATGACCTTAGCTCGACAACGCAGTCTAGAGCAGGAAGCTCAAGATTATTCACTTATTGGCGATAACCTATACAAAAGAGGACGAGATGGATATCTAAGACAATGTGTTCATGAGAGCGATTATCTGAGCATACTAGAGACTGCACACCAAGGTGTTGCAGGAGGTCATTTTGGACCCGATAGGATAATCAAAGCCATCCTCTTTGCAGGATTATGGTGGCCCACTCTTCACATGGATGCTCATACCTATGTCAAGAGATGCGATGTGTGCCAAAGAACTCAGTTTCCTACTCGCAGAGACGAAATGCCATTGAAACCCATGATGGGCGGACGTGCATTTTCTAAGTGGGGTATAGACTTTGTAGGACCCATTAACCCCCCTGCAAAAGGTACACATGCGGAATACATTATTGTTGCGACAGATTATCTTACGAAATGGGTAGAGGCAAAAGCCACGAAAAAGAATGATGCACACACAACTGCAAAATTCTTATTTGAGAATGTCTTTACAAGATATGGACTGCCTATAGAGTTAGTGAGCGATCGAGGCACTCACTTTCTAAACCAAGTCATTGAATATCTGTTACAAGATTTTATGGTGATTCACAAGAAGTCCGCACCATATCATCCTCAGGCCAATGGTCAGGCTGAAAGCACTAATAAGATCCTTTGTAACGTACTGACGAAACTCGTGAACAACAAACGTTCAGATTGGGACAAACAGTTACACCACGCTGTTTGGGCATATCGAGTGGCCTACAAGACCGTACTCAATGCAACTCCCTTTCAGATGGTTTTTGGTCAGAATGCTGTGCTTCCTTTGGACTTCTTGATACCGACCCTTAAGGTTGCACAAGAACATCAGTGGACCGGCCATGAATTATCAGCGAGAATAATGGACTTGGAACGATTAGGAGAAACCAGGCTAAAGGCAGCAGCAGGAATATACGCAGCGAAGAAGCGACAGAAAGCATATTTTGATGCACATGTGAAAGATAAAGGCTTAAAAGAAGGAGATTTAGTTCTAGTATATACGCTAAAGCAACACGCACGTAAGTTAGAAAAGCGAGGTTATGGACCTATGATCATTAACAGACTCTCAACAAGTGGAGCAGTACAGTTAGCCACTTTAGAAGGGGATATAATGCCTAATTATATTAGTGGTTGTAGAGTCAAGCTATATCAGGAACCTCTTACTGAGGATATGCTTAGACGACTCACGTGGGCAAAGAAGCGTAAGGAGGAAGAAAATAGAATACGAGCGGAAGCTCAGGCAGAAGCAATAGAACGCATTAAACGCATGAAGTTAAGAAGACAAGGACTAGGGAGAGAGCAGTATAACCATCTGGAAACTACACCCAGATATCCCATGGCTATGTGTGAGGTAAAGTCACAAACTCATCCTAGTATAGTGGACAGGAGACCATTCATTACAGTCAGGCTAGAGCACGGCAACCCTTGCCAAGAGCTCAGGGCTTTAATTGACTCAGGTGCTGCGACTAGTGCGATTAGATGGTCCCACTATAAGGATTCAGGAATAGAAATGCGGCCAATTGAGGCATACCTCATAGGCCTAGGAGGCATGGAAACCCCTTGCATGGGTGAGGTGGACCTTCCTATCCTCATTAAGGATGTGACCATGACAGCGAAGCTACTAGTGTGCCATGATGACGACCTGATAGAACCCCTAATCCTTGGCCAAGATTGGCTCTACGATCACTCAGTGGACCTAAATCTTAGACAAGGCTCCTTACAGATTGGAACCTTAGAACAGAAGCGAGTGATACCGCTTGACTTCCCTAACGGCATTCCGATTGAGGTTTGTAACCCTAGACCCTATGAAACGCATGCGACGGAAGACCGGAAGATCTTGGGTCAGATCAGTCACGTTACGTCTACACCAACCCACTCGGGCTTGGCTAGGGACAATTGTCAATCAGAAGGACGACAGGAGATCTTCCCTGGGGCTTCCTGCAAACTAGAGAGGGCAGCTACCCAACCGCTAGGGCAGATGAACACAATCAGCGGTCAGGTGGGTTGCATCAGCGGCCAAATGAGCACAACACCCTACGGTGCTCATCCTTCCAAACTTGCTGCGGACTGGCCTAGATTAAAGATGAAGAACGAATCACTTCCTAATGGGCAAGTCACGCAAGTGTTGGATCTCCCTTCTTTTCCAAAGCAGAGCGTCCAATGGACCTCTCAAACCCAACCACGAAGGAGTCAACCACAACAGAGGAACCCAGACCAACAACACCACCAGACAAGGCAAAGAAAGCAGCAGTATCAACATCACAGAACAAGTGGCACAAAACAAATATGGGTGCCAAAAGGACAGCAACCACAGGCTATCAGCAACACTGCAGACAAGAACAGGACAAAGTTTCAAAAAAAGCAAAGTCAGCATACAAAGTCCTCTCGATCTTCTTCTACAAGCATCAATACTCGACAGATTTGGATCGCCAAGAAATACCTTATCCATAGACCCACACCCATGCAGATTTGGGTACCCAAACAATGTATTATATCTCAACCCTCAAGCCATGTAATATATACCCCTCAGAAACCTTTTCATCCTTCAATACCACCAAACCCGATACCACTTTTTGTACCTCAGCAGAAACATACCACCCACTCCAAGACTCTTAGGAAATGGATACCTAAACATATCCAAACGTCTTCTTGTACCCCCTTATCTAACAATTCTCTCGCCCCGTTTAAACTCCACCCTTGTACTAATTTACCCTCAACCAAACCTTGTATAAGTTCATACACCCAAACCCCACATCATGCATAATAAAAGCTCATCAAGAAATGTATGCATAATCTGAAACATGTAGGCGTCTAGAGACCTGCATTAGCTCTGCAAAAAGATCATTGCATCAATCACTTCACGACACTTGGCTACACGGGTTACACATCGGTTATGGAAAGGGATTGCGGTCTCACCTTAATGGGATCATAATTAATTTCCATACTAATGTGTTAATCTTTTGTAGCAGATCTTTTCCATTAGCTCACCAGTCATCATGCAAACCGAAGCAGGACCATCGGAAGCAGGCCCCAGCGTGGCTGCGGTGCCCCTCAATGTTTTACGCGCAGAATCCCACCCGACCGCTCCACCGCCAGAGTTCCAAGGATTTCCGGGACCCATGCCAATCGATAACCCACCTATGGGATACACAGAGAAGATACACCGTAACTCTCATTGGTTCCAAGGCCTAGCAGGACCATTAGCTGATGCTGACTTCATTTTTGAAGCAAATATGACATTTGATGACCGCACATGGGGCAAGTATCAATTCTTCTCAAGAGAATTCGAAGGCCTACAGAACACCCAGGACTTAACTCATGTTTGGACTAGAGCCGGCTTTACGGAGTATTTCAGTGATCCTCTGCCCAAACCTGACTTTTATAGGTGTTATTACTTAATCACCACTTTGATGGCCTCAGAGAATAAGGACATCCCAGGAACCTTTATTTTGCCTTCTTTAGTGGAGGATCCACCTTACAAAAGATTTTATCTTTCAAAGGATTTAATCAGAGCGGCCATCAAGATTCATGGAACACACACTCCAACGGAGAAAGAACGGCTAGTCCCAGAACAGATGAAGCATGGTGACGTAACTAAGTGGGAGGATATTTCGGCTATAACACCTGAGCTCTCTAAGCCATTACGGATATGCATGCAGCACTTTGCTTTCCCAGCTCAGGATCGTTTTACCATGCCCCACAAGAGAATCTGGTTTGGATTATACTTAGCATGTTCTGGACCGCAAACAGTGGATCTAGCCAGCTGGATCATTGATCAGCTCTATTTGGCACAGCATAGATGGGAGCGAAAAAAGGTAATCAATGGATGCTGCGCCCTCACCAGGATCATATATATGTGCTTGGCGTATGACTTACCAATTGAGCGTGCCATGACCAGTGAGGAACTGAAAGCATTCAAAGGCACCACTAGGAAGGCTAGAAAGTCTAGCAAAGGCAGAGCTGGAAAGCGGATGAGAGGTACTATCCCGTGCCTACAAGTCCCAGCATCACCCTCTCCACAACCATCTCCAGAGCAGTCACCAACAGCAGCCACTCCCACGGTACAACCTATCCGCATAAGGTTATCTAGACCAGTGGTAACAAAGGGCACCACCAGTAATATCGCACCCCAAGCAGCCCCAACCACAGAACCTATCACCACAGCAGCTGAACTTCCCACCACTATCGGTGCGGAAGCTTTCTCCTTTCCAATACCGCATTTAGAACCAGAACAAGCCGAGCCACTGGACCAAACGTTTGATTTTGAGATGCCCGATGCATTCTCCAATGAGTTCCGGTTTTCAGAAGGGCACATGTTTTCTCAAGAATTTGAAAGGCCTAGCTACCCTACCACACCCAGGGATCAGCCACAAGGACAGGTCGTGTCCAGCTCCGATGATGAAAGGACAGCAACCGATGACGACGAAGGAGACGACGAAGCTAGCCAGGGAACACAGGAATCCCAAGAGCAGGAACAAACAGATGGCCAAGGCCAACAAACCGACACACATGGCGATACAAGTACCTATGAAGATGAAACTTACGAGGCAGCAGCTTACACTCTAGCTATCAAGAAGCTGTATAGAACTATGGAAAAAGTTTGGGCACGCAAGCAGCTGACAGAGGAAGAGAGCCAAAAAATAATAGAACAAGAACTTATCACAGGCGGATTCGAAGACGCATATATCAAAGGATTCAAAGAATTAGTTCAATCAGTAGGCTCCAACGAGGCACTCAGGTACTTGCAACGAAAGCCACTGCCACAGTTTGACCCCCGCAGAGTACGACTACTTTCAAAGCCTGGCGAGTACATTCGTGTACCAACCGGAGCACAATCTTCAGAACAAGCCAGGGAGGCATACCTCGTCCCCGAAAGTTCGGTGGCAGTTGAAACCATCTGTGTAGATTCCCCACCCCGTGCTCCAGTTGTACAAACCTCAGTAGTCACTGAAGTACCGACCTCACCACCCGTCCATCCAGCCTCCCCTCTTCACCCTCCTTCCCCCAGACCCACACCTTCACTCGCCGGTGGTGTTGCAGAAACCGCCTTTATGACCACTCACCCCACAATTCCCGCTCCCATTAGCCCTAATCTACCCCTTCCCACAACCACCTTTCTATCCAACCCATTCCTTCACCAATCTTTTCCATCTTTCCCCACAACTCCAAGACCCCTTTTCCCATTCCCCCCGCCATTAACCTTCTCCCCCGTCTCACCTCCCCGACCCACTGTAACCCCTCTTCCCCCTTTCCACCAAACTGCTCCAGCCAGCCCCCCTGTAACTTACCCCTCAACATTTGTAAATCCCGTATTTACACCAGCACGAGCACCCATGATCACACCACTATTCACGGTCACCGCACTAGATACGTCCACGGACATGGACATCTCACCACCCACTGCACCATCACTACCTTCACTCACGGCACAAACATTCTTAGGCACATCACAATTTTCAACAATCACTACATCATCCACCTTCCCATCCCCATTCCCCGTTCCCGTTGCATCCACACCAACTGCATCTTCATTTAGCACCCCGTTAATACTATCACCCACTGTAGATAATGCATTCCGACAGATGTTCATATGTATGACGCAAGTAAGAGATGAGTTCACGTCTCTTGGTGATAATTATCAGCAGCTGCAGAGGACAACCAATGACTTACAGTCGCAGCTTCATTTATTGTCTAGAGAGAATGCCTCCCTGAACACCCGTTACCAGGAATTACGTGAGGCATATCACAAATTGGAGCTAGAAAGTGAAGAAAAGACCAAGGAAGCCACTGCTGACTTGGATAATTTATTAAGAGCCCAGACAGTCCGCAATGCAACGCTAACACGAAACATGGGCTTACTAAGAAGACACCTAGCCGCAGCAAAAGAGGAGAACCAGAGACTCCAAGAACAGAATAGAGAGAATTTGGAAGCGGCATTGGACCATCCAGAACAACCCTTAAGTCCTAGCAGATTCAAGGCAATCCCATCCGAAGCAATGAAGATGTTGCTAGATGACCATGTTCGACTGCTCGAGGACTATGATCGAATGAACGAAGAGCATCAGAAGTTAAAGGAAGATCACAAGCTACTACAGCTCAGAGAACCGGCAACACAACAAGTACAAGTAGCAGCAGAATTACCAGCACCTGTGGACCCTGAAATTTTTGACGAACTCAACGCATTACGGGCCCAGGTAATCACTCTTCAGTCAAGAATTGAAGTATATGAAGCGCCACCAAGGCCAGATTCACCACCTGAACTTCCGGCTGAAGAAGAAACGGTCACCATCCCAGTGGAGGAAACATTTGAAGAAGCGTACGAGCCACAACCCATCCCAGGCGGACGTGTCACGGCTGAAGGCCAGATGACGTATGAACTTCCGACCCCCGCATGGATGAAGACTATTGAGGAAATTGGAACAACGCACTCAGCTAGAGTCGAGGCCCAGCTACATGCTATGGCCATGATCGAAGAAAGAATTTTGCAATCTCCCTACTTTGCTCAATTGGCCCCACGCAGGTACATCTCCGGGCATGAGCTTCAATACAAACCGTACTTTATGCTAATGGCCGAATACCAGCTGGCCATAGAGAAGCGAACTGGCAAGAAGCCATCACATGCAACTCAATTTGAGCCTGAAGACTTGCCACTGGATGCGCAACAAGGCACTATTTATCAACCAGATTGGCGTACACGTCTTTTACAGGAGTACCCTGAAATGATGAGCACATGGGTTAAGGCACCTTTACATTTAAAATACAATCCGTGTTGGGGACCAGTGCCACGACGCCGCTCCTGGACTGCCTTCGCTATCAAAGTACAAAACAATAAGCAGTGCCAAGACTGGCTGAACTACCCATATTTCAGGCCACCTACAGGACCACCGACAATTGGCTACATGATGGCAACGATTCGTCACTGGCTCCCTCGCTTGAGATATATGGATGATATAGCAGCGCATATGACTGTCAAGATATTTGACATGATGCAAATGATATTTAAAGTCTTCCGGCGAGTCAAAGCACCACATGTTAATACCCCGGGCTTTGAGCATGGCAACTTGGATCTCGCATATGACATGAGTACGACGCCATCGCTCCGGGTTTGTTATGCCTGGCATTGCAGAGTCAAGTACTTACCGGCGTGCTACAAGCAGACATTCGAAGAGATGTTCACAACCGGCTTTTGGGAATACCACTCTGAAGTGTTCATCAGCAGGCCGACCCACTTATTGCAATTATTTGCCTGTGAACAGTTGGTGTATTCCACGCATTACAGACTCCCACCATCCGATGAACCGCAACCAATCGACTGGGAGAAACTCGAGGCCGACCTGGCCCGAGGCATTCGTATCTCCGAGCACACCCTCGCTCAAGACCTACTACAGAACTATATCCGGCAGACCTCACAGCAAGGTTCTGTCAGGGACGACAGAAGCGAGAGGGAGGGGGGTGTTGGAAGCAGCCAGAGGCACAGACGACACGGAAGCATGTAACGACAGAGCAGGGAGCCAGTCGGATCAATTTCTCAAACAAATATGTTTTTTATCACTTTTCAAAACATTCAACAGTGATTTTTATCACTAATTGTAACATATGTAACATAGAAAACCCCATTTTGTAATCCATAGCTCCATTTTGTGCAAGCCGAGGAGTCCTCGAGCTTGAGGAGCTTAGGTAGAACAAGCGTATCAATTTTCGTTATTTTTAGACATCGTTTACCCTTCCAAATAGCATCTAGGACCTAATTTTTAACTATGCCGGTCACTAGATGTGAAACCGGTCAAAACTAGTCTAGAAACTATAAAAAGAGCTAGAGAGCTCATTTTTTAGGTTGGTTAGTGTTGGTTAGTGTTGGTTAGTGTTGGCTAGTGTGAGCTTAGAGCTATTTTGAGCTTGTAATAGTGTTCTTGAGGAATAGAGCTAATTTCCGACCTTCCATTGTGTCTTGCTTGTCTCTTCAGTGTGTGTGTGTATGTGTGTGTGCATTTCTATGCTTCTCACCTTCACTCTCACTTCATCTCACATTCACGATCTTCATATCACTCCTATCTCTTCCGCGGATTGACATTAAGGAGGTGGAGCTTCTTAACGTGGTTCTCACCATTGTGCTAGAGCAACACTCATTCACATTAGAGAGACTAGATGCAGCCATAGCATAGCAATCTGATGCAAAAGAGACACTATGAGAGCCTGATCGAGTACGATATGACAGAGGTGCATCTAATTTGTTATCACACAAAGTCTGCACCAGCCATTTTGGCATAGTTTTTGCCTCCTTAATATCATCTCTCATCAACAAGTGCATCATGTAAATCTGCATCAGAAATGGGATGATCTGCATCATCACATGAAACCTACAAAGGTTGAGAAGTTGCCTCATTAGGACCAACACTAGACTATCCACTTGTAAAAAAAAGGCAGTAAAGTATCATACATGTCTTTGGAGCTAACAAATTTCTCCTTAGTACATGAAAGCAAGGGCTGAATAGCATCTTCCACAAAAACAACATCACGGCTAACCAGAATGTGCTTATTCTATGGATGATACAGACAATAGCCTTTACTTTCAGAACTGTACCCAACAAAAATACATTTTACTACTTTATCATCCAATTTTTTGTGATGTTGTTCAGGCACTAATGCATATGCCAAACAACCAAAAACACGCAGATGAGCAACAGATGGCTTGCAATCATGCCAAGCCTCATATGGAGTTATAGACTACAGTGCTTTAGTGGGACACCTGTTAAGTCTTGAAAGTTTTTCAAGCTCAAGAGTGTGGGAACATGCCCCAAACTGAACGTTCCACATCATCCACAATCAAAGGAGGCTGATTTCCACGAGTTGGAGGCATCAAATCATGCCCATAATGGAAAGAAGTTGATTAGAGAAGATTTAGCTCACCTCTTGATGTGATTGGACCTCACTTTTGACATGTATATGCTTTTGATTGGTTAAAGAGGTTAGTATGTGGTCTTTAAAACCTCTAATGAGTTGTATTATGACTTAGAGTGGTAGCAAGGTTGGTTGCGAAAGGCTTCTCCCAAAACTACGGGATAGATTATGATGAAAATTTCAGCCCCGTAGCCAAGATGCCAACAATTAGGACTTTGATTGTAGTGGCCATATCAAGGAAATGGAGCTTATATCACTTGGATGTGAAGAATGCCTTCCTCAATGGAGAGCTTGAAGAAGTAGTCTACATGAGCCAACCTCAAGGATTTGCTAGTGTGAGGTACCCAAATCGTGTTTGCAAGTTTATGAAACCATTATATGGACTAAAACAAGCCCCAAGGGCCTGGAATCAAAGGTTAGTGGATTATTTATCAAGTTGTGGATACAAAGAAAGTGTTGCAGATCCATCACTTTACATGAAGAAGCAAGGAGACAAGACGGTATACATATGCATCTATGTGGACAATTTGATCATCACAGGAAGTGATATTGCAGGTATTAAAGATATCAAATCAAAGCTAGCAAAGGAGTTCAAGATATTTGATCTTGGAACACTAAAATACTTCTTGGGAATAGAGGTAATCTATGCACACAATGGCATCTTCTTGATTCAAAGAAAATACTTGTTGGATGTGCTATACAGGTTTGGTATGAGTGGTTGTAAGCCACTTTCTCAGCCCATGGAGCCCAATACAAAGTTGGTTGCAAGTCAAGGAGAGGCTATACAAGATATTACACTATATAGAAGCATAATTGGTTCATTATTTTATGCTACATTCACTAGACCTGATCTTGCATATGTAGTAGGTGTTCTCTCTCAATTTTTGCATGCACCTACTGATGATCATCTTATGGCGGCAAGAAAGGTGATTTGATACATCAAGCACACCATCAACCAAGGTCTATTTTACTCATATGATGCTGATCTAAGTTTCAAAGGATATAGTGATGCTGATTGGGCAGGTAGCAAGGATGATCGAAAGAGTACATCGGGTTATGTTTTCATGATAGGTACAAAAGCGATCTCTTGGAGCTCTAAGAAGCAACCCACTATTGCTCTTTCATCCACAGAGGCTGAGTGTTGTTGTAGTATGCCCTTGGGAGCCAAGACCCACACCACCTTGCATGGAAGCAAGAAGGAAGGCCCAAGAAAGACTCTCCTTTCATCCACCCCATCCTCCATCATGTTCAAGCCATTGGCCATCAGCCCGCAGCTATGCCACATGCTTGAAAATATGGAGCAATGGGAGTCAAGGATCCTAGTCACATATGTAAAATAAAAGACAATTGCAACACTCTACTTACACACAAAGAAAAATGCTAGCATGCACACACACCTCACTCTCACACTCTCCAAGACTAAATACATATATGCACAAAGCCTTAAGAGAAAGGAGAGTTCTTCCATTGAAAGGATTTTACATGAGAGCACGACCAAAAGCTCCCTTTTACAAGAAATAAGCCTCTATTTAGAGGCTAGACACATTCCCCCATGTGCTCCTTTTGACTAGTCAAAAAGGAGCCAATGCCTAACTAACATATCTCAAAAAGATCTTGGGAAATATTCTTTCTAACAACCATATCTTCCAAGAATACGTGCGTGGGGATTTTTCTACACTTCTACAAAAAGGATGGGTATTTTTACATGCTTCCAAAAGCCTTACTTTAGGAGAAATATTAAAAAGTGTCTAAGAGGGAGTTTTCATGTAAAACTCTAAGTAGATACAAAAAGAGGGTTCCTATGCACAAATAAAGATGTGTGCATATCCTATACTCAACACTGAGTACAAAGATTTAGCATTGGATAAATGTGAGCTATTATGGCTTAAGAAGCTACTTAAGGACTTGGAAGTGGAAGTGGAGGAGTTTCCTCTTTATGGAGACAACATTTCAAGCATCTACCTAGCTAACAATCCCATGTTTCATGCAAGGAGCAAGCACATAGATGTTCATTACCACTTCGTTAAAGAAACGTTGATGGCAAAAGTGTGAAGAGATGGATAGGTATGTGTTGAAGATGAAGAGGTGTTGCAAAATCTTTGCTCTACACTAGCCAAATGAACTCCAGGAGTAGATGGTGGGCCCTTTTATCTTGCCAATGGATGTATTAGACACCTTATGTACCTTGGAAGATCACTCTCAAAAAGATAGATCAAAACAGATAAGTTGGAGTTAGCTCAGAGGTGAAAACTTGCTATTCTTGGTTAATACACCTGTCCAGTGTTTTACATAATTCTCTGAGCACAGCAGCAATTAGATTAATTCCTCTTGGGAAAGGCTAGGTAGCTTAAAGAGCTAACTTTAGAGAGTAATCTCATCAAAAATAACAAACCACACACTGAGAATGACTTTTAACAAGTGATGACATCATCCCGATTTTCACGGGCTGCTACAGAAATAGACGAGTGAGTAGAAAAATTAACATAACTCAAGATGTAAGAATCCAATGATCATGCAAATTTGTATGCTTATACTAGACAGTAAGCTGAATCCAACAAGCTTGAAATCACTGAATTTGGATGAGTAAACACTGAGAAATGACTCTGACAAGATGACTGAAAAAGTCGGGTACCTGACAGAGAAGTGAAGATGAACATACCCTGTTGACTTCAAATGAACATAACTGAAGATTCCAACATCCAAATGACATGAAAATTTGTGAGCATATAGTAGCCTTATAGAGCTAACTTTACCAAGTTAAATCACTGAAAATGATGAACCAAGTGCAGAGAAACAATCTCTGCAAGCTGACTGAGAAAAACTGAAGTAATGGCAGTGAGTAGTACACATCACAAGAACATGGAAAGATGAACTCAAATAATCATGAAAATGAAAGTATATTGCTTGTACAATACAATGACTTACTGATACATATGTGTGCCTTGTAATCACACCTTGATATGGCATAAAGCTCAGCTCTTGGAGGTCTTCACATAGGTCTCTCTAACCACGACTAAAACTGCCATCTATTTATAGTTGAGTTTGGGAGGCTAACTTCCCTCAATCACTCTCCAATCAATCAATGATTGATTTGATTCTCTACCTACCACAAATCACGAATTCGTGGCTCCTCTTTCCATTCTTGATCAAGTGGACTCAACCACTTAAGATTCTCTTACTTTTACATTAAGTAAACTCTTCAAAAGTTACAAGAGGTAGTTCACAAGTGAACTTTACATAGTCTTCATTTTAAGGCTTTTTCTATGACTTTGTGGGACTCAAGCCAATACTTAGGCTTTTCATAGGCTTGCTCCAACAGCTCCCCCTCAAGCCAAGTATGCTTGAGGTCTTCAATCTTCCAAGATTACCTGCAAACCAATCATAGCCTTGAATTTGCAAAGCTTTGTACCATCCAATGCTTTGGTTAGAATATCTGCACATTGTTGATGAGTGGACACATATGATATTTGAATCTCTTTGCTTAGAACCTTCTCTCGTACATAGTGATAATGAACTTCAATATGTTTAGTCCTTGCATGAAAAATAGGATTAGCAGCCAAATGAATAGAATTCATATTGTCACCAAAAATAGTTGGAGTTCCAGACTCCAATCCAAGATCTTTGAATAATGTCTTCATCCACATAGCTTCTTGTGTAGCTATAGCAAGACCTCTATATTCAGCTTCAGTAGAAGAGAGAGCAACTGTGGGTTGCTTCTTGGATGACCATGAAATAAGCTTTGAACCTGCAAAGGTAAGATAACCTGAAGTGCTCCTTCTATCTTCCTTGGAGCCAGCCCAATCTGCATCAGAAAATAGCTTCAAACCTAAATCAGATACATAAGGATAGTAAAGTCCTTCATTTATGGTTCCTTTGAGATATTTGAGTATCCTTTTGGCAGCATCCATATGTGGTTTCCTTGGTGTGTGCATAAATTGGCTTAGCACACTCACACTGTAACATATATCTACTCTTGTCAATGTGGCATAGTTGAGACTACCCACTAGACTTTGATATGATGTGATGTCCTCTATGAGTTCACCTTCATGTGAGCTCAATTTGTGATTAGCCTCCATTGGAGTACCTGCAATCTTACAATCTTGCATCTTGAATTTTGCCAACATGTCCTTAATGTACTTTCTTTGAGTGAGAAACAAACCATGATCTTTGTAGACAACTTCCAAACCTAGGAAGTAGGTAAGTGAACCCAAATCACTTATCTTGAACTCTTCTCTCATCTGATCTTTGATCTTCTTCATACCATCTGCATCATTTCCTGTCAATATAATATCATCTACATATACACATAGGTAGATGACCTCGGAATTACTCTTTTTAATAAAGAGTGAAGGATCTGCTTTGCTTGGTTGAAAGCCTTTGTCCTGCAAGAATGAAACAAGCCTGAAATTCCAAGCTCTTGGAGCTTGCTTGAGACCATACAATGCTTTGTGAAGTTTACACACATAATCAGGATAAACTTGATTCTCAAAACCAGGTGGTTGTGCCATATATACCTCTTCTGTTATCCAACCATTCAAAAATGCATTCTTTACATCTAGTTGAAGTATCTTCCAATTCTTGGAAGAGGCAATACTAAGCAAAACCCTAATAGTAGGCATCTTTGCCACAGGAGAGAAAGTCTCCTCATAATCAATTCCCTGAGTTTGTGCAAAGCCTTTTGCCACAAGCCTTGCCTTATACCTGTTAATTGAACCATCAGAATTTTTCTTGAGTTTATAGACCCATCTTGAGCCTATTACCTTCATGGATGAAGTCTTGGGCACCAAATCCCAAGTGTTGTTTTCCTCAAGTGCTTCAATCTCTTCCTTCATTGCATGCTTCCATTCTGTTTTTGCTTTGGCCTCTTCAAATGATGATGGCTCCTCTTGGTTTATGTCCTGTGCTATGTAGATAGAATGTTTAGTTACTAATGAGGTGTCAAACCCATACCTTTCTGGTTTTTTCTTTTCCCTCATAGATCTTCTTAGGCCATGATTTGATGATTCTGCCTCATGTCCAAGTTCCTGCAATTTTGCTTTACCTTTAGACTTCCATGCTTTGATCTTTTCCATCTGACATTCTTCATCATCCTCTGAGGTGTCTTGTTCTTCAATCTTTGATTGTTCTCTACCAAGCTTTGGAAAATCTTCTTCAAGATCATATGGTAAATTGACCTTCCTGCATGAATCTTCATACCATGAATTGTTCTCATCAAAAACTACATCTCTGCTTACCAAGAATCCTTTGTTGGTAGGGTTGTATAACCTGTAGCCCTTTTGATTGTTGTCATATCCAATAAATACACACCTTTCTGCTTTTGGATCCATCTTGCCTCTAACCTGTGAAGGAACATGAGCAAAAGCAATACATCCAAAAATTTTACAATGATCTAAACTTGGTCTTCTTCCATTCCAAGCCTCATATGGAGTCATCCCATCAAGGGATTTTGAAGGCAACCTGTTAATCAAGTAAGTGGCTGTAGATACAGCCTCAGCCCATAAGTAATTAGGTAAATGCTTTTCATTTAACATAGACCTTGCAGCTTCAACAATTGTCCTATTCCTCCTTTCTGCCACTCCATTTTGCTCAGGAGTGTACCTTGTAGTTACCTCTCTTTTGATTCCTCTTTCTTGAAGAAAAGAATCAAACTCATGGGAGAAGTATTCTCCCCCTCCATCTGACCTTAGCCTTTTTAGTGATTTACCTGTTTGATTCTCCACAAGAGCCAAATATCTTTTGAAACATGAAAAAACTTCATCTTTGTGTTTCATAAAGAATAGGATAGTCCATCTACTGCAATCATCAATAAAGGAAACATAATACCTTGATCCTGATATTGAAGCTTCCTTGCTTGGTCCCCATACATCTGTATGAACCAACTCCAAGAGATCTCCATGCATATAACCTTTCTTCATGAATGGTAACCTGTGAGACTTTCCAAATTGACATGCACTGCACTTATAAATCATATGTTGTTTTGACAAATTAGGAAGTCCAAGTACACTTTGGTCCCTGCAGATTTGCTTTAATGACCTTTCACCAATATGTGCTAACCTTTTGTGCCATACTTCCAATTCTGTGAGTGTCTGACTACCATAATTAAAGAGAGCAATGTTTCTAGTGTCCTGTAATTCAAATGTGAACAATCTACCTGTCTTTTCACCTTTTGCAATTCTTCTGAATCCTTGACTTGGATCTTCAACAAATGCTCCTGCTTTTGTGAACCTGACTTGCAACCCTTTCTCTACTATCTGCCCAACACTTATCAAATTCTTTGTTATGGTAGGGACATAGAGTACCTTACTGAGTAGGTTGATGTTTCCATCAGGTGCTTTGACATTGCCTATTTTCTCCACAGGATGTTTTGTATCATCTCCTGTTTGTACCTCATGCTTATTCCTTGGATCTTCTAAATCTGATAGGAGTGCCACATTTCCTGCCACATGATTTGAACAACCTGAATCTATGTAGAAAACATGCTCATCAGATTTACCTTGTGGCATAGCCATGTTCATGATCAATAATGAATCCTCTTTGTTTGAGTCTTTTGTGTAGTTATTGTAGTCTCTCCTTCCTTTGTAGCCTCCTTGATAGTTTGAATGATTGTAGTTGTTGTAGTTGCCATGGTAGTTGTTGAACCTTCCTCTTGAGTAGCCATAACTTCCTCTATTGTATCCTCTGCCTCTTTGATTCCTGGAATTCCTAAAGCAATTTTCAGTTGTATGATTAGTTAATCCACAAATAGAACATGAGTTGGAGTCTTGGGATCTCCCCCTGCCTTGTCTACCTCCTCTTCCTCTACCTCTGCCATGTCTTCCTCTACCTGCATAGTTAGCTTGATATGTACCTGCTTCATCATCCACTTTCTTTGCCTTTCCTTTGTTATCTTTAGACTTGCTTTTATCCGTGTATAAAGCTGAAGATTGATTACCTTTAGAGCTTTCTCCATTTTTGATAAGCTTTGCCTCTTGAGTAAGTAATTGTCCAATGAGTGTGTTGAAATCAGGTACATGCATGTCCATGTACAAATCCATAGCTGTGGTGAATGCTTCCCACTTGTCATCTGCCTTCAAGCCATTGATGACCTGCCTTACAATTTGCTCTTCATCTATTACCTCTCCAATGCTTCCCAACTGATCTGCTATGTCCTTGAGCTTTGTGACAAAATCAGTCACATTTTGTTTGGGAGCCTTCTTGAGAGTTGTGAAATCCAGCCATGTTGATGCTTCCTAGCTTTAGTACTTGAAGCAAAGAAAGCTTCAAGTGCATCCCACACTTCCTGAGATGTCTTACAACTTCTAATGTGAGGCAACAAAAAATCTGAGATAGAGTTGAGGAGATAAGACCTTGCAAGTGCATCCTTGGAGCACCATGTGCTCAATCTTTCTTGCTCTTCTTGTGTTGGTTGACTTTTGTTCCTGAAACTTGGCATAACTTCATCTCCAGCCACATAACCATATAAACTTCTACCTTGGAGATAAGCTTCCATTCTTAATGACCAAGCTGAGTAGTTACCTCTGTCCAATTTGTCAATTGATGAAGGAAATCCATCTGCCATGTTGTCCAACCTTGCTCTGATACCACTGTGAAGAGATGGATAGGTATGTGTTGAAGATGAAGAGGTGTTGCAAAATCTTTGCTCTACACTAGCCAAATGAACTCCAGGAGTAGATGGTGGGCCCTTTTATCTTGCCAATGGATGTATTAGACACCTTATGTACCTTGGAAGATCACTCTCAAAAAGATAGATCAAAACAGATAAGTTGGAGTTAGCTCAGAGGTGAAAACTTGCTATTCTTGGTTAATACACCTGTCCAGTGTTTTACATAATTCTCTGAGCACAGCAGCAATTAGATTAATTCCTCTTGGGAAAGGCTAGGTAGCTTAAAGAGCTAACTTTAGAGAGTAATCTCATCAAAAATAACAAACCACACACTGAGAATGACTTTTAACAAGTGATGACATCATCCCGATTTTCACGGGCTGCTACAGAAATAGACCAGTGAGTAGAAAAATTAACATAACTCAAGATGTAAGAATCCAATGATCATGAAAATTTGTATGCTTATACTAGACAGTAAGCTGAATCCAACAAGCTTGAAATCACTGAATTTGGATGAGTAAACACTGAGAAATGACTCTGACAAGATGACTGAAAAAGTCGGGTACCTGACAGAGAAGTGAAGATGAACATACCCTGTTGACTTCAAATGAACATAACTGAAGATTCCAACATCCAAATGACATGAAAATTTGTGAGCATATAGTAGCCTTATAGAGCTAACTTTACCAAGTTAAATCACTGAAAATGATGAACCAAGTGCAGAGAAACAATCTCTGCAAGCTGACTGAGAAAAACTGAAGTAATGGCAGTGAGTAGTACACATCACAAGAACATGGAAAGATGAACTCAAATAATCATGAAAATGAAAGTATATTGCTTGTACAATACAATGACTTACTGATACATATGTGTGCCTTGTAATCACACCTTGATATGGCATAAAGCTCAGCTCTTGGAGGTCTTCACATAGGTCTCTCTAACCACGACTAAAACTGCCATCTATTTATAGTTGAGTTTGGGAGGCTAACTTCCCTCAATCACTCTCCAATCAATCAATGATTGATTTGATTCTCTACCTACCACAAATCACGAATTCGTGGCTCCTCTTTCCATTCTTGATCAAGTGGACTCAACCACTTAAGATTCTCTTACTTTTACATTAAGTAAACTCTACAAAAGTTACAAGAGGTAGTTCACAAGTGAACTTTACATAGTCTTCATTTTAAGGCTTTTTCTATGACTTTGTGGGACTCAAGCCAATACTTAGGCTTGTCATAGGCTTGCTCCAACAAAAAGAGCTAGATGTAAGGTATGTGAACACTAAAATGCAGGTTGTAGACATGATGACAAAGTTTCTTGAAGGTACAAAGCTTGGAGGATTCAAGGAAGTTATCAACATAAGAGACATAGGCTGAAGCAACGAAAGGAAAAGACTTGAGCTTGAGGGGAATGTTGAAAGTTTTTCAAGCTCAAGAGTGTGGGAACATGCCCCAAATTGAACCTTCCACATCATCCACAATCAAAGGAGGCTGATTTCCACGAGTTGGAGGCATCAAATCATGCCCACAATGGAAAGAAGTTGATTAGAGAAGATTTATCTTACCTCTTGATGTGATTGGACCTCACTTTTGACATGTATATGCTTTTGATTGGTTAAAGAGGTTAGTATGTGGTCTTTAAAACCTCTAATGAGTTGTATTATGACTTATGTTGGAGTTAGACGTCTGCGGAAGCATGCGAACAGCACAAGGAAGAAGAAGAAGCTTGGAGCACAATACACAATACTGAATGTATTACTAGAGAATGTACAAAGATAAGTAGCCCATTCGGGCAAAAGGCGTATATACAAGCCGAGGGAAAAAAACCTCCTAAAGAGGGAAAAGAGTGCCCTGGCGGTCCTAGAGTGTTCACACACATCACTACCTAAATATATCAACAAATCCCCCCTAGGAGTGATGTGGTGAACAAGTAGCTAGCACTCATGTATAAGGAAGTGCCAAGCTATGTGGAAATCACTCCACAAAAGGAAGTAAGCCCAAAGCTTTGCAGAAAGCTTCAAACTTCTCCCTAGGCAGAGCCTTCGTGAAAAGGTCTGCAATGTTCTCCTGCGTGGGCACATATGCCAAGCTCATCTCCTCAGCAGAGAACCTCTCCCTGACATAATGATAGTGCACCTCAATGTGCTTAGTGCGAGCATGGAACACAGGGTTCCTCGCAACTGCCAATGCGCTTTGACTGTCAGTGAAGATGGTGGTGGCAGAAGACTGACCAACACCCAAATCAGCCATAAGGCATCTGAGCCACACACACTGAATAGTAGCTGTGAAAGCTGCCCTATACTCAGCCTCAGAACTCGAAGTGGCCACAGTAGGCTGCTTCTTGCTCAACCAAGATATACATGAGCTACCAAGCATGAAGCAAAAGCCACTAGTGGACACACGAGTGTCATAGCAACCAACCCAATCAGAGTCAGAAAAAGCATGCAAATCTGGCGGTAGTGATCCCCCCTTGGGCTAAAACAACCCAAGTAGCCGAGTACCACTCAAGTAGCGAAAGATGCGCTTAACTGCCTGCCAATGCTCGACTCCTGGGCAATGCATAAACCTGCTCATCTGTGAGACAACAAACTGAATATTTGGACGAGTAATGCATAAGTAAATCAAGCATCCAACAGCCTGCTAATAGAGAACAGCATGAAATGCATCTCCAGCATCATGAAGACTCAATTGTAAACCTATCTCCATAGGAGTGGCAATAGGCTTACAGTCTTCAAGGCCAAAACACTTCAATAATGTGTCAATATGTTTTATTTGACACAAAGCCATTCCACCATCAACTTGCATGAACTGAATGCCCAAATGAAGTGTTTCAATGGCGATGCACCACAGTGTGCTCTCCTTCTCGAGAGCTCCACGACGATATGCTCGGAGTAGAAACCCGAGCTCCTGAGGCCGCACACAATACTTCGCACAGAGGCTGTAGAATACGCAGAAAACATAGTACACTGGAAGCACAAAGACAGACTTCTTAGGTCTTACAAATGCGGTCGAACTTACAGTCTGTGACTGACCAGGCCACTATATGTTTTATTGAAGAACATATACAAAGAAGTGTCTGGTGGCCATTTGGCCTTTCACATGGACACTAACGGTAACAATCTCCCACTAAAGGCCAATATGGCTAGAGTAACTATGGGAGAAAAAATAAAGAATGATAAAGAATACCTGAGTGTAAGTATACAAACTATACCTCCCACCTGATGGGCATGTTACACAGTATACAAGTGACTGCGTAAGATCAAGAATCAAGTAACCCCCATCAAGTGACAACAGTGTCGAAAGCTATCCTGTGGTAGAGCTTTAGTCAAAGCATCTGCAGCATTATCTCGAGTGTGAACCTTCTCAAGAATAATGCTCTCAGTGGCTAAGCAATCTCTAATGAAGTGATACCTCACCTCAATGTGCTTGGTCTTTGCATGATAGACCGGATTCTTAGCCAAAGCAATGGCACTCTAACTATCACTGAGCAAGTGAGGTACATGCTGAGGTAAACCCATATCACAAGCAAGACGAGAAAGCCACAATGCTTCCTTACATGCCTCACTTGCTACAACATACTCAGCTTCTGTGGTGGAAACAGTTGTACATTCTTGAAGACGAGATCTCCAAGAGATAGCACCTCCAGCAAAATGAAAAATGTACCCTGATGTAGACTTACGATTGTCTACACAACCAGCATATTCAGAATCTGTGTAACCAATAATGGATGCTTTTCCTCTACCTAAGCATAGACACTTGTCCTTAGTGCCACTTAGATATCTCAAAATCATTTTGACCACTTCCCAATGTTTCTTGCCAGGATTAGACATATATCTGCTCACAACTCCCACTGCAAATGCAATGTCTAGTCTCGTAGCCACCATAGCATACATGAGACTACCAACAGTAGACTGATAGGGAATTTTGGTCATGAATTCCTTTTCCTCATCTGATTTGGGGCAGTCATCGTTGCTCAATTTCACATATGTGGGTAAAGGTGTACTCAATGCCTTTCCACCCTGCATATTGAATCGGTGAAGTACTTTGGATATGCACTCACTTTGAGACAAGTATATGCATCTTTTACTCCTATCACGAGTAATGCCTAAGGCAAGAATATGTTTGGCATCCCCCAAATCCTTCATATCAAATGTCTGACTCAACTTCTTTTTGAGAAGTGACAAATCATAAGAGGACTTCCCAGCAATCAACATATCATCGACGTAAAGTATCAAGCATATCAAGCTGCCATCAGAACATCTCTTTGTGTAGAGACAATGATCCTCATTGCTCCGAGAATAGCCTTGGGACTTCATAAAAGCATCAAACTTTTGGTACCATTGTCTAGGAGACTGTTTAAGTCCATACAAGCTCTTCTTGATCTTACAAACTAGACTTTCCTTGCCAGGAACTACATAACCCTCTGGTTGTTCCATATAGATCTCATATGTAAGATCTCCATGCAAGAAAGTTGTTTTCACATCCATTTGGACTATCTCTAAGTCCTCCATTGCAACAAATCCAAGCAACATGCGCAAAGTAGTCATCTTGACCACTGGAGAGAAGATTTCCTCAAAATCAGCACCATGTTGTTGCTTAAAACCCTTTGCAACAAGTCGTGCTTTATATTTTGGAGAAGCACTATCTGATGTGAATTTTAGCTTATATACCCATTTACATGGTAAAGCTTTTCTGCCCTTTGGCAAAGGTACTAAGTCCCAAGTACCATTCTTGTGAATAGAATCCAACTCACTCTTCATGGCACGCTCCCACTTGACATGATCCTCTGTCTGCATAGCCTCTTTGTAGCAAGAAGGCTCACCGGCATCTGTTAGCATAACAAAATCTAAACCTAGAACATATCTATCAGGTGGATATGAGACACATGCAGAATGTCTCAATGGTTGCGGAACAAGAACATGTGCAGACTGATCTGAATGGACATTCTCTTGAACATCCCTATGTGTAGCATTTTTATGCATGCTAACCGGAGGACTAGTATCCTCAAACACCCACTCTTCTCACTTCAACCTCCTTAATGGGTTGTTTATGCATCTTAGACTCATTAAAAATGACATCACTACTTTTGATCACTGACCGTGTTTCAGGATCC
This sequence comes from Ceratopteris richardii, assembly GCA_020310875.1. Taxonomy (NCBI): domain Eukaryota; kingdom Viridiplantae; phylum Streptophyta; class Polypodiopsida; order Polypodiales; family Pteridaceae; genus Ceratopteris; species Ceratopteris richardii. The sequence goes on from CM035422.1 coordinate 15,283,029, forward strand.
CATAAGCGATATCCAAATTGTCCTTCTCGACCATATCCAAGAAAAATGCATTTCTTTGACTTATGGTCCAACTTTTGTCTAAGATTCTTGGGTATATGAACATATGATTCACACCCAAAAACCCGAAGATGATCATAATATGGTGGTTTCCCTATCCATAACTCTTGTGCCACTTTCAGACCTTTGGTAGTACTAGGTGAAAGGTTAATCACATGAACTGTAGTCAATACTGCTTCTGCCCAAAAACCTTGTGAGAGGTTTGCATGATGCAACATAGAGACTACTCTATCTTGAATAGTTCTATTCATCCTCTCAGCTACACCATTCTGTACTGGGGTATAAGGAGTTGTAAACTCTGTATGAATCCCTCTAGATTGATAGAAAAGGCTGAATTCATGTGAGGTATACTCACCCCCATTATCTGAACGTAAAGCCTTAAGCTTAGTTCCTTTTTCAGTCTCAACTGAAGCAAGCCATTTTCTGAAAGTAGGGAATACATCATCCTTTGATTTGATAGGATATACCCAGACTTTTCTAGTAGCATCATCTATGCAAGTGACAAAGTAAAGAGAACCACCTAAGGACCTAGTGGGCATAGGACCACACACATCTATATGAACGAGATCTAAAGGCTGAATTGAAGAGTCAATGTGCGTTCTATGCACATTTCTAGCTTGCTTTCCATATTGACAATGCTCACAAAATGAAAAATCAGAGAAACATAACACAGGTAAGTAGCCAGAACGAGAAAGATTTTCCATTCCACTACGAGATATATGGCCCAAACGACCATGCCAAATACAAGCCATAGGTTGTTCAGTAACAGCTAACAAGTGTTCTTTCTATGATACAAATAAAGGATAAAGTGAGCCAACTTTGCTTCCTTTTGCAATAACCATATTGCCCTTTGATATACAAAAGGACTGAGCATAGAAGGATGCAAATGCCCCAAATTAGACATCTCAAATGAGGCATGCAAACCAGCCTTAAAATAAGAAATAAACTTCTCAATAGGACTACTGAGCAGCATGTCGTCAACATAGACAACAATGATCAGAAGCACATCATTAGCACGCTTAACATATAAGGTGCTTTCAGTTGGGTTGTTCTCAAAACCATGTGCAATCAGATAGGCATGTATCTTCTCATACCAAGCACGTGGTGCTTGCTTTAAACCATATAATGCCTTCTTTAATCTGCACACCTGGTTTTCATGCCCTTTGTGCACAAAGCCACGGGGCTGAAAAACATACACTTCTTCATGCAAGTCACCATTCAGAAATGCTGTTTTAATGTCCAACTGATGTACATACCAACCATGATGGGCTGCAAGTGCACAAATGCTCCGAATAGTAGTCATACGGCATGTAGGTGCAAAGGTCTCATCAAAATCAATGCCTCTTTCCTCCGCATAACCCTTTGCAACAAGCCTAGCCTTATATTTGTCAATTGTACCATCAGGTTTATGCTTCAGCTTGTATACCCACTTAGTGCCAATGGCCTTCTTGCCAGGAGGCAAGTCACATAAAGACCAGGTACCATTCTTCATTATAGCATCATATTCAGATTGCATAGCAGCCATCCAATTTTCTGAATTTTGAGCTTCATCAAACGAAACAGGCTCAGTCTCATCACAAAGACTAGATGCATCCATAGCATAGCAATCTGATGCAAAAGAGGCACTATGAGAGCCTGAACGAGTATGATATGATAGAGGTGCATCTAATTTGCTGTCACGCAAGGTCTACACAGCCATTTTGGCATAGTTCTTGCCTTTCAATATCAGCACTCTCATCAATAAGTGCATCATGTAAATCTGCATCAGAAATGGAATGATCTGCATCATCACATGAAACCTACAAAGGCTGAGAAGTTGCCTCATTGGGACCAGCACTAGACTCTCCACCTGTAAAAAGAGGCAACAAAGTATCATACATGTCTTTGGAGCTAACAAATGTCTCCTTAGTACATGAAAACAATGGCTGAATAGCATCTTCCACAAAAACAACATCACGGCTAACCAGAATGCGCTTAGTCTGTGGATGATATAGACGATAGCCTTTACTTTCAGAACTGTACCCAACAAAAATACATTTTACTGCTTTATCACCCAATTTTCTACGATGTTTTTGAGGCACTAATGCATATGCCAAACAAGCAAAAACACACAGATGAGCAACAGATGGCTTGCAGTCATGCCAAGCCTCATGTGGAGTGATAGACTGCAACACTTTAGTGGGACACCTGTTCAGTACATATGCTGCACACATGACAGCCTCAAGCTAGAAACTATGTGGTAAAGCCTGACTCTTGACCATACACCTTGCCATCTCCATGAGTGACATGTTCTTTTGTTCAGCAACTCCATTCTATTGAGGTGTATACGGCACTATACACTGGTTTTTTATCCCACGTTCAACCAGAAATGCATTAAAATGAGAAGACATATATTCCCCCCCTCGATCTGAACGGAGGGTGCCCATTTTACATGCTGAGAGATTTTCAGCCAAAACCAAAAACTGTTTGAAGCACATGAACACTTCGGACTTTGCCTTCAATGGATATACCCATGCATGCCTAGAAAAATCATCGATCAAAGTCACGAAGTAAAGATAATTCCCAAAAGAAGGTGTCTGCATAGGACCACAGACATCGCTATGTACAAGCTGCAATTTCTGAGTAGCGCGAACTGAACCATCTTTTGGAAAGGATGAACACTGCATTTTGCCCAAAATACAGCCTTCACAAACATGTTTTCCATGTGCCTCAAGTTTGGGCAAAGAGGACACCATTTCAGATTTCTGCAGGGATAGCAAACTAGTAAAATTCAGATGACCAAAGCCTGCATGCCAAAGCTTTGCATCTGACATAGCTTGAGAACCATTTACTCCACATGCCAAATCATTTTGAGATCTTTCATAGTCTATGAGCTTATACAACCCACGACATAAAATGCTAGAAGCAATAATAACATCGACATTTGAGAGATCATGAACTGTACATCTGTCATCAACAAATTTCACAACCAAGCCAATCTTGGCTAATGCAAGAACTGATAACATATTCTTCTTGATCCCTGGCACAAATAAAGCATCTAACAAGGTGAAAGAACTACCATCAGTAGTATTCAAAATGATCTTACCAACTCCCATAACAAGATAAGAGGAGTTGTTGGCGCATGTGGCAGTATTCCCTGTAGGGGGAGGCTCGAGTGAAGAGAAGAAATTGTGCTGCGAGGTAATATGTTTGGTTGCCCCACTGTCAAAGTACCAAACATCTGAGTCTACTGCAGACATGCACTACTCATGAGAAGATGGGTCAAAACTGCAAACAGTTGTAAATGCCCATTCTTTTTCCTGCACAAGATTAGCAGACTCCGTTTTTGGTGCAGAGGCTTCTGCAACAACCATTCCAGCCTCTTTCTTCTTTGCCTCTTTTGCAACCAGTTTTGGACAGTTCTTTATGATATGATCATTCCCTTTACAGTACTTACAAAACAATTTCTGCTTTTCTGATTTCTTCTCATCTGCTTACTAGTTGAAGAGCTCCATTTTCCTTTGCCCTTTTGACTAGCCAGGAAAGGTTGATCTGCAACTCGCATAATGGACCTGTTCTGCCTGGACTGATCTTCCTGCAATAGAAGAGAGACTAACTCCTCAAATGATAAGGCATTTGGATTGCCTTTGATCATCAACCGAAGAGTAGAAGCAAAACTTTGATATGAATCAGGAAGACCATTTAGAATGGTCTGCACAAGTGAGCTATCTAGTATAACCTCATCAGCAGAAATCAAATGTTCCTTCAAGTCTTTGATCTTTGTTAGGAAACTGTCCATAGAATCACCTTCATTCATGTGCTCACTCTCCAACTGTTTTCGGAGGTAAGCAAGACGAGCCTCATTCCTAGCTTGGTACAATGTGGTATGTGTATCCCAAGCATCCTTAGTTGTTCTACAAGAGTGTATGCGTGGAATAATGGCACGTTTGATAGACAAAGCTATCAATGCATGTGCCTGAGCATCTCTGCCATCCCAACGAATCTGCTCTGCTGTAGGTGCAACAGAAATGGCAGTACGAACAGGAATATGCAGAATATCATCATCTTCGACACCTTCTGGTCTAGCAGAATTTGTATGGCCAGTTCTGCTCAACTTTTTGAGATACAGTCAACTTTCTGCATCAAGGTATTTTAGTCACCAGCCATGGCTGAAAGTATTGATGTATTTTGTATGTTGGCTATTGAGAATAAGTTGGATGGTACCAACTACCCGTTATGCGCTTATATGATGTGACATGTATTGTTTGCAAGAGGACTGTGGAACATTGTGCAGGGTGTTGAAAAATGTCTTATCACACCTGCAACTGTTACAACTGAAGGTACTGAAGCTTATGCAGAAGGTGTCGAAGATGATGATATTCTGCATATTCCTGTTTGTGTTGCGGTTTTTACCGCACCTACTGCAGAGCAAATTTGTTGGGATGGCAGAGATGCCCAGGCACATGCATTGATAGCTTTGTCTATCAAATGTGCCATTATTCCTCACATTGGCTCGTGTAGAATAACTAAGGATGCTCGGGATACACTTACCACATTGTACCAAGCTAGGAATGAGGCTCATGTTGCTTACCTCCGAAAACAATTCGAGAGTGAGCACAGGAATGAAGGTGATTCTATGGACAGCTTTCTAACAAAGATCAAAGACATGAAGGAATAGTTGATTTTTGTTGATGAGGTTATACCAGATAGCTAACTTGTGCAGACCATTCTGAATGGTCTTCCTGATTCATATCAGAGTTTTGCTTCTACTCTTCAGTTGATGATGAAAGGCAATCCAAATGCCTTGTCGTTTGAGGAGTTAGTCTCTGTTCTATTTCAGGAAGATGAGTCCAAGCAGAAGAGGTCCATTATGCATGTTGTAGATCAAGCTTTCTTGGCTAGTTAAAAGGGCAAAGGAAAATCAAGCTCTTCAACTAGTAAGCAAAAATCTGCTAATTTTGCACAATCGAAGAGGGAAGACAAAGATGAAAAGAAATTAGAAAAGCAGAAATTTTTTTGCAAGTAAAGGAAATTATCATATCATAAAGAACTGTCCAAAACTAGTTGCTAAAGAGGGAAAGAAGAAAGAGGCTGGAATGGTTGTTGCAGAGGCCTCTACACCAAAAACAGAGTCTGCTGATCTTGTGTAGGAAGAAGAATGGGCATTTACTACTGTTTGCTGTTTTGATCCATCTTCTCATGAGCAGTGCATGTCTGCACTAGACTCAGATGTTTGGTACTTTGACAGTGGGGTGACCAAACATATTACCTCTCAGCATAGTTTCTTCTCTTCACTCGAGCTTTCCCCTATAGGGAATATTGTTAGATGCACCAACAACTCCTCTTATCCTGTTATGGGAGTCAGTAAGGTCATTTTGACTGCTGTTGATGGTAGTTCTTTCACTTTTTTAGATGCTTTGCTTGTGCCAAGGATCAAGAAAAATATGTTATCAGTTTCTGCATTAGCCAAGATTGGCTCGGTTGTAACATTTGTTGATGATAGATGTACACTTCATGATCTGTCAAATGGCGACATGATTATTGCTTCTTGCATTTTATGTTGTGGGTTGTATAAGCTCATAGACTATGAAAGATCTGTAAATGATTCGGCATGTGCAGTACATGTTTCTCGGGCTATGTCAGATGCAAAGCTTTTGCATGCATGCTTTGGTCATCTGAATTTTGCTAGTTTGCTATGCCTACAGAAATCTAAAAATGGTGTCCTCTTTGCCCAAACTTGAGGCACCTGGAAAACATGTTTGTGAAGGCTGTATTTTGGGTAAAATGCAGTGTTCCTCCTTTCAAAAAGATGGTTTAGTTCGGGATACTCAAAAATTGCAGTTTGTCCATAGTGATGTATGTGGTCCTATGCAGACACCTTCTTTTGGAAATTATATTTACTTCGTGACTTTCATCAATGATTTTTCCAGGCATGCATGGGTATATCCATTGAAGGCAAAGTCCGAGGTGTTCATGTGCTTCAAACAGTTTTTGGTTTTGGCTAAAAATTTGTCAACATGTAAAATGGGCACCCTCCGTTTTGATCGAGGGGAGGAATATATGTCTTCTAATTTTAATGCATTGCTGGCTTAACATGGGATAAAACACCAGTGTATAGTGCCGTATACACCTCAACAAAATGGAGTTTCTGAACGAAAGAACGGGTCACTCATGGAGATGGCAAGGTGTATGGTCAAGACTCATGCTTTACCATATAGTTTCTGGCTTGAGGCTGTCATGTGTGCAGCATATGTACTTAATGTTGGAGGATAAACACTCCTATGTGCACAACAAAAGCAAATGAACCCTCCTAGGATCCTGAAATTATTCAAACATAGGCTCTGTATTTTCTCGGTTTCTCTATGTATATGTAGATATTGAATATGAAATTTTGGAAGATTAAACTAGATTTTAAGAGCTTTCAAATAAGAGTAAAATCACTCCATTTGGACATTGGATGATGCCTGAACCAGCTGCAACAAAATAGATAATGTGATCTCTTCACAGAGTATGAGCTAACTAGACAGACACTGTTCTAGACATTTCTCTGCACATGTGCAGGCACTGAACCCGTAACTTATACCACACAAAGCAGAACTTATAAGCTTTCCAACAAGACAAAAATCATTGCAAATGGATTCTGTATGAAGGAGAACAATAATTACAAGATTGGGGGGTCTGCAAAGATCATCTAGGGAGAAAGAGTATAAAAAAGTGAAATCTTTGCAAAATATGTAGAGAATAGCTAGTAGGGGGTGTGCTTAAGCAAGGGGACAGCTTGGGCACATATTTCCATGACTCTAAGTTGTTGATATATTTAGGTAGTAATGTGTGTGAGCACTCTAGGACCGCCAAGGCACTTTTTTCCCTCTTAAGGAGGTTTTTTCTGCTGGTGCAGACCAATCACCAATTGAAGATTTGAAGCAAAGAAGATGGATACATTCACAGAGTGAAAGACATGTACACATATGTATATTAGTTAAGACATAGGTTACATATACTTATGCTTTGATAAAAAGTCTGTACATAATTGCCTATATATACTTTTGAAAAATGTCGGGGCAAGTAGAGAAGACAAGGAGAGACAATAGGAGATCATGAGATTTGTGTATTGAGAAGTAGAAAATGTCATTAGACATGTGTGAAGTGAGTTGAACTCTCCATCCTCACTCAGTTGTAATTTCTAAGAAATAGAAGGAAAAATTACGCCCGATGTTTCTGTGTTTTCTCTCTGTGTGATAGATCTTTTGTGAATTCCTTTTGGAGATATCTAAGTCCATAGTTAATCAATCTATGGCTAGAGTTTGATAATCTAATTGTGATCAGGCTAAGAGAATTGTGTGTAGGAACATTTGTATGTGAGAAAGTACTCACTGGTTCCTGAAACAGACACAAATTTCGATCTTAATGATTTGATCATTTCTCACTCCACAGTTTAAAGTTTTGTGCAAGTAAGCACTTAATCTTTAAGTTGGAAGGTAAGCTACTCGTGGCTAGAAGCATTTGCTTAAACGGGTTTTATACTAAGAGAATTGAAGTTAAGAAGTTAGGGGTGTCCAAATCGACTTCTCAGAAGTGCAGATTTAGACATAGCTGACTTGGTAAGTAGATTTCTCAATATCTACTGAACCTTTTGAAGTAATTTAACTTGGAGAAGGTGCGCAATCTTTAGGCGACACCTTGTGCAAAATTTCATCAAAAACTTTACACATTTACTCAGTCAATGAGCAAGATCTATGCAGCAGACTTTCTGAGAAAATTCCTTCTTCACAGTTTAGTCAAGAAATTGATAATTGGTCATTGATAGCTTAAATTGGTGAAGGTTTTGACTTACTCTTGATATAGAGGTGTTCTAAATTCAAGAGTAGGTTGTTCTTTTGGAGATTAACACTCTCCGTCAGTGGTATCAGAGCAGGAAACATCAAAATCAAGGAAAGGAGGATCCCGACTTGTAATTGTGAAAGAAAGAATGGCTTAAGCCACCCATGATGTAAAAAGGAAATTCATGGCTTGAACTACCTAAAACCATGAATACATCAGCTGAGAGAATATCTTCTAATTCATATCATCACTTTTATTTGAAGTTATTTGAATTCAAATTCAAAACTACCTCCAAAAATAGCTATAAAAAGAGCAAGAAGGAAGTCCCCATTAGAGAGCTTCATTTGTGCCCACTTCATGTTCATTTGTAGAGATTGAAGAGATTAATCCATAGCTCTATCATTATAGTTGTTGGTGCATTTTACCCAAGCCTACATGCTTGATATGCTTGATATTATGATCATTTGTAAGTCACATGTGTAGTCATGTGAACACCTCTTGTAAAAGAGTTCATTTTTATCTCTTGTAATTGAAAAAGGAAAAAGGAAAAAGATGGCTTACCTCATGCATGATGTAAAAGCAAAGTCATGGCTCTAACTACCTAAAACCACAAATTTTTGAGCTAAGGGAATATCTCCTAACTTTGGGGATCACTTTTAGGTGGAGCCATTCAAATTCGAATTCAAAACTCCCTCCAAGAATAGCTATAAAAAGAGCAAGAAGGAAGAGGCGATTAGCAAGCCTTGTACGTGACCACTTCATGTCATTTTGTAGAGATTGAAGAGCTTACTCCGTAGCTCTATCATTCTACTCCCATTGTGCAAATATTCATTGCCAATGTGGTTGTAATCATATGTGAATCTATACATTTATCATTATCTACTTCTCTGTTTTGTTCTCTGCTATACTCACTCAGAGTAGTAACTTCAGAAGGTCCTATCTCGAGTACTACGCAACCGTTTTCAGTGTTGTAATGTGCGTTGGATAGCTCTTACTATCTAATTTTTGCATATACATTTTCAAGGTCATTGGATTTACAGTTTTGGAGATATCTGCATTTTACTACTCACTGGTCTATCTCTGTAGAGCCCCGAGAATGGTGGGCATGTTCTAGAAATTGATGAATCTTCTTCTCAGTGCTCAGTCCATCATTTGAAGTGTTTTAACTTGGATTGGGAAGCTTGCTAAGTCTATTTGCTATTCCCAAAAGGAATTTATCTAATTCCTACCAGGTTGAGAGCACTGTTCATTTTTTCTAGCAGGTGTATGTCCAAAAATAGCAAGTTTTGGGAGCTAGTCATTTCGCAACTAGGATGTCTTGACTTAAAATTTTGGGATACATGTTCCAAAGTACTTGGCTGATATTTTGGTGGATTTAGGAAGCTCAAAGGGTCTACTAATCAACTCTGAAGTCTCAGTTGGCTGGTGTGAAGCCGATTGTGGCAGCACTAACTCATCTTTGGATTGCATCCACCATCTCTCTTCACAGTGGTATCAGAGCATAGTCAAGCAACATGGGAGATGGATTTCCATCAACAATTGACAAATTGGATCGAAACAACTACCCGGCATGGTCTCTAAGGATGGAGGCTTACCTTCAAGGGAGGAATCTATATGGATTCATATGCGAAGATGAAGCAATGCCAACCATGAGGAACAAAGGGCAACCATCACATAAAGAGGGACAGCCTATCACTATTTATTGTGATAATCTTAGTAGCATACAATTAGCATGGGATCCTATTTTCCATGCTAGAACAAAGCATATCGAGGTACATTATCACTTCATCAGAGAGAAGGTATTAGCAGGTGATATTGATCTTGTTTATGTGAGAACAGATGAGCAGGTTGCTAATATTTTCACCAAAGCACTTGGAGCTGAGAAGTTGAAGAAGTTTTGGGAGATGCTTGGATTATAGGATATGGCATTGAGCTTGAGGGGGAGTGTTGAGATATCAAGCTCAACATGTGATGATCCAAGATGACACATACCAGTTTTTTGTTTCTCTAACATGTATAGTGTTCACGCTCGTATATGTGAGGGATACTTCATTGAGCTTTATTAGATTTATCTACCGAGAGTGATGGCACATTTTTTACTTGCCAGCTCACTCATTCGTGGACATTAGGTTTTTCCTTATGTACTGATCTTTATATATTGCACTTGTATTCTTGTTTTTAGGTCATTCTTGTACATTCCTTTTTATGTAATAGAAGAAGAAGAAGAAGGTCATTCTTCCTTGCCTCAATCTGTGTGTGTGTGTGTGTGTGTGCTTCTCCTTGAGAGTGAGAGTGTGTGGGTGAGCTCTCTTCCTTATCTCCTTCCTTGTAACAATGACCCCATATGAAGTGTGGCATGGTAGAAGGCCATCACATGATCATTGTAGAATATTTGGATGTTTTGCTTATGTGGATGTTCCATCTCAAATCAGAGGTAAGCTAGACCCTAAGGCAGAAAAGTGCACCTTCATAGGGTATGATTTAAACTAGAAAGGATAGAGGTTTTATAATCCATCCAACAAAGGATTTATGGTCAGTAGAGATGTTGTGTTTGATGATAATGACTCTTTGTTTGAAAGTGAATGCAAGAAGGTCAAGTTGCCATATGACTTGGAAGAAGATTTTCCACGCCTCACCAAGGAGGAGCCAAGCCAAATTGAAGGCATCAAATCAGATGATGAGGATTTCATCAACCTAGAAGAATTCAAGGCATTAAATTCAAAGGGCAATACCAAGCTCTAAGGAGATCACCAAGGGAGAGCAAGAAGCTACTCAGATATGGGTATGACACTTCATTAGTTACTAAGCATTCCATTTATCTTGCTAAGGATTTATCATTTGAAGGGTCTACTTCATATGAAGAGGCCAAGACCAAAGCAGAATGGAAGGAAGCTATGGATGAAGAAATAGAAGCACTCCAAGAGAATGACACTAGGGAGCTAGTACCCAAGAAGGCATCAATGAAGGTAATTGGTTCTACATGGATTTACAAAATCAAGAGAAAATCATATGGATCCATAAACAGGTATAAAGCTAGACTTGTGGCAAAGGGTTTTGCACAAACCCAAGGAGTTGATTATGAAGAGACATTTTCTCCTATGACTAAAATGCCAACCATCAGAGTATTAGTAAGTGTGGCTGCATCAAGGAATTGGATTATGTATCAATTGGATGTAAAAAATGCTTTTCTCAATGGTAGAATTTTTTGAGGAGGTTTATGTGGCTCAACCTCCTGGCTATGAAGACCCAAGCAACGTAAATTATGTGTCCAAATTGAACAAATCTCTTTATGGTTTGAAGCAGGCACCTAGGGCATGGAATCATATGTTAACTACCTATCTTCAAGATCAAGGATTCACAATGAGCAAGGCAGATACTTCTTTGTTTGTCAAGAGAAGCAACTCAGAATTGATATATTTATGTGTGTATGTTGATGACATCATCTTGATAGGTTTTGATGCCAATGGCATCAAACAGATCAAGAACCAAATGATGTAGTGTTCAAAATCAGTGACCTAGGGTTTCTAAAGTATTTTCTTGGACTTGAGTTGGTCTACACAAATTCTGGAATTTACATTACGCAAAGGAAGTATGTGCAGGGCATGTTGAAGAAATTTCACTTGGAGAATGCATAAATTGAGTGCTCATGAAGGTGATTTGCTTGAAGACATTGCAGGATATCAAAGCATAGTTGGAAGTCTAAACTATGCAACCTTGACAAGGATTGACATTGCCTATGGAGTAAGTGTTTTAAGCCAATTCATGCATAAACCTAGAGCACTTCACTTGGAAGTTGCCAAAAGGATTTTGAAGTATCTCAAGGGTACTCAAAATCAAGGTTTATACTTTCCATACACTTCAGATTTAGACATCAAGCTTTACTCAGATGCAGTTTGGGTAGGTTGTAAGGATGACACGAGTACTTCTTGTTATCTTTCTTTTGTAGGTGATAAACCCATTTCATGGTCTTCCAAGAAGCAACCTACTATTGCTTTATCTTCAAAAGAGGCTGAATATAGGGGATTAGCCAATGCTACACAATAAGCCATATATATTAGATTACTATATTCAGATTTGGGACTACACTCTAACTCACCTATGATCTTTGGTGACAATACAAGTTCTTTGCATCTTGCAGCAAATCCTATCTATCATGCAAGAACCAAGCATATAGAAGTTCGCTATCATTATGTTAGAGAGAAGCTATTGAGCAAGGAGATTAAATTGACATATGTATCAACAAACATGCAATGTGCAGATTTGTTAACCAAAGCGCTTGATGGTACTAAACTTTGCAGGTTTAAAGCTATGATTAGTTTGCAAGACATTCAAGAAGAATCATGAAGAATTCCAAGCCAAGATGTTTGACTTAAGAGGGAGTTGTTGGAGAAAATGTGCAAGCCACCACACTTGGCTAGGCATGGAAGGAAGAATGTACAACAATTGATGAAGCGTAGGAATCATTGCTTGTTACTTTAGATCATTTACCATGTGTAAATGGTTAGATCATTAAGAATCATGTAAATCCAATAAACTCGTGGAGTTAGGAGAATATTATGTTACGAGTTTTCAATGAAAGAATATCTCCTAGATTAGAGGAGAGACTTTTATGTGGAGCCTCATTTGAATTCAAATTCAAATTTCAAAGAAGACTCTTATAAAAGAGCAATGTAATATCGCAGCCATTAGAGCCCCAATTTCTGAGCTTATTGATGATCTTTTGGAGTGCCCAAGTATCTTACATCTTATCTGACCTAGATCACTATCATTGGGCATCATTAATATGCCAATGATCATGTACAACATTGTTCTATAATACATTACATTATTGATCATCTCTGTCCATCTCTTTGTTATGACTACTCAGATTAGTAATCTTTGCATGACCATAGATCAGTGAGGTCTTATCCATTTTCAATTATCTATACCTTGCTAGAACCAGCTCAATGTCTATTTCAAGCGACCAAAATTTGAAGCAATTTTATTCAACCAATTTGGAGAAATTCATGTCGAAGTGATCTCTGGTCATTCTCTATGTAGTTCCAAAAAAGTCAGGGGTAAGCTATTGATTGTTAAATTGATTGCTCAGTACATAGTTTATCATTTTAAGTGATTTCACTTGGAATCATTAGCTCTCTAAGCTAATTTGATTCCCCCAAAAGGAATTTTCCTAATTGCTATTGTACTGTGAGCACTGAGCAAAACATCTAGCAGGTGTCAAGACCAAAATAGCAAGTTTTTGGTGACTAGCCATTTGCAGATTTATCTGTCTTGATCTAATTGTTTGAAGCATCATCTCCAAAGTATATAGGCACTTATTTAATGTCATTAGCAAGCTAAGGGGGCCTACTATCAAAATCTGAGGTGAAAGAGGGCAGGTGCAAAGCAGGGATTAGCAGTACCAACTCATCCTTTTGTGGTATCCATCCATCTCTTCCAACAAAAAGGTGCTAGCCTAGTAGTCTTGTGCTTCCAGCTATTATATAAAAACTCAACTAATGGGAGAAAATTATCCCAAACTGATTGCTTTTCTGAAACATATGCCCAAAGCATATCTTCTAGTATTTGATTAACTCCTTTGGTCTGACCCTTTGTTTGTGGATCTCTCCACTACTCATCTTGAGTTGAACTTGAAGCTTATTGAACACGTGTTTCCACAAAAATTCTTGTAAACCTAGGATCCCTTTCTAAAACTATTGATTTAGGTAGACCATGTAGTCTAAAAATATTTTTAATAAATAGTTCTGCAACTTGCAGAGCCTCCACTGATTACTTTGTAGGAATAAAGTGTGTCATTTGCTCAAACGATCAACCACTACTAGAATAGCATTCTTCTATCATGGTCTCCTAGGTAAACCCATTATGAAGTCCATGGAAATACTATCCCAACAATAATGTGGTATCTCCAATGGCTGTATAAGACCTGGAGGACTAATCCTCTTTGCTTTATTCACTTGACATTTAAAACACTGACTTACATAACTGTTTACATCTCTGAACATCTTTGGCCACCAAAAAGTGCATCTGAACAACTCTAAAGTTTTCTCAGCACCAGGATGTCCTGCACAAGGTACATCGTGGTTCTCAAAAATAACTCCTTTTCTCAACTTCCCTTCTTGGGAATTAGGCACACAAATATTTCCTTTTCTTTTGGCAAATCTTGCTCCACTTGAAAATTAGAAAATGTTTTATCTTCATCATTTTGTGATAACTTATTGATTATAGACCAACAATAATCATCTTCAATCTCTGAATCTTTGATCTCTTGAATTAAATCACTATTAAGAACTGTGAAGCTAATCTGATGCAAAATACAAGATAATGCATCTACAATTGTATTCATTTTTCCTTTTCTATATAGGATTTCCATATGAAATTCTTGCATCAACTCAGCCCATCTAGCCTCTCTCCCCCGAAGATCAGGCTGGGAACAGAAATACTTCAATGTGTGATGATTTGTGTATACTTTAAAAGTTGCACCATATAGATAGTGTCTCCATATCTTCAAAGCATGAACTATTGCATATAATTCTTGTTCATGAACAGGCCAGTTTCTCTAAGCTAGAGATAGTTTCTTACTTTCAAAATCTATTGGTCTACCATCTTGAATCAAAACTGCACCAACTGTGATGCCACTAGTATCGGTTTCTATTTCAAAAGGTTTTTGGGGATTTGCCACCAATAAAATTGGGGCACTTGAAACTTTTTGTTTCAATGTGTCAAAAGCTTTTTGTTGTGCACTAGTTCATACAAACTTTTGATTATTTTGTAATAGATCAGTCAATGGCACAACTATGTGTGAATAGCTGGCCATGAATTTTCTATTGAAGCCTGATAATCCTAAGAATGATCACAAGTGGTGCTCATTCTGAGGAATCGACCAACTAAGGATCACAAAAACTTTCCATGGATCCATTCTAATTCCATTTGTGGAAATTATATGTCCTAAGTACTCAACCTCAAATAAACATAGCTGTGTTTTCTCTTGGTTGACGTACAAAGTATTCTCATCTAACATTTGAAAAAATGTACACAAGTGACATTCATGTTCTTTCAAACTCTTACTGTAAACCAACAGATCATCTACAAAATCAACCACAAACTACCAATAAAAGGACGAAAAATATCATTCATGTGCATCATAAAAGTAGCTGGAGAATTAGTTAAACCACAAGGCATTACAAGATACTCATAATGATCAAATCTAGTACAAAAAATTATTTTATGTACATCATCGTCCTTAACTCTTATTTGATGATAACCACTTTTTAAGTCTATTTTACTATATACAATATCACCTCCTAGTGCATCCAAAATATCATCAATGTGAGGCATCAAAAATTTGTGTTTTATTGTAACTTTATTTAATGCTCTAAAGTCTGTACACATCCTGAAAGATCCATCCTTTTTGCAAACCAAAAGCATTGGGCTGCAAAAGGTGAATAATTGGATCTTATGAGATACTCCTTGACCATGTGGCGTACTTCAGCCTCCTCTTGCAGACTCATTCGATACGGTTGTCTAGTCGGTGGATGAGCTCGTGGTACTAGGTCAATCCTATGCTCCACTTTTTTGCGAGGCAGACGACCTGAAGGTAACTCTGAAAGAAACAAGTGTCGAAATTCAGTTTTCATTCTAGAAGCTAGATGAGCTTCCAATCTAGTTAGAATATGTAAACTTAACAACTCCTTATGCTCCAAATATAAGAAATACGAATATTTACACTCTGCCTTTACCATCGCAAAGGTAGATGCTCATCTGTACACCCTAACTTCGGGCTCTCCATGAATGATGAAGCAACGACCATTATGATTAAATTGATATATGTGAGTCTAAAAATCAATAGTTGGCTTCTTACTTGCATGCCACTGTTTACTCAGGACGAGATCAAATCTAGCCAACCTTGCGATCTCCAAATCTAGCTCATCGTCACAACTCTATGTCTTACCATCACACGCTCGTCCTCAAAGCTCTCTCCCCAGCAACAGCGCTAATTTAGTGTCACTCTAGCACAATGGCAAGTACCAACGTGAGGAGATCCACCTCATAATTATCAATCCATTGAGATGTGAGGACTAGTATGAAGACTATGAGCAAGTGATGGCACAAGTGCGTGAGTGAGAAGCACACTAGCATGCACACACATACACACACATGCTCACATGGCAAGAACAAAGAGAGGAATAAAGGATTAAATGAGCTCTCTAGCTCTTTTTATAGTTTTTGACTAGTTTTTGGCATTGTCCAGACCTAGTGTCCAACCTAGTTAAAAATTAGGTTCCAGGGCTTATTTGAGGGCTCAAACGAAGTCTAAAAATTATGAACATTGGTATATAGCTACTTCTAATACTCCTCAAGCTCGAGGACTCCTCGACTTGCACAAAATGGAGTAGGAATAACAAAAAATGGTATTTTAATGGTTAGAACTGACTAAAATCACTATTTGGGAAATATTGCTTCATGAAAAATTATAGGGCCTATTTGCTGGATATGCGTTGACTACTTTGCCTGCTTGGTCCTTCTCGTTGCTCTGAATCTTTTCATTGGCTTCCTTGTCTTGTAAGTCCTTGAGTGTTGTAATAAAGTAAGTCTATGGTCTAGGGATCCGACGGCTTCAGATAGATCTGAAATCAAAAACCGTTTGGTCACTCGACTGTAGGACCAACGATCTCGAGAATAGACTCAAGCATAAGTTCATGTGTTCTCATATTCAAGTGATCCACTTAGCCTAGTGGTTAAGTCTCATAGTTGTAAAGGAGGAGGTCTTGGGTTCAATCCCCATGGGGAGCATGGGGAGAGAGTTTTGCCCAAGATGCTCTAGAGCCTTCTAACTCAAGTTAACGTGAGTTAACTTGAGACTAGTGGACTTAACTCAAGAGGTGAGTACACCAACCACTAGTGGACTCTAGTGGAAGGTGCTAAAGCAGTGGTTGAGAACACTCCAACCACTAGTAGACTCTAGTGGTAGATATGAAAGGAGTGGAGGAGATTGCACATGCACTAGTGGACTCTATAGTTACATTTGTGGACCTCGTTGATTTGAGCACCTATATATATAGGTATAAGGTTGGAAGGAGAGTCATTCATTCAAGAGCACTTCTTGTGGCTAGGCTGTTGCATTGGGCTTCCATGGTGACCTTGGAATGAGCTTCATCATTCTTCTCTCCATTAGCATTATCATCTCAACTAGCACCATCATTTTCATAGTTTTTAGCTGCTTATGTATGGAGTCCATTGCTCTCGGGCGTGCGTCAAATCTTCTCGAATTTATTTGACGGGCCTATTTCAAGGAGGTTACAAAAGGAAGAGAGCAGCCTGCGGGTCTTGAACTCATACCACCAATGAGAGATCTTGTTCTTCGATCCATGAGGCCAGACGCCGCTTAATTATTCTTTATTATATATTCAGTCTTTTTTCATCTTCGACGCTGAAAGCTTCCCCATAAGCCAAAAAGGATAAATATCTTCAGCTGATCACAGCCGGGATTTAAACCCGTGTGGGTAGAATTATAGACAACTCCCGTAACCACAATTGCTACACACCTTTGTACACAGAGAATAGCAGCCATTTTACATGATATTCGTTACTTTTCGGCTTGAAGAAGCTTACATAACAGAGACAAACAAAGGTGGCAGTCGGGCTTCGATTTTTGAACCTCAGAGAGCAGACCAAAGCGTCTTATGTACTACAATAGAGGCCTTTAATTGTTGATATTCCCAACCAAGCCCAAGAGCATATCTGTATTGATCAAAGCCGAAGAAAGCTAAAGTTTTGGGCAAAGTTTGAAGGAAGTGGAGCTGTGGAGTGAAGATCCGGAGGCCTAACTTTGTCATTGTTCTAGCACCCTCAGCTAGAATCAAGTCGACCTCGATGGACCAAATCATCAGGGATGATTTCTTGTGATATTCTTGCATAGCGCTTTTGATTTTGTTGCATGCACCACTTGCATTAGGAATACTAAGTTAGTAAGTTTAATAACGCTTTGTGTGCGATGGAGGGGACTTCTAGCCACGTCTCGCTTATGAGTACTACTAGTGCGTCAGTGTATGTTTCCATTCCTGTGTTAGTAACATCCTCATTCATGACTAGAACACCAATAGTTTCACGTGCATTGCATTTATCTGCACCTATGGTTTCAAATACTGTATGCGGCTGATGCATCAAAAATAGAATCAACGATTGTAGCATTAGACGTTGAGGATTCAGCAAGGAAAGGGGAAACAAACACTACCTTAAACGAGGGGAAAGATATGGAAGGTAGGATGTTGCTAGTTGAGCAAAGGCTTGGACGATTGTCCAATATTTCGGATGAGGTTGCAGAACTCTGTCAATCTATTGATGGAATCCAAGATCACCTTAAGGCTATTCTGAACTTACTTCAGATGCCTAGGGATATCAATAAAGCTACTTTGGGTAGTCACACAGATATGATCGCAACTTCACCAATGTCTGTTAGAATGGAAAAGGATAAGGGATTATCCTCTCCCCATACAGACATGTTTCCCTAGCGGGAAGTATGAGCCGTCTTAGTTTGGTAACTTCTACTCCCTTGTTTGCTACTTCGGTAGGGATGTTAGGAAGTCATAACCACCCAGTGGATCTTTCCTTAGGAAAGGAGATCCGTCCTCCTTACTTCTCTGGAGAGGATAAGGATAGGAATAAAGATGCGGTTTTGACCTTCTTAGAGAAGTGGAATGATGTCCACGAACTCAAACATACCCCCGATCATGTGAGAATAGTAGAAACAAGCTTATCACTAAGACCCAAGGCTTATACTTGGTGGATGAGTCTCTCTGAGACTCACAAGAAACCTACTACCTGGGTTGAATTTTCTTGCCTCTTCAAGAAAGAGTTTCTCCCCGAGAATGAGGAGGAACGTAACTGGGAGGTGTGGGATAAAATTCAACAGAAAGGTAGACCGTTATCAGTTTATATTTCAGGATATCGAAATATTATTCTAAAATTAAAAAACCTAGATGACTTTCATAGTCTTCGCGGTTTTGTCAAAGGACTTAATATGTGAATTTGAAATGAAGTCAAAGGACATGCACCTAAATCCCTGGAAGAGGCGATTAAGGTTGCCCAGATTTATGAGAATAACTCACGTCTAGATGCCCCGCAAGAAAGTAGTTATTCCCAGAAGAATAACTTTAAGCGCAAGGGCAAAGGGGCAAGATCGAATGAAAGGGTGTCTAAAAAACCTCGTATTTTTAGACACGTACTTTCTCCAGAAGATTATCTTAAAGCGCAAAAGGAAAATTTGTGCTTTAAGTATCTCAAGCCAGGACATCGTAGTCGTGCATGTCCAGTTGGAAGAGAAAGTAAGGGAAAGGGTAAGAAACAAATACATCTGATTCGAACTTTGGACTTGGATACAAATTCAAGTGTAAAGAAGGTTCAGATAATGCACTGTGATAGTACCCATAAATGTCAAATTTCCAAAAACATGTGGCAACCTCAAGAGTTTGGTCCACATGATTTGGTCAAGCTGCATGGATCAGTCAAAGGGCACACCATCCGGATAATGGTGGATGACTCTGCTACGCATAATTTTATTAATTATGCGTTAGTAAAAAAAACTAGCTCTTCCTCAGAAATCATCTCCTCATAAATACATTGTTTCCATGATGCACGGTCAAGACACCCGTGTTTGGGACACAATGATATCTAATTTGGAACTAGAAATCCAAGGGTTTAAAGGCACTTTGGACTTCCAAATAATGAACATGGATCGGGTAGATCTAGTATTAGGGAGAGAGTGGCTATGGAGTCTAGGACCTTCATTGACCAGGTGTTATTTTACTAATACTTTGGAATTCCAGCACAACGGTGTAGTGTTTAAAATCAAGGACGAGCATGATGTTCCAAGTATCCCTTTGATTTCATATATTGAACTTAAGAAACTTGTAAATAATGAAGCTAGGACTCAAGTTTTTCTTGTCCTTGGCATTGATGTAATAGATTCTGATAATATAAATCAAGTTTCTTATGTCTTGTCTTTTATTCCTCGTGAAGTTCATACTAAATTTAACAATTTAATGAAGGAATTTAAAGATGTGTTCCCTAAGGAACTCCCCTACGGCTTGCCACCCTCTCATGGAAACATCGATCATAGTATAGATCTATTTCCGAGAACCAAGCCAAAATCTCAAAACCCATACCGCCTCCCCTATGTCCAGAATCGGGAAGTTGAAAATCAGATTCAAGACTATTTGGATAAAGGATTTTTCTTGCCAAGCCAGTCTCCATGGGCAGCACCTATCATTTTAGTAAAAAAGAAAGATGGAACTATGAGGCTGTGCGTAGATTATAGGATGTTAAATAATCTTACAATAAAGAACAAGTATCCCATGCCACTAGTCGAAGATCTTTTCGATAGTTTAAAGGGGGCCAAAGTCTTTTCTAAGATTGATTTACGCCAAGGTTATCATTAGATCAGAATCAAAGATGATGATATTTCCAAGACAGTCTTTCAAACAAAGTATGATCACTACGAGTTTTTAGTGATGCCATTTGGGTTGACAAACACACCCGCAACATTTATGACTTTAATGAATCAAGTGCTTAAGCCGTACTTGGGAAAATTTGTTATAGATTTTCTCGATGATATTCTGATCTACAGTAAAGATATGAAAGTCACTTAGAGCACTTGAAAAAAGTTTTTCAACTTCTTCACGATAATAAACTTTATGATAAAGAGTCAAAATGTGAATTCTTTACTCCAGAAGTAAAGTATTTAGGCCATATTATTTCTGTGGAAGGAATCAAAGCTAACCCTAAAAAGGTCCAAGCGAATCTTGAATGGCTTGAGCCCAAGACGGTTCGAGAACTACAAAGTTTTCTCGGATTGGCAGGATATTATCGGAAGTTTGTGGCCGGATATGCCAAAATTGCAGTACCTTTGACGAATCAACTCAAAGGGAAGTATCAGAAGATAAATTGGAAAGAAGATCAAGCAAAGAGTTTTCAAGAACTTAAACTTTCTTTAGTTTCGGCCCCGGTTCTACAAATCGTAGATCCGAACAAGCCTTTCCAGTTAGAAACAGATGCAAGTTCATCTGCGGTAGGAGCAGTACTAAGCCAAGATGGTCGACCAATAGCTTTTGAGAGTAGAAAGCCAAAACCTGCTCAGCAAAACTACTCTACCTATGAGCGAGAGATGTTCGCTATTATTAATTCTCTAAAGAAATGGTGCCATTATTTGTACGGATCAAAGTTAACCATAGTCTTTGATCAAGAGAGCATTAAGTGGTTTGCAAACCAACCAGATCTGAGAGGTAGAAAAGCAAGATGGGTCAAACAGTTACAAGAGTTCGATTATGAACTGAGGTACAGAAAAGGAAAGTTCAATGTAGTGGCAGATGCCTTAAGTCGGATGCGTATGTTGAACAACCTAAGTTTTGTACAAATTCAAAGTGAATTTATTTCAACTTTGAAAAGGAAGCTACAAAGAAGATCCAAGCTACAATCAAGCATGGAAAGCAGCTGAACAAGCTCAATAGAATGAAGCAAGTACTTCTGAGAGAAAGTTTAAACACTATTCTCTCCAAGATGAATATTTTGCTTTATAAAGGTAAGGTTTGTGTCCCAAGTACATCGGATATACGAAATCAAGTACTTTTTGAATGCCATGATACTCCAAGTGCAGGACATCCTGGTATTAATCGAACCTATGAGTTAGTGAAACGACATTTTTACTGGCCTAGTTTACATCGAGATGTGCAAAACTATGTATCCAAATGCCATAAATATCAAGTTAATAAATTTGAACGACTTAAAGTTTGAGGATTGTTGCATCCTTTGGAAATTCCCAAAGGAAAATGGAAAATTATTTCCATGGATTTCATTTTTGGATTACCCCGCACTCAAAAAAGATTTGATTCAGTCTGGGTTGTAGTTGTTTCGATTGACTAAACTTGCTCAGTTTATTCCAATCAAGACTACTTATAAGATTCCAGAACTTGCAAAAATATTTGTAAATCAACTTTATAGACTCTATGGTCTTTCAATAGACATAGTTTCTGATAGAGATGCTCGATTTAGAAGTCATTTTTTGCAAGGAGTGTTTAGTAGACTTGAAACTAAACTAAGTCTAAGTACAGCTGAACATCCCCAGACGGATGGATAGACAGAGAAAGTCAATCAGATTTTGGAAGACATACTCAGAGCTTATGTTACTTCCAAACAGACTGATTGGGAAGACTATCTTCCTTTAGCTGAATTTGCCTATAACAGTGCCAAGAATGCATCAACTGAATGTGTTAGTATATGATCAATGTCTACCCCTCATGATTGTATGCACATTTTGTAAGGCCCCCTTTATGAGGAGAAGCCAAGCGTGCATTACCCAATTGATGGGAATCCCAACTTGAATGTTGGATGAAGGTCATATTGGACCATGTAAGATATTATAAGGAAAGGGAGTTACCAGGGTCCCCAATTGTGGGGTCCGGGGCAGCGGTGAGCAGCCCCGGCTGGGGGGTCCAAGGGGGCCAGCGGGCCCTCTGGCTGGGGGGTCCCAGGGGGCCAGCGGGCCCCCTGGTGGGGGTCCGGGGGCAGCACCGCCGGCGCGACGGTAAAGGGAATATTCCATGGAATATTCCCTGTCGGAGTCAGAAATCATTTATATTTGTTAGGTCGGTTCAACCAGTCTAAGCCGTGTATGGCAATTACGCGGGCGGTGGCCGCCCACGCTCTACCGCCCATGTATTGCCGTCCATGGCAGGCCACCCATTATCCTATATATACATGACTTCTGCACTACCTAAGACACCGAGTTGAGCTAGCATACCTCTACCTTGTATCTCCCTATCTAGAGTTGTCTAGATCACCATTTAAGCTCTACCTTGAGAGCACACGGGTGGACAACGCCATCATCTTTGTACTTGCTGCTAGTAGAAAATTGTTGAGATTCTCCTATATCTGTTATCTTCTCTGCTATTGCTCCTATGTTATATTGTGTAACTATTGTCTTACATGGTATCAGAGCTGTAAGGTTAGAATAGCTTGAGAAGTATCATTATTTTAGCCTACTAGCAGACTAGAATATCAGTAGATTATTCGAGTGATTACATGATGGCTTCATCGTCGAACAGTAGTCTTGGTGCTTCAGCTAATGTTAATGCTGCACCTATTCGAATTCGTCCACCTGCATTCACTGAAGGGAAGCTGGATGGAACCAACTATACACTCTGGAAGTTCAAAATTTCTGCAATTTTGGACTCCTATGAATTACTTGACACTGTCATGGGACCGATGGGATTGGATCCAGAGCCTATACCAGTTGAAGATCCAGCAAATTCAAGATTGATGATTCAGCCAGATCCTGATCTTCTACGAGCTTGGAAGAGGCGGAATGCTGATGCATTATGTGCGATTGTCACTAGTGTAAGTGATTTTGTGCTTACTTTAGTTCAACATACTACTAAAGCACATGAGGCTTGGGGCATATTGGCTCGACAATATGAGATGAAGAACCACACTAGGATACAGAATTTAGAAAATCAGTTGGCAAATGAAAAGCATTCTGATTCTGAAAAGGCTGAAGACTTTATCAAACGGATAAAGCATCTTCAAGATCAATTGGCTGCAGTTGGTGTTGTTATAACACCAGAAGAGCTGGCTCGAAGATCTATACGTGTTCTTCCAGCAAAGTATGATGGATTAGTAACAGCCCTTAACACTCAGGTAAGGCCAACTCCTCTTACATTTGAAGAGTTTTGTGCCATGCTTTTAGAAGAAGAGATGCGGCTGAAGAATCGGCAAAGTACAACTGAGCTGCATTCTCAGCAAATGCAAAAGGTAAAGGCTCTTCAGAGGGATCAAAGAAGAAGCCAAAGAAGAAAAAGTTCATAGGAAGTTGCTTCTATTGTGAAAAGAAAGGCCATGCCATCAAGGATTGCAGAAAGAAGCAAGCTGATGAACGGAATGGGACTGTAAAATCATCATGGAAGAACAAATAGTCTGCAAACAACACAGAGCTGGAACTTTGGGTAGCTATTGAAGAGGTATGTTCATCTGCTCAAGCTCGTGTTGATGAGCCATGGATTTTAGATAGTGGAGCTTCTCGCCATATGACTAGTAAAAAGGATTGGTATAGTTCCCTAGTGCCTCTGCGGGAATCCATCAATGTAGTGGTGGGAAATGACTCCAAGTGTCCAGCTGAAGGAACTGGAACCATCTCTTTTATCACTTCTCCAGGTGTTGAGAAAAAGTTATCCGATGTTCTCTATTTACCTACACTCAAAAGAAATTTGTTGTCAGTTTCTGCAATAACAGATCGTGGACTCGAAGTTCACTTCAATAAGAGTGGTGCGGAAATCATGGATTCATCAGGTAATGTTGTAGGTAAAGGCATACGACGGGATAACTTGTATGAGTTAAGTGCTTTAACTGCTACAGAAGATAAAGATGTAAGCAGGTTATGGCACCGACGATTTGGGCATCTCGGATTTGCAGTTTTGAAGGAGATGCAACGAACAGGGATGGTTGCTCATATGCCTGCATTTTCAGAGTTGCAAGAACCTTGTGAAGCTTGTATGATGGGCAAGCAACAACGAAAGGCATTTCCAAGAGAGACCAGCAATCGATCTCAAGCTCCTCTAGAGTTGGTACATGCTGATCTCTGCGGTAAAATGTCTACACCTGCTTAAGGAGGATCTTTCTACTTCTTGCTGTTAGTCGACGATTATAGTAGAAAGATGTGGGTTTATTTCATTCGAGAGAAGGCTGATGCTTTCGAACAATTTAAAACGTGGCATAAGTATGTAGAAAATGAATCAGCAAGGAAACTAAAGAAATTTAGAACAGATAGAGGAGGTGAATTCTTGTCAACAGAATTCAACAATTACTGTAAGGAGCATGGTGTGAAAAGGCAACTTACCACAGCTCATACACCCCAACAAAATGGCGTTGTTGAGCGCAGGAACAGGACAGTAGTTGAAATGGCTCGTTGTATGTTGAAGGCTCAAGACATGCCTGATTTATTCTGGGCAGAAGCAGTCAATACAGCAGTCTACATCCTCAATCGAAGCTACACAAAAGCACTGAAGGGGATGACTCCTCAAGAAGCATATTCTGGTAAAAAGCCTTCAGTTTTGCATTTCAGAATTTTTGGTTGTTTTTGTTATGCACATATTCCTGATTCAACAAGATCAAAGTTGGATTCAAAAAGCAAAAAGTGTGTCTTCCTAGGATATAGTGAAGAGTCTAAAGCATACAGGTTATGGGATCCTGAGGCAAGGAAGATTTTTGTCAGCCGAGATGTGGTGTTTGATGAACGACCACACTTAGTAGAAGATAAAGGTAAATCTACTATCTCATCAAGCGAAGAAATATCTCACCTTGTGCCTATCAAAAGACAGGTTAAAGTTGAGGAGGAGGAAACATCTGATGGAGAAATTTCCTCAATAAAAAGCCAACCAGTTGTAGCTGCACTGCGTAAGCCACTACCGAAGTGGGCACAACAGCTCTTTGATGATCACAATCCACATGTAGATGTACCAGAATCATCATCGGATGGATTACGAAGATCAAAGAGAATAGAGGAGCAAAGAAGAGCCTTAGAACACATTGTTAACATGGCTCTAATGGCAGATATCATGGGTTCGATAAAGGAACCTACCACCATTGAAGAAGCCATTGATGATCCAGATTGGAGAGCGGTAATGCAGTCTGAGTATGATAGTATACTCAAAAATGATACATGGGATCTAGTCGACTTGCCGCCAAAGAAGAAGGTAATAGGTACTAAATGGATTTGGAAAGCTAAGTATAAAGCTGATGGAACATTAGAAAAGTATAAGGCACGATTTGTGCTGACATATTCACTAAAGCACTTGGAAGAGAGCAGCTCAACAAGCATCTTCAACGGATGGGCATAGGACCGAGACCTACTTGATTTATCATCGGTAAACATTGAGGGGGGGTGTTAGTATATGATCAATGTCTACCCCTCATGATTGTATGCACATTTTGTAAGGCCCCCTTTATGAGGAGAAGCCAAGCGTGCATTACCCAATTGATGGGAATCCCAACTTGAATGTTGGATGAAGGTCATATTGGACCATGTAAGATATTATAAGGAAAGGGAGTTACCAGGGTCCCCAATTGTGGGGTCCGGGGCAGCGGTGAGCAGCCCCGGCTGGGGGGTCCAAGGGGGCCAGCGGGCCCCCTGGCTGGGGGGTCCCAGGGGGCCAGCGGGCCCCCTAGTGGGGGTCCGGGGGCAGCACCGCCGGCGCGACGGTAAAGGGAATATTCCATGGAATATTCCCTGTCGGAGTCAGAAATCATTTATATTTGTTAGGTCGGTTCAACATGTCTAAGCCATGTATGGCAATTACGCGGGCGGTGGCCGCCCACGCTCTACCGCCCATGTATTGCCGTCCATGGCAGGCCACCCATTATCCTATATATACATGACTTCTGCACTACCTAAGACACCGAGTTGAGCTAGCATACCTCTACCTTGTATCTCCCTATCTAGAGTTGTCTAGATCACCATTTAAGCTCTACCTTGAGAGCGCACGGGTGGACAATGCCATCATCTTTGTACTTGCTGCTAGTAGAAAATTGTTGAGATTCTCCTATATCTGTTATCTTCTCTGCTATTGCTCCTGTGTTATATTGCGTAACTATTGTCTTACATGGTATCAGAGCTGTAAGGTTAGAATAGCTTGAGAAGTATCATTATTTTAGCCTACTAGCAGACTAGAATATCAGTAGATTATTCGAGTGATTACATGATGGCTTCATCGTCGAACAGTAGTCTTGGTGCTTCAGCTAATGTTAATGCTGCACCTATTCGAATTCGTCCACCTTCATTCACTGAAGGGAAGCTGGATGGAACCAACTATACACTCTGGAAGTTCAAAATTTCTGCAATTTTGGACTCCTATGAATTACTTGACACTGTCATGGGACCGATGGGATTGGATCCAGAGCCTATACCAGTTGAAGATCCAGCAAATTCAAGATTGATGATTCAGCCAGATCCTGATCTTCTACGAGCTTGGAAGAGGCGGAATGCTGATGCATTATGTGCAATTTTCACTAGTGTAAGTGATTCTGTGCTTACTTTAGTTCAACATACTACTAAAGCACATGAGGCTTGGGGCATATTGGCTCGACAATATGAGACCAAGAACCACACTAGGATACAGAATTTAGAAAATCAGTTGGCAAATGAAAAGCATTCTGATTCTGAAAAGGCTGAAGATTTTATCAAACGGATAAAGCATCTTCAAGATCAATTGGCTGCAGTTGGTGTTGTTATAACACCAGAAGAGCTGGCTCGAAGATCTATACGTGTTCTTCCAGCAAAGTATGATGGATTAGTAACAGCCCTTAACACTCAGGTAAGGCCAACTCCTCTTACATTTGAAGAGTTTTGTGCCATGCTTTTAGAAGAAGAGATGCGGCTGAAGAATCGGCAAAGTACAACTGATGTTGCATTCTCAGCAAATGCAAAAGGTAAAGGCTCTTCAG
Source organism: Ceratopteris richardii (assembly GCA_020310875.1). Classification (NCBI taxonomy): domain Eukaryota; kingdom Viridiplantae; phylum Streptophyta; class Polypodiopsida; order Polypodiales; family Pteridaceae; genus Ceratopteris; species Ceratopteris richardii. The sequence continues at coordinate 15,310,371 of CM035422.1, forward strand.
AGGGATCAAAGAAGAAGCCAAAGAAGAAAAAGTTCATAGGAAGTTGCTTCTATTGTGAAAAGAAAGGCCATGCCATCAAGGATTGCAGAAAGAAGCAAGCTGATGAACGGAATGGGACTGTAAAATCATCATGGAAGAACAAAGAGTCTGCAAACAACACAGAGCTGGAACTTTGGGTAGCTATTGAAGAGGTATGTTCATCTGCTCAAGCTCGTGTTGATGAGCCATGGATTTTAGATAGTGGAGCTTCTGGCCATATGACTAGTAAAAATGATTGGTATAGTTCCCTAGTGCCTCTGCGGGAATCCATCAATGTAGTGGTGGGAAATGACTCCAAGTGTCCAGCTGAAGGAACTGGAACCATCTCTTTTATCACTTCTCCAGGTGTTGAGAAAAAGTTATCCGATGTTCTCTATGTACCTACACTCAAAAGAAATTTGTTGTCAGTTTCTGCAATAACAGATCGTGGACTCGAAGTTCACTTCAATAAGAGTGGTGCGGAAATCATGGATTCATCAGGTAATGTTGTAGGTAAAGGCATACGACGGGATAACTTATTTGAGTTAAGTGCTTTAACTGCTACAGAAGATAAAGATGTAAGCAGGTTATGGCACCGACGATTTGGGCATCTCGGATTTGCAGTTTTGAAGGAGATGCAACGAACAGGGATGGTTGCTCATATGCCTGCATTTTCAGAGTTGCAGGAACCTTGTGAAGCTTGTATGATGGGCAAGCAACAACGAAAGGCATTTCCAAGAGAGACCAGCAATCGATCTCAAGCTCCTCTAGAGTTGGTACATGCTGATCTCTGTGGTAAAATGTCTACACCTGCTTTAGGAGGATCTTTCTACTTCTTGCTGTTAGTCGACGATTATAGTAGAAAGATGTGGGTTTATTTCATTCGAGAGAAGGCTGATGCTTTTGAAAAATTTAAAACGTGGCATAAGTATGTAGAAAATGAATCAGCAAGGAAACTAAAGAAATTTAGAACAGATAGAGGAGGTGAATTCTTGTCAACAGAATTCAACAATTACTGTAAGGAGCATGGTGTGAAAAGGCAACTTACCACAGCTCATACACCCCAACAAAATGGCGTTGTTGAGCGCAGGAACAGGACAGTAGTTGAAATGGCTCGTTGTATGTTGAAGGCTCAAGACATGCCTGATTCATTCTGGGCAGAAGCAGTCAATACAGCAGTCTACATCCTCAATCGAAGCTACACAAAAGCACTGAAGGGGATGACTCCTCAAGAAGCATATTCTGGTAAAAAGCCTTCAGTTTTGCATTTCAGAATTTTTGGTTGTTTCTGTTATGCACATATTCCTGATTCAACAAGATCAAAGTTGGATTCAAAAAGCAAAAAGTGTGTCTTCCTAGGATATAGTGAAGAGTCTAAAGCATACAGGTTATGGGATCCTGAGGCAAGGAAGATTTTTGTCAGCCGAGATGTGGTGTTTGATGAACGACCACACTTAGTAGAAGATAAAGGTAAATCTACTATCTCATCAAGCGGAGAAATATCTCACCTTGTGCCTATCAAAAGACAGGTTAAAGTTGAGGAGGAGGAAACATCTGATGGAGAAATTTCCTCAATAAAAAGCCAACAGTTGTAGCTGCACTGCGTAAGCCACTACCGAAGTGGGCACAACAGCTCTTTGATGATCACAATCCACATGTAGATGTACCAGAATCATCATCGGATGGATTACGAAGATCAAAGAGAATAGAGGAGCAAAGAAGAGCCTTAGAACACATTGTTAACATGGCTCTAATGGCAGATATCATGGGTTCGATAAAGGAACCTACCACCATTGAAGAAGCCATTGATGATCCAGATTGGAGAGCGGCAATGCAGTCTGAGTATGATAGTATACTCAAAAATGATACATGGGATCTAGTCGACTTGCCGCCAAAGAAGAAGGTAATAGGTACTAAATGGATTTGGAAAGCTAAGTATAAAGCTGATGGAACATTAGAAAAGTATAAGGCACGATTAGTTGCACAGGGTTTTTCACAGATTGAAGGATTTGATGTTCAAGAAACTTTTGCACCAACAGCACGCATGACAACTATTCGGACGGTACTTGCAGTAGCTGCACAAAAGTCTTGGCCTATTTTCCAGATGGATGTCAAATCTGCATTTTTGAATGGTCACCTCAAGGAGGAGGTATATGTATCTCAACCACCAGGTTTTGAGGTGCCCAATTCAGAAAATAAAGTTTGCAGGTTGAAGAAAGCTTTGTATGGACTTAAGCAAGCTCCACGGGCTTGGTACCAACGAATAGATCATTTTTTCAAAAATATGGGTTTTGAAAGAAGTACTTCTGATGCTAACTTGTATGTAACGAAAAGGGATAGCAAGCTAGTTGTTGTCATTGTATATGTAGATGATTTGATCATTACAGGAGATCATCAGGAACTCATCAATCAAACTCGGATCAGCTTGGGAACTGAGTTTGAAATGACAGACTTAGGTCTACTCCATTTTTGTCTGGGAATTGAAGTATGGCAAAGGAAGGATGGCATTTTCATCTCACAACAAAAATATTCCAAAGAAATTCTCAAGGCATTTGGAATGATGGACTGCAAACCAACTAGCACACCTATGGAGGTAAATCATAAGCTATCTATGGATGATAACATGCCTGATGTAGATGCTAAGAAGTATAGGAAGCTCGTTGGAAGTCTTATTTTTCTGTGCAACACTAGACCAGACATTTGCTATGCTGTTGGAGTGTTAAGCAGGTTTTCCAACAAACCTAAGGAGAGTCACTGGAATGCTGGAATGCGAATTCTAAGGTACATTGCAGGAACCTTGGATTTTGGTATTTTGTATACCACAGGTGATACACTCCAAGGATATTGTGATTCAGATTGGGCTGGAGATTGTGATTCTAGAAAATCAGTTTCTGGATATTGTTTCTCACTTGGTTCAGGAATATTTTCTTGGGTAAGTAGGAAGCAACCAACTCTCGCACTCTCCTCCACTGAAGCAGAGTACAAAGCAGCTTGTTTTGCTTCTTGTGAGGCAGTCTGGTTAAGGAGAATTCTTGCAGATCTAGGCTTTCCATCAAATATGCCAACTGTACTCAAGTGTGATAATCAAAGTTGTATGATTATTGCAAAGAACCCAGTATTTCATGCTCGCACCAAGCACATAGAAGTACAGTACCATTACATTCGTGAGCTAATTGAAGATGAAATTGTGGAGCTAGAATATTGCCCAACAGAGGCCAATTGTGCTGACATATTCACTAAAGCACTTGGAAGAGAGCAGCTCAACAAGCATCTTCAACGGATGGGCATAGGACCGAGACCTACTTGATTTATCATCGGTAAACATTGAGGGGGGGTGTTAGTATATGATCAATGTCTACCCCTCATGATTGTATGCACATTTTGTAAGGCCCCCTTTATGAGGAGAAGCCAAGCGTGCATTACCCAATTGATGGGAATCCCAACTTGAATGTTGGATGAAGGTCATATTGGACCATGTAAGATATTATAAGGAAAGGGAGTTACCAGGGTCCCCAATTGTGGGGTCCGGGGCAGCGGTGAGCAGCCTCGGCTGGGGGGTCCAAGGGGCCAGCGGGCCCCCTGGCTGGGGGGTCCCAGGGGGCCAGCGGGCCCCCTGGTGGGGGTCCGGGGGCAGCACCGCCGGCGCGACGGTAAAGGGAATATTCCATGGAATATTCCCTGTCGGAGTCAGAAATCATTTATATTTGTTAGGTCGGTTCAACCAGTCTAAGCCGTGTATGGCAATTACGCGGGCGGTGGCCGCCCACGCTCTACCGCCCATGTATTGCCGTCCATGGTAGGCCACCCATTATCCTATATATACATGACTTCTGCACTACCTAAGACACCGAGTTGAGCTAGCATACCTCTACCTTGTATCTCCCTATCTAGAGTTGTCTAGATCACCATTTAAGCTCTACCTTGAGAGCGCACGGGTGGACAACGCCATCATCTTTGTACTTGCTGCTAGTAGAAAATTGTTGAGATTCTCCTATATCTGTTATCTTCTCTGCTATTGCTCCTGTGTTATATTGCGTAACTATTGTCTTACAGAATTTAGTCCATTCATGTTGATGTATGGTTTCCAGCCTAGGTCTCCATATGCAGTGGGACTTCAAAATGAACGAGTTCAAACAGCTCAAGAATTCCTTCAAGACAGGAACTTTAAACTTAAGTTAGCTAAAGAAAACTTAAAGAAAGCTCAAGGTCGTGCAAAGGCATATGCCGATCCGAAGGGAAGAGATGTTACTTTTCAGGTTGGCCATCAAGTTTATCTTTGTATTCCTGAAAGATCGAAAAAGTTCAAGACTGGTCAATGCACCAAGTTGTCACCTAGATATTGTGGTCCTTTTCCAATCACCAAGAAATTTGGTCTGTGGGCTTATGAATTGCAACTTCCAAATGATAGTTGGATTCATCCAATGTTCCATGTTAGTCGTCTTAGGAAGAGTCTAACAGATTCAGATAATCTAGTTGGACAACAGATTATACTTCCTATTCCAGTAAGTGAAACAGTTCCTCATGAACCTGAAAGGATACTCCACACCCGAGATAAATGTACAAGAAGTCACTTGTATGAAGAGTGCTTAGTAAAATGGAAGGATGGAACTGACAAAAACTCAACATGGGAAAAAGTTTCCATAATCCAACGACATTTTCCAACTTTCAAGTTTTAAGTTGGTCCCAAATAAAGAAGGTTTTCTAATTTCAAGTTTTAAGTGGATAAACCGATCATGTTCTTCAAGATCTAGAACATGATAAGATTTTTTTACTTTCAAGTTTCTAAGTAAATAACCTGATTGAATGAATGCATGTTCTTCAAGTTTTAGAACATGAGGTTCGGGGGTTGCCTACGGTTATATGTATAGCTTTATTTTTGAGGACGAAAATCTTTTCCAAGGGGGGAAGAATGTAATAAAGTAAGTCTATGGTCTAGGGATTCGAGGGCTTTAGACAGATCTGAAATTGGAAACCGTTTGGTCACTCGTTTGTAGGACAAAGATCTCCAGAATAGACTCAAGCATAAGTTCATGTGCTCTCATATTCAAGTGATCCACTTAGCTTAGATGTTAAGTCTCATGGTTGTAAAGGAGGAGGTCTTGGGTTCAATCCCCATGAGGAGCATGGGGAGAGAGTTTTTCCCAAGATCCTCTAGAGCCTTCTAACTCAAGTTAACGTGAGTTAACTTGAGACCAGTGGACTTAACTCGAGAGGTGAGTACACCAACCACTAGTGGACTCTAGTGGAAGGTGCTAAAGCAGTGGTCAAGAACACTCCAGCCACTAGTAGACTCTAGTGGTAGATATGAAAGGAGTGGAGAAGATTGCACATGCACTTGTGGACTCTAGTTACATTTGTGGTCCTCGTTGATTTGAGCAGCTATATATACAAGCATAAGGTTGGGAGGAGAGTCATTCATTCAAGAGCATTTCTTGTGGCTACGTTGTTGCAAGTGCCCTGGCTGCTACGAATAGCATGGAAATATAGCAGGTTTAATAAATAGTAGTCGAGGGTTACATAATAGTTCAAGGACTAATTGCACATTTGAGGAGCATGAAAATAGTCATGAATCACCATACATGAGTAGACATGTATCAAGATACATAGGTGTCAATGCTATTACTACATTACATGCTGGTGATGAATTATTAGTGAATTATGGATGGTGTAGACCTCCAAGAGCACCTTTTAGTTAGAGAGAGATTAAAAATTTTCTATCCATATTTAATATGGCAGATTTTATTGAGGATTGGTATCAAAATTACAGTGAGAGCATTGATATTTCTAAAAATGAGAAATATCTTCGAGAGGAATGTCTAAAGCATGTATATGAAGGAAGTCATTTGACACGACTAAGTGTGAGCTTACTTATTCTCAATCTTCAAAATTGTTTTGGATGGAGTAATGTATCTGTTTTGGCACTACTAAGGTATAATTTTCAATTTTCTATCTATTTATATATATACATGCATAAATATATACATATACATACATGCATATATAGACATACACATAATTATACATGAATGCATACACACATATAAACATACACACACATATACACACATACACATGTTATGAGAGTAAGGTCAAATTATACATACTTGTATAGAATGAAGATGTTTTGTCCATCTAGCCTTTAGAATTGTCCACCCAACCTTTAGAATCTTCCTGACACATCTATTTCTCCTATTCTAGTCGACCTAATACCTATGCTGCTAACTCTTTTATGAACTTTGCATACAAATATTAAGTATCAGTTAGTTATGGAGGTATTAGGTCATTTGGAAAATGGGAGAACCAGATTTATCTCAAAGATTTTGAAGGATGGAAAAATAATTTTAAAGGATGGGTGAAAAGAAAGCGTCCATTCAATGCAAGCTTTTGTTCTTACTTTAGCTAAGGTAAGAACAAGAACTTGCATTGAATGGACACTTTCTGTTTGCCCATCCTTTAAAACTATTCATGCATCTTTCAAAATCTTCAAGATAAATTTGGTTTTCCTATTTTCCAAATGACCTAATACCTCCATAGCTAATTCATACTTTATATTTGTAAAAGAATATGTAAGCCTTAGTTAGTAAGGCAGGTAATAGATTGACTATAAAATGGGAGACAACCATATCTATATGAAAGTATATAAACCACAATAAACAAAAAGAAAATTAGAAATGAAATCAAATATACATAGTTACACATGCATACATACACATACATACACATACATACATACACATACATACATACACATATATACACACACATAAACATACATATACACATGTTATGAGAGTAAATTCAAATTATACATACCTGTATCAGATGAAGATATTTTGTCCATCTAACCTTTGGAATTGTCCGCCCAACCTGTAGAATCTTCCTGACACATTTGCTTCTCCTACATACATACATACATACATACATACATACATACATACACATATATACACACATACACATACATATATATACATACATATACACATATAAAACACATATACACACATACATACATACATACATATACAGATATGCATACGTATATGCATGCACATGCATATACACATACACATACACATAAGCATACACATATATAAAATTATATGCACATACACACACACACACACACACATATATATATATATATATATATATATATATATATATATGTGTGTGTGTGTGTGTGTGTATTTATTTATTTATTTATTTATTTATATGAATATGTCTTTTTTTGATAAACTTACATGTTATTATCTGAAAAGTTTTTACCAAGTTAGAATATTCTTCCTACCTCACATGATGAAATGAAGAAGATAATCAACAATCTTGGTATACATTATCAATGTATACATGCATGTCCTAACGATTGTATTTTATATAGAGCTGAATATGCAGACTCTTTGACATGTCCAAAATGTCAATCTCCTCGATATAAGGACGAAGAAGGTAAAATCCCAAAAAAGTTATTGAGACATTTTCCATTGGTTCCATGGATTAGACATATGTTTCAAAGCCCTGAATTATCAAAGCTTTTGACATGGGGACATGATCATAAAAGTACTGATGGAATAATTGGAATTCCTCATGATAGTGTTTCTTTTCAACATATTGATACTACATGGCGTGAATTTGCACAAAATCCACATAATCTCAAGTTAGGAGTTGCATTAGATGGGGTTAATCCATTCTCCGTGAAATATAGTAAATGGTCAACATGGCCAATGGTAGTCATAAACTACAATCTTCTGCCATATCTTAGCATTAAAAAGGAACATTTAATGCTTTCACTTTTAGTCCCAAGGAAAAGAAAAGTTAAAGATATGAATATATATATTGCTCCTATATATATATATTGCTCCTCTCATTGATGATCTCCAAGAGTTATGGAAAGGTATTAATATCATTGATGTATCGAAAAGCATCAATGAAAGATATACTACGGTTCGTGGTATTGTGGCTTGGACTATTCACGATTTTCCAAGATATGGTGTTTGTTCAGGTATTGATGTAATTATTTTATTCAATATGCATACAAATAAATGTGAGTTAATCTAATTATATTTTTATCGTTTTCATGATGCAGGAATATCTACTAAGGGTTACAAATCTCGTCCATATTGTGGTGATTGGTTGAGATCAATCTATAGGAAGAATCTCAACAAACATATTTATCTTCGATGTGGATGATTCTTGCCAGATGATCATCCATTAATATCTAAAAGAGAAGCAATGCATTTTAATGTGAAGAGAGGTAAAGGAAAATTGGCACTCATAGAGAAAATATCAATATGGTATTCTTTGGAGTATTGGAAAGAGTTAAAAGTATGTGATCTTCTTGATCCTATGCATATGATCAAGGAATGATTTGAAAGATCAAAACTCAAAACCAAAGTTATGGCCAGTTTTTGATAGACATCGACAGGAAATGACTTATACACCTGCTCCTTGGGTACTTACGACAAAAGAGATACACTACAACGTATGGAGGGTATACCGAGGCTTCTACCAAGGAAAATGAATGGGTGCAATTTTGCCCCGACGTTGGTGTAAGGGTCAGTGTAGGCGTCGGAACCAAAGCGCCGGTTTGGAGCGTTGTCACGAAAGTCCACTTATTTTCCTTTGTCGAATTCCGAAGAACTGATGCCAAAAATCTCCTGCAAAACAAAAGAAAAGAGAAATTCATAAATCCTAATCCTAAAACCCTAACCCTAAAACATGTATATGTGTGTATGTATATGTGATGTGTGTGTATGTGTATGTGCATGTATGCATGTGTGTGTATACATATGTGAGTGTGTATGCATATGTGAGTGTGTATATATATGTGTGTGTGTATGTATGTAATATGCATGTGTGTATGTATGTGTGTGTGTACATGCATATGTGTGTGTATATATGTATGCATATGCATGTGTGTATGCATATATGTGTGTGTATACATATGTGAGTGTGTATGTAATATCCATGTGTTTATGTATATATGTGTGTGTGTACATGCAAATATGTGTGTATGTATGTATGCATATGCATGTGTGTATGTATACATGTGTGTGTGTACATGTGTGTATACATGTATGCATGTATGTGAGTATGAGAATGAATATGTGTGTGTATGTATATGCATGTGTGTATGTAATATGAATGTTTGTATGTAATATGCATGTATGTATGTATATGTGTGTATGCATGTGAGTATGTAATATGTATGTGTATGTATATGCATGTGTGTATGTAATATGTATGTGAGTATGTGTATGCATATGTGTGTGTATGTATGTATGCATCTGTCTCTCTATCTCATTCTCTTTCTATTTCATCTCCCTCTCTCTTTCATCTCTCTCTCTTTCACTCTCTCTATCTTTCTCTTTCATCTCTCTCTCCTTCTTTCTCTCTCTCTCTCTCTCTCTCTCTCTCTCTCTATCTCTTTATGTTTCTCTAGATCTCTCTCTTTCTTTCATCTCTCTCTCTCTATCTCACTCTATATCAATCGAAAACAAAACAATCACTTACATCGATGTAATTGTTTGGAGCGTTGTCCTCAAGGTCCACTTAATGTTGCCCTTCGTCGAATTCCAAAGATTTGATGCCAAAAAGCTCCTGCAAAACGAAAGAGAAGAGAAATTAGAAAAGGGAAAACACAAAGAAAGAGAAAGGGTGCTACAATATGTGCAATTCTTACAAAAATTTCAGATCTAGAGAAACAGAGATGTAGAGAAAGAGAGAGAGAGAGAGACAAAGAGAGAGAGAGAAAGAGAGAGAAAGAGTGAGAAAGAGAGAGATGTGTGTACACAATACGCGTAGACTGTAGTTCGTGCACGCAAACTCGACAATAGCAAACTTTGGTTCAGAATGCAAGCAAATGTCGAATTTTTGCTCTCGAGCCTGGTTAAAACGTTGCCTCGGTATAAGCGTTGGTATGATCGTCGGTATAAGCGCCGGTATAAGCGTCGGTATAAGCGTCGGTAATTTACTGTAACTTACTGATGCCTATACTGGCACTCATACCGACGCCTGTATACCGGCGATTAAATGACCGTCGGTATTGCATCCGTGGTTTTTCAAGCATTTTCAACGGTCATACCGACACCGAGGCAAGACCGTCGGTATGGGCAACATCGGTATGCCCCTGATATGTTGTAGTGATAGAGACTATCAACAATAGGATTCAATTGATTTGGACTCCTATAGGATATGGATCATCTTTCCAGAACATGTTTACTATGGATGATAAGAGCTTATCTGGGTTAAAGATCCAAGATTGGCATAACTTTTTGAAACATATTTTACCTTTGGTTATCGATGGATGTACAACGAAAGGAGTACGAGATGTGATCTATCATCTTGGATCGCTTATAAGGTAATTATGATACTTTTATATTTAATGAATAATTAATATCTTTTATTTTTGAATTAACTTCTTTATAATTTTTTTAATGATATGTACAGGTCGATTACATTAAAAGAGATTGACAAAAACTCGATCCCACAAAAAAACGTGAATGTAAAGAGCTACTATGTTTGATGGAGAAAGAGCTTTTTACTTCATTTTTTTATATTCAGGTTCATTTATTAGTCCATATTGTAGATGAAATAGAGATTGCAGGTGTTGTCAACACTCGATGGATGTTTTGGGTCAAGCGATTTATGGGAATATTAAAAGGTTATGTGTGACAAAGAGTGAAACCAGAAGGATCCATGGCAAAGGGTTGGATCCTTGAAGAGTGCATGTATTATGTTAGTGAGTACCTTGAAAGAGTTCATGAAGAAGCTCCACGTGCATGGACCAATGAGTCTTCTTCAAAAATAACAGATGAGGTATTATCAGGAAAGGGTGTTCCATTTTTATTTACATTTCAAGAAAAAAAAATGATGTTTCTACTTTTGTAGCATATAATAGCGAATCCATGCAAGCACTCCTTAGCGAGTACGAACAGGAACTTCAAAATCTCCGAAGTAAAAGACGAAGAAACAAAAGATATAGATGTAATCTCGATAATAATGAGATTACAAATATATCTTCTATCACGGATTGTCTATATAGTCGTTTACAATGTGCCAACACAAATAATAAAGAAATCTCAGATGAGCAGAGAGAGTTAATGATAGGTTGTGAATGAAAGGTAATTTTATTTTACTAATATTTTGCTTTTTTCATATATATATATATATATATTACTTTCTATTTACTAATTTAATTTCTTTTGCAAGCTTGAATGTTCACTAATATGTGGGCTTTTGAGCAGCATATTAGAATCAAAGTCATTGATTCTTTATGTAAAACAGAGGATTCTAGTATTGTTGCTTCTTTCAAGCAACTATCACGTGCTAGCTCAAAAGACACGAACCTTATGGATGGCAAACTTGGTTACATGGGAACTGTTGTTGGTATCTACAAAATATCATTTTGTACATTCAAACAGGTAGAAAAAAGTTTATATTTTTTATGATAGAGTTTATTATTTTTTTAAGCACCTAATAATGGTTTTTTGTTTTTATATATTTTGATAGGTCATTTTGAAGGTTGACTAGTTTTGAGCCGAGTATAAAGGTAGTAATTCCACATTAAGAAAGGAATTATCTGGGTTTTGGGCAATTGATTCTTCCAAGGTAATGTGATCTACTAAAGAACCATATATTCTTCCTAGGCATATTCAACAATCATTTTTTTATAAAAATCCAGATGCTCATCCTTGGTGGCAAGTCATTCATGTTCAACCTAGAGGTAGGTCATTGTTTGAACAGTTTATTGTCAGAGAGATCGAAGAAAGTCCTCTTGATGATTCACCATCAAATACTGATACATCAACATCTGAAAGAGAAATTAGAATCATTATACATGATAATGATAATAATCTTGTCGATGAAGAGGATAATACTCTACATGCTGATTCTACTGATGATGAAGAGGAATTACCAGAAATCGATATTAATCCATCAATAGATGATGTGATTCATGAGAACACAGATTTAACAATATAAGAAATAAATGAAATCAATAAGGATAATGAAGATGAGACTATATTGATGTCTTACCAAAATGATGGCAATAATAAAAACATATGAGCATATTAGATAGTAAATTCTACTCTAGTTATCGATCAATAACTTGAATCATTTGAATGGATATCAGATAATATATTCTTCTTTATTCAACTAGAATATCGATGAATCCTACTAGAGAGATGAATTCATGTTCTTTTAAGTTAGAACATGAAGTTGGGGGGTATGCCTAATTATTTTATATATAGCTTTATCTTCGAGGAGCAAATTTTTCTCATGTATGTATGCATATGTGTGTGTATTCATGTGTATTATATGTATACATGTGTTAGTATGCACATATATGTGTTTCATGTACATGTATGTGTGCGCATGTGTGTGATATATGTATACATGTGTTAGTATGCACACGTGTATACATACATATGCATTTGTCTAATATACACAAGTGTTTATAATTGTGTATGCATGTATAAGTATACATGTGTGCATGTAGGCATGTATATTTGATGTGTACATGTATATATGTATATGTGTAAATGTGTACATGTAAATATGTATGCATGTATATATATATATACATGTGTGCATATAGGCATGTATGTGTGATGCATAATGTATCTACTCCATTTTATATTTATGTAAGTGTATCTACATGATGTGTATATATGTTTTAATATATTATGATCCTCATTGATTCGAGTAGCTATATATAGAGGCATAAGGTTGGGAGGAGAGACGTCTCTCTAGTAGGACATCGGAAGAATAGATGCAATGTGTATATATACTTCAATCATATGGCTAAAAGGCTGAATTAGAGTTTCTAAATTAGGGTTTCTAAAACCCTAATATCAAAATTAGTGTTTTTGAAATAGGATTTTTTAATAGTATATTTATAATAGGGTTTTTGAATTAGGATATATATATATATATATATATATATATATATATATATATATATATATGTGTGTGTGTGTGTGTGTGTGTGTGTGTATATATATATATATATATATATATATATATATATATATATATCCTAATTCAAAAACCCTATTAAATATATATATATATATTGTTATAAAATGAGATATACATATTGTAATTTATATATTTATAATATATATGTATGTATGTATATATATATATATATATATATATATGCATGTGTGTGTATGTATTTGTATCTATATGTGAGTATGCATGTGTGTGTATGTATGTGTATCTATATGTACATATGCATGTGTTTGTATGTATGTGTATCTATATGTGCGTATCATGTGTTGTGTGTGTGTTTGTGTGTATGCATGTGTATGTGTATATATGTATGTAAATATGGTTATGTGAGTCTATGTGTGTGTACATATGATTATGTGAGTCTATGTGTGTTTACATATGATTATGTATGTGTATGTGTATGTGTCTATGTGTGTATTCATTATATGTGTGTAACTGCATGCATGTGTATGTGTGTGTAAAAATGTGCATGTATGTGTGTGTAAAAATGTGCATGTATGTGTGTGTATGTATAAATGTGCATGTATGTGTGTATGTGTGTAAATGTGCATGTATGATGTATATGTGTGTGTATGCATGTATTTGTACCTCTAGTCTCACTCTTTTTTTTTCTCTCTCTCTCTCATATACATACATACATACATAAACACACATACTCATATCCACATATATGTACATAAAAGCAATGCGTATCGTGCATTATCGCGACGATGAGCCATAAGTGTTCCCATCTCTTTTAGATACCACTTATGCGACCATCCTATCCCAAACTCTGTCTCAAGTGAACTAAGTATGTATTTTTTATCCCTCTCATCATTCTCACTACAAGAATTAAAAAAATCATGTAAATAAAACGTAAGATATTTATTTCAATTTATATGTAAAATTTATACTTACTTCCACTGCAAGTGGACAAGGTGTAGGTAAGAGCCGCATAATGCTCCCATTATTCTCTTGAACTCCAATTCATTCCCTATATACATTATATTCCCCTCTGGCTCTATATCGTTCTCTAGCCCTAAGGTGCCTATGCATGTCCTCATAGGCACATGTGCTCTGCTCTCATGATCTGGAGGTGGTATAGGTGTCCTGAAAACAGATATATAAAAATAAATAAAAATATGTGTTATAATATCATTAATAAAATTGTGAAAAAAAGAAACATACCTATGAGCAGATAGCTGTCTTCCTACATGTGAAGCCGCAGAAGAGCCCTCTTCTGATCGCTGGGTAAGCATCTGGATCGTAAAATCTAGCTCATCGTCAGGCATCTCTGAGTACTCATGCATGATGATCCCTAGAGTATCAAGCGGAACTCTTGCTCTCATAAGACTTTTTATGAGAGTGAGTTTCGCCTTTCTCTCTCTACTAGGATCCATAATACTTGTACATATAAAACAAAATGGGTTAGAAATCAATATATGTATGTGTACATATGTATGTGTGTATATGTGTATGTAGGTGTATATGTGAGTGTGTGTATGCATGTAACTATGCATATATGTGTGTGTATGTGTCCATGTGTGTGTGTATGTGTCCATGTGTGTGTGTATGTGTGTGTATGCATGTGTGTATATCCATGTGTGTGTGTCTCTATGTGTGTGTCTATGTGTGTATATACATGTGTATCTGTATATATGTGTCTATATGCATGTGTATGTATGTGTGTAAATGTGTGTGGATGTGTGTATGTGTGTGTGTGTAAGTTTGTATGTGTCTATGTGTTTGTGTATGTGTGTGTGTGTCTATGTGTGTATATACATGTGTATCTGTATATATATGTCTATATGCACGTGTATGTGTGTGTGTGTAAATATGTGTGGATGTGTGTATGTGTGTGTGTAAGTGTGTATGTGTCTATGTGTGTATGTGTGTGTTTATATATATATGTGTGTGTAAGTTTTTATGTGGGTATGTGCGTGTGTGTCTATGTGTGTGTGTCTATGTGTGTGTGTCTATGTGTCTAAGTGTGTGTGTGTCTATGTGTGTGTCTGTGTGTATGTATGTGTAAGTGTGTCTATGTATGTGTGTGTGTGTATCTATGTGTGTATGTGTGTGTGTGTCTATGTGTGTGGATGTGTGTATGTGTGTGTAAGTGTGTATGTGTCTATGTGTGTATGTGTGTGTTTATTTATGTGTGTGTATCTATGTGTGTATGTGTCTATGTGTGTGTTTATATATGTGTGTGTATCTGTGTGTGTGTATGTGTGTATGTGTGTGTGTATGTCTATGTTTGTATGTCTGTGTGTATGCATGTGTATGTGTGTGTGTATATGTGTGTGTCTATGTGTGTGTGTGTGTGTCTATGTGTGTAAGTGTGTGTGTCTATGTGTTTATGTGTGTATGTGTGTACGTTTGTTGTTGGAACTATGAAGTTATGAAGGACCCATGAAGCTATGAAGGCTATGGAGTACTTGGAGGCCTCCCTTGAAGCTAAGGATACTTGGAGGCTCAAAGCCTTGTGTGGAAGTCTCTCAAATTTCTCACTTTTTCCTTTTGTATACAAGTTCTTTATAGGAACTCTCCCTTATTTCCTTTTTTGAGAAAACCCATAAAAACTCAACCTTATCCTTCTTTTTTGTAAAAGGCTTCTTTTTTAGTCTTTCCTTATTTTAGAAATGAGAGCTCTCTTTTGGATACGTGCAAGAGCTCTCTCTCTAAGAAGATTCCTTTTTTTATTTCCCCTACTACCTATCATTTTTAGAATATCTTAGTTAATGAAGCATGTGGCCACTTGTACTCAACGGATCTCTCCTCCTCTCTTATATAAGGAGGGGCTCATTTTGCAAAAAGGGGGGTCCCTTGGCCATGGCCTTGGCCTCCATGCTAATGGAAAGAAGGTGCATTTGGCTTCCACATTTCTCCTTGTGTGCTAGGCGTTGATCCATGTGTGTGGGTTTGGCACTTGGGGTTGTCTTATGTGTGAGCATTGCCCTCCCTTGCTCCTTTTGACGTTGGCCATGATGCCATTGTCTGTGGACGTGGGTGTTTGTGCGTTGCTTACACTTCTTGCAACTCCTCTTAGAAGAGCCTCTCACTTCCATGTGAGGCGGTTTGGGTTGGTTACTCCCCATACTTCAACAAATTTTGGCGCCGTTGTCGGGGATGATCGGCCTTCAACCGTTAGGTTTTTTCAAGCCTGCCATTCCTACACTTGATGGATGCACCTCATGCTTGGATTGAGTTGTGAGTCCGTGTGGCGTTCGGTTGACCAAGGGTACCTCTCGTTTGTTAATTTTTTGAGTAGATTAGTTCATTTCTTTGTTTATTGCATAAAAACATCCTCTAATCCCCCTTCTCTCTCATTCTCTCACATGCACACATGCATCACCTTCTATTTTTGCCATTTTTCATTTTTAATGGTGGTGCTATGGTTTGAAACATTGTCGATTTCCTTGAAAGCACAGTGCTGTTGTTTTTGGATATTCTTCTCCATTGTGTATACCCGTGCATTCACAAAAGGGGGGGATTGCCATCGACCTTAGCAGAAGTGTGGGTAGTAATCATCCATTGAGGAGCTCAAAAAGCTTGAATACAGGTTCACTGTGCTTGAAAAATGTAATATGAATGACTCTTCTACTCTATTGCTCGACTCATGTATGCAAATGTTGAATTTTTTCATGTGCATTGGGCTATCACATATGTGTTAGGAGTTGTCTTTCAAGTTTAAAGGTCATGGATTCTTTTGTGCAATTCTGTTGGTGGACTTGTTTTGCGATTACCCCCTCAAGGGAAATGCTGTTCAACCAACTACTTATAGCGGGCCAACGCATTGTATGTACTTGAAATCTATCTGGAATAAACTAGAATGATGAAACTTCCTTGGTCTATTCATGATCATTGGTTTGTAACAGATCTGTTTGGTATGGAAATTCTCACTTGAAACAGTAACTTTTTAAATGATAAGCAGACTTAGCCAAGAGGTTAATCTTAATTTGGGGCTCAAACTTCGGATGATTAGAGCATGCTTATCATGATTAGTTCTTCTCATGTAGTGTGCATCTCCGATTTGTATGTTGCATTGAAGTTTGGTTGTCTTTTGTCATATATGTATAACAGGTTTGAAGAAATCTTGGTTCTTGGAAGTTTTGAGGTTTGCCTTGAGTGATTGCCCCCTCGAGAGATTATGTCCACATTCCCCATTACTGGGAGTCTGATGGATTTGATAGTAAACTCCCTACGCCCTTCATGTTTTCCCACTGACTCCCTTTAATTAGGCACGGCACATTGTTACCGTATAGATTTGGATATGCATGGCCGATAATGTTACATCCATCCTCCATTGAGACCTTTCCGAAGCAAGGGCTACTCCATTGTAGCATTTCGATCAAAGTCAGCATTTCGATCAAAGTCTCTTAATTCGGAACTTTGAAGTGGCACACTTAGGACTTTGGTTGTGCAAACCCTATCGAGTTTCGCATATCTTCATATTTAACGAAGGGCATGGAGTTACAGTTACCACCACATGGGATTGACTAAGGGGGAGACCTTCTATGTGTTTCGTGAGTTGGGTTCTAATATTTCCTATTTATCCCTATGTTAAGCTTATGTGACAATGTGCATTGTTTGATTGCCTTTTTACCATGTGAGCGCATTATGAATTTGAATGATGCAGAAATTCATGATTTATTATTAATATGGAGGTTGAGCTCTTTTATTGCAGAAAACAAAGTTTGCATTACTTCGGTTGGGGATTCTTGTGACTGCTCCCTTGGGGATAGCATCCAAGCTTCACCCCCACAATCAGGAGCCAGTTTTACAAATGGCAATTTTGGATGGAGCTCCATCTGTATGAGTTGGACTTTATGCACTGATGACTTGATGCATAAGGTTAACGGTGGTGGGCCAATATTTATGTTGGTTGAGTATTGTGATTGCCCCATGGGGGCTACTGTTCAAAAATCCAATTAGAGGGTGAAAGGAAGTTTATTTTGATGTTGGATAAATGTCTGCATTTTTTGAATACGTGAGGAATGATAAAGATGGGAGCTCTTTGGAAGCACATACCACCCTCCCTTAAGGTTGTGGATTCTTGGTTTTATGACTCCCATGCCTAGCGGGATTTCGCTATGCCTCGCCACAACAAAGAAGTTTTCATCTATTCCCTTTCATCCTGCAAAACTGTGAACTACTGGATTGAATGGATATGTATTGTTTGCAAAAGTCAAAATGCTCACTTTTTTGCTTCTTCATAGATTCTTTGTGCATGTTATTTTTTGAAATGCATGATTGTCTGAACATACATATTGTGTATTTATTGCAAAGTATTTTATGTCAGTAACAGGACATGGGAATAATCTGGTGAGTTTCTATAGCCTGATGATGGTAAGAATACCAACACTGCACATATATTATCATGTAATTTTGGAAAATGATAGTCTATGTTTTTCTCCATCACTTGCACAACAAATTTTGTGTACCATTTTTGTGCATGAATATTCAATCATTTTGAAGTACACAACTTCCTCGTATTGTGCAACTTACTCCATGCATGTGTGATACCCATGCTTCATAATGCAACATGCACACATGCACTTGGCAAGGTTAAGATGCAAGAGATTTGGAGAGCAATAAAGTTATTTTTGTAATGGTCTTGGTGAAGCTAATTTTTTTTAGATTGCAGGGCATGATCTTCATTTTTGAACGATTTTAGGATTGTGTCCAAATCTAACATACATGCTAGAGATGGTAGACACACCATGGGAGGACAGAATGATGAGGACCTATATCTAGTAGAACACAATCCTGTAGGACTTGATCATACTTGGGCTGGAAACTAAACTTGGAATATATGTTTATTGAATGCATTTTTTCAAATACAGTCTACTTGCTTTTGTATGTGTGAATTTCAGGTTTTGGGGCTCCCGGTGAAGGCTGTGACTGCCCCCCAAGGGGATTGTTTTGTTCAGCACCAAAGACCTGTAGATTTGAAGATTTGAAGGCTTGGAGACTTGAAGACCTTGAAGATTCAACATGACCTCGATCAGTTACGTTTGTCCTCTTTTTTCTCAGCTTTGTTGAGGACGACAAAGACTAGGTGGGGGAGGGTGTTGGAACTGTGAATTTATGAAGGACCCATGAAGCTATGAAGGCTATGGAGTACTTGGAGGCCTCCCTTGAAGCTAAGGATACTTGGAGGCTCAAAGCCTTGTGTGGAAGTCTCTCAAATTTCTCACTTTTTCCTTTTGTATACAAGTTCTTCATAGGAACTCTCCCTTATTTCCTTTTTTGAGAAAACCCATAAAAACTCAACCTTATCCTTCTTTTTTGTAAAAGGCTTCTTTTTGAGTCTTTCCTTATTTTAGAAATGAGAGCTCTCTTTTGGATACGTGCAAGAGCTCTCTCTCTAAGAAGATTCCTTTTTTGATTTTCCCAACTACCTATCATTTTTAGAATATCTTAGTTAATGAAGCATGTGGCCACTTGTACTCAACGGATCTCTCCTCCTCTCTTATATAAGGAGGGGCTCATTTTGTAAAAAGGGGGGTCCCTTGGCCATGGCCTTGGCCTCCATGCTAATGGAAAGAAGGTTCATTTGGCTTCCACATTTCTCCTTGTGTGCTATGCGTTGATCCATGTGTGTGGGTTTGGCACTTAGGGTTGTCTTGTGTGTGAGCATTGCCCTCCCTTGCTCCTTTTGACGTTGGCCATGATGCCATTGCCTATGGACGTGGGTGTTCGTGCGTTGCTTACACTTCTTGCAACTCCTCTTGGAAGAGCCTCTCACTTCCATGTGAGGCGGTTTGGGGTGGTTACTCCCCATACTTCAACATTTGTGTGTATGCATGTGTGTGTGTGTGTAAATCTGTGTGTGGATGTGTCTGTGTATGTGTGTGTGTGTATCTATGTGTGTATGTGTGTGTGTGTGTCTATGTGTGTGGATGTAAGTGTGTGTGTCTATGTGTTTATGTGTGTATGTGTGTATATGTGTGTATGTGTCTATGTGTGTGTATGTGTCTATGTGTGTGTATGTGTTTATGTGTGTGTATGTCACTACAACATATCAGGCGTATACCGAGGCTTCTACCGAGGAAAATGAACGGGTGTGATTTTGCCCCGACGTCGACGTAAGGGTCGGTGTAGGCATCGGAACCAAAGCGTCGGTATATGCATCGGTATAAGCATCGGTATATGCGTCGATATAAGCGTCTCTATAAGCCATGGTATGCTCCTGGGCAATATAGTCAGTATAAGCATCGATATGTGCATGGGGATACCGACGCTTATACCGTCGCCTATACCGACGACCATATCTGCAAAATGTTTTTGGGCAGAGTGTGTTGTCTCTTGCTACAACAACATTCCCATGTTGTTGTGTAGCAAAAGACAATCCACTCTGCCCAAGAAAAACCCAAGTACATGTGACATGTATGATAGGCAATAGAAAAATGATTTGATAAAGCAAAACATACTGTCAAATACAAAAGACATGAGCGAAATGAATCATGAATTGTGTACAAAGGAATGGGACACATTGACATGATATTTATAAACAACAACTAGAACACATGTATATGTGTGTCTGCCTATGTATATACATGTGTATGTGTATATGTATTATGTGTGTATATTTGTATATGTGTAATATTTATCTGCATGTGTAAAAACCCTAAAACCCTAATCCTAAAGACCTAGACCTAAAACATGTGTATGTGTGTATTCTTGTGTATATATATGTGTATGTGTGTCTATGCATATGTGTATCTATGTAAAAATCCTAAAACCCTAATTCTGAAGACCTAGACCTAAAACATGTATATGTGTGTATGCATGTGTATATATATGTGTATGTGTATATGTATTATGTGTTTATATGTGTATATGTGTGTATGCATGTGTGTATATATGTAAAATCCAAAAACCCTAATCCTAAAATCCTAACCCTAAAACATGCATATGTGTGTATGTATATGTCACATATGTGTGTGTGTGTATATATATATATGTGTGTGTGTGTGTCTGTGTATGTATGTGTGTGTGTATGTGTGTATGTGTGTATGCACGTGTATATATATGTGTATGTGCATATGTATTATGTCTTCATATGTGTATATGTGTGTATGCATGTGTGTATTTATGTAAAAGCCAAAAACCCTAACCCTAAAATGCTAACCCTAAAACATGCATATGTGTGTATGTATATGTCACGTGTGTGTGTATGCATGTGTGTGCGTGTGACTCTCTCTCTCTATGTGTATGTGTGTATGTATGTATGTATGTATGTGTGTTTGTATGTATGTACGCATGTGTGTGTATGTATGTATGTGTATGTGTATGTGTATGTGTATGTGTATGTGTATGTGTATGTGTATGTGTATGTGTATGTGTATGTGTATGTGTATGTGTATTGTATATGTGTGCATATGTGTATGTATTATGTGTGTATATGTGTAAAAGTCAAAAACCCTAATCCTAAAACCCTAACCCTAAAATATGTATATGTGTGTTTGTGTGGATGTATATGTGATGTGTGTGTATGTGTATGTGCATGTATGCATGTGTGTGTACACGTGTGTGCATGTATATGTGTGGGTGTATATGTATGCATATGCATATGTGTATGTAATATGTATGCATCTGTGTGTATGTATCTCTATGTCTCTCTCTTTCTCTCTATCTATATCTCTCTCTTTCTCTCTATCTATATCTCTCTCTTTATCTCTCTCTCTCTCTCTTTCATCTCTCTCTCTCCCTCTTTCTCTCTCTCCCTCTTTCTCTCTCTCCCTCTTTCTCTCTCTCTCTTATTCTCTCTCTCTCTCTATCTCTATTTATAATAAAGAACAAAACAATCACTTACATTGATGTAGTTCTTTTGAATGCTCTCGTCAAAGCCCGATTGACATCCTCTCTTGTCAAATTCCAAAGAATCAATGCCAAAAATCTCTTGCAAAACAAAAGAGAAGAGAAATTCAAAAACCCTAATCCTAAAACCCCAACCCTAAAACATGTATATGTGTGTATGTGTGTATGTATATGTGATGTGTGTGTATGTGTATGTGCATGTATGCATGTGTATACATATGTGAGTGTGTATATATATGTGCGTGCATGTAATATGCATGTGTGTATGGATGTATGTGTGTGTATGTATGTATGCATATGCATGTGTATATGCACATATGTGAGTGTGTATATATATGTGTGTGTATGTAATATGCATGTGTGTATGTATGTATGTGTGTGTACATGCATATGTGTGTATATGTATGTATGCATATGCATGTGTATGCACATATGTGTGTGTATACATATGTGAGTGTGCATGTAATATGCATGTGTGTATGTATGTATGTGTGTGTGTACATGCAAATATGTGTGTATGTATGTATGCATATGCATGTGTGTATGTATACATGTGTGTGTGTACATTTGTGTATGTATATGTGTGTATACATGTATGTATGTATGTATGTGAGTATGAGAATGAATATGTGTGTGTATGTATATGCATGTGTGTATCTAATATGCCTGTGTGTATGTAATATGCATGTTTGTATGTAATATGCATGTATGTATGTATATGTGTGTATGCATGTGAGTATGTAATATGTATGTGTATGTATATGCATGTGTGTATGTAATATGTATGTGAGTGTGTATGTAATATGCATGTGTGTATGTAATATGTATGTGAGTATGTGTGTGTATGTATGTATGCATCTCCCTCTATCTCATTCTCTTTCTATTTCATCTCTCTCTCTTTCATCTCTCTCTCTATCTTTCTCTTTCATCTCTCTCTCTTTATCTCTCTCTCTCTTTATGTTTCTCTAGATCTCTCTCTTTTTTTCATCTCTCTCTATATCTCAGTCTATACCAATCGAAAACAAAACAATCGCTTACATCGATGTAATTGTTTGGAGCGTTGTCATCAAGGTCCACTTAATATGTTGCCCTTCATCAAATTCCAAAGATTTGATGCCAAAAAACTCCTGCAAAACGAAAGAGAAGAGAAATTAGAAAAGGGAAAACACAAAGAAAGAGAAAGGGTGCTACAGTATGTGCAATTCTTACCAAAACTTCAGATCTACAGAAACAGAGATGTAGAGAAAGAGAGAGAGAGAGAGAGAGAGAGAGAGAGAGAGAGAGAGAAAGAGAGAGAAAGAGAGAGATGTGTGTACACAATAGGTTCAGAATGTAGTTCACGCACGCAAACTCGATAGTAGCAAACTTTGGTTCAAAATGCAAGCAAATGTCAAATTTTTGCTCTCGTGCCCAGTTAAAACGTTGCCTCGGTATAAGCGTCGGTATGAACGTTGGTATAAGCATCGGTATAAGTGTCGGTAATTTACAGTAAAGTACCGATGCCTATACTGGTGCTCATACCGACGTCGTGTATACCGACGATTAAATGACCGTCGGTATTGCATCTGTGGTTTTTCAAGCATTTTCAACGATCATACCGATGCCGAGGCGTGACCGTTGGTATGGGCAACGTTGGTATGCCCCTCATATGTTGTAGTGTGTGTCTATGTGTATGCATGTAAGCATGTATCTATGCATATGCATGTGCATTATGTATGCATGTGTGTGTATGCATGTAAGTATGTATGTATGCATGTTTGTGTATGTGTGTGTATGTCTCTTTATGTGTGTGTGTATGCATATATATGTGTGTACGTGTGTGTCTCTCTCTATGTGTGTGTGTGTGTGTCTATGTGTGTATATGTATGTGTGTGTATGTGTGTGTATGATGTAAGCATGTATGTATGCATATGCATGTGCACTATGTATTCATATGTATGCATGTGTGTGTATGTGTGTGTATGCATATAAGTATGTATGTATGCATATGCATATGCATATGCATTATGTATGCATGTATGTGTATGTGTGTGTATGTCCCTCTACATGTGTGTGTATGCATATGTATGCATGTATGTGTATGTGTGTGTATGTCTCTCTACGTGTGTGTGTGTATGCATATGTGTGTGTGTATGTATGTGTGTCTATGTGTGTGTGTGTGTCTATTATGTGTGTGTCTATGTGTGTATATACATGTGTATATATATATATGTGTTTGTGTGCATGTGTATGTGTGTGTGTAAATGTGTCTAGATGTGTGTGTGTGTGTAAGTGTGTATGTGTCTATGTGTGTGCATGTGTTTATGTGTGTGTATGTGTGTGTATGTGTCTATGTGTATGCATGTATGTATGCATATGCATGTGCATTATGTATGCATATGTGTGTGTATGTGTGTGTATGCATGTAAGTATGTATGTATGCATATGCATATGCATTATGTGTGTATGTGTGTGTGTCTATGTGTATGTGTATGTGTATGTGTGTGTGTGTGAGTGTGTCTTTGTGTGTGTATGCAATGTGTATGTGTGTGTAAACCTGTGTGTATATGTGTGTAAATCTGTGTGTATATGTGTGTGTATGTATGTGTATGTGTGTGTATGTGTCTATGTGTGTGTATGTGTATGCATGTATCTATGCATATGCATGTGCATTATGTATGCATATGTATGCATATGTGTGTGTATGCATGTAAGTATGTATGTATGCATATGCATATGCATTATGTATGCATATGTATGCATGTATGTGTATGTGTGTGTATGTTTGTCTATGTGTGTGTATGCATATATGTGTGTGTATGTGTGTGTGTGTCTATGTGTGTATGTGTATGTGTGTATGTGTGTGTATGTGTGTGAATGCATGTAAGCATATGCATGTGCATTATGTATGCATGTGTGTGTATGCATGTAAGTAAGTATGTATGTATGCATATGCATTATGTATGCATATGCATTATGTATGCATATGCATTATGTATGCATATGCATTATGTATGCATATGTACGCGTGCATGTGTATGTGTGTGTGTATGTCTCTCTACATGTGTGTGTATGCATATATGTGTGTGTATGTGTCTATATGTGTGTGTGTATATGTGTGTGTCTATGTGTGTATATACGTGTGTATCTATATATATGTGTCTGTATGCATGTGTATCTATGTGTGTAAATGTGTGTGGATGTCTATGTGTGTGTGTAAGTGTGTATGTGTCTATGTGTGTGTGTGTATGTGTGTGTGTCTATGTGTGTGACTGTGTGTGTATGCATGTGTTTATGTGTGTATATATGTGTGTGTACTGTATGCATGTGTATGTGTGTATGTAAATTAGTGTGTATATGTGTGTGTGTAAATTTGTGTGTATGTATGTGTATGTGTGTGTATCTATGTGTGTGTGTCTGTCTGTGTGCATATACGTGTGTATGTGTATATATATGTGTGTATGCATGTATATGTGTGTGTGGAAATGTGTGTGGATGTGTGTTTGTGTGTGTGTGTGTAAATGTGTATGTGTCTAATATGTATGTGTGTGTGTCTATGTGTGTATGTGTGTGTGTATGTGTGTGGGTATGTGTGTGTCTATGTGTATGTGTGTGTGTGTCTATGTGTGTATATGTGCTTGTGTATGCATATTATGTACATGTGTGTGTAAATCTGTGTGTGTATGTGTGTGTGCATACCTTTCTTCAAAAGAGGTGTGTGATAAAACCGGTGTCGATCTCTCTCTCTCTCTCTCTCTCTCTCTGTCTCTCACGTCCTAATCGCGGCACAAATGTGCCGGGAGAAATCAGATTTTTTTAACATTCCAGAGCATTGCTTATGCGACGCTAGGAATACCAGGACGTCGAATATGCAATGCTCCAGTGTTGCAGACAGTTTGCCAATGTCGTAGCCAGTGACGCTATTTATGATGCATATTTTTAGCATTGCATAAGCAACCCTATGCATCACTTATGTGAGGGATTGTGTTTTAAAAAGAAAAAAAAGTTTGGTTGCTTATGCGATGCTAGCGCATAAGCGACAAGAACCGCTTTTTTTTTTTTGGTGAGCATTGCTACGCCCCCTATTTCTAGTATTATGCAATATGTATGTATATATGTATGCATGTATGCATGTGTGTGATATACATACTACACATCACATATCTACTTTTGATTCGTAATATATGTGTGTATATTTATTTATATGTGTAAAAGGATGCACTTCATCATATATTAGCTATAAGACACCTAGAGTAGCAAAATATTCACAAAAAACCAAAAAACAAATCATATTTGCAACATTTTAGCAATATCTAGGCTCAAACATTGTTATATTCCCAAGGCAATAGCAACATGTTCCCTTGGATATTGCTAAATCATTGCCAACAACTTTGCTCCCAATTTTGCAAGAGGACCTTCCATAAAACAAATCTCAGTGGATCCATAAGACTTCATGGGCTCCCCATTATGAGCACTTAATTTTTGCATATCATTCATAATCACAATAATTTTAACTCTTCAAACATACATTTTCATGCATGTGTTTTTATATGGAACATGCTTATTTTTGTTCAGTGACGGGACATGTGACTAGCCATCCATGTCTATTTTTTTCTTATCAACTGAGGTCAATTGGTTTTTCAATTGGGGGGCATCTTATCACTTATGGAATGTTGAATTTCATAGTTTCTTTTAATGATATTTTAATGTGCTTTGTGTTTTGATATAGCAATTGAAGGTTTGTGAGGGCATGGACTTATTTGGATGCATCTGGATATAAATAGGGAAATTATATTTTCATATATTTTATAAATAAATAACCCACATGGAGCATTGTTTCTAAAAAGTCATAAAAATAGTGGTTGAGATAAGGATCGCTACAGAATGCAATTTTTGTAAATAAAAGCTAAAGATCACCATAAAAGCAGGCAACTTTTCACTCACATGCTTGCTTTTTGAAGCACACACCCTTGTTCTAACTTCTATATTTGGACCTAATAATCTAAAGACTCATCCAACAGAATGCATGGGGGGAGATTATACCCAATATTGTGTACTGGTTTATCTACTGCACATCTTCGTTTTTGTGTGTTTCAAATTTGGTATTGTCTTTGTGTATGCATGTCCTTAAGATCTTGCAACATTAGATCTACGTGAGACAATAAACTAGAGGTGAACAAGAAGGCCCATGCTTGATCGAACTGCCTTTTACTTAGATGATGATAAAGCTTTTGTTGCTATGGAAGAAGAAGATGAGAGCTCACAACAATTTGAAAGACAAACACATGTAGAAGAAAAGTTTCAATTGTAAATATGAAAATTATGGTATTTCATTTAGCAAATAATTTCATGTGATGAGACGTTCTGTAAGATGTTTGTATTGTAATATGAAAGCTTCTTTTGCAAATATGTATTTTTTTCCTTCCATCATTTTCATGCAGAATTTGCATATGTCAATTCAACCAAATTTTTATCCATTTTCATATTAAAAAAAAAATTAAATAATGCCAAAAAATCTCACGTATTTAGTCAATTTTAGAAAATAATGCACATTTGTATAAAAGGCGCTAGAAAAGTGTGAGAGATTTGCTAGATTTATAAGATGTTTGTATTGTAATATGAAAGCCTCTTTTGCAAATATGAATACATGAATGTAAAAAGTTTTTTTTTTCCTTCCATCATTTTCATGTATTTGAATATGTCAATATCTTAGATCAACCAAATTTTTATCCATTTTCTTTTTAAAAAACTCAAATAATCCATTTTCATATTAAAAAACTCAACTAATGTCGAAAAATCTCACGATTTTAGGCAATTTTAGAAAATTACGTAAATTTGTATAAAGGGTTCTAGAAAACTATAAGAAATTTGCTAGATTTATGAAAGAATGTGAGGGAATATTATAAATTTTTCTCCTTTTTTATGATTCATTTTTATATCAAAAGATGGAAAAGTGCATGCACATAAATAGGTTGAGATAGGTAATGATGATGATAAGGCACAAAAACTTATAGTTTAATACTGCCTACATGCATAAGTGTGATAATTGATTAGGTTATGGGGTATGTGCTTGTTTGATGTTGATTTCAATTGGTTGGTGCAACTCCTTAATGCAGATCTACACTTTTCTTTTATTTTTCTTTTTTTTTTTACATTTTTTATATGAAGATGCACTTGATATGTGAATTCCGATTTCCTACACTTGATATGTAGTACAAAACAAAAGAGTACGTAGTACAAAAGTGAGACTCTGGATCTTTCTCCATGATATCCAAACTGTGTAAAAAAAAGTGGAATGCATGCATAGATGGGGCACGTCACGTACAAAGACTTTGGGAACACATCGCGATCAAGAGGATCCAAACTTCAATGAAGTAGTCATCATCACTCATGATCATAACTCACGTTAGCTCAGAGTAGACCGCCGGGCAGCAATACTTCTGTCGTTGAAGAACAAGGACGGCACATTGGCAGTTCACTTCTGTGAGTATTGTCTGAAGAACAAGGATGGCGGCTTTCGGGTTCGTGCTCAGCTTAGCATTGGCAATAGCCATAGCTGCCTTCTATAAAGCAGTAGTTCGCCTCTCTCCAATTCACCCTTCCCCTATCATACTACCGCCTCCTGTGCCACTCACAGGCCCCTTCACACCGAACTCTCTTCTGAGCTCCAACTTACGGCGCTTGGGGAATGGCCTACTTCCGTTTCCAGAAGACCTGGTCGCTGATGCACACGGTTCTCTCTTCGTGGCCTGTGGCGACGGTTGGATCAAGCGGTTGGAGCCTTCCTCTGATACGGTTGAGAACTTCGCATTCCTGGGCGAAGGTCGGCGTCCTTTGGGAATAACACTTGGCCGTGAGGGAGAACTGATCGTTTGCGATCCTGACGTAGTAATGCTCAGTTGCCCGGAAACCTTTGATAGCCAAAGTTTCTGTTCATTGAACATGTCTTTTGCTAACGTATGGATTGATACTTGAGCTTATTCGTATCTGTTTTCTCTGAAGGGTTTGCTGAACGTAACAAAAGACAAGATAGAGCTTCTCTCAGATGAAGCTGATGGTGTGAAATTCAGGTAAGATAGTTGTGTTTCTCGTTTTTGACATCGTATGGGGAGTTTCTTGGCTTTTGATTTACGGATTTGAGCACCCTTTAATCCTCGCCACGCGTCAATGAATCCGGGTGAAGGCTAAATCAAAGCAACTCGTCTATTGGCTTGTAATGCCTTGTTGATGTTTTACAGATTTACAGATGCTGCAGCAGTCTCCATGCAGGATGGGTCTATTTATTTCTCAGATGCATCAAGCAGGTATTCTTTTGCAAACCAATATACAGGCATGATGGATATTTCTCCAGATGGGCGCCTTCTGAAGTATGATGGAGTACGCCGGAAAACCACGACCCTTATTGACGGCCTTTATTTTGCTAATGGAGTTGCACTCTCTCGCAATGAAGATTTCCTAGTGGTTTGCGAAACCGCGCAGTATGTGGACATCTTTCACAGTTTTCATTCACACATGCTACATGAGATTGCCGTTTTTAAAACTCTGTATTTGCTTTGCTTACATTAGAGCTAGATGCCATCGTTACTGGCTTAAGGGTGAAAAACAAGGACAGTCCGAGGTTTTCATCGACAGACTACCTGCACTTCCTGATAATATAAAGATTGATGGAAAAGGACACTTCTGGATTGCATTAGTCTCGGTAAGCATCGCCTCACTAGAAGGCATTTCTGTTTTGCCTTGTGTTTGCATGTGCGTATGTCATTGTTGGGGACAGGGCACGTGTTCAACGTGCTCAAGAATTAGTAAAAGAAGTAGAATACAAATGCATACTTTTAGTCATGTCAAAAGAAAATTGTTTTTGCATTGTCTCTTTTCTAACTAGATTCTTGTCTTCTATGTTGTGTTATACTTTCTTTCATGGTGTCAAAACAAAAGTGCCTTCAATAATTTGCAAACAATTTTAAAAGCTCTACAACAAGAGTGGTGGTTATATCTATGGTGATTGTAAGTTAACAAGAGGCTTTGGCAATACAACATTCGGAGTGTGATTGTGAACACAACAATGGAAAGAGTACACATGTTGCAAATTCATCCACCAATCTTCATTGAAGGAAAACCGGATGATATGAACTATACATTGTGGAAGTTTAGTTAGCAACAAAAGAGATAATTTTGGAATTGATTGTGAACCATGCTGATATATTTGAGTACTGATGTATGTGAACACACTTAGGACTGCCCCTTTTCCCTCTTTAGGAGGTTTTTTTCCCCGGCTTGTATATAGGCTTATAACCCTAATGGGTCACTTATCTTTGTATGTTCTCTTGGTAATACGATCAATGTTGTGTTGTTCTTCAAGCTTCTTTTTCTTCTTTGTGCTGATCGTGTGCTTCCGAAGTCTTTGAACTCCAATCATTGATATCAAAGCAGGTTACCGCTTTGTTTAGGGCGTCATCGAAACCCTTTCCATCACAGTCTTAGAATCGCACGAAAATTGGTAAGCATACTTGAAGTAATTAGGAGTTCAAAACAGTTTTGTTATGTTGAGTCAAACTTTCGATTTGAGCTTGCTTCGGCCTTCGAACGCATTATCGTAAAGACTTTGCAATCAATTCCATCCTTTTAATCCAAACATATATATGTAGTTTTCGATTAATATACCGTTGGCTGAGGTGCTGGAAATCCCTTGAGGTAATAGCATTCCTTGGCCTTGTGCCCCAATTTCCCACAGAATTGGCAGGCTACCTAATGATTCACTCAATGTATAGAGATGTACAATGAGAAGTACACTCAGAGTGTGAGGAAGTATATGCAGAAATGAAAGAGTCGATTGATTACATGAACTAATCAAGTACAACCAAGAATGGGGAAGGCACCAAGAGATTCCTTCTAGTGTTGGCACCAACCCATGCAAGAGCACCAACTCCTGACCACGCTTCACGGAAGCTCCTTGCACCACTCCTCTAAGTACCGGGATGTACAATACAAGCTCTCATGGATTATTGGAATGGTAGATGACCAAGGATGATAGAGATATGGGTAATAGATGATATCTGTGTTAGAGGATATATTTGCTATGTAGATAATCCCTACATCGTTGCACCTTTCCTTATATAGAGGAGGAGAAGATGGGCTTAATGAAAGTCACCAATTGCCTATAGGCTTACCTTGTCCTCATGACATGTTGGGGAGAACCATTTGTAAGATCCTGATTACACGAAAATTGAGGAGAACATAGTGGGGAATTGTCATCACATTAGAGAGAGAGAGAGAGAGAGAGAGAGAGAGAGAGAGAGAGAGAGAGAGAGAGAGAGAGAGAGAGAGAGAGAGAGAGAGAGAGAGAGAGAGAGAGAGAGAGAGAGAGAGTCATATTAACGTCTTAAGGAGGCCAAACTTGGCCTATGAGACAAAAACCATGTACAACTGTAGTAACCCTATGTAGAAAATGAAATGAAATAAAAGTATATCGCTACACAAAGCTGTATAGGGCTGGAAAAGGCTGGGGAGACGTGGCTTTGACTCTGCAGATAGTGGCCACCTAATACATGGGGGATCCATAATGTGAGTGAGTAAAAACCCCTAGCTATTGGTGAGGGGTGGAGGTGGGTGTAGTATGTGGTACATCGGTGGTGGTCTGAGTGCCTCCTGAAGGAAGACAACCCATGGGGTGGTGGTACGCCTATGCTTCATCATGTGGTCGTAGGCTGTCCTCATGCGTGAGATATCCTCTTGATATAGTGGTGGTCGACGATATCCGACCATGCGTGGTCGGCGTCGTGCTCTCTGTGCTGCTGCATGGTGGAGCGTGAGCCCTATAGATGGACCTCCCTAATATAGCTCAGCTCGCTAAAAGAACTGGGTAATGGTCCGCTGGGTACTCACCCATGGCTGATGTGTGGGCTGTAGTGATCGCACTCGCCTCTCGTATGCTCCTGTGAGGAAGCGTCCCAAGCGCCGCTGGTCTCCCATAGTCATGCACAACTGGAGTGACTCCTCTATCTGGAATTGTGCTCTTAGGTCTAAGTATGTTGGGCATCTGATAACAAAATGCTCCTCACTCTCTACCTCTGTCTCGCATACTGGGCACCACCTCTCCTCACGGGGGACTCCCTTGGACCGACCCCTCTCAATCTCGAGCTGATGTGATGAAACCCAGAGCTGCCCAATGATGACTCAAGGTGGTGGGGTAAATATGTCTGCTTGTATCTAAGAATCTCGATGAAGCCCTCGTCCGATATATGTAGTAAATGCTCACGATAGTAGAGCATTTTCGGTGGCAATGTATCCCTAGGGCTCACCCATGTCCTCTTATGTATGTATGCCATATCTCCAGACGAATGACCCTATTCCTGTAACCATAACCTAAAAATGCAGATATAGATAGTAGATCCTTCTTCATGTCAGGTACATATAGAACATCTGAAATCTGAAAATTACCACCTTCTCTTGACTTTAGGGTTACTGTACCTATTCCCACAACATCCAAATCATTGCCATATGCAATAGTAACTCTTCTACTTGAAGAATAGGAAAGAGAAGGAAATACTTCTCTGCAACCTGTTATATGCTTTGTAGCAATTGAATCAAATATCGAAGGATCTGCTGAAAGAACTTGTAAAGCCGCCTGATCAAAAGCTACTTCCTGAATCCTCAATGATGATACAGGCATAAGAATCACCTTGAGGTTTCCCTTTTTTATCATCTTCTGTAACATTAGCTCATGCCTTTTTCTTTTCTGCTTCAATCCTTTTCTGACATACTGCTATGAAATGTCCAGGTTTTTTGCAATAGTGACATAATGCTTCCTTCTTCTTAGAAGACTTCTTTTTAGATGTAGTAGAAACAAAATCTGAAGTAGAAGGTGAAAGGGACTTACTTTCCTTCTCGGATTGCTTTTCGTTCTTATCCTTCTTCTTGTTTTTACCCTTTGATGAAGACAAAAGTGCTTCTTCATTCTCTTCCATTCCCTTCAACTGATCTTCATCTTGAAGTAACAAGAACTCTAACTCTTCAAATATAACCTCTCTATCTCTTGTTGTAAGAGTAAGAATGGTTATAAAAGACTGATATGAGATAGGATGTGAATTAATCAGCGTATTTACCATTTCTTCATCAGATATCTCTAACTCCTACATTTAGAAGTTGATCTCTCAAGTCAACGAGCTTTGTAATGTGGGTTTGAATTGACTCATCAGCCTTCATCCTTGTATTTGCTAGTTGTCTCCTCAAGTGAGCTTTCCTAGCAGGATTTCTGCTCTGAAAAAGATTCTCAAGCTTCAACCAAGCTTGTCTAGAACTTCTACAAGATCTGATTTGTGGTAGAATATGCTTTTCAACACTCATTGCTATGAATGAGAGAGCTAAAGCATCTCTAGCATCCCATCTTGTTTGTTCTTCAGTAGGAGGAACTCTGGGTAAGGATCTACCTGTGATTCAAGATGTAGAAGTGGTTACCTCTTCTTCAATTGGTTCTGTGATTGCAACACCAATACCTCTTGAAGTTGTTGTATCCTCTTCTTCGCCTTCTCGTCTTGGTCTTGTTAAGGATCCATTGACGATACTCCATAAATCTTTTGTCACTAACAAATTCATCATCATGAAACTCCACATAGGATAATTAGACGATCCATCTAACTTGTCCAACCTCAGTTCTATACTCACTCATCGTAACTAAGTGTGTATGTCAATTATGCTATGATACCAAGTGTTGGAATTTGGGGCCCCAAGATCTTCCAATACTAAAAACCTTTGAGCATACACACTTAATTACACAAGATGATAAGTGCGAAATAGAAAGAGATTTTGAGACAAGAGTAAGTAACATAAGCAAATTGCTTACTCACTAATATAGATGGCCAAATTACAAAATGGGAGTACTGCTCAACCATATGGTGGTGCACTCACTAGATGGAAGAATAGACAAGAAGATGATGATGTACTGAATTCAGATTATGCTGTGATAATTTGAGTGTGTGTGAAGTAAATGAGCAACCAAGTGAACCTAACCTCTCAAGAAAGTGCAAGAAATCTGAAAATGAGCAAAACCTAATTCTGAAATTAGGGTTCAGAAACCCTAAAAACAGAAAATAGGATTAACTTACAAAAGATAGCTGCCACAAACTTGTAGAAGACTCCTTGCTCCAAGAGAGTAGCCTCTCCTTCACCTCTCCTTAGCTTCCAAAGCTTTAGAACTCCAAAATTGACACT
The DNA here is from genome assembly GCA_020310875.1 of Ceratopteris richardii. NCBI lineage: Eukaryota > Viridiplantae > Streptophyta > Polypodiopsida > Polypodiales > Pteridaceae > Ceratopteris > Ceratopteris richardii. The sequence goes on from CM035422.1 coordinate 15,344,391, forward strand.
ATGTGAGCATCAACTCTAGCTTCAATTGTCCAAAAGTGTGCCCATGACCTCTCTTTTATAGCCTTGGCATCCATAAATAAAGCAAAGCGATAAAACTTGCGAAAAAACTAATCGCTATCCTCAAAAGCTGCCATCGTGAGTTTTTTAAATTTGATCACAAATTTTTAGCTTTTCATATGGATTAAAAATCCCATCGCTAATTTTGGTTTGCTTTGATTTGGGATCGTTAGTTTTAAGTGCTTTTGCCATCTACTAACTCATGACCTAGCTTTTTTGAGTTTTGTACTTTTAGAACCTCAGAAATGTGCATCCACCATTTTAAGGCAGAATCAGGGTTTGACTTTTCTCCAAACTCTGACTTCTGATGACGGAATGAAGCATATTACTAGATAACTCTCGCGAAGTTCTTTCTATCTAGCCATAAAAATTTTAAACCAAACTGTACAAAAAGATGGCTTAGTCCTAATTTGGATTTGCTGGAAATGGACCATATGTACATTGATTTCCAACAAACTATGTAATTTGGACAAGTTTGATGCTGTAAGCAAGTAAAGAATTCCTACTACTCTAATGTGCTTGATCTTGTTCATCTGATGTTTGTAGCATGCTCACAAAATCTATGGGGGGTGCTCTTCTCTCGTAAGTCTAATGTGCTTGATTTGTTCATATGATGTTTGTAGCATGCCCACAAAATCTATGGGGTGTGCTCTTTACTTTGTTTCTTTTGTTGATGACTACTTTAGGAAGCTTTAGGTGTATTTGTTAAAATCAAAAGATGAAGCCTTTACTGCATTTAAGAAATTTCATGCATTTGTGACCACCCAAACAGGTAGAAAGCTGAAATGCTTACGTACAGATAATGAGGGTGAGTTTATAAGTGCTGAATTCAATAGATTTTGTGAAAATCTTGGTATTAAGAGGGAGCTAAGAGTCCCATACAGCCCCTCTTCCAACAGTGTAGCTGAAAGGTATAATAGGACTTTATGTGAGAGGGTGAGATGCCACATCTAATCTCCCTCATGGATTTTGGGTAGAGGCTTTGAAAACTGCAGTTCATGTTTGCAATCGATCCCCTCATATGTCCTTCAAAGGTGGCATTCCAGAAGAGGTTTGGTCTGGTAAACCAACTTCATATGACCAGCTACGCATCTTTGGTTGTGATGCTTTTGTGCATATAAGGCCTGAGTTGAGAAGCAAGTTAGATGCAAAGTCCATGAAAGGAATCTTCATGGATTATGGAGATGAAGGTGAAATGGGCTACAAAAGTTGACTACCTCAACTCAAGAAGGTGATATGCAGCCGAGATGTTGTATTTAATGAGGCAAGGCTGCTAAAAAACAATTGTGCCTCTAAAGATGACCATAAAAGAGTCAAATTTCTGTTGGAAAACAATGTTCCTATTGGTCAGGATTGCTCACAATACATATATGAGTATGTATGTTCTTATAGCACTCTCCAATCCGAACCGTAGCGGGCAGTCACAACAGCGATCACAGAATATGTATCACTGTTTACTAATCCTTAATACATCGAAAGCGCCTAGCGCAATGGATAAGACACTCGCCTCCCACGATGGTGACCTGGGTTCGAATCCCCTTGGCGGCAGCCCGCGGCAATTTCTTTTATATCATGCTTTTCATAATAGCTAAATGGCGGAAAAAAAACGGACAGCGGACGGGTTTGTTTTTTTTCGCAAAACTCTTTTGCTTTTGGAGAAGTGCGATCGCATAGCTTTATGTGCTTTATTATGAGCTTTTCAAGGATCATCAAATACTATAAAAGAAGCACTTTGGGTTCATTGTATTCATCCTTCACCTAGGATCAACACAAGCTTTGGAGCTTGGACCTCAGTAGAGGTAGTGTTTCTTCTAGCACATGGGGCAGCCATGGTGCTAACTTGAAGCATGTTGAGGAGCAGCTATGGAGTTCTTCTTGGTGATTCTTCTTGGAGAAGATGAAGGGTGTGCTCACACTCTAGCTCATGGAGAGGAGGTCATCTCTTGTTCATGGCAAGAAGACTTGATTATTAGCAGCTTGATGGTGAGGATCACCCATCTACATGATGTATTTGAAGATCATCTTCTACAGGAAGATGTTAGGTTGAAGATTATCTTCTACAAGAAGATGTCTGGCTACTTCAAAGACATTGGATGGGACCATCTACATGATTTTGAAGATTATCTTCTACAAGAAGATATTAGGTTGAAGATTGTCTTCTACAAGAAGATGTCGGGCTACTTCAAAGACATTAGATGGAGATTAACATAAGATTCACATCTTATGTTAAGTATTCAGGTACATATTCTCTTTATGCATACAGGTACTACTTGAAGTTTATGGAGGCTGTGGCGTTCATATCAGAAGGAGTCCTATTCGGCATAGGTACAAGAGAATCAGTACTTATATGCTTTATGCATATTTTTATGAGGTGTTTGAGAAGGTGTGTTCACATGAGTTTGAGGATTTCCGGCAACAATCTTGTTAGCATTCTATGCTACTTTATAAGTATGTGATCTTTTCAAACACGTATCTGACTTAGGGTCTTCCATAGCCTAAGTTTAGATGTAGGTTTGTTGACCATCAGTTTCACACTGATCCTTCCTCATTCAGTTACTCATATTCACTCTTCTATAACCTATAAGGTCACACATCTCATGTATATTCAGATTACTGCCCACACATCTGAATATGTTTGTTACATTGTACATTCACTCATACATCTATTTCTCATCACATAGAGTGGTTGAGAGTTTTGCTCCCACATTGTACATTGAACATTGGTTTATATGATACTATGAGTAAGCAATGGCTTACGTAAAACCTTACACATGTCGTCTATTCTTTCTCTATCTTTATCTCATCATCTGTATGATTAAGTTGTGGTATGTTCATGTTTTGTCAATATGGAAGATTGCTAAATTAATGGTGTATATACTGGACCTATGGAACCATGGACATATGACATGAGCTAAGGGCCTACCTCACTTCCAACATTTGGTATCAGAGCACTAAGGTTTTGGTTACAGAACTTTAGATCTTTGGCATCAATGCATTAAGGCTCATTCATATCTCAGGTTCCCAGAATTCCAGATTTACAACATTTGATTTGAAAGCATCTTCTAATATTTGACATTTGACATACACACTTAATCTAGATGAGTAGAGATTTGAGAATTAGACATTTCAGTTACATGTGTATTCATCAGTGTGAAGTATGAAGTTGATGATCTGTTAGCAGCCGAATATTTTTGAAGAGTATGCAAATACTTTACAAAAGTATTGTTTGAAGACCCAGAATTGATGAAGAGAAGACTACTTCAAATTCAAGGAAGAAAAATGGTTTAGAGAAGATGAAGAAATCAGATCAACATCAAATCACAGGTATCAGTTTCTACTATCATATTATCATTTGCAGGTCATATCTTAGAAGAGCAGTTATGAAGAGATTTGAAGAAATTCAAGGATTGCTTTTATACGCTTTCATCATTTGAAAGTTAAAGGCTACATCGAAACAGGTATCTAGAGGTTTTTCTAGAGAGTTTTTGAGAAATCTCTTTCATGGCAAGAAAGTTCATCTAAGAAGACAAGCGCAGAGATGAGATGAGTTTTTCAGCCAATTTTCTATTGTAAGTTGGTTGGATATCAAGGTACAAATGTATTTAGAGAAGGTAACTCTAGAAGAGCAATTCATCATTCAGACAACGATTGGTGAATTTAGTCGTTTCAGACATTTGAAACAACATTTTGATTCAGAGATATGAGGAGATGGTAAAACATGTTTCTATATTCACTTCCATTTATATACCATGTTTGTTTTATCTCTTACTCTTACATTAGAGGAAGAGAAAAGTTCATTTGAAGAAGTCAAGAGTGTTTGCTACTTCAAGATGAAGAGAACAAAAGGTATGGAAGAGAAGTTTGAAGATGTTGACATCATCAGGTGGAAGAAAGATGCAGAAGAAGAAAGTCCATCATTTCCAAAAGAAAAGTAAGACTTCCTTTTCTCTCATATTTTCCATATACTTTTCCTATTTTATCCTCTACATCCAAAGACAAGTCTACGAGAACATCTTGTTTAAAGAAGAAGCAGTTTCTTGTTTTGCATTACACTTGGTCATGATTTAGTAGATTTGACAAAGAATTGCATTGAGAGAAAGAAAAGCAGCAAATATATGTTTTGACTCATATGTATATGAGTTATGAAGCTTTTAAGCAGGCAGCTTATATGTTCCCTCAAAGAATTCTTGGAATGTCAATACAGAGCTACTTGATATATGACAAGTTGCAGAGAAGTATATTTCTTCTTTAAATAACTCTTGAGGTAAAAGAGTTTTTTGTAGCAGATGTTGAAGACTTGGGTTGAGGTTTTATGTTTGGAAAAGGTTACCTCATATTCAATATTTTCAGAAAACTTCAGAAAATTCAGACTTGTTGATGTACCAGTCAGTTGAAGAATCTACTTTTTATGATTGTCTAGACTTTTGGATACATGTTTGTATTCAAAAAGGTGTTCCATCATATCCTATCACTTGATTGAAAAGTGGAGTTAGCCAAAAGAAAATCAAGCAGGTACTATCACATTTCACCCGGGTAAAATATGAAAGTTATGAAGTATCAACTTGCAGCTTTTGGAGTTCTCAAGGTGAGAAGTTTGTCCACTTATGTTTCAAGTAAGAATTGCAGATTCTTGGAAAGGATTTGTTTGAAGAAAAGTTTTACAACTTCTTGAGAAGCATGGACACTTGGAGACATTCAGGAAGTAAATCAAACATTCAGTCATGAAGGTTTGATGACAGCAGATTCTACACAGGAGAGATCATTGATCTTAAATAGATCTTGTACGATCTTGAGTATTTATGATTCAGTTATTTATCCTTTGTTTTGTAAAATTCTTAACATTGGAAGAAGTAAGTCAAAGATTCAGATTCTATCATATTTGTGTTGCAGAGAGAAGAAGATACTTGTTATGTTGCAGAAGGTTATGAATCCTAAAATGCTTTCAGCAAGGTTTTGTTATGTTAGGATCAGCTAACCTTATTCTACAATATGAAAAGCTGAAGACTTATAGTGGAAGCTATTGGCAACTGCGCAGTGCTAATAAAAGGGTTCAGAGATTTTGTTTCAGATACAGGTATTGATCACTGAACATCAGATTTATTGAAAGAAGGAAGACGTTCCATATTTCATAAAGTCTGATATACTTTGAAGAATACTGGATACTAGTGTTAAGTCATCCAGGGGGGTGATGAAACATGAAGACTTATTTTCAAGCCATATGTAAAAGAATGCAGAGTCATACCTACAGGTATTCCTATTTCAGGTATTCCTATATTTCCTTTGTCAAGTTCTCTTTATGTTCCATCTTTGAAAGAAGAAGGAAGAAGAAGAATGTTTGGAGAAAGTTCCTGTTAGGATGTTCCTGTTCAGGAGAAGGTTCCAGAGTTCTATTGAGGAGAAACTTGATATTTCAAAAAGGTGTATTTCAGAAGTGCGCACATATATGTTTATACCAACTTCTGAAGGAAAGAGGTATGAAGGATTTAAAGGATGAAGACATGATGACATCATAGATTTTTTGACTCATATTGACTTGAGTACAGTCAGAGATGAACCAGCAGTGTTCATAATGCACTAAGTTGTGAGTTGACAATCACAAGTTCCAAGATTCAGTTCCTGATTTTGTTTAGTGTATTCACATGACACAGCAGAAGTACGTTGAGAAACCTTTTTTGGAAGGTAAATGCAAATATGTGGATCCTAGTGTATGTTTTCAGGTATTTGAAGACAAGAGATAGCAAGTTCGGAGACAGTTCATGCTATATTTGTTGTCAAGCAATGATTGCTTGATGAGAACACTATTGGATATCTAGTTTGCATATTTTCTCAAGTATTATGGTTCATATTCAGCAAGTTCAGGTTTTTTGAAGGAAAGTCAATTTCAGTTTTGAAGAAGACTTTTGAAGAACAAGTTCTGAAGTGCGGGAGTACAAGCTTGAAGCTTGTGACAGGCTATTTGAAGCTTGTGGTAATTTGCAGATTATAAAGTTTGCACATCCAGTCCAGTTTATACCAATATGACATTGTAGGGGGGATTGTTGGAAAACAATGTTCCTATTGGTTAGGATTGCTCACAATACATATATGAGTATGTATGTTCTTATAGCACTCTCCAATCCGAACCGTAGCGGGCAGTCACAACAGCGATCACAGAATATGTATCACTGTTTACTAATCCTTAATACATCGAAAGCGCCTAGCGCAATGGATAAGACACTCGCCTCCCACGATGGTGACTTGGGTTCGAATCCCCTTGGCGGCAGCCCGCGGCAATTTCTTTTATATCATGCTTTTCATAATAGCTAAATGGCGGAAAAAAAAACGGACAGCGGACGGGTTTGTTTTTTTTCGCAAAACTCTTTTGCTTTTGGAGAAGTGCGATCGCATAGCTTTATGTGCTTTATTATGAGCTTTTCAAGGATCATCAAATACTATAAAAGAAGCACTTTGGGTTCATTGTATTCATCCTTCACCTAGGATCAACACAAGCTTTGGAGCTTGGACCTCAGTAGAGGTAGTGTTTCTTCTAGCACATGGGGCAGCCATGGTGCTAACATGAAGCATGTTGAGGAGCAGCTATGGAGTTCTTCTTGGTGATTCTTCTTGGAGAAGATGAAGGGTGTGCTCACACTCTAGCTCATGGAGAGGAGGTCATCTCTTGTTCATGGCAAGAAGACTTGATTATTAGCAGCTTGATGGTGAGGATCGCCCATCTACATGATGTATTTGAAGATCATCTTCTACAGGAAGATGTTAGGTTGAAGATTATCTTCTACAAGAAGATGTCTGGCTACTTCAAAGACATTGGATGGGACCATCTACATGATTTTGAAGATTATCTTCTACAAGAAGATATTAGGTTGAAGATTGTCTTCTACAAGAAGATGTCGGGCTACTTCAAAGACATTAGATGGAGATTAACATAAGATTCACATCTTATGTTAAGTATTCAGGTACATATTCTCTTTATGCATACAGGTACTACTTGAAGTTTATGGAGGCTGTGGCGTTCATATCAGAAGGAGTCCTATTCGGCATAGGTACAAGAGAATCAGTACTTATATGCTTTATGCATATTTTTATGAGGTGTTTGAGAAGGTGTGTTCACATGAGTTTGAGGATTTCCGGCAACAATCTTGTTAGCATTCTATGCTACTTTATAAGTATGTGATCTTTTCAAACACGTATCTGACTTAGGGTCTTCCATAGCCTAAGTTTAGATGTAGGTTTGTTGACCATCAGTTTCACACTGATCCTTCCTCATTCAGTCACTCATATTCACTCTTCTATAACCTATAAGGTCACACATCTCATGTATATTCAGATTACTGCCCACACATCTGAATATGTTTGTTACATTGTACATTCACTCATACATCTATTTCTCATCACATAGAGTGGTTGAGAGTTTTGCTCCCACATTGTACATTGAACATTGGTTTATATGATACTATGAGTAAGCAATGGCTTACGTAAAACCTTACACATGTCGTCTATTCTTTCTCTATCTTTATCTCATCATCTGTATGATTAAGTTGTGGTATGTTCATGTTTTGTCAATATGGAAGATTGCTAAATTAATGGTGTATATACTGGACCTATGGAACCATGGACATATGACATGAGCTAAGGGCCTACCTCACTTCCAACAATTTCAGCATGTACAGCCACCAGTTAAATCTGCTATGAACCCTCGGGATGCACCACATATGGCTGGAAATGACAATAAACCCGTGGTTATTGAGCGAGATGATGTTGGACAGCAAAATGATGCTCCGGATGGGCATATGCAGCCACCTATTCATGCTGAAAACAGGGCTGGAAATGATGTACAGCAGCCCATTAACAATGAAGAAGTTGAAGTACCTCCTGATGTAGATCCATTGCCGGATAATGTGGATCATTGTGTAAGAAGATCTACACGTCCTAGGAGGCCAGTGAATGGATATGACCCCTCTATACATTACATTATGTTATAGATGAGGGTGAGCCTCTCACTTTTAAAGAGGCAAAGTTATGTGAGCACAAGAAGAAGTGGGAGTTAGCCATGCAGGAAGAGATAAAGGCCTTGCATGCAAATGATACTTGGGATTTGGTTGAGTTGCCAAAAGGTAGGAAGGCCATTCCCAACAAGTGGGTGTACAAAAATCAAAACTGTTGACGGAAAACCCAAGTATAAGGCAAAGCTGGTTGCTAAAGGATATGCCCAAAAAGAGGGCATTGATTTTCAAGAGGTGTTATCTCTAGTGGTTAAAATGACCACATTACATGTGTTGTTTGCTCTCACAATTGCCTTGGATTTGGAGTTATTCCAAATGGATGTTAAGAGGGCATTGATTTTCAAGAGGTGTTATCTCTAGTGGTTAAAATGACCACATTGCATGTGTTGTTTGCTCTCACAATTGCCTTGGATTTGCAGTTATTCCAAATCGATGTTAAAACAGCCTTTTTGCATGGTGATTTAGACGAAGAGCTGTACATGAAACAGCCAGAAGGATATGCCATTCCTAGAAAAGAGCATCTGGTATGCAAGCTGAAAAGGAGCTTATATGGGCTGAAACAGGCCCTAGACAATGGTATAAGAAGTTTGATGCATTTATGCTCAACATGGGTTCAAAAGAAGCCATGCAGAGCACTGTTTGTACACTAAAAAGGATGAAGATGGAAGCCCAGTTATTCTTGTACTGTATGTAGATGATATGCTGCCGGCTGGGAAGAAAATGAGCACTCTGAATGCTCTAAACAGCTCTCACGAAGTGTCTACCCAAGGCACAACATCAGCTATGTATAGAGATGGTGGAAGTTACTTAACTTAAAGGAGCTTCCTTGGTCCTTTAAGTGGGAGGTTGTTGGGGATAAAGGCCCCAAGGACTCTCCTTTTATATATTTTGACCCTTCCATGTGAAAGCTCTCTTTGAGAGCTTTCCAAACATATTTTGGTTATAATTTTTTGGCCAAATTGGGGAGTTATAGGCTTTATTTTTATGACTTTTGGTCATTGGCCATGTGTGAACATGCCCAAATGGCCTAAAAGACACTTATCAATAAAACTTGGTCCCAAATCTCTCATAACTTGATTGGGACTTCTTCAACTTCAACTTCTCTATCTTCTTCTCCAAATTTTTGCTCAGGTTTCTCTCTCTACTTTCTCTCTCCTCATGTAGAAGCCCACGCCCTTTGCGTTTGGAGCATCTGAGCACACCACGACGTAGCTCTCTGCGGCCTCTTTCATACAATACACATTTGCAATCAATCCTGTGATGTGTCCTTAAAAGGTGGCATTCTTGAAGAGGTTTGGTCGGGAAATCCTTACAGATCTTTGGCTGTGAAGTGTTTGGGCGTATTAGGCTTGAGTTGAGGAACAAATTAGATGCAAAGTCTATAAGGCATTTTCTTGTGGTATGGAGATAGGGTGAAATGGGCTAATGTGATGATCGAAGCTCAAGAAGGTAATACGTAGCTGAAACGTTGTATTTGATGAGGCAAGGCTGCCTAAAATGATTCTCTCTAAAAATGACCATAAAAGCATCGAATTTCAGCATTTACAGTTACCTATTAAACTTGACTTTAACCCTTAGGATGCATCACATATGGTTTTAAATGACAATGAGCCAGTGGTAATGGAGGAACAGGACGTTGGGCAACAAAATGAGGCTCTTGAAGGTCATATGCAACCACCTATTCATGCTGAAAACAAGGCTGAAATGATGTACAACAACCCACCAAAAATGAGTGAACACATACAGGGAGTGAGAGATCAGCCCCCACTAGGCAATAACCATTTCTAGCCAAATATCACGAACTTAAAGAATCAAATCATTATAGGTTTTCCTTTTTGTGTGTTGTTAATGAGACTCACAAAGTATAATGTCCCACCTAGTGACCTTGTACACATTAAGTCACACATGCTTGGGGATATGAATTTTAAATTTGGCATGTGCCATTAAAAAGCAGAAGTGGACTAAAGTCTTGACTGATGAGGACTTACATGTAATATATAAATTTTACCATATTATTTTTCTTTGTGTTTGAGACTATTCAAGCATGTTTAGAGGAGATATACACTGAGGATACCTAAAATCTAAAAATAATAATAATAAAAAATTTATTTGTGAACAACTTTATCACAACTCCAACCCGTTGCTAACGCGACAGTACCTACCCCGTTGGGATCTCATTGCTAACCACTATCTTGTCTACCACTAATGAAGAAAGTAATTACAATGAGGCAACATTGCCTTGTTTATATAGAAGTTGAAATTAACTTAGAAAGCAAAAAAGAAATCAAAAAGCTAATTTTAACATTGAAGAAGCATAAGTTTATTGCAAATTTATGAAAAAATAGTCTTAGGTATTAAAAATAATAATCTAGGCAAATAAAGCATAAGCACTGTTTTTTATCATAAAAATAATAATTCTGTCAAAAAAAAGAATGAAATCTGATTCTCGCCGCTAAAGAAACAACGGAGCCGTAGTTTCTTCAACCTCATTCATTCACTAGATTTCAGCAATGCAGTTGTAGTAGGATGATCTTCATGTTTATGCATAGAAATAATTGATTTTTGACCGACAACTTTGACCATCCTGAAACCCTATTTTTAGGGTCATTCCAAACGAAGTTGATTCTTCTCTGATTTTTTAATTTTTAATTTTTTGTTTCATCTCTGCCGAATTTCTAGCTAATTTCTGGTCCACTGCATTGTGTTAGATATTCTTCCTCTGTCTCTCTCATATGTCACGGTCGCAAATGTCATGATGCATGTGGGGTATTTGGATGTAATTGTGTGTAATCTGTCTGCTGTTAATTCTTTCATGTTGGCAGGCTAAGAAAGCATGAGAAGTGCAAGCACAGTCTAAATTATCAGTGTGTATATGTGTCTCTCCTTTCAATGCAGGCACGACCATTTTACATGGATTGGATACTCAGATTTCCATTCATTCGGCAGCTTCATGAGGTGTTGGGATTGACTGAAATATCCATTAAAATGATGAGCAAACGGGCACTCGTGCTTGAAGTAACAGAGGAAGGAAAGCCTGTGAGGACACTTGGTGATCCCATGGGAGCTTCCATAAGCTTCGTTACCACTGCTTATGTGGTGGATGATGATCTTTATTTGGGTAGCTTGAATGTGGATTTCCTTGGTCATGTCAAACTGAATGCTACAACCTGATGTCTTTCCCCCACCTTTTGGTTCCTGTGGAGCTCCGCATGCATTGGTCCATTTAATTGTCTGTGACATGTGTTGACTGAAAATTTTGAGAATGTTTCAGAAGAGCAACTGGATGATGTGGAACTAGTTATCATGCCTCATGTTCAAGGTATCAATGTTGTATGTAATGCAGTTAACTATTTGTCATATTAATTTCTGCACACTTTGAAGCCTGGGTAAATGTGTGCAAATGTGTGATACTCATGTAGTCTTGTTGGGTAGACACAACCATCGGTTTTGATTGCTCCAGCTCATAGGTAACACACTTGGTTGGAAGGAGATGGAATGCATTTATGTATAATCATGTCCATGATTGCAGAAGATATTTCCTGCTTTGATGAGAGCGAATTGTGTCTCTAGTCATGTCCATTGATGCAGAACTACTTTGACTGTTCTGATGTGAGCGGATTTTTAAAGTGTCCCAAGGTATGTATTTCGTGAAATGATTTACCTATGCGTGCCGCTTAACTTGTTTTCTTTTTAGATTTGATTAATTGGAACCATTGGCCGCCCATCTTTGCATGCTCCTTTGGCTTATTTCTTCTTGCTTCATCTTTCATAAATGGAGTTCTTTGGATCACGAGCTTTGATTTTCTGGAAAAATGGCTTCTTTACTCAAGCCTCCACCTCATGTTTATTTTATTTGACCTCAAATGCTCTCGTGGAAGATAGGATAATTATCAATGGATGCCCTTCTATAGGAAGAAACCAGTGATATTAGAAATTGGGCTAAAATCAGTATGTTTTCATAGGTTTTACCATGGAAGCTGATTCATTGCAGTAAGTGATTCAAAGTATAGATGAATACAGATTCACTGAAGTCTAGTCTGTTTTGGCATTTGATATATATGCATAGCACGATTCCTGAAATGCATCTATATCATGTTACAAAATCTGTCCTTGGTGATGTTTTTTTGTAGAGCGGGCCTCTCAGATGATCTTGAAATATGTGACGTCTATCTCTGTTGAAATATGTGACCTCTATCTCTGTTTGTTCTATAATTAGTTAGATTTCATGAAACATTTTACGGTCTACATTGACATTATGAAGCCTGTATGTCAGGTGTTAGAGAAAGTTTCACAACCCCTCCAGGCTTTTCATGCAATTTCGAAACATCCGTCAAGGTTTACCATTTGATTTTGAGTGTGGATAGGCCGGATGTAAAAGAATTTACTTGTGCCTCGTACCTAAGAGTGCAGCTCAGCAGCGTGCATGGAATTCCTCTTTGCACAGACGTTTTTCACTCTGCCCCAGTTTTAATATAGATGTAATCTCTGCAGGTCGGCAGTGCAATAGTAGATGAGCTACGACACATCAATATGGTGTTGGCTGCAGAGCTCAAATGTACAATGCTTTCCCTGATGATGACTAATATGTATTATGTATGTAGTAGTACCTCTCTCAAAATGAATTTCTTTTTTTCATCATCATCGTTCTTTCTTCCTTATGCATCGAACTCAACGCTCCTCATTTCTAATTCTTGAGTCCTTTATTCATGGTCGACCTTCTCGTAAGAGGGGCTTCAACAAGTGAGGCCTTGTCATTTAATTCAAAATGTCAAAGTAATGGAACAACCTTGTTGTACACTTTGTATTACGGAGGAGAATACTCACATGTGTCTCATCTTTGACGGGACAATACATGTATTTCGGTTAAGCTTAGATATAGTTTTTATGGAGGATGGGAGTCAATCTCTTCTTTCATGTATGAGGAAGACATGAATTAGCTCAAAGCTTCTTTATGAAACTCGATTGCCTCTTTTCATTGGCTCAACGCATGAAGATGTTGAATGAGAATATGGTTCATTCTATTTTTTATGTAGATATATATGATATATTTATCAATAAAAGAGCAAACATTTATCAATGCATGATGCGTTTATCAATGAAAGAGCAAACATTGATGAGACAAAAATTATGCCAAGGTGATAGGTGTACTAGACTTTGAGAGACATAGGTTCAATGCACTTATATCTTATTGTACTCGCTTATGCTTGCTGATTTTTTGCATGGGATTTCTATGCAATGATTGTTTCGAATCTTTTTTTTTTTTTTTGAGAATGAGACTATTTTCCTTTGATGAAGCACAAAAATCAATAAATTGGATGATTTCTATGAGATCAAGGTTCGATGCTATTATGAAGAATGGTACTGATTTATGTGATTAGCCTCTTGGCATGAAGGCCAACATTAAATGGATTTATAAGTTGAAGCACAACTGTAATGGTATTTTTCATCGCTTTAAGATTAGGCTTGCAATCAAAGGTTATTCTCGAGAGAAAGGCATTGATCTTTGTAAGACCTTTAATCCTATATGCGATATATTTCTAAGCCTTATGGTTTGTGTTGGAAGAATAAGAAAATAAAGTATGCATGCTTCACTTTTGGATAACTTGAATAAACATTTAAAAAATGTTTGTAGTAGGTTATAAAAAACTATAAGCCACTCGTAGGTCCTCAATCTCTCCTTTCATGTATGAGGAAGACATTAAGTAGGTCAAAGCTTGTTTATGAAACTCCATTGCCTCTTTTCATTGATGGGCAATAATGTAGCGAGTGCTCAATGGATGAAGATGTTGAATCAGAACATGGTTCATTCTATTTTTGATGTAGATATACATGATACATTTATCAACAAAAGAGCAAACATTTATCAATGCATGATTCACTCATCAACAAAAGAGCAAACATTCATGAGACAAAAATTACGCCAAGGTGATAGGTGTAGACTTTGAGAGACATAGGTGCAATGCACTTTATCTTATTGTACTCGTTTATACTTGTTGATTTTTTGCATGGGATTTCTATGCAATGATTGTTTCGAACCTTTTTTTTTTTTTTGAGAATGAGACTATTTTCCTTTGATGATGAAGCACAAAAATCAATAAATTGGATGACTTCTATGAGATCAAGGTTCGATGCTATTATGAAGAATGGTACTAATCTTTATATGATTAGCCTCTTGGCATCAAGGCCAACATTAAATGGCTTTATAAGTTGAAGCACAATCTTAATGGTATTATTCATTGCTATAAGATTAGGCTATTATTCATCGCTATAAGATTAGGCTTGCAATCAAAGGTTATACTAGAGAAAGGCATTGATCTTTATAAGACATTTAATCCTATATGCAATTTATTTCTAAGCCTTATGGTTTGTGTTGGAAGAATAAGAAAATAAAGTATGCATGCTTGACTTTTGAATAACTTGAATAAACTTTTTAAAAATGTTTGTAGTAGGTTATAAATGACTTTTGAATAAAGTATGCATGCTTGACTTTTGAATAACTTGAATAAACTTTTTAAAAATGTTTGATCTTTATAAGCCACTTGTAGGTCCTCATAGCTTTGTTGTACTACTTGAGGGTTCTATGCTCTAGCATAAGACATGCCCTTTGTATCAACATTCACATAGCTAGCTAATTTCATATGTTTTATTTTAATGGTGGACCCAACTGGATTCTTTGTTAATTTTCTTGGAGGATGTAGGGGAGTAGTTCCCTGAGGAGGTTGTGAAATACTTGTTAAGGGAATCAAGCTAAACTATACTTCTTGATGTCCTGTGTTTCTTTTGAAATGGTATTATGTCTTGTTTAGGTTCAACAATTGGATGATTCCCCAATTTCATATATTACTATAACAATTGGTTTCTTGTCTTTCTTTAGCTTAGGTAGTGTGAACAACTCTAGATAAAGATAGAACAATTTATCTTCAAGTGTAACTACTAGCTTATCTAATTGATTCAATGATTCATAAATGAGAGTAGGTGTTTCTTCATTCCCCACTTCTTTCCTTTCTTTTGCAGTCAATCCATTATATATGAAAATCTATTTGCATTAGTTTTGGTGGCATATAATAATAGCTGCACCACAATATTTTGGGTTGTATGTATCTATTCATAAGAGGTAAACAAAAAATATTTGTGCATTAGTCTTATAATAAGCCCAATGTTTAGTTGATTGATCTCTTCAAAGGTTTTGTTTGTTTTTTTCTTTTGTGCTCTTCATCTTTCAAATCCACTATTGTGTGTACCTTGAAACCAAAAAAATTCTTTTTAGATGCAATGTTAAAATTAATAGTGCAAACCTTCTTGCTAAATTCGAGGACTCAGATTATGGAACTTTTTTTTGTAATTCTCTACCAAAAGTAAAAATTGATAATTCCTTTCCACTTATGCTTGATAGATGTGGTTTATGGAGTGCTATACTCACCCATCCAATGTCCTCTAGTCTTTATTATTGTAGCGAGGGAGCCATTTCAAGTATGATCCATGTTCTAAGTCTTCAACCATCTAGCTATAGGTTTTAAAAAGTAATTTACAAGTTATCCGGAAGTCAACCATGGCATATGATGATGCAATTATGCTCATTATATGAAGAGTATAAATGTTCCAATTGACAAAAATTGTTAGCTTCTCAATCATGCTACTATTTGCAACATTTTTACATGTTTTTATTACCTCATATAGGTTTCTTTTCTTCCTCCTCCAAGTTTTGGTTTCTTTGAAGCTCTTCCTCATTTTCATGGAATTATATGAGCCATGAAAGATCCTCTTCCTCCTCTTGTTCTTTTCTCTTCTTCTTAAAATTGGTTGTTTAGGCACCAACTCTAGAGATTTGAGATTTTCCTTAATATAGATGATGTCCTCAATAGTTGGATCCAAAAGTATGGGTAATAGCGCAAGCTTTTCTTGGGATCAAGGTGGATTGGTGTTTGATATTGGGTTAGTTACTATATCAATATGTGCATTTGTGACTTTAATTTAAAGGTTATAGACATGCTCCTATTTCTTCTCGTTATCTATAGATAATCTTCAATCTCTCATCCAAGATTGTCCTACATTATCTTGGGATAAAATTTTCTCATTTGATACGACATAGAATTGCCTAATCATGGTGATATCCTTCCTGTTAAATGCAATAGTCTCTCTACCCAAGATTGGAATAAAATTTCCATCTACATCTCTAGTAAAGTATGAATCCTATCTTTGACTACCACTCATTCTTATCCAAACACTTGTGTCGCATAGTCTTTTGGATTTCAATTTCTTATGTTCTAGCCTCACTTTCATATTAGAATCCACTCAAATAGTATTACCATAGCTAGATGAACCACATTCCATTTTATTTATGTTTGCACTTCATTCTATTCACCTATCCCTGCTTCTCTTAATTTGAGAATTCTTAGTCGTTCTTATTCTTGAGCTTCACTTTTAATTGATTCCTCTTCTAATTTACATTTTTTAGGAGTGAGAAAGTGGGCTAAAAGATATTTTGGCAAGGGTTCCAAATATTTCTTCATTCTACAACCTCATGTGTAATTTAGGTATACATTTCTCTAAATTTGCAATTCCTACAATGTTCCCCTTGATGATATGCAATTGGTTGTTGTTGGGGGTTACTTTAGGGATGCATTTAACTATTTACTAGAAGCATGTAGAAGATATAGATTACAAAGATTGTGTCCACAAAACATACATTCTTAACTTGGAATTACAAAATAAATATAGCTCAAGAAAGGAAATAGGAGATGAGCTCCACCGTGTGAAATAATACAAGTAGCCTCTTCATTCTTGGCCTCCAAGATTTGCTCTGTACAACCTTTCTCTGAAGCCTTCTTCCAAGTGTTGAAGCAACAAACTATAGCTTCACATTCACCATGACATAATTGTTCCTCTTGTCATTAGCTTTGGTCACCACTGTGCATAAGATTTTGTTGTTGCTCTTTGCTTGTTTGTTGGCTTGAGGCTAGCAAGAAACAGATTTCAAGGGGCATAATTGATTTGAATAACTAAGAAGTCATCTAATAAGAAATAAATCACCTTGTTTAGAAAATTTCAAAAACCATGGAGATTAATTAGGCCATTATATTCTATGCCCCCACTTGGTGAATGCTCTTCCGTTCATCATAGAATATTGTGGCATCTCTTCCCTCCCAATTCAGTATTTTGATCGCCAACACAAATCATGCTGCCACATATACCTTCATATCTTTCTGTAATATTGGGAGTTAGAACCCAATGAACCAAACAAGTTATGCTATTTGATTTGATGAGAAATTAGAGATAATTTGTCTTAGAAATCCCTGCAATTTTCTATGGTAAAATTGGTCTCTCATCAACACATGATTCTCATATACTTCAAGAAAGCTCTTAGCCCTAGCACTTGTTCCCTTGAAATTAGGGGGTAGTTCCTCCTTCCAAAGGTTTTTCACCATTGCTTCACTCCATCGAGGATGCAACTTAATGTGATATAGTGGAAATCCATTGAGAATTTATGTTTTTGTACATTCCTCTTAGTCAACAAGAGGTTTGTGCATGTATTTCTTCATTATAGCACAATATAATACCAATCAATTCAAACTCTTAATGTCTTTCTTCCTTATAGGCCAAGATATTCTTGATCAAAGGCTCAAACTTCTAGTGATGTTTCTTAGATTTTGAGGAATGATATCCTATTAGAAAAGAGTGTGCCAGTCAAATATTCATATCTTTCATGATGTATAATATACCAAAGTAATATTTTTCCTTTAATATTCATGTGTCAACTTCTCAACAAGATTATCTATGGCCTAGTATTTTTCTAGTGTTGATTGTTCTTGTCCACTACATGATGTGGGCATTTCATAAGAAATGGACATAGTAGTTCAATTGATTTAGGCATGATTTTTAGGTTGAACATACAAGCATAATGCAAATCATACTCTTTGTCTTCCCGCTTTCCATTTTTATAAATGTGATAGGTGCTTATATGGGAGGAATCATTTTTCATCACCATATGAAAATCCAAGTCCATAAGAAGTAAATGCTATCAAATAGTTCTTCTAATGTTCTGTGGTTTTTTTGTTTAGAAGATAAAGTATTGATGATGTTGGGTTCATTGGTGGAAACTTGTATCTTTTGTATTAATTTTTATTTCATTGTAGTCCTTGTTGTAGACATGTAATCATGAAGCTCACCATTTTCTAGTGATCGAGATCAACTTTAAATGCCAATCCATGTATTGTACCCTATCCGAATCTATGAAGACATATCACCACGATGCTATAGAATGCAAGAGAAGCTTGTGGAATAGATTATCAATCTACACTTACCCACAAATCAAGAGAAACACACAGAAAACATACAAACATACTCTGACTAGTTCGTTACAGGTTTGGGACACTGAACACCTTAGAAGCTCCAAAGGAAAAAGGAGATAAAATATATGAGCACAAGAAGCAAGATGCAAAAAGACTCACTCAAATTGATTCAAAAAGTGAGTACAACCTAGGATTTCTGTCATTTGTACTTAAGCACTTGGTCCTATTCACATTTTTTTGGCCTAGTTTAACATAAAATAAGTCAAAGAGCTAATTTGAACATTTATTTGAGCTTTGAAAAATCCTACAAGTTCATGATAAGTTGGAATAAGTGTCTACAGGCTGTCTCTTTGACCTTCGCAAAAATGGAATGGAAATATGTAAAATAGTCATTGCATGATGAAAATTACATGGAAATGAACAAAAGTAGGGATATAAACACATTTTGATGCCTTTTTTGTTTGAATCTCAATCCATTGATAGTTACTTGGTAGGATGATCCAAGTGATCTAATATGTGTCTAAAAAGAAAAATTGATGCACTTATTTGATTTACTTCATGAAGTCTTCATGTCTTTTGCCAACAACTCCCCCCTCCCTAAACTCTATCATCCTCAATAGGCTTGCAGAAGGGCATGTTGAAATCATAGTCTATTAGCATCTTCCATCACAACTTTGTCTCTCTTTCGAGCCATTTGCAATTGTCTGGCTCATGATCTTCATGGATTTCTATGCCTTCTATTGGAGTAAGAGGTCTGAGGAAGCACACAAACAACACATGGGAAAAGAAGAAGCTTGGTGCACAACACAATACAAAATTGCTGGAGTTTGAGGTCTGTGGACACATGCGAACAACATAAGGAAGAAGAAGAAGCTTGGAGCACAACGCACAATATTGAATGTATTACCACCAGAATGTACAAAGATAAGTGATCCCTTAGATTTATAGGCGTATATACAAGCAGGGGGAAAAAACCTTCTAAAGAGGGAAAAAAGTGCCCCGACAGTCCTAGTGTGTTCACACACATCACTACCTAAATGTATCAACAAATTCCCCCTGGGAATAAAGCAATGAACAAGGAGCTGGCACTCATGTATAAGGAAGTGCCTTGCTATATGGAATCAATCCACAAAAGGAAGTAAGCCCAAAGCTTTGCGAAAAGATTCAAACTTCTCCCGAGTCAAAGGCTTTGTGAAAAGCTCTGCAATGTTCTCCTGCATGGGTGCATATGCCAAACTAATCTCTCCAATAGAGAACTTGTCCCTAGAGTAATGATAGTGCATCTCAATGTGCTTAGTGCGAGCATGGAACACAGGGTTCCTCACAACTGCCACTACGCTCTGACTGTCGGTGAAGATGGTGGTGGAAGAAGGCTGACCAACACCCAAATCAGCCATAAGGTGTTTGAGCCACACACACTTAATAGTCGCTGTGAAAGCTTCTCTATGCTCAGCCTCACAACTAGAAGTGGCCACAGTAGGCTTCTTCTCAACCAAGATATAGATAAGCTACCAAGCACGAAGCAAAAACCACTGGTGGACACACAAGTGTCATAGCAACTAGTCGAGTCAGAGTCAGAAAAAGCATGTAAATATGGCGATAGTGATCCCCACTTGGAATAAAACAATCCAAGTGGCCGGGTACCACCTAAGTAGCGGAAGATGTGCTTAACCGCTTGACAATGCTTGACACCTGGGCAATGCATAAACCTGCTTATCTGTGAGACAACAAACTGAATATCTGGCCGAGTAATGCATAAGTAAATCAAGCATCCAACAACCTACTGATAGAGAACAACATCAAATGCGTCTCCAACATCATGAAGACTCAATCGTAAACCTATCTCCATAGGAATGGCAATAGGTTTGTAGTCTTCAAGGCCAAAACATTGCAATAATGTGTCAATATATTTTGTTTGACACAAAGCTATTCCACATCAACTTGCATGAACTGAGTGCCCAAATAATGATGCAGATGCCCCAAATCTGACATCTCAAATGAGGCATGCAGATCAGCCTTAAAATCAGCAATATGCCTCATGAGGACTAGTGAGCAACATGTCATCAACATACACAACAATGATAAGAAGCACATCATTTGCATGCTTAACATATAAGGTGCTCTTAGTTGGACTATTCTCAAGACCGTGTGCAATCAGATAAGCATGTATCTTTTCATACCAAGCACATGGTGCTTGTTTCAAACCACATAATGCCTTTTTCAACTTGCAACTTTGTTTTCATGCCCTTTCTGCACAAAGTCACTGGGCTAAAAAACATACACTTCTTCATGCAAGTCACTATTCTCAAGACCGTGTGCAATCAGATAAGCATGTATCTTTTCATACCAAGCACATGGTGCTTGTTTCAAACCACATAATGCCTTTTTCAACTTGCAACTTTGTTTTCATGCGCTTTCTGCACAAAGCCACTGGGCTGAAAAACATACACTTTTTCTCAAGTAGAAAAAGGTATCATCAATATCCATACCCACTTAGTGCCAATGGCCTTCTTGCCAAGAGGCAAGTCATATAAGGAACCATTGTTTAGTATAGCATCATATTTAGATTGCATAGCAGCCATCCAATTTTTTGAATTTTGTGCTTCATCAAATGAAAGAGCCTCATTCTCATCACACAAACTAGATGTATCCATAACATAGCAATCTGATGCAAAAGAGACACTATGAGAGCCATAATGAGTGCAATATGACAAAGGTGCATCTAATTTGCTATCACATAAAGTCTGCACCAAACATTTTGGCATAATTTTTGCCTCTTGAATATCAGCTCTCTCATCAATGAGTGCATCATGTAAATCTACATAAAAAATGGAATGATCTGCATCATCACATGAAACTTGTAAAGGTTGAGAAGTTGCCTTGTTAGGACCAGTACTAGGCTTTCCACCTATAAAAAGAGGTAGCAAAGTGTCATACATGTCTTTGGAGCTAATTGATGTCTCCTTCGTACATGAAAATAGCGGTTGAATAGCATCTTCCACAAAATAACATAATGGCTAAGCAAATGAGTTTAGTTTGTGGATGATACAAATGATAGCCTTTGCTTTGAGAACTATACCCAAAAAAAAAACATTTCATTGCTTTATCATCCAATTTCCTACATTGTTGTTCAGACACTAATGCATATGCAAGACAACCAAAAACATGTAGATGAGCAATAGATGGCTTGCAATCATGCCAAGCCTCATATGGAGTGATAGATTGCAATGCTGTGGTGGGATGCCTCAAGCCAAAAACCATGTGGTAATTGGCACATGTGATAATATTTACTATAGGGGCAAACTTGAGTGAAGTGAAAAAATTGTGCTGCAAGGTAATATGTTTGGATGCTCACTATCAAAGTACGAAACATCCGAGTCTACTACAGACATACGGTGCTCATGAGAAGATGGGTCAAAACTGCAAACAATAGTAAATGCCCATTCTTCATTATGCACAAGATTAGCAGACTCTATTTTTGGTGTAGAGGCCTCTATAACAACCATTCCAACCTCTTTCTTCTTTGCCTCTTTTGCACCTAGTTTTGGACAATTCTTTATGACATGATCATTTGCTTTACAGTACTTGCAAAACAATTTTTGCTTTTCTGTTTTCTTCTCATCTCTGCCATCCTTCTTTGATTGTGTAAAATTAGGAGATTTTTGCTTACTAGTAGAAGAGCTCTATTTACCTTTGCCCTTCTCACTAGCCAGGAAAGCTTGATCTGCAACACACATAATGGACTTGTTCTGCCTAGATTGATCTTCTTGCAATAGAACAGAAACTAACTCCTCAAATGTTAAGGAATTTGTATTGCCTTCATCATCAAATGCAGAGTAGAAACAAAACTCTGATATGAATCAAGATGACATCCAGAACAGTCTGCACAATTGAACTATCAGGCAAGACTTCATCAACAGAAATCAATTGTTCCTTCAAATGTTTGATCTTTGTCAAAAAACTGTCCATGTAATCTTCTTCATTCATGTGCTCACTCTCCAATGTTTTCGGAGGTAAGCAACATGAACCTCATTCCTTGCTTGGTATAAAGTGGTAAGTGTATGTGCCAAGCATCCTTAGCTATTTTGCAAGAGCAAATGTGAGGAATAATGGCACGTCTGACAAACAAGGCTATCAATGCATGTGCTTGAACATCTTTGCCTTCCCAACAAATTTTCTCTGCAGTAGGTACATCAGGAACCGCAACATGAAGAGAAACATGAAGAATATCATCATGTTCAATGCGGTCTGCATGACCTTCATCAATTGTGTTTGCAGGTGTAATAGGATGTTTTTAAACACCTTGCATAATATTCCACAATCCTTTTGCAACCAATACATGACGCATCATATAAGCCCATAATGGATAATTGGTACCATCCAACTTATCGTCAACAACAACATACAAAATACATCACTACTTTCAGCCATGGCCATTGACGAAAATACCTTGATGCAAAAAAATGACTATATCTGAAAAAGTTGAACAAAATTACCCCAATGAGTTCTACTAAACCTTTAGTAGACTTCGAGATGCTTATACTGGTGACCAAAACCTATATATATCTTTGGAACAAAAAGAGGAAATTGCCTACAGAAGCACTACGATAGTGCATTCGGAGGCCAAAACAAGCCTAGATCGCAATTTTGGCACCACAAAAGGAAGCAGTTTTCAGCTCCTAATCACCTTGAGTATGCTCACCAAATTTCATGAAATTTTGAGACTATGACCTGAAGGGTGTCAACAATGCCCTAGATGAAGCAGCGACTTGCTCTGATACTGATTGTTGGAGTTTGAGGTTTGCGAAAGAGCACAAACAATACAAAGAAGAAGAAGAAGCTTGAAGCACAACACACAATAATGAATGTATTACCACTAGAATATACAAAGATAAGTGATCCGTTAGGGTTATAGGAATATATACAAGTCGAGGGAAAAAACCTCCTAAAGAGGAAAAGAAGTGCCCTGATGGTCCTAATGTGTTCACACACATCACTACCTAAATAAATCAACAAAAATATATTACCAAGTGATGTACAAAGGTAAGTGACATGTTAGGGTTATAGGCATATATACAAGCTAGGAGAAGAAAGCTCCTAAAGAGGGAAAACATAAGTTAGTTCTAGTATATGTGGAAAGAGATCAATCCACAAAAATGTTGAGATATCAAGCTCAACATGTGGTGATCCAAGATGACACATATCACTTTTTCATTTCTTTGACGTGTATAGTGGTCATGCTCGTATATGTCAGGGATACTTCATTGAGCTTTACTAGATTTATCTATTGAGAGTGATGGCACAATTTTCCTTGCTAGCTCACTCATTCATGAATATTAGGATTTTCCTTATGTACTATTCTTTACATATTGCACTAGTTGTATTGTTGTATTAGGTCATTCTTGTATGTTTTTTTAATGTAATAGAAGAAGAAGAAGAAGATCATTCTTCCTTGCCTCAATTTGTGTGTGCTCCTCTTTGATTATGAGAGTGTGTGAGTGATCTCTCTTCCGTATCCAGTTCTCGTGACATGGTATTGGAGCCACTGTAGCTATAGAGAGCTCATGGACAAGGCCGACAGTGAAGAGTACATGAGAAGGCAAGGAGAAAGCATAGTTCATAAATGACTCAGATGCTATAAAAATTGGTGTGAAGGTAGGTCTCAAAATATTTTTGTGAGTTATCCCTTTACGGTCACTCGTTTTTCTCACATTTCTCTATCGGAGCCATCTCGACCTCTATTTTGAGCCCGCAAGATGGGGTCCATGGAAAAACCAGGTCTGTTTGTAAAAAATGTAACTTGCATTCTGTTCAACAACTCTCAAACATTCTAGATCCAAAATTTCAAGCAATTTTGTATGCTGTTGATACATGATAACTATGTTTTTTTTTAGATTGAATTGCCATGTCACAATGTGATAGTATTCAAGTAGAGGTACTACATCTAGTGTTTTTGTGAAATGGCAAGTGCTAATGGAATGAGCCAGCTTATGAGCTATAAGATGGACAAGAATAACTTCCATGGTTGGAGATTCAGAATGAATAATCTCCTGATGGGAAAAGGCTACTGGAAGTACATAGGAGAGAACAAAAATGATCCATAGTTACTAGAGAGGAATCGGGCTACAGACCAGTTAAGAGCATACAAAGAATGGAATCAAGGAGCAGGAAAGGTAATGTATTGGCTATATGTTAGCATACACGATAGGATGATTGGGCACATACAGGATGCAAAAACATCGAAAGAGGCTTGGAAAAATTTGGTCACATTGTATGAGACCAATACAAAGGCACAAAAATTGCAACTCAAGAATGAGCTGCATACACTTGAGAAAAAGGGAATGTTGGTAAGTGATTGCACCCTAAAAATCAAAAGCATATGTTAGTCACTTGCATCTACTCGCATGAATGTAGATGATGATGATAAGGTGGAAGTGTGTCTTCATGCTTTAGGAGCTACATATAAGAAGTTTGGAACTTCTATTAAGACTAGGAAAAATATTTCAAATTTTGCGGATTTGGTATCCATGCTGATTATTGAAGAAAAGAATCTTGGTGAGGACTCAAACTCCTAGGGAAAACCTAGTTTTGAGCACGTATTCTACTATGGAAAACAAAGAGGAAGAGGTAGAGGTCTCAAAAGTGGAAGAGGAAATAGTAATCAAGACCAAGGTCAACATCAAATGGAGGACATAGAGGACAATTTTGAAAGTAAAGGATACTGGAATTGTGGTAAACTTGGAAACTTTGAATGTGATTGCAAGTTGAAGAATCAAAATAATAGAAGGCATCAAAACAACTATGCATCCACAAGTGGAGATGATTCTAAGAAGCTGTTCATGGTCCAATACCACATGATGAATACGATGTGTGCTGATGTTTTAAAATCAAACGGTAATGTTTGGTATGTTGATTCAGGTGCTAAAAATCACATGATTAGTCATGTAGAATGGTTTACTAGTTTGCAAAAATTACTAGTTCCTAGATATTTTGAAACAAGCAATGAAACATCACATCCTATTGAGCATACAAGAAACATAACATTGTCTATGGAGGACGAAAGGTAAAACATCTTGTGATGTGCTACATGTTCAAAACATAAAAAAGAATCTGGTTTTTGTTGGAAAAATGGTTGACCAGGGATTACAAGTCAGGTTCAATGCTGATGGGTTATATGTAGAAAAGTACGAACAAGATGGATGATTGATTTCCAAAGGAAACATACGGAGTAGGATGGTCGACTTAAATGTGAAAATTCCTAAAATGAATGCAATGATGCTTGGAAAAGGTGCATGAATTATTGTTGATAAAGAGATCTAGCACAAAGGAATTGGACATAAAAATTTGCAGAGGCTAGAATTGATGGGGTCAAAGGAGATTGTCAATGGACTACCAAATTTCAAGGTCGCAAAGATGCAAAAGGTATGTGTAGCATGTCAATTCGGTAAACAATGAAGAGGATCGTTTCTGAATGACAAGCATGTTACTGAGAATGTGTAAGAAACAATACATACAAATGTTTGGGGTGTTGCAAGGACCACATCTATGGTTACAAGTTTTATGTTACTTTCATCGATGAACACATACAAAAATTATGGGTATATTTCATGAAAGAGAAGAGTGAGGTGTTCACTTACTTCCAAAATTTTAAGACTATGGTGGAAAAGGAGACAGGGAAGTATATCCAAGATATGATGGAGGAGGTGAATACATGTCAAATGAGTTCAGTAGCTTTCTAAAAAGTCATGGAACTTGATGACGATTTGCATGCAGGTACACAACACAACAAAATGGTGTTGCTAAATGCAAAAGTAGAAATATTATAGAAATAGAAAGAGCCTTGATGGTGGAGACGAATATGCCTCATTGTTATTGGGTAGAAGCTGTGCACACTGCTGTATACATCATGAGTAGAACTATGACTCCAACTGTACATCAAGTTACATGTGAAGAGAAGTTTACAGGTAAAAAGACAAACTTATCACATATGAAAGTATTTGGCTACATTGCATATGTACATGTTTTGGATGGGTTGAGGACAAAGCTTGAACCAAAAGCAGAAAAATGTATCTTCATTGGGTGCTCCCTTGAGCAAAAGGAATATAAATATTATAACCCACTCACATGAGAGGTGAAGGTAAGATGAGATGTGGTGTTTGATGAAATGTCAAGCTTCTATGCAAATGCCAAAGAAGGAATTAATCTAGACAAAAATGACAAAGGAAATGCTAAAAAATCAAGTGCAACATCTCAAGTTTTAAGTGGATCTCACATGTCACCTGTTGATATATTTAGGTAGTGATGTGTGTGAACACACTAGGACCGTCGGGGCACTTTTTTCCCTCTTTAGGAGGTTTTTTTCCCCCAGCTTGTATATATGCCTATTGCCCTAATGGGCTACTTATCTTTGTACATTCTCTAGGAATACATTCAGTATTGTGTGTTGTGCTCCAAGCTTCTTCTTCTTCCTTGTGATGTTCGCGTGCTTCTGCAGACATCTAACTCCAACAATTGGTATCAGAGCAGGTCGTCGCTTCATCTAGGGCGCCATCGACACTCCTCTGTTTGCAGTCTCAGATTCGCACGAAATTTGGTGAGCATACTCAGGGTGTTTCAGAGATCAAAACAGCTTCGCATTGTGGTGCCGAAATCACGGTCTGAGCTCGTTTCGACCTTCGAACGCATTATTGAAGCGCTTATGCAGGCTATTTCATCTTTTTGTGCCAAAGGTATATACCAGTTTCTATTCGCCAGTATAAGCATCTCGAAGTCTGCTACAGGTCTAGCAGAATTCGTTCGGGCAGTTTTGTTCAACTTTTTGAGATATAGTCAATTTTTTGCATCAAGGTATTTTAGTCACCGGGCATGGCTGAAAGCAGTGATGTATTCTGTATGTTGGCTATTGAGGATAAGTTGGATGGTACCAACTACCCATTATGGGCTTATATGATGCGACATGTATTAGTTGGAAAAGGATTGTGGAACATTGTGTAGGGTGTTGAAAGATATCCTGTTACATCTGTAACAACAGGTACTGCGAATACAGGTGCTGGAGCTGATGGAGATGGTGTCGAGGATGATATTGTGCAGATTCCTGTTTGTGCTGCTATTTCTATTGCACCTACTATAGAGCAGATTCGTTGCGATGGCAGAGATGCCCAGGCACATGCATTGATAAGCTTTGTCTATCAAACGTGCCATTATTCCTCATATTCGCTCTTGCAGAACAACTAAGGATGCTTGGGATACACTTACCACATTGTACCAAGCTAGGAATGAGGCTCGTGTTGCTTACCTCCGAAAACAGTTGGAGAGTGAGCACATGAATGAAGGTGATTCTATGGATAGTTTCCTAACAAAGATAAAAAACTTGAAGGAACAGTTGATTTCTGCTGATGAGGTTATACCAGATAGCTCACTTGTGCAGACCGTTCTGAATGGTCTTCCTAATTCATATCAGAGTTTTTCTTCTACTCTTCGGTGGATGATGAAAGGCAATCCAAATGCCTTGTCATTTGAGGAGTTAGTCTCTGTTCTGTTGCAGGAAGATCAGTCCAGGCAGAACAAGTCCATTATGCGTGTTGCAGATCAAGCTTTCCTGGCTAGTCAGAAGTGCAAAGGAAAATGGAGTTCTTCTACTAGTAAGCAAAAGTCTGCAAATGCTGCACATTCGAAGAACCAAGACAAAGATGAGAGAAAAATCAGAAAAGCAGAAATTGTTTTGTAAGTACTGTAAAGGGAATGATCATATCATGAAGAACTATCCAAAACTGGCTGCAAAAGAGGCAAAGAAGAAAGAGGCTTGAATGGTTGTTGCAGAAGCCTGTACACCAAAAATGGAGTCTGCTAATCTTGTGCAAGAAGAAGAATGGGCGTTCACTACTATTTGCAGTTTTGACCCACCTTCTCATGAGCAGTGCATGTCTGCAGTAGACTCAGAAATTTGGTACTTTGACAGTGGGGCGACCAAACATATTACCTTGCAGCGCAGTTTCTTCTCTTCACTCGAGCCTACCCCTAAAGGGAATACTGTTACATGCGCCAACAACTCCTCTTATCTTGTTATGGGAGTTGGTAAGATCGTTTTGATTACTGTTGATGGTAGTTCTTTCACTTTGTCAGATGCTTTATTTGTGCCAAGGATCAAGAAGAATCTGTTATCAGTTTCTACATTAGCCAATATTGGCTTGGTTGTGAAATTTGTTGATGACAGATGTACAGTTCATGATCTGTCAAATGGCGATGTTATTATTGCTTCTGGCATTTTATGTCGTGGGATGTATAAGCTCATAGACTATGAAAGATCTGAATATGATTTGGCATGTGCAGTAAATGATTCTCAGCCTATGTCAGATGCAAAGCTTTGGCATGCACGCTTTGGTCATTTGAATTTTGCTAGTTTGCTACGCCTGCAGAAATCTGAAATGGTGTCCTCCTTGCCCAAACTTGAGGCACCTGGAAAACATGTTTGTGAAGGCTGTATTTTGGGCAAAATGCAGCGTTCCTCCTTTCTAAAAGATGGTTCAGTTCGGGCTACACAGAAATTGCAGCTTGTACATAGTGATGTCTGTGGTCCTATACAAACACCCTCTTTTGGAAATTACCTTTACTTCATGACTTTCATTGATGATTTTTCCAAGAATGCATGGGTATATCCACTCAAAGCAAAATCCGAAGTGTTCATGTGATTTAAACAGTTTTTGGTTTTGGCTGAAAATCTGTCAGCATGTAAAATTGGCACCCTCCGTTCTGATCGAGGGGGGGAATATATGTCTTCTCATTTTAATGCATTTCTGGTTGAACGTGGGATAAAACATCAGTGTACAGTGCCTTATATACCTCAACAAAATGGAGTTGCTAAATGAAAGAACATGTCACTCATGGAGATGGTGAGGTGCATGATCAAAAGTCAGGCTTTACCACATAGTTTCTGGCTTGAGGCTGTCATGTGTGCAACATATGTACTGAACAGGTGTCCCACTAAAGCACTGCAGTCTATCACTCCATATGAGGCTTGGCATGGCCGCAAGCCATCTGTTGCTCATCTGCGTGTTTTTGCTTGTTTGGCATATGCACTAGTGCCTGAACAACATCGCAGAGAATTGGATCATAAGGCAGTAAAATGTATTTTTGTTGGATACAGTTCTAAAAGTAAGGCTATCGTTTGTATCATCCACAGACTAAATGCATTTTGGTTAGCCATGATGTTGTCTTTGTTGAAGTTTCTATTCAGCCATTGCTTTCATGTACTAAGGAGACATCTGTTAGCTCCAAAGACATGTATGATACTTTGATGCCTCTTTTTACAGGTGGACAGTCTAGTGCTGGTCCTAATGAGGCAACTTCTCAACCTTTGCAGGTTTCATATGATGATGCAGATCATTCCATTTCTGATGCAGATTTACATGATGCACTTGTTGATGAGAGAGCTGATATTGAGCAGGCAAAAACTATGCCAAAATGGCTGGTGCAGACTTTGTGTGATAACAAATTAGATGCACCTTTGTCATATCATACTCGTTCAGGCTCTCATAGTGCCTCCTTTGCATCAGATTGCTATGCTATGGCTGCGTCTAGTGTCTATGATGAGAATGAGCCTGTTTCTTTTGATGAAGCACAAAATTCAAAAAATTGGATGAGTGCTATGCAATCTGAATATGATGCTATAATGAAGAATCGTACATGGTCTTTATGTGACTTGCCTCCTGGCAAGAAGGCCATTGGCACTAAGTGGGTATACAAGCTCAAGCGTAAACCTGATGGTACAGTTGACAGGTATAAGGCTAGGCTTGTCGCAAAGGGGTATGCGCAGGAAAGAGGCATTGATTTTGATGAGACCTTTGCACCTACATGCCGTATGACTACTGTTCGGAGCATTTGTGCACTTGCAGCTCATCATGGTTGGAATGTACATCAGTTGGACATTAAAACAGCATTTCTGAATGGTGACTTGCATGAAGAAGTGTATGTTTTTCAGCCCCATGTCTTTGTGCAGAAAGGACATGAAAACCAGGTGTGCAGGTTAAAGAAGGCATTATATGGTTTAAAGCAAGCACCACGTGCTTGGTATGAAAAGATACATGCCTATCTGGTTGCACATGGTTTTGAGAACAGTCCAATTGAAAGCACATTATATGTTGAGCGTGCTAATGATGTGCTTCTGATCATTGTTGTCTATCTTGACGACATGCTGCTCACTGGTCCTATTGAGAAGTATATTGCTGATTTCAAGGCTGATTTGCATGCCTCATTTGAGATGTCTGATTTGGGGCATTTGCATCACTATTTGGGCATTCAGTTTATGCAAGTTGATGGTGGAATGGCTTTGTGTCAAACGAAATATATTGACACATTATTGCAGCGTTTTGGCCTTGAAGGCTGTAAGCCTATTGCCACTCCTATGGAGGCTATTGGATGCTTGATTTACTTATGCATTACTCGGCCAGATATTTAGTTTGCTGTCTCACATATGAGTAGGTTTATGCATTGCCCAGGAGTCACGCATTGGAAGGCGGTTAAGCGCATCTTTCGCTACTTGAGTGGTACTCGGCTACTTGGGTTGTTTTATCCCAAGGGGGGATCACTACCGCCAGATTTGCATGCCTTTTCTGACTCAGATTGGGTTGGTTGCTATGACACTCGTGTGTCCACCAGTGGTTTTTGCTTCATGCTTGGTAGCTCATGTATATCTTGGTTGAGCAAGAAGCAGCCTACTGTGGCCACTTCCAGTTGTGAGGCTGAGTATAGGGCAGCTTTCACAACAACTGTTGAGTGTGTGTGGCTCAGACGCCTTATGGCTGATTTGGGTGTTGGCTAGTCTTTGCCACCACCATCTTCACTGACAGTCAGAGTGCATTGGTAGTTGAGAGGAACCCTGTGTTCCATGCTCGCACTAAGCACATTGAGGTGCATTATCACTATGTCAGGGAGAGGTTCTCTGCTGGGGAGATCAGCTTGGCATATGTGCCCACGCAAGAGAACATTGCAGACCTTTTCACGAAGGCTCTGCCTAAGGAGAAGTTGAAGCTTTCCGCAAAGCTTTGGGCTTGCTTCCTTTTGTGGAGTGATTTCCACATAGCTTGGCACTTCCTTATACATGAGTGCCAGCTCCTTGTTCACCGCATCACTCCCAAGGGGGATTTGTTGATATATTTAGGTAGTAATGTGTGTGAACACACTAGGACTGCCAGGGCACTTTTTCCCTCTTTAGGAGGTTTTTTTCCCCCGGCTTGTATATACGCCTATTGCCCTAATGGGCTACTTATCTTTGTACATTCTCTAGTAATACATTCAGTATTGTGTGTTGTGCTCCAAGCTTCTTCTTCTTCCTTGTGCTGTTTGCGTGCTTTTGTAGACGTCTAACTCCAACATCACCAAACAATAGTTCCAACTCAAATCCATGTGGTGGAAGATTGCATGGAAATTTCATTCCAACAAATTCATTGACTACATCCAAGAAAGGTAAAACATCTACATTCGGTAGTAAAACATCTACATGTTTTGAAGACAGTGATGGAGATTCAAGCGGTTATTAAAAAAATCCTTGATGAGGAACTTGGATTGACCTCTGTGAAGATTCCAAGAGTAAGAAAGGCACATGCAGATGATACAAGGAGAAGTGACCTAGGACCAAGAAGATCTGGGAGGATGTGGAATTTAGTGCAATAATTGACATATGATAGTTACATGGTTTGTTATTGTGCCTACATGATCAATGTAATAGAAAATGCTTAACCTTCTTGTTTTGAAGATGAAATCACAAATGTAGATTGGGAGAAAGCTATGGATGAGGAGGTGGCTGCACTTTATGGAAATGAAGCATGGAAGCTAGTTCCATTGTCGCAAGGAAAGAAATCCATAGGCTGCAAGTGGGTTTACAAGGTAAAGCACAATGCTGATGGTAGTGTAAGTAGGTATAAAGCAAGATTGATAGAAAAAGGATATGCATAGATATATTGCATTGTATATGATGAAACGTTCATCCCTATAGCAAAATTTATACTGTTAGAGCACTTGTTGCATTAACTACAGCAAAAGGATAAACTTTGGGTCAGATGGATGTGAAGAAGGCTTTCTTACATGGTGAGTTACAAGAAGAAGTATACATGGACCAGCCACAAGGATATGAAGATTCAAAGCACCCAGAATATGTTTGCATGTTGCAAAAGGCTTTGTATGGGCTTAAACAAGCCCCCTGTGCTTGGCATGCAAGGATTGTTGATTACATAACCACCATTGGATTTTCTATATGTGATGTAGATCCTTCATTATATGCAAGGAAGGGTGATGATGTCATCATGATTGTGGCTATTTATGTTTATGACTTGATTGTAGGAGGTGATAATGAAGAAAACACTAAAGAGGTAAAGAAATTCGTTATGCAAGAATTTGACATGAAAGATCTTGGTGTGATGCACTATTTTTTGGGCATTGAGTTTATATACACAAAAATAGGTATATGGATGTTGCAAAGGAAATATACCTTGAGTATGTTGCAAAAGTATGGTATGGCTGATTGTAAGCCAATCTCTATACCATTAGATCAGAATTTGAAGTTGGATACTACATTAGGTGAAGCATTGGAAAACGCTACTATGTACAAGAAAATTATGGGAAATTTGATATATCTAACAATTACAAGGCTTGATCTAAACTACACACTTGGACTTGAAAGTCAATTTATGCAGGTTCCCAAGAAACCACATTTAGATGCTCTGAGGTGCACTCTACATTATGTGATTGCTACTTTGGATTATGCATTGTTTTCTGAAGTTAGTGTAGATTTGCAGGTTCATGGATACATCGATGCAGATTGGGCTAGTAGTATTACAGATAGAAGATCTACTAGTGGCTTTCTTTTCTCACTTGGAAGTGCAGCTATTACATGGAGCAGCAAGAAGCAACCCATTGTTGCTTTGTCAAGTTCAGAAGCTGAGTATAGAGGTGCTACAATGGTAGCATGTGAAGCATCATGGTTAGAGATGCTACTTGTAGGTTAAAGTGTGGAAGTGCAAAAGCCGATCATCATCTATTGTGATAATCTTAACAACATTCAATTAGCTCAAAATCCTATTTTTCATGCTAGAACAAACCATATCAAGGTACATTATCACTTCATCAAAGAGAAGGTATTAGCAAGTGAAATTGATCTTTTTTCTTGTGAGGTCATATGAGTAGGTTGCTGATATTTTCACTAAAGCACTTAGAGCTAAGAAGTTGAAGAATTTTCAAAAGATGCTTGGATTACAGGTCCTGATGTTGAGCTTGAGGGGGAGTGTTGAGATATCAAGCTCAATATGTGATGATCGAGGATGACACCTTTGACATGTATAGTGGTCACATTGGTATATGTGAGGGATACTTCATTGAGCTTTACTAGATTTATTTACCAAGAGTGATGACACATCTGTTTCTTATCGGCTCACTCATTTGTAGACATTAGGATTTTCCTTATGTACTATTCTTTGTTAGAATTTTAGCCATCTCAAGTAAGGGAACTCATGCCATGCTGAACTGCCAAATCACTCACAATTTTTGGTAGGATATACAACCACTTTTCCAGGAGTTTTCTTAGCCCTTTACTCACCTAATTGATGGAGAAAAGTCGGGATCATTTGGAGGGCATTTTTGAATTCAAATCTACAACCACCTTTTTGAGCATTATATATGCAAAGACAAGGAGCAAAGTCATGGCCATCCTCCTCTACCATTTGAGGAATTGCAGGCTCTCATTAGGAGTGTTTACTCCAAGTCTAAGCTAGGCCCTAGCTAAGCAAGCCCCTTGCTTGCTAGAGTTTTCTCATAGTAAGTGATCTTTGATCACCCATATCCCTTTGTGTAGTAGTCCGATTCATTTGCAAGATAGCTCATTTTGTTCCTATGATTGTAAGATTTCTTTTGGATGTAATATCAAGTGTTCATTAAACTTGATAATATTGAGCTTGAAATCTCTCTGGTCTGATCTCTGCATATTCCCAAGTATATGTGTGTTGGAAGGTACACATAAGTGCAAGCTATCTTGTGCAAGGAGGTTACATAGGTTACATTATCCAAGCTATCTTGTGCAAGCTATCTTGGGTAGATTTTTATCTATCTTGTGCAAGGAGGTTGACATAGGTTACATTATCCAAATTGAGTTATAGCTTGTTGGAAAGCTTAGAGAGTTTATTTTTACTGTGCAAAATTTCATAGGTTCAGTCTTCAGGACCAAAGAGCAATTCAATTTAGGGTGGACTGTGGTAGTGAACTATTTGGTTCTAGGAAGGGCCTTTCATTCTTCTGCTGCAACTAGGAGTGGATATACTCCATCAGTGGTATCAGAGCTCATCATTGAGCATTGAAGACATCAAGAGGAGGCCTTGAAGTTGCTTGAGGGCAAAGGATTGAAGCAAAGACAAGCAAGATTTGAAGAAGGATTTGAAGCAAGGGGGAGCTTCTATCATCATCGAAAGGTCACGACAAGTGGAGACTCTTGTGGGAAGGCAACATATCATTATTTCTCACATATATCACAATCCAAGGAGGGATAAGGATCCACATATAGTCTCATACAAAATGGGAGACTATAATACTCAGATTGAGAAGCTTGAACCATACCATAAAGGATGCTTTATTGAAGACCCAAGGAATGTCTATGAGCTGATAGCCAAAGGAAAGAAGGAAGGAAGGATGTTCACTCTTGACATTGGCAAAGGACAAAGCAACAAGACAATGTTCATCACAAATGGCGACAAGAAGATTGGAGATTTGGATTTGTGGCATAAAAGGTGTGGTCACATCAACATTCAAAGGTTGAAAGACATGGAGAATAGACAATTGGTAAGAGGTTTACCACATTTTTCATTACAAATGTTGCATGAGATGTGTGAAGCTTGTCAACTAAGCAAGTCTACTAGGCAACCCTTCAAGAAGATTGGATATGTAGCACATGGTGTGTTAGACCTTTTACACAAAGATGTGTGGGGGCCAACCAAAGAGCCTTCTCTTGCAGGTAATAGGTACTTTGTAAGCTGTGTTTGATGTATTCAAAAGATTCAAGGCACAAGTTGAAAAGGAGACAGGTTGCTACATCAAAACCCTAAGGTCCGATGGAGAGGGAGAATACTTCTCCCATGCTTTTTGTGATTTCTTGCAGGACCAAGGTATAAAGAGGCAAATCACTTGCAGGTATACTCCCCAACAAAATTTGGCAGAGAGGAAGAATAGGTATATTTCTGAATTTCCTAGGAGTATGTTAAATGAAATGAATGTGCCTTTAACATATTGGGTAGATACTATATCTACTGCTCTGTACTTGATGAATAGGTGTCCCACATCAGGGGTACATGACATGACATCTGAGGAGGCATGGAGTGGAAGGAAACCAGACCTTTCACACATTAGAATCTTTGGTTGTGTATGATACACACATGGGCCACAAGAGTTGAGAGGTAAGATGGATGGAAGGATTGGAAGATGTATGTTTATTGGTTATGCTATGGAGCAAAAAGGTTATAGGTGCTACAATCCTAATACAAAGGAGTTAAAGGTATCTAGAGATGTAGTGTTTAATGAAATCAAACCATGGTATGCTTTCAAAGTTCCATTACCAGATGAAGATATTGAAGAGGTAGAGAGAAGATATGAAGCTAGTTTTCAAGATAGCTTGGAAATCAGTGGTCCAAGCATACGAAGGAGTTCAAGCATGGATTCAATCCATCAATCAATGAATAAAGGAAAGGAAAGATTGTTAGAGCTTGATGAAGATGGACATGAAGTTGAAGACTTTGAAGAACCTATGTTAGAAGGGGGAGCTACATCAAAAGCAAAAATCAAGGCATCAAGGCAAAGAAAGTTCATTCCACCAAAAGGAGAAGAAAGGAGGTCAACAAGGGTAAAACATCCAATCTCAAGGCTTGTTTATGATAGTTATATTGCTAGGCATTATGCTTTCATGACTAAGGTTATCAAAGATCATGAACCTTCTACCAATGAAGAGGCCAAAGACACAAAGGAGTGGCAAGAAGCTATGGAAGAAGAGTACAAAGCCCTTGAAGACAACAACACATGGAGTCTTGTTCCAAGACCAGAAGGGATGAAGGTAATTGGCAAAAAATGAGTCTATAATGTGAAGAGAAATTCCGATGGTTCAATTGCTAGGTACAAAGCAAGACTTGTGGCAAAAGGATTTGCTCAATCCTATGGGATTGATTATGAAGAAACATTCAGCCCGATTGCAAAGATGAGCACAATTAGGGCAATCATTGGGGTTGCCACATCTAGGAGGTGGCCAATATATCAATTGGATGTCAAGAGTGCTTTTCTTAATGGTGATTTGCAAGAGGCAGTCTACATGACTCAACCATTAGGGTTTGAGAACCCTAAATATTCAGATTTTGTTTCTAAACTTAGAAAAGCATTGTATGGTTTAAAGCAAGCTCCTAGGGCATGGAATCAAAGACTTGTGGAGTATTTGTGCAAGTGTGGATACAAGCCAAGTGATGGAGATCCTTCCTTATACCTCAAGGAAGGAGGACTAGTTGTCTATGTATGCATATATGTGGATGACTTGATTATAACAGAAAGTGATGATGCAGGTATCATATGGATCAAGGCCAAGCTTGGAGATGAATTCAAGATGTCAAATCTTGGGGTTCTTAATTACTTTCTTGGGATTGAAGTTATTTATGTGGAAAATGGCATTTACCTTGCTCAAAGGAAATACTTGCTAGATGTACTTTATAAGTATGATATGAGTGGATGTAAGCCACTCACACAACTTGTGGATCCAAACACTAAGTTATGTGCATGTGAAGGACAACCTCTTGAAGATATTTCAGCATATAGAAGCATAATTGGAAGCCTTAATTATGCTACCATCACAAGACCTAACTTATCTTATGTTGTAGGAGTTCTTTCTCAATTTCTAAATTCATCAACTGATGTTCATATGAATGCATCCAAGAGAGTGCTTAGGTACATCAAGCACACTATCAACCAAGGGTTGTACTACCCTTATGGAGATGGATTATAACCTCAAGGCTTTAGTGATGCTGATTGGGCTGGTTGAAAGGAGGATAGAAGGAGCACATCTGGTTATGTCTTCATGCTAGGTCAAAGAGTCATTTCATGGATGTCCAAGAAGCAACCTATAGTTGCATTATCATATACTGAGGCTGAGTACAGAGCTTTAGCACTTTCTACATGTGATATCATGTGGCTTAAAAAGCTCTTCAAAGACTTGGATGTGGAGGTCAAAGATTTCACTCTATTTGGAGATAATATGTCAAACATTCATCTAGCAAGCAACCCTATGTTCCATGCAAGAAGCAAGCACATAGAGATCCATTATCACTTCATCAGAGAGAAGGTACTAGCAAAAGAAGTGGACATCAAGTACATCAACAACAAAGATAAGCTAGCAGATATCATGAACAAGTTTATGGATGCAAGCAAGTTGGAGAAGTTCAAGATCAACCTCAACTTGAAGGAGATCAATGGAAACTAACACTTAAGATTGAGGGGGAGTGTTAGAATTTTAGCCATCTCAAGTGTGGGAACGCATGCTAAGTCGAAGTGCCACATCACTCACACTTTTTGGTAGGATATACAACCACTTTTTGAAGAGTTTTCTCAGCTCTTTACTCACCTAATTGATGGACAAAAGCCGGGATCATTTGGAGGGCATTTTGAATTCAAATCTACAACCACCGTTTTGAGCATTATATAAGCAAAGACATGGAGCAAATTCATGGCCATCCTCCTCTACCATTTGAGCACTTTTAGGCTTTCATTAGGAGTGTTTATTCCATGTCTACGCTAGCCCCTAGCTAAGCAAACCCCTTGCTTGCTGGAGTTTTCTCATAGGAAGTGATCTTTGATCACCCATATCTCTTTGTGTAGTAGTCCGATTCATTTGCGAGATAGATCATTTTGTTCCTATGATTGTAAGATTTCTTTTGGATGTAATATCAAGTTTTCATTAAACTTGAGTATATTGAGCTTGAAAGTGCTCTCGTCTGATCTCTGCATATTCCCAAGTATATGCATGTTGGAAGGTACACATAGGTGCAAGCTACCAGTTTGGGCAGAATTTGGTGTGGCTTATGCAAGGAGGTTGACATAGGTTACATTATCCAAATTGAGTAATCTATAGCTTGTTGGAAATCTTAGAGAGTCTATTTGTAATGTGCAAAATTTCATAAGTTCAGTCTTCAGGTCCAGAGAGCAATTTAGTTTTTGGTGGACTGTGGTAGTGAACTGTTTGGTCCTAGGAAGCACCTATCATTCTTCTACTGCAACTAGGAGTGGATATACTCTATCATTCTTTATATATTGCACTAGTTGTATTGTTATATTAGGTCATTCTTGAATGTTCCTTTTATGTTATAGAAGAAGAAGAAAGAGATCATTCTTCCTTGCCTCAATCTATGTGTGCTCCTCTTTGAGTGTGAGAGTGTGTGAGTGAGCTCTCCTCCCTATCTCTATTCTTGTGACAAAAAGGAATTAAGCCCAAAGCTTTGTGAAAATCTTCAAATTTCTCCATAGGTAGAGCATTTGTAAAAAGTTCCACATCATTATCTTGTGTGGCCACATAAGACAAAGTGATCTCTGTAGTAGAGAACCTCTTCCTGACATAATGATAGTGTAACCTCTTCCATGCTTAGTGCAAGCATGGAACATCTTCCATGCTTAGTGCAAGCATGGAACAAAAGGTTCCTCACAACTGGAAATACACGATGAGTTTCAATTAAGATGGTGGTGGTAGAAGAGTGAAAAACAACTAAATCAACCAAAAGATTTTTGAGCCACACATAGTTAAGAGTTCCTATGGGAACCTATAGTCAGCCTCACAACTAAAAGTGGCCATAGTAGGTTGCTTCTTGCTCAACCAAGATATGCATTAGCTACCAAGCATGAAGCAAAAATGATAGTGGACATATGGGTGTCATAAAAATCAGCCTAGTCTGAGTAAAAAAACATGTAAATCTTTCGGTAATGACCCCCCTTGGAATCCAAGTGGTTGGCTACCACTCAAGTAGTGAAAGATGTGCTTAACTACGTAATGCTTGACACAAGGGCAATGCATAAACTTGATCATTTGAGGGACATCAAATTAGATATCAAGCAGATCTATGCATAAGCAAATCAAGCATCCAAGAGCCTCCTAATAAAGAAAAACATCAAACTCATCTCGAGCATCATGAAGACTTACCCATAAACATGTTTCCATTGGAGTGACAATATGTTTGTAATCTTCAAGACCAAAATGGTGCAATAATATGCCAATATTAATTTTTTTGACACAAAGCTATTCCTCCATCCAATTGCATAAATTGAATGCCCAAATAATGACGTAAACACCCTAAATCTTACATCTCAAAAGAGGCATGCAAATCATCCTTAAATTCAGCAATATGCTTCTCATTAGGATCAATAAGCAACATGTCATCAACATATACAACAATGATAAGAAGCACACCATCTAGACGCTTAAATTTTAAGGTGCTTTTGGTTGGATTGTTCCGAAAACCATGTGCAATTAAGTAAGCATGTATCTTTTCATACCAAGCATGTGGTGCTTGCTTCAAACCATATAATGCCGTTTTCAACCTGCACACTTTGTTTTCATGCCCTTTCAGCACAAAACCACAAGGATGCAATACATACACTTCTTCATGTAAATCACCACTTAGAACTGCAGTTTTAATATCCAATCGATGTACATTCCAACCATGATGAGGTACACATGCATAAATGCTAAAAATAGTGATTGTTTGGAATATGGGAGAAAAGGTCTCATCAAAATCAATGCCTCTCTTGAGCATAACCTTTGGCATCAAGCCTCGCCTTATACATGTCAACTATTCCATCATGCTTACATTTTAGCTTGTACACCCATTGTTGAGCCCATAAAAGTCATATTGGTCAAATTCAATCACGATCAAAGTCAAATTGGTCAAAGTCAACAAGGTCAAGGTCAAAGGCAACTGGTGCAAAGTCAAATTGCTAAAGTGCAGGTGTCAAAGTGCACAGGTACTGCACAATTTATTGTCCACAAAGGGTAAATTGGAGAAAGTGAGTTGTAGGTTGTAGAGGTATTTCTCTAATTTCCCTAAGGTTGAAAGTGTTTTTAAAGTGTTTTGGAAGGTTCAGGTGAACACTCTCTTATGTGCAAAAGTGAAGACTTAAAAGGAAAATGTGAAGGTATGTGAAGCGGCAGCATACGCAGAAGTGAAAGTATGCCCCTTCAATTAAATTTTTTGTTTTTAGTCTAAAGTCACTATAGGACAAAACAAGGATTCGTTGGCTACCACTTGTGAAGACAATCTTGGGACATCAAAGTGAGCACCAAGATACTCTTGCAGTTAGGAGCATACGTGAATCGACACTCAAATCAAGGCAAGGACTATTCTTGGACCATTCTAAGTGTAAGCAAGAGGGAGCATAGTCTAAGCTAGGCAAGAGAGAGAAGTGAAGAGACACACAGTGTGCGACACAGAGAAGAAAGTGCAAGGTGTGCTTGAAGAGTGACTAAGGAGGTGTGCAGAGAGTGCTAAGCTAGTCCCCCAAGGATCCCAAGGCCCCATTGTAGTGTGCGCGTGCCGACAGAAGGTATCCAACCCTCCCCCTTATTGGAAGCTTGGTGCAAGGTGTGCACAAGTGCAAGCTTGGAGCAGGTGGAGGTCTGGTGTAGAGGAGGCCGACATCAACAAGACCTTGCAATCGACAGAGGCTTCTAGGGTGTATATTTCTTCTTGTCTTTCCCTTTGCTCCTACAAATCCCTTCTTGTCCAAGAATCCCCCAACAAAATTCGACACACATGGTGGGACTCCAAGGAGATTTGAGCATAGGAGAAGCCAAGTGCAAAGGGTTGAAGAGTTCAAGTGTTGAGAGTACTACTTTAGTGGACTAAGAGGTAAATATTCTTAGCAATTATCTCATACTAAGAGGACTATGAACAGCCCATGACCGCAATCCGGTCCCAAACATTGAGGGTCACCTGCAAGCAAACAAGAAGGAAGGCTGTTAGAAGATCCTCTATTCCACTATCTTCAACCTCATCAATAAAGAGCATGGCTGGACAGGTAGACTTGGAAACCTTACTATCAAGATTAAATATAAAATTTCCTTCTTTCAAAGGCCTAGCTCAAGAAGATCCGGACGAGCATATTAGAAGGTTTTTGGCACTATGCAAAACTAGAGGCTTAATGGGAAGAGAGGATGCCTTTTTGATACTCTTCCCTGCTACATTAGAAGGATTAGCAGATAAATGGTTCAGCCAATTTGCTAAGAACCATTTTACAACTTGGGACTTAATGAAAGATGCATTGAAAAATCAATTTCAACATGGAAATACTGCAGAGATCATCATAGAGGAATTAGAGAATTTGAGATTGGGTCCAGGTGACAAGTTCCCAAAGTTTGTGACTAGGGCCAAGGCACTAATGGCTAAATTACTAGACCCATAACATGATTTTTTTGTTAAGAAATGGTTAACTAAGCCACTTACAGTGGCCACCCAATGTAAAATCAAGGAATTAGTGTTGCCTGCAACCTCCATAGAGAAATTCATCAACACAGCTACACGATTGGAACATATAAGGCAACAGTATGGAGCAACTTCTTCTCAACTACCATATTCTATAGAAATGGAGGATCGTGTAATCCATCTAAGGAAGAAGCTGGAGGGCTTAAAAAGGAATAAGCCCTACAAAGAGGAGGAGAATGCTGTTACTCAGTTGAGAAGGGAGATTGAAGCACTAAAGCTCCAAAAGGAGGAGGAGGCTCAAGCAGAGGAATTGGCTCAGCTGTGACATGAGTTGTAGGAACTCAGAGGAGGTGGCATCAAGAGTGGAATTTGGTGTACCATGTGCAGTAAGCAAGGTCATATAGTAAGTGAATGTCCTCTGTTAAGTATGACTTGCCAATTATGCAGGAAAGCTAGTCCTGAGGCCCAGGAATGCCAATCAAGAGGAATGCCTGCAACAACATATTGGACACAAGGAGGACCCCTACCACCAACAAATGTAATGGCGACTGCACCCAATCAAGGTAACAATTACAACCCTAGACAGAGGAATAACTTTGGAAATGGGCCTAGGAGACCAGTCATTTGTTTCAGATGTGGAGAATGTGGGCACTATCAAAGTAGGTGCACTCTACCAGAAAATGCCCCTCCTTGCAGAAACTTCCCAGAGGCCAGAGACCACTATACAAATTGTTGTCCTAAGAACCAAGCCTCTTCATCTGGGCCACACATTCAAATGATTTCTATGCACAAAGAAGAAATGTTAGATCAAGTCAGTGAGCCATCACCATTTACTAGGGTGGTGCAGTTAGAAGAAATTGAATCTTTTACAATGCAGACAGGAAGCAAGGGAAATGCTCAAGTAGATATAGTTCAAGAATAAAAAATTAATGGATTCAACAAAGACAAAGAGACATCTGAAGACAAGGCCACCGCATGTGCAGATACAAGGAAAAAAGGAGATCTTATATGTACCAGTGATGCCATTGGGCATGCATTCAACAGGGATCATGAGGACTTTGATAAGTCAATTGGAGCCCAATCTCTTAAGGAATCAGAGGCTTCAAAACTACTCAAGTCCATGAAAAAGGAGGTTAGTATTTTTGATTTAATAAAGATGGATGGGAAATTCAGGTCAGAACTCTTGCAGATAATTGATGAGGCTTCCACTATAAGTTTGGTGGCAAAGACTGTTGTTATACATAAAGGTAAAATTGTAGGGGAAGCACCCTCTACAGATTATAAGAGTCCTCGTCTGACAATATCTATCAAAGGTCATGAGTTTCAAGGAGTTATTGTGGATGGTGGTTCTGGCATTAACTTGATGCCTGAACATACAATGGAAAAGATTGGACTCCACCCCTCAAGGCCTACAAATTTCACTGTTACTTTGGCAGATCAAAGCAAAGTAAGGCCCTTGGGAGTGATCCCAAAAGTTCCACTTGAAGTACAAGGTAATCTCTTCATTCTGGATTTTGTGGTTTTAAGACTGACCCAGGTTGAAGGAGGATTTCCCCTCTTAATTGGAAGACCATGGCTGAGGCATGCAAGTGTCATCCATGACTGGGGTAAAGACACTATGTGGGTACAAAAGAAAGGGCAAGAGCTGACACAGATACATTTAGAAGAGGGCCCAAATAATCAAGGGAACACCAGCATGATGCATACTGTTGGCATTTGCATGGAACCAGAAACAGAGGACCAACCCCAAATAGATTTTGAGGAAGAAGAGGATATTCTAAATTGGCTCCAAGCAGGAAACTCTTCCTCTTGTTTTGGAATTTTTCTTAATAATTCTTGCACAACTGAAGGTTATGATGAAAATCAGGAGAAAGTTCAGGTTGATGGATTGGGAGAGCTCATCACAGACAACAGAAGGGTCAGGAAGACACCCCTCAAATACAACTTAGAGGAGGATGTAACAACAATAGAGAATGAAGTTTTTAAAGCTAAAGACAAGGTAAAAAATAGTAGTGAAGATTGCTCTTTCTCAATTCAAAAAATACCTACACGATGGATGCAGGACAAGGAGGAGTGCATTGAAATCCAAAATACCCGTGCTTATGCAACAATGCATGAAAAGCTAGTGGAAGAGAACAAGGTTGGAGATGAGCATGAAGATACTATGGTAGAAAGAAACCCTGTCAAAGAAATACAATTAGGCAATCAGGACAATAATCATCCAGTTTTGGTGGCCACTTGGTTGTGGAGCCACCCAGAGCTCCTTGAAAAGGTAAAATCCTTCTTGAACCACTATACAGATGTTTTTGCATGGCATTATAAAGACTTAGAAGGAGTGCCTGCCAATTATGGAGTTGAGGGAGCCAAACCAATCCAAGGGAAGAGTTATAGACTTAACCCAAAATATGCCGAAGCTGTTTATGTGGAAATACGGAAGATGGAGGATGTAGGAATCATTATTCCTGTGGAACACTCAGAGTGGCTCTCACCTATGGTCATAGTACCAAAGAAGAATACCAATAAAATCAGAATTTGTGTTGACTTTAGAGCACTCAACAAGGTGACCATTCCAGATGGATTCCCAATGCCATTTGCAGAGCAGGTCATTGAAGAACTGGCTGGATATGCATTATATAGCTTTATGGATGGCTTTAGTGGCTATAATCAAATATGAATACACCCAGAGGATCGTGAAAAGACTACTTTTATCACACCTTGGGGAACATATGTGTATGTAAAAATGCCATTTGGGCTCAGAAATGCTCCAGCCACCTTTAACAGAACTGTCAATCTCATTTTTGGTCCCTTATTGCTGGAAACACTTAGAATTTTCATGGATGACTTCTCTTCATTTTCAGGTTCTCACAATGAGACCCCTTTAGATTGTTTGGACCATCACTTGCGATAGCTGCACAGTGTTTTTAAGAGATGCAGGGAGACTAAGCTAAAGCTCAACCCAAACAAATGTCATCTCCTTGTGACAGAAGGAACTCTCTTGGGACATGTGGTGTCGACTAAAGGTATGGCCCCAGATCCTGATAAAATCATTTCTATATTAAAGTTGCCTAAA
The DNA here is from genome assembly GCA_020310875.1 of Ceratopteris richardii. Classification (NCBI taxonomy): domain Eukaryota; kingdom Viridiplantae; phylum Streptophyta; class Polypodiopsida; order Polypodiales; family Pteridaceae; genus Ceratopteris; species Ceratopteris richardii. Next base: position 15,389,278 of record CM035422.1, read on the forward strand.
CCTAAATCTCCTAAAGAGATTCAAAGTTTCTTGGGGCATACTGGATACCACAGAAGGTTTATAAAAATGTATGCAGAGATAGCCAGACCACTGGCTAGACTTACAAGTAAAGAAGTACCCTTTAAATGGGAAGAGGAAGAAGAAAAGGCTTATCAGACATTAAGGTCCAAATTGGTGGTTCCACCAATTCTTATCACCCCAGATTGGTAAAAAATTTTTCATATACATGTCGACGCCAGTACATATGCAATGGGTGCAGTATTGGCTCAACATAGTGAAGAATTCAAACTCGACAGGCCTATCTAGTATGCTAGTAGAATTTTAACTAAAGCTGAAAAGAATTATAGCACAACAGAAAGGGAAGCTCTAGCAATGGTTTTTGCAGTACAAAAATTTCATCATTATTTGCTAGGTGTGAAGTTTGTCATCATCATTGATCATCAGCCACTCAGGTATTTATTGAACAAGCCACAAGCAACAGGGAGAATATGGAGTTCGAGACTTTTGTTCCAAGAGTTTGATTTTTATGTAGTCCATAGACTAGGTAAAGAAAATGTTATGGCGGATCATCTATTGAGGATCAATATGATGGATCAAGCTAGTGGAGTCAATGACGATTTTCCAGATGCTAATCTGTTCGCTGTACAAGCTTAAGGTTGGTATTATGATATCAAGAATTTCATTAAAACTGGAGTGTATCCAGAGAAGGCTAGCGTTGTGCAAAGAAAGAGACTGCTAATCAAGAGCAAACCTTATAACTTCATTGAAGATAAATTATATAGACAAAGAAAGGATGACAGGTTTAGAAAGTGCTTGGAAGAAGAAGAAGTGAGGGAAATCCTTCAATCTGCACATGAAGGAACAGGTGGTGGGCACCTTCCAGGGCATATTATGAGTCAGCGGATTCTTGATGCTAGTTTATGGTGGCCTACATTATTCAAAGATGCTGATGATTGGGGAAAAGCATGTGAGGTTTGCCAGAGATGTGGACCTAAGCCCACCAAGCAGAGGCATAGCCCCTTGATTGTTTCCACTTCTTGGCAACCATTTGAGAAGTGGGGGTTAGATTTTGTAGGGCCCATCTACCCTCCATCGCTTCCAAAAAGAGAGAAGTATCTATTGATAGCCACAGATTACGTGACAAAGTGGGCTGAAGCTATTACCTCCCTTGGTTGCACTACCCAAACTGTGGCCGATTTCATTTACAGTAGCATTATTTGCAGGTTTGGGTGTCCACTTGAAATTTGTACAAACCAGGGTACTCATTTTGTGAATAAGGTCCTATAGGAAATTTTCAACAGGTATAGAATTCTACAGAGGACCTCTTGTGCCTACTATGCAAGAGCTAATGGATAGACTGAATCAACAAATATGGTATTAATTGCCATGTTAAGGAAGGAATGCATGCTACAACCCACTTCCTGGGGCATTGCTTTTCAAGGTACCTTATGGGCTTACAGGTTAGCCTACAAAGAGGCCACTGGATATTCTCCATTCCAACTGGTTTATGGAATATTGCCAATTGAACCCTTTGAATTTTTACATGGATCACCTAAAGTAGCATTCATGCAAGGAAAGAAAGATTGTGGTGTCTCTCAGAGACTTGGAGCACTACATAAAGTGGAGGAAATACGTCTACTAGGAACCAAACAATTGATAGAGACTCAGATGAAGAGAAAGGAGGCAAATGACCAAAATCTGTGGAACAACAACATACAACCAGGCATGTTAGTTCTTCTCCATAGACCTCATCTTCAAACACAAGTGAGAGGAAAATGGCTTCCACATTGGGAAGGACCTTATCATGTTAAAACAATGCTGCATTGGGGTGCTGTGGAGTTAGAGACGCTAAAACGAGAGGCCTTGCCACTGGTCAACATATCAAGGATCAAGGCCCACCATCAACACAATTGAAGAATTATGGATCACCTGGAAACTGCAAAATCTGTCCAGGTTGTACATAGCCCTCTTATTTTCTTTTTGCTCAAGTTTTATTCGTTTCTACACTTTTTCATGCTTGTTCTTTAATTTCTTAGAAACTTTAGCAACCCTTTCATAGTCCTCGACAAAAGTACAATGTTTGGAATTTTTCTAGGAATATTTCAAGCATTTTTAGAAATTTTCCACTACTTTTCATCATTTCAAAAGTTATTTTCTTATCAAAATGGAGGAATTAAAGAAGCTCTATGTGGTTTTGAGGGAGGAAATTGGCATACACTTGTAGGATATTTCTTGAGAATTATTTGAGAATTTTTTTGGATTTTTTTTTGGAGTTTTTTGGCAAATTTTCTCTATTTTTCTTTAACTTTTGATATCCCCCCCCCCCCCCCCCCCCCCCCCCAAAAAAGCCCCCTTTAGGGACTTTTTCGAGCGAAAAACTCTCTCTCTCTCTCTCTCTCTCTCCCCTCTCCCCCCACCCTCCCCCCATCCCCCTCCCCCCCCCCCCCTTTCCCCCCTCTCCCCCCGTCCCCCCCCCCCCTGCCCACCCGTGGCCCCGCCCACCCGTAGCCCTGCCACCCGCCTCCCCCCTTCCCCCCCTCCCTGAGATGTTCAAACCCACGAGAATGCAAGCCGGCACAAAGGGACACCAAGAAGATTGCCAAGAACACGTTTATATTCGATTAGCAACTCATGTTTACAAGAAGGCAATGAGAGCTTGGTATGAGGAGTACTAGTACCCCTCATAGTTGCGCACAATTTGGCGCCACAGGGATACCCCCCCAAGCATTGAAAAGGGCTGGATAGAAATACAGGCTGTGACATCCTCCCCCAGCTTGAAGAGCTTGGTGTCATCAACAAGTGGGTTCGGGTCTTACAAAAAGTTGGTGTGTTTACAAAATTTGGGAACATTACATGGGGCTTGTAGCCAAAGTGGCTTAAGTGTGGTGGTAATATTTTTGTACTAACGGATGGTCGGGGCCAAAGATGTCGAGCGGAAGCCAATCCGCATCTACTAAGGGGCGGCCTTTGAATTTGATGAGAAATTGGGGACCATCTCGTGTGTTGCGATCCCGTAAGATAGCTTCGGGCTCGAATTGGTTCTCCCCGTCATGAAGAACTGGGACCTCGCGGCCGTAAGTGGAGTCGGGCTTGAACTATTTGAGTAGGCTCACATGGAATGCGTTGTGGAACTGAATGTTGTCAGGTAGCTCCAAGCTGTACGTGACCTCGTTGATCCGCTTCTCCACCTTGTATGGGCCGTAGTAGCGGTGATTGAACTTGTGTGTTATGTTCTTAGGTAAGGTGATGTTGCGTGCACTCACCAACACTAAGTCACCGACTTGGAAATCTTTGCAGGGCCTTCGTTTCTTGTTTGTGTACCTGGCCATGCGTTCTTTGCTTCGTTGCAGACTGGACTTGGCTTCTTCTAGCTTGGTCTTCCATTGGTCCAAAAAGGCGTCGCAATCTGGGTCACTCATTGCAAGTGTAGAGTCCCGTGTGAGAGCCAAAGGCGTGATTACCTCTTTGCCAGTTGCCAACTCAAATGGGGTCATCTTTGTACTTGAATGGATGGAAGCATTGTAGTGGAACTCCAGAATGTCTAAGTGCTTTGCCTAGTCCTTCTGATCAGTCCAGACATAATTGCGGATGTAATCTTCGATTGTCTAGTTCACCCGTTCTGTCTGCCCATCTGTCTGTGGGTGGTGGGCTGATGAGAACCTAAGTTGCATTCCCAAGAGGCAGAAAAGCTCTATCCATAGTCGGATTAGGAAGCGTCCGTCTCGATCCGAAACGATGGCCATCGACAGTCCATGATACTTCACAATGTGAGTGAAGAAGAGGTGAGCTACTGCCTTAGCCGTAAGAGGTGGTTTGGCCGGGATAAAGTGGGTCGGCTTGGTGAAGTAGTCTACTACTAAGAATATGGTGTTGAACCCTTGGGATGGTGGGAGTTCGGTTATGAAGTCCATGCTGATCATATCCCACAGTCGGTTCGGGATCGGGAGGGGTTGGAGGAGGCCTGCGGGATTAACTCGATCTTGACAGACCAACTGGCATGTCGGACACATTTCTACATAGTCTTGGAGTTGTGCCTTCATGCGAGGCCAGTAAAAGTGCTTGTGGAGCGTTTCATAGCTGCGATTTTGCCCGCTGTGGCCGGCCACTTTGCAATCATGTGCTTCCCATAGCAGATCTTTGCATAACTCGAAGTCATCTGGCACGTAGATCTTCCCTTTGCGGTGGAGAATGCCCTCTTGCACTATGTAGCGGCCGGATGGTTGGGCACTTTGGAGCTCTAGGAGAAGCTCTTGGACTCGGGCGTCTTGTCCTTGTGCACATTGAATCCTGCCTCTCAAATCGGATGACACTATGGACATGGCTTGGATCTCGGGTCTTTGACTCAACGCATCGGGTATGACGTTTTGCTTCCCCAGCTTGTGAAGTATCTCTATGTCAAATTCAGCAAGAAAATCCTGCCACCTTGCTTGCTTTGGACTTAACTTGGGTTGTGAAGTGAAATACCTCAAAGATATATTGTCGGTGAAGACCTTTGTATGTTTGTCCAAGACGTAGTGCCTCCACTTACGTAGGCAATGGACGACGGCCAACATCTCTTGCTCGTGTGTGCTCCATCTGAGCTCGGGTCTAGTTACCTTGTGCGACTCGTATGCAACTGGTTGACCATCTTGTAAGAGGATGCCTCCAATGGCTGAACCAGATGCATCGGTGTGAACTTCGAATGGCTTGTTGAACTCTGGAAGCTTTAGGACCGGGGCATGGCACATGGCCACCTTTAATGCTTCGAATTCCTCTTCCTCATCCATTCCCCATTTAAATGGTTCCTTCTCTTTGACCAACTCCAAACGTGGAGCCGCGATCTTGCTAAAGCCTTGGATAAAACGACGGAGAAATTGACAGAAGCCGATGAACTCTTGTACCTCTTTGACAGTCTTTGGGGGTGCCCATTTGAGTACGGTTTTGACTTTCTGAGGGTGGGCATGTAGGCCAAGTTCGGAGACAATGAACCCCAGGAATTCCACCTTCTTCATGCAGAACTCGCACTTGCTTGGCTTGGCGAAGAGCCGACGTTGCCTTAGTCGTTGCAAGATGGCCCGAACATGTTCATAGTGCTCCTCTAGCATGCAGCTATAGATAAGGAGATCGTCAATGTAAATGATAAGGAAGAGGTCTAGCATGTCTCGGAAGCCATCGTTCATTTCCCGACAGAAAGTGGCAGGTGCCTGTGTAAGGCCGAACGGCATGACTAGCCACTCATAGCTGTCGTAGCGGGTGCGGAAAGCCATCTTCTCTATGTGTTCCTGTGCACTCTGATTTGATGGTAGCCGGACCAGAGGTCGATGCGTGTGAAGTACTGTGCCTTGCCAAGGCGATCTAGAGTCCTTCCATCACGGGGATGGGTATTTGCTCTTGACTGTGCCTTTGTTGAGTGCCCCATAGTCGATGCATAGGTGTAGGGAGCCATCTTTCTTCTTCACAAAAAGGATCGGGGCTCTGTAAGGTGAGCTACTTGGTCGGATGTATCCTTGGGCCTTTAGTTCGTGTAGTTGCCGTTTGAGCTCTTGAAGGTCAGTCTCGTTCATTTTGTATGGAGCTTGTGAAGGGGGCGGTTGATCCAGAAGCGTGTCAATCCGATGTTGAACGTTGCGTAAGGGTGGGAGGCCAGGTGGGAGTGTGTATGTGAGTACATCTGTAAACTCTTCCATAAGCATCTGGAAACTCGGATGCCCAATCTTTGACAAATCAATCGGTTGTGGTTTTGTTTCCTCCGCCACTGGCCATAGCATGCATAAATGTGTTGTCCCGCCTTGATAAACTACCAGTCGGAACTGTTTATGAGATAAAGGCATTGGTATGTGTGTGGAAGTTGACATCCTGGCATGTGCCTTCCCTTTGCCTTTGTGTGTTTGCTTTGGTTCCGGTTGCTCACTATCAGATGGCCTGTCCGCACAAGGGGCACGGACCCGATTGTAATCGATGACTAGGGCCTGTCCGTTCTCGTCTAAGAGCACTTTGTCTACTCCTTTGCCAAAGAAGGAAATCAAGTGTTTGTCCATGAAGTCGAGGCCTAGGATGACTTCAAATGTGTCCATGGGTATGATCAGGAAGTTTAGATGGCCAAACCACTGACCTAATGTGACCGAGACTCCATCTGCATACCGTACATGGTTGTCTTCTCCCTGGGCAAAAACGACGGACATGCGGAGCCGTTTGCTGAGCTTCAGTTCGAGGCATTGGGCACACTGTGGGGTCATGAAATTGTGTGTGGCTCCTGTATCTAACATCACTGGCATCCGTTCACCTCTGGCTTCTGCCATGATAAAGACTTGGTGTATGATGGGTAAAGTGACAAAGTGACATTGAGCTTTCCCCTTTGACGTTGAAGGCTTGCGTGGTGAGGAGTCTTCCGACTCATCGCTGTGAATTTCTGTGATCTTGGGCTCGAATGTGGATGCCTCTTCCGTCTTCGTGGCTTGCACTCAAGTGTCGAGGCGTTTTCTCTAGCAGCGTTCTATAGGGTGGCTGCCTTGGCACTGTTTGCACACCGGTCGAGCGTCTCGCCGGTTTTGGTTGCTTCGGTTGGGAGAGCCTGAGCAGGTCTCTGTTGGGGCCAGGAGGGCTTTGAGTCCTTGTCCACGTTGGTTTTCGGTTGGCCTTCGGAATGTTGACCCTTGCTCCTTGTTGATGGACGTGTCCTTGCGGTTGGTCTGACCTCCATTGCTTGGTCGGGCAAGCCGATTGGAGTATGCGTCCTTCAGGCATTCTGCTATGCGAGCAGCATCCTCCCAAGTCTAGGGGTCTTGTTTCTCCACCTCTTTTCTATAGTAGGGTGAGCATCCATAGACAAAACCGTGCAGGCGATAGATCTCGGCCATGTTGGTGATCCGAAGCATAAGCTTGCGGTACTGTGATACATACGGCCCGATGAACTTGTCTTGACATAGGTTGTGCCATTCATCCCGTGCCTGGAATGCTTCGTTGTGAGCCACGAAATAGTCGATGATGGCGGTTTTGAAGTGATCCCACGAGGCCCACGCTTGCTTCTTTTGCTCCACCATGTACCAAGCAGAGGCCCCATCCTGTAGGAACTGGCAGGCAATGCGCGTCCAATTATTGCGGCCAACCCGGAGCATTTGGAGGTAACTTTCCATCCCTTCAATCCAGCGGTTGATGGCTATGGAGCTGGGGCTGCCTTCGTACTTGTTAGGTGGGTTTGGTTTGAAGAAGCCGAAGGAGTCGGGGTCGTCTAGGTCCACCGGTTGAAGTTGTGTGAGCGATGTCAGGTTGAGGGGGGTTGGATTCGGTTGAGATGTTGGAGTGGGGGTTGGTTGGGGTATCAGTTGGGGGCTTGGTTGAGGGTGTGGCTGGGGTTCCGATTGATCCTTGGATAGGAGGTGGGTTTCGACTAAGGTGGTAAGCCGGGAGAGTGTGTCTTCTAGTCTATCTATGCGGTTATGGACGCGGTCAGGTTTGGGTGGGATTTGGTCGTCCTCTGGTTGGGTGTGGATCTCGACGTTGAGCTCGGCCTCTTGGAGGTGTTCATGTAGCTCGACATTCACCAAGAGCAGGTGTTAGATGATGTATATTTTGAAGCATTTTGGATGAAAAATAATTGTAAAATGACAAAAGCTTGTAAAAATATTTATGCAATTGATGTAAAAATAAGGAAGAGTCTTCCTTATACAGAATAGAATTTTATGTAATTTTTCTAGAATTTTTGGAAACTCCTAGATAGTATATTTTTAGAATAATAGAGGAAAGGACCAAAATTCAAGTGTGAAAAGGGACACTTGAAAATGTATATAAGACAATTTCCTCTATTATGAGGGGGTTGGTTGATCATTTGTTTACATGCTATACAAGTGAATAGAGAGAGTTTCTTGCTGAAAATCGTGTTTTCTCCTCTTTGTGTGGTTTCATTGATTTGTTGAATCTATTCTTTGTGTATCCATGGAGATTTGTGAGCTTCTATTGTGTAATTCTGTTGAATGTGTATGAAGAGAGCTGAATACTGATGTGTTGAGTGATAAGTTGATGAAGAAAGGTGCTGGAGATGAAAATCGTCTGTTTTCACAGAATCGCGATTATCTCGTCTGTATGGTACATGTAATATTTTTGAGTTTTGACTTCATAATTGTGTTCTGCTGAGAAAATAACATGTATTAGACACCAAGATTGTGGAAAATGGTGGAGATTTGCTCAAGATAATCCAAACCCTAGAAATTCCTCTTCATTTTCACGATTCTCAGAAATGCAGCCATTATTCTCTTATTTCTTGGAATCTATCATCTAGAAGGGGCTGTGGTCTCTTAAATACCTCCAGGATTGACAAAATAAAGATGTCTTGTTAATTCTTTATGCTAAATGATTGGAGAGGACAACTCCAAAGATCAATAACAAACATTTTTGGCGCCGTTGCCGTGGAGTATTTCAAAAGCTATATGGAATCAATCCACAAAAGGAAGTAAGCCCAAAGCTTTGCGAAAAGATTCAAACTTCTCCCGAGTCAAAGGCTTTGTGAAAAGCTCTGCAATGTTCTCCTGCATGGGTGCATATGCCAAACTAATCTCTCCAATAGAGAACTTGTCCCTAGCGTAATGATAGTGCATCTCAATGTGCTTAGTGAGAGCATGGAACACAGGGTTCCTCACAACTGCCACTACGCTCTGACTGTCGGTGAAGATGGTGGTGGAAGAAGGCTGACCAACACCCAAATCAACCATAAGGTGTTTGAGCCACACACACTTAATAGTCGCTGTGAAAGCTTCTCTATGCTCAGCCTCACAACTAGAAGTGGCCACAGTAGGCTTCTTCTCAACCAAGATATAGATAAGCTACCAAGCACGAAGCAAAAACCACTGGTGGACACACAAGTGTCATAGCAACTAGTCGAGTCAGAGTCAGAAAAAGCATGTAAATATGGCGATAGTGATCCCCCCTTGGAATAAAACAATCCAAGTGGCCGGGTACCACCTAAGTAGCGGAAGATGTGCTTAACCGCTTGACAATGCTTGACACCTGGGCAATGCATAAACCTGCTTATCTGTGAGACAACAAACTGAATATCTGGCCGATTAATGCATAAGTAAATCAAGCATCCAACAACCTACTGATAGAGAACAACATCAAATGCGTCTCCAACATCATGAAGACTCAATCGTAAACCTATCTCCATAGGAATGGCAATAGGTTTGTAGTCTTCAAGGCCAAAACATTGCAATAATGTGTCAATATATTCTGTTTGACACAAAGCTATTCCACATCAACTTGCATGAACTGAGTGCCCAAATAATGATGCAGATGCCCCAAATCTGACATCTCAAATGAGGCATGCAGATCAGCCTTAAAATCAGCAATATGCCTCATGAGGACTAGTGAGCAACATGTCATCAACATACACAACAATGATAAGAAGCACATCACTGCAAGTAGCTGAGCAATCAATCTGTGATCTTCAACATCTTCATCTATGGATCCAAGATTGTCTGCAAGATCCTTCATCTTAGTGACATAATCACTAATGGTTTGACTTGGCTTCTTCTTGAATGTTGTAAACTCTGACCATAGACTTGCTTTCCGTGCTTTAGTAGTACTTTGGAAATGATACTCCAATGCATTCCATATATCTTCAGATGATTCCAATCCTCTGATGTGTGGTAGCAAATGATCAGAGATTGTATTGTAGATGTATGCTTTTGCACTTGCATCCTTCTTCTGCCAATGCTTTAAAGCATCAAGTTCTTCTTTCTTTGGTCGGCTTTCATCTTCAAATACTGGCTTCTCTTCTTCACCTGTTACATATACCATGAGATCCTTACTCATAAGTAAGGCTTCCATTCTCATTACCCATGCGGGGTAATTATCTCTGTCCAGTTTGTCAATGGAGATATGATCTGCCATAGTTCTTTCCTTCTGTTGCAACCTGTGAGCTTAAAGGATAAAGGATAATACCTTTTGAAGTTCTTTGTGTATGAGGATACTTTTGAAGTAACCTTTTGATGCCTTGTGTCTTCAAATGCTTCACCTTTCAAACTTTAATGGAAAACTTTACAAAACTTCTCGTACCTTTGTCGTCTTCTGCTCTCGAGAATCTTTCTGCTCTGATACCACTTGTTGATGTATAAAACACCACAAGAAATGAATTAAGGTGACACTAGAACACCTCTATGGTCACCATTAACTCATTGCCACTCCAAACTTTGAGAAATGATAGCCTAAAGTGAGAACTTTGCTTTGACAGAAATTCCTAGTCACCGAAATGATATACCTTCAGTATTTTGCTAATTTCTCCTAGCTCAAGTATTATTTCTCCATGAAACTTTATAGGCTGAAACTAGAAGAGTAGAGATTTCCAACAAGCTATCACATGCATCAAACGGAGCTCTAGAACTCAAGTTATGGCCTTCACAAGATGACCCTGTATGACCTTCCAAAACTGGAAAATTTGCCTGTTTTAGTATTCCTGGTGTCCAAAAGTAAAAAATTCGATGCCTAGCATCGAATTTCAGTCCAAGTCGATGCCAGGCATCGACTTTGGGCTTTTTTTGGCTATTTTTGTGCACCAGAAACAGCTTCTTTTACACACACATGAAGAAGATGACCTATATGCTAGAAGTCGATGCCGGGCATCCATTTTATGCTGGAACTCGATGCCAGGCATCGAGTTGCTCCACAAACTTCATATTTTTAGAAGATTCAACAACAGTTAACACACAGAGAATGAAAAAATGACTTATCAGCCAAGATTCGATGCCAGGCATCGAATTGCTCAGAAAACATGAACTTTTGAATTCATCACACAGTAGGCAAGTATGGAGATGATGGAGAGAGACTCATACACAGAACTTTACTCAGTTCTTTCTCATAGCTATGAAAACTCAGAAGTTTTACAGATGCCTTCTCGCTCAGAGAAGCCCGACTATACACAGTCGTATAAAATGAACTCCTTCTTCTACTTCTTCTCTCTTGCTCTCTCTCTCTCTCTCTCTCTCTCTCTCTCTCTCTTCGCGTCAGTTGATACAAACTAACTTATATAGATTTTCGTATCTCGTGATTTTAAAAAACTTCTAGAACTAAAGGGAACTAACTTTACAAATATGATACACTTGTGAATTTGTCCCTTCACATAGGCATGGGGTTTTCTTCCTAAGATTTGACCTTCAAATATATAACCAATTAGTGATTGTTTCTCCAACACATGTATCTTTTCATACCAAGCACATGGTGCTTGTTTCAAACCACATAATGCCTTTTTCAACTTGCAACTTTGTTTTCATGCGCTTTCTGCACAAAGCCACTGGGCTGAAAAACATACACTTTTTCTCAAGTAGAAAAAGGTATCATCAATATCAATTCCTCATTCTTGAGCATAACCCTTTGCAACAAGCCTAGTCTTATACCTGTCAATAGTTCCATCAGGCTTACACTTTAGCTTGTATACCCACTTAGTGCCAATGGCCTTCTTGCCAAGAGGCAAGTCATATAAGGAACCATTGTTTAGTATAGCATCATATTTAGATTGCATAGCAGCCATCCAATTTTTTGAATTTTGGCTTCATCAAATGAAAGAGCCTCATTCTCATCACACAAACTAGATGTATCCATAACATAGCAATCTGATGCAAAAGAGACACTATGAGAGCCATAATGAGTGCAATATGACAAAGGTGCATCTAATTTGCTATCACATAAAGTCTGCACCAAACATTTTGGCATAATTTTTGCCTCTTGAATATCAGCTCTCTCATCAATGAGTGCATCATGTAAATCTACATAAAAAATGGAATGATCTGCATCATCACATGAAACTTGTAAAGGTTGAGAAGTTGCCTTGTTAGGACCAGTACTAGGCTTTCCACCTATAAAAAGAGGTAGCAAAGTGTCATACATGTCTTTGGAGCTAATTGATGTCTCCTTCGTACATGAAAATAGCGGTTGAATAGCATCTTCCACAAAATAACATAACGGCTAAGCAAATGAGTTTAGTTTGTGGATGATACAAATGATAGCCTTTGCTTTGAGAACTATACCCAAAAAAAAAACATTTCATTGCTTTATCATCCAATTTCCTACATTGTTGTTCAGACACTAATGCATATGCAAGACAACCAAAAACATGTAGATGAGCAATAGATGGCTTGCAATCATGCCAAGCCTCATATGGAGTGATAGATTGCAATGCTGTGGTGGGATGCCTCAAGCCAAAAACCATGTGGTAAAGCCTGACTCTTGACCATGCACCTCGCCATCTCTATGAGTGACGTGTTCTTCTGTTCAGCAACACCATTCTGTTGAGGTGTATACGGCACTGTACACTGATGTTGTATCCCACATTTAGCCAAAAATGCATTAAAATCAAAAGACATATATTCCTCTCCTCGATCGGAATAGAGGTGCCCATTTTACATGATGATAGATTTTGAGCCAAAACCAAAAACTGTTTGAAGCACATAAACAATTTGGACTTTGCTTTCAATGGATATACCCATGCATGGCTAGAAAAATCATCAATGAAAGTCATGAAGTAAAGATAGATTCCAAAAGAGGGTGTGTGCATAGGACCATAGACATCATTGTGAACAAGCTGTAATTTTTGGGTAGCTCGAACTGAACCATCTTTTTGGAACGAGGAATGCTTCATTTTGCCCAAAATATAGCCTCCATAGATATGTTCACCACGTGCCTCAAGTTTGGGTAGAGAGGATACCATTTCAGATTTCTGCAAGTGTAGCAAACTAAAAAAATTCAAATGACTAAAGCATGCATGCCAAAGCTTTGCATCTAACATAGCCTGAGAACAATGTACTGCACATGCTGAATCATTCACAGATTTTTCATAGTCTATCAGCTTATACAACCAACGACATAAAATGCCAGAAGCAATAATGACATCGCCATTTGACAAAACTGTAATTGTACATCTGTCATCAACAAATTTTGCAACCAAGCAGATCTTGGCTAATGCTGAAGCTGAAAACAAATTTTTCTTGATCCCTAGCACAAATAAAGCATCCAACAATGTAAAAGAACTACCATCAGAAGTAGTCAGAATGATCTTATCAACTCCCATGATAGGATATAAGGAGTTATTGGCACATGTGATAATATTTACTATAGGGGCAAACTTGAGTGAAGTGAAAAAATTGTGCTGCAAGGTAATATGTTTGGATGCTCACTATCAAAGTACGAAACATCCGAGTCTACTACAGACATACGGTGCTCATGAGAAGATGGGTCAAAACTGCAAACAATAGTAAATGCCCATTCTTCATTATGCACAAGATTAGCAGACTCTATTTTTGGTGTAGAGGCCTCTATAACAACCATTCCAACCTCTTTCTTCTTTGCCTCTTTTGCACCTAGTTTTGGACAATTCTTTATGACATGATCATTTGCTTTACAGTACTTGCAAAACAATTTTTGCTTTTCTGTTTTCTTCTCATCTCTGCCATCCTTCTTTGATTGTGTAAAATTAGGAGATTTTTGCTTACTAGTAGAAGAGCTCTATTTACCTTTGCCCTTCTCACTAGCCAGGAAAGCTTGATCTGCAACACACATAATGGACTTGTTCTGCCTAGATTGATCTTCTTGCAACAGAACAGAAACTAACTCCTCAAATGTTAAGGAATTTGTATTGCCTTCATCATCAAATGCAGAGTAGAAACAAAACTCTGATATGAATCAAGATGACATCCAGAACAGTCTGCACAATTGAACTATCAGGCAAGACTTCATCAGCAGAAATCAATTGTTCCTTCAAATGTTTGATCTTTGTCAAAAAACTTTCCATGTAATCTTCTTCATTCATGTGCTCACTCTCCAATGTTTTCGGAGGTAAGCAACATGAACCTCATTCCTTGCTTGGTATAAAGTGGTAAGTGTATGTGCCAAGCATCCTTAGCTATTTTGCAAGAGCAAATGTGAGGAATAATGGCACGTCTGACAAACAAGGCTATCAATGCATGTGCTTGAACATCTTTGCCTTCCCAACAAATTTTCTCTGCAGTAGGTACATCAGGAACCGCAACATGAAGAGAAACATGAAGAATATCATCATGTTCAATGCCGTCTGCATGACCTTCATCAATTGTGTTTGCAGGTGTAATAGGATGTTTTTAAACACCTTGCATAATATTCCACAATCCTTTTGCAACCAATACATGACGCATCATATAAGCCCATAATGGATAATTGGTACCATCCAACTTATCGTCAACAACAACATACAAAATACATCACTACTTTCAGCCATGGCCATTGACGAAAATACCTTGATGCAAAAAAATGACTATATCTGAAAAAGTTGAACAAAATTACCCCAATGAGTTCTACTAAACCTTTAGTAGACTTCGAGATGCTTATACTGGTGACCAAAACCTATATATATCTTTGGAACAAAAAGAGGAAATTGCCTACAGAAGCACTACGATAGTGCATTCGGAGGCCAAAACAAGCCTAGATCGCAATTTTGGCACCACAAAAGGAAGCAGTTTTCAGCTCCTAATCACCTTGAGTATGCTCACCAAATTTCATGAAATTTTGAGACTATGACCTGAAGGGTGTCAACAATGCCCTAGATGAAGCAGCGACTTGCTCTAATACTGATTGTTGGAGTTTGAGGTTTGCGAAAGAGCACAAACAATACAAAGAAGAAGAAGAAGCTTGAAGCACAACACACAATAATGAATGTATTACCACTAGAATGTACAAAGATAAGTGATCCGTTAGGGTTATAGGAATATATACAAGTCGAGGGAAAAAACCTCCTAAAGAGGAAAAGAAGTGCCCTGATGGTCCTAATGTGTTCACACACATCACTACCTAAATAAATCAACAAAAATATATTACCAAGTGATGTACAAAGGTAAGTGACATGTTAGGGTTATAGGCATATATACAAGCTAGGAGAAGAAAGCTCCTAAAGAGGGAAAACATAAGTTAGTTCTAGTATATGTGGAAAGAGATCAATCCACAAAAATGTTGAGATATCAAGCTCAACATGTGGTGATCCAAGATGACACATATCACTTTTTCATTTCTTTGACGTGTATAGTGGTCATGCTCGTATATGTCAGGGATACTTCATTGAGCTTTACTAGATTTATCTATCGAGAGTGATGGCACAATTTTCCTTGCTAGCTCACTCATTCATGAATATTAGGATTTTCCTTATGTACTATTCTTTACATATTGCACTAGTTGTATTGTTGTATTAGGTCATTCTTGTATGTTTTTTTTATGTAATAGAAGAAGAAGAAGAAGATCATTCTTCCTTGCCTCAATTTGTGTGTGCTCCTCTTTGATTATGAGAGTGTGTGAGTGATCTCTCTTCCGTATCCAGTTCTCGTGACATGGTATTGGAGCCACTGTAGCTATAGAGAGCTCATGGACAAGGCCGACAGTGAAGAGTACATGAGAAGGCAAGGAGAAAGCATAGTTCATAAATGACTCAGATGCTATAAAAATTGGTGTGAAGGTAGGTCTCAAAATATTTTTGTGAGTTATCCCTTTACGGTCACTCGTTTTTCTCACATTTCTCTATCGGAGCCATCTCGACCTCTATTTTGAGCCCGCAAGATGGGGTCCATGGAAAAACCAGGTCTGTTTGTAAAAAATGTAACTTGCATTCTGTTCAACAACTCTCAAACATTCTAGATCCAAAATTTCAAGCAATTTTGTATGCTGTTGATACATGATAACTATGTTTTTTTTTAGATTGAATTGCCATGTCACAATGTGATAGTATTCAAGTAGAGGTACTACATCTAGTGTTTTTGTGAAATGGCAAGTGCTAATGGAATGAGCCAGCTTATGAGCTATAAGATGGACAAGAATAACTTCCATGGTTGGAGATTCAGAATGAATAATCTCCTGATGGGAAAAGGCTACTGGAAGTACATAGGAGAGAACAAAAATGATCCATAGTTACTAGAGAGGAATCGGGCTACAGACCAGTTAAGAGCATACAAAGAATGGAATCAAGGAGCAGGAAAGGTAATGTATTGGCTATATGTTAGCATACACGATAGGATGATTGGGCACATACAGGATGCAAAAACATCGAAAGAGGCTTGGAAAAATTTGGTCACATTGTATGAGACCAATACAAAGGCACAAAAATTGCAACTCAAGAATGAGCTGCATACACTTGAGAAAAAGGGAATGTTGGTAAGTGACTGCACCCTAAAAATCAAAAGCATATGTTAGTCACTTGCATCTACTCGCATGAATGTAGATGATGATGATAAGGTGGAAGTGTGTCTTCATGCTTTAGGAGCTACATATAAGAAGTTTGGAACTTCTATTCAGACTAGGAAAAATATTTCAAATTTTGCGGATTTGGTATCCATGCTGATTATTGAAGAAAAGAATCTTGGTGAGGACTCAAACTCCTAGGGAAAACCTAGTTTTGAGCACGTATTCTACTATGGAAAACAAAGAGGAAGAGGTAGAGGTCTCAAAAGTGGAAGAGGAAATAGTAATCAAGACCAAGGTCAACATCAAATGGAGGACATAGAGGACAATTTTGAAAGTAAAGGATACTGGAATTGTGGTAAACTTGGAAACTTTGAATGTGATTGCAAGTTGAAGAATCAAAATAATAGAAGGCACCAAAACAACTATGCATCCACAAGTGGAGATGATTCTAAGAAGCTGTTCATGGTCCAATACCACATGATGAATACGATGTGTGCTGATGTTTTAAAATCAAACGGTAATGTTTGGTATGTTGATTCAGGTGCTAAAAATCACATGATTAGTCATGTAGAATGGTTTACTAGTTTGCAAAAATTACTAGTTCCTAGATATTTTGAAACAAGCAATGAAACATCACATCCTATTGAGCATACAAGAAACATAACATTGTCTATGGAGGACGAAAGGTAAAACATCTTGTGATGTGCTACATGTTCAAAACATAAAAAAGAATCTGGTTTTTGTTGGAAAAATGGTTGACCAGGGATTACAAGTCAGGTTCAATGCTGATGGGTTATATGTAGAAAAGTACGAACAAGATGGATGATTGATTTCCAAAGGAAACATACGGAGTAGGATGGTCGACTTAAATGTGAAAATTCCTAAAATGAATGCAATGATGCTTGGAAAAGGTGCATGAATTATTGTTGATAAAGAGATCTAGCACAAAGGAATTGGACATAAAAATTTGCAGAGGCTAGAATTGATGGGGTCAAAGGAGATTGTCAATGGACTACCAAATTTCAAGGTCGCAAAGATGCAAAAGGTATGTGTAGCATGTCAATTCGGTAAACAATGAAGAGGATCGTTTCTGAATGACAAGCATGTTACTGAGAATGTGTAAGAAACAATACATACAAATGTTTGGGGTGTTGCAAGGACCACATCTATGGTTACAAGTTTTATGTTACTTTCATCGATGAACACATACAAAAATTATGGGTATATTTCATGAAAGAGAAGAGTGAGGTGTTCACTTACTTCCAAAATTTTAAGACTATGGTGGAAAAGGAGACAGGGAAGTATATCCAAGATATGATGGAGGAGGTGAATACATGTCAAATGAGTTCAGTAGCTTTCTAAAAAGTCATGGAACTTGATGACGATTTGCATGCAGGTACACAACACAACAAAATGGTGTTGCTAAATGCAAAAGTAGAAATATTATAAAAATAGAAAGAGCCTTGATGGTGGAGACGAATATGCCTCATTGTTATTGGGTAGAAGCTGTGCACACTGCTGTATACATCATGAGTAGAACTATGACTCCAACTGTACATCAAGTTACATGTGAAGAGAAGTTTACAGGTAAAAAGACAAACTTATCACATATGAAAGTATTTGGCTACATTGCATATGTACATGTTTTGGATGGGTTGAGGACAAAGCTTGAACCAAAAGCAGAAAAATGTATCTTCATTGGGTGCTCCCTTGAGCAAAAGGAATATAAATATTATAACCCACTCACATGAGAGGTGAAGGTAAGATGAGATGTGGTGTTTGATGAAATGTCAAGCTTCTATGCAAATGCCAAAGAAGGAATTAATCTAGACAAAAATGACAAAGGAAATGCTAAAAAATCAAGTGCAACATCTCAAGTTTTAAGTGGATCTCACATGTCACCTGTTGATATATTTAGGTAGTGATGTGTGTGAACACACTAGGACCGTCGGGGCACTTTTTTCCCTCTTTAGGAGGTTTTTTTCCCCCAGCTTGTATATATGCCTATTGCCCTAATGGGCTACTTATCTTTGTACATTCTCTAGGAATACATTCAGTATTGTGTGTTGTGCTCCAAGCTTCTTCTTCTTCCTTGTGATGTTCGCGTGCTTCTGCAGACATCTAACTCCAACAATTGGTATCAGAGTAGGTCGTCGCTTCATCTAGGGCGCCATCGACACTCCTCTGTTTGCAGTCTCAGATTCGCACGAAATTTGGTGAGCATACTCAGGGTGTTTCAGAGATCAAAACAGCTTCGCATTGTGGTGCCGAAATCACGGTCTGAGCTCGTTTCGACCTTCGAACGCATTATCAAAGCGCTTATGCAAGCTATTTCATCTTTTTGTGCCAAAGGTATATACCAGTTTCTATTCGCCAGTATAAGCATCTCGAAGTCTGCTACAGGTCTAGCAGAATTCGTTCGGGCAGTTTTGTTCAACTTTTTGAGATATAGTCAATTTTTTGCATCAAGGTATTTTAGTCACCGGGCATGGCTGAAAGCAGTGATGTATTCTGTATGTTGGCTATTGAGGATAAGTTGGATGGTACCAACTACCCATTATGGGCTTATATGATGCGACATGTATTAGTTGCAAAAGGATTGTGGAACATTGTGTAGGGTGTTGAAAGATATCCTGTTACATTTGTAACAACAGGTACTGCGAATACAGGTGCTGGAGCTGATGGAGATGGTGTCGAGGATGATATTGTGCAGATTCCTGTTTGTGCTGCTATTTCTATTGCACCTACTATAGAGCAGATTCGTTGCGATGGCAGAGATGCCCAGGCACATGCATTGATAAGCTTTGTCTATCAAACGTGCCATTATTCCTCATATTCGCTCTTGCAGAACAACTAAGGATGCTTGGGATACACTTACCACATTGTACCAAGCTAGGAATGAGGCTCGTGTTGCTTACCTCCGAAAACAGTTGGAGAGTGAGCACATGAATGAAGGTGATTCTATGGATAGTTTCCTAACAAAGATAAAAAACTTGAAGGAACAGTTGATTTCTGCTGATGAGGTTATACCAGATAGCTCACTTGTGCAGACCGTTCTGAATGGTCTTCCTAATTCATATCAGAGTTTTTCTTCTACTCTTCGGTGGATGATGAAAGGCAATCCAAATGCCTTGTCATTTGAGGAGTTAGTCTCTGTTCTGTTGCAGGAAGATCAGTCCAGGCAGAACAAGTCCATTATGCGTGTTGCAGATCAAGCTTTCCTGGCTAGTCAGAAGGGCAAAGGAAAATGGAGTTCTTCTACTAGTAAGCAAAAGTCTGCAAATGCTGCACATTCGAAGAACCAAGACAAAGATGAGAGAAAAATCAGAAAAGCAGAAATTGTTTTGTAAGTACTGTAAAGGGAATGATCATATCATGAAGAACTATCCAAAACTGGCTGCAAAAGAGGCAAAGAAGAAAGAGGCTTGAATGGTTGTTGCAGAAGCCTGTACACCAAAAATGGAGTCTGCTAATCTTGTGCAAGAAGAAGAATGGGCGTTCACTACTATTTGCAGTTTTGACCCACCTTCTCATGAGCAGTGCATGTCTGCAGTAGACTCAGAAATTTGGTACTTTGACAGTGGGGCGACCAAACATATTACCTTGCAGCGCAGTTTCTTCTCTTCACTCGAGCCTGCCCCTAAAGGGAATACTGTTACATGCGCCAACAACTCCTCTTATCTTGTTATGGGAGTTGGTAAGATCGTTTTGATTACTGTTGATGGTAGTTCTTTCACTTTGTCAGATGCTTTATTTGTGCCAAGGATCAAGAAGAATCTGTTATCAGTTTCTACATTAGCCAATATTGGCTTGGTTGTGAAATTTGTTGATGACAGATGTACAGTTCATGATCTGTCAAATGGCGATGTTATTATTGCTTCTGGCATTTTATGTCGTGGGATGTATAAGCTCATAGACTATGAAAGATCTGAATATGATTTGGCATGTGCAGTAAATGATTCTCAGCCTATGTCAGATGCAAAGCTTTGGCATGCACGCTTTGGTCATCTGAATTTTGCTAGTTTGCTACGCCTGCAGAAATCTGAAATGGTGTCCTCCTTGCCCAAACTTGAGGCACCTGGAAAACATGTTTGTGAAGGCTGTATTTTGGGCAAAATGCAGCGTTCCTCCTTTCTAAAAGATGGTTCAGTTCGGGCTACATAGAAATTGCAGCTTGTACATAGTGATGTCTGTGGTCCTATACAAACACCCTCTTTTGGAAATTACCTTTACTTCATGACTTTCATTGATGATTTTTCCAAGAATGCATGGGTATATCCACTCAAAGCAAAATCCGAAGTGTTCATGTGCTTTAAACAGTTTTTGGTTTTGGCTGAAAATCTGTCAGCATGTAAAATTGGCACCCTCCGTTCTGATCGAGGGGGGGAATATATGTCTTCTCATTTTAATGCATTTCTGGTTGAACGTGGGATAAAACATCAGTGTACAGTGCCTTATATACCTCAAAAAAATGGAGTTGCTGAATGAAAGAACATGTCACTCATGGAGATGGTGAGGTGCATGATCAAAAGTCAGGCTTTACCACATAGTTTCTGGCTTGAGGCTGTCATGTGTGCAACATATGTACTGAACAGGTGTCCCACTAAAGCACTGCAGTCTATCACTCCATATGAGGCTTGGCATGGCCGCAAGCCATCTGTTGCTCATCTGCGTGTTTTTGCTTGTTTGGCATATGCACTAGTGCCTGAACAACATCGCAGAGAATTGGATCATAAGGCAGTAAAATGTATTTTTGTTGGATACAGTTCTAAAAGTAAGGCTATCGTTTGTATCATCCACAGACTAAATGCATTTTGGTTAGCCATGATGTTGTCTTTGTGGAAGTTTCTATTCAGCCATTGCTTTCATGTACTAAGGAGACATCTGTTAGCTCCAAAGACATGTATGATACTTTGATGCCTCTTTTTACAGGTGGACAGTCTAGTGCTGGTCCTAATGAGGCAACTTCTCAACCTTTGCAGGTTTCATATGATGATGCAGATCATTCCATTTCTGATGCAGATTTACATGATGCACTTGTTGATGAGAGAGCTGATATTGAGCAGGCAAAAACTATGCCAAAATGGCTGGTGCAGACTTTGTGTGATAACAAATTAGATGCACCTTTGTCATATCGTACTCGTTCAGGCTCTCATAGTGCCTCCTTTGCATCAGATTGCTATGCTATGGCTGCGTCTAGTGTCTATGATGAGAATGAGCCTGTTTCTTTTGATGAAGCACAGAATTCAAAAAATTGGATGAGTGCTATGCAATCTGAATATGATGCTATAATGAAGAATCGTACATGGTCTTTATGTGACTTGCCTCCTGGCAAGAAGGCCATTGGCACTAAGTGGGTATACAAGCTCAAGCGTAAACCTGATGGTACAGTTGACAGGTATAAGGCTAGGCTTGTCGCAAAGGGGTATGCGCAGGAAAGAGGCATTGATTTTGATGAGACCTTTGCACCTACATGCCGTATGACTACTGTTCGGAGCATTTGTGCACTTGCAGCTCATCATGGTTGGAATGTACATCAGTTGGACATTAAAACAGCATTTCTGAATGGTGACTTGCATGAAGAAGTGTATGTTTTTCAGCCCCATGTCTTTGTGCAGAAAGGACATGAAAACCAGGTGTGCAGGTTAAAGAAGGCATTATATGGTTTAAAGCAAGCACCACGTGCTTGGTATGAAAAGATACATGCCTATCTGGTTGCACATGGTTTTGAGAACAGTCCAATTGAAAGCACATTATATGTTGAGCGTGCTAATGATGTGCTTCTGATCATTGTTGTCTATGTTGACGACATGCTGCTCACTGGTCCTATTGAGAAGTATATTGCTGATTTCAAGGCTGATTTGCATGCCTCATTTGAGATGTCTGATTTGGGGCATTTGCATCACTATTTGGGCATTCAGTTTATGCAAGTTGATGGTGGAATGGCTTTGTGTCAAACGAAATATATTGACACATTATTGCAGCGTTTTGGCCTTGAAGGCTGTAAGCCTATTGCCACTCCTATGGAGGCTATTGGATGCTTGATTTACTTATGCATTACTCGGCCA
Organism: Ceratopteris richardii; assembly: GCA_020310875.1. NCBI lineage: Eukaryota > Viridiplantae > Streptophyta > Polypodiopsida > Polypodiales > Pteridaceae > Ceratopteris > Ceratopteris richardii. Next base: position 15,411,504 of record CM035422.1, read on the forward strand.
GATATTTAGTTTGCTGTCTCACATATGAGTAGGTTTATGCATTGCCCAGGAGTCACGCATTGGAAGGCGGTTAAGCGCATCTTTCGCTACTTGAGTGGTACTCGGCTACTTGGGTTGTTTTATCCCAAGGGGGGATCACTACCGCCAGATTTGCATGCCTTTTCTGACTCAGATTGGGTTGGTTGCTATGACACTCGTGTGTCCACCAGTGGTTTTTGCTTCATGCTTGGTAGCTCATGTATATCTTGGTTGAGCAAGAAGCAGCCTACTGTGGCCACTTCCAGTTGTGAGGCTGAGTATAGGGAAGCTTTCACAACAACTGTTGAGTGTGTGTGGCTCAGACGCCTTATGGCTGATTTGGGTGTTGGCCAGTCTTTGCCACCACCATCTTCACTGACAGTCAGAGTGCATTGGTAGTTGAGAGGAACCCTGTGTTCCATGCTCGCACTAAGCACATTGAGGTGCATTATCACTATGTCAGGGAGAGGTTCTCTGCTGGGGAGATCAGCTTGGCATATGTGCCCACGCAAGAGAACATTGCAGACCTTTTCACGAAGGCTCTGCCTAAGGAGAAGTTGAAGCTTTCCGCAAAGCTTTGGGCTTGCTTCCTTTTGTGGAGTGATTTCCACATAGCTTGGCACTTCCTTATACATGAGTGCCAGCTCCTTGTTCACCGCATCACTCCCAAGGGGGATTTGTTGATATATTTAGGTAGTAATGTGTGTGAACACACTAGGACTGCCAGGGCACTTTTTCCCTCTTTAGGAGGTTTTTTTCCCCCGGCTTGTATATACGCCTATTGCCCTAATGGGCTACTTATCTTTGTACATTCTCTAGTAATACATTCAGTATTGTGTGTTGTGCTCCAAGCTTCTTCTTCTTCCTTGTGCTGTTTGCGTGCTTTTGCAGACGTCTAACTCCAACATCACCAAACAATAGTTCCAACTCAAATCCATGTGGTGGAAGATTGCATGGAAATTTCATTCCAACAAATTCATTGACTACATCCAAGAAAGGTAAAACATCTACATTCGGTAGTAAAACATCTACATGTTTTGAAGACAGTGATGGAGATTCAAGCGGTTATTAAAAAAATCCTTGATGAGGAACTTGGATTGACCTCTGTGAAGATTCCAAGAGTAAGAAAGGCACATGCAGATGATACAAGGAGAAGTGACCTAGGACCAAGAAGATCTGGGAGGATGTGGAATTTAGTGCAATAATTGACATATGATAGTTACATGGTTTGTTATTGTGCCTACATGATCAATGTAATAGAAAATGCTTAACCTTCTTGTTTTGAAGATGAAATCACAAATGTAGATTGGGAGAAAGCTATGGATGAGGAGGTGGCTGCACTTTATGGAAATGAAGCATGGAAGCTAGTTCCATTGTCGCAAGGAAAGAAATCCATAGGCTGCAAGTGGGTTTACAAGGTAAAGCACAATGCTGATGGTAGTGTAAGTAGGTATAAAGCAAGATTGATAGAAAAAGGATATGCATAGATATATTGCATTGTATATGATGAAACGTTCATCCCTATAGCAAAATTTATACTGTTAGAGCACTTGTTGCATTAACTACAGCAAAAGGATAAACTTTGGGTCAGATGGATGTGAAGAAGGCTTTCTTACATGGTGAGTTACAAGAAGAAGTATACATGGACCAGCCACAAGGATATGAAGATTCAAAGCACCCAGAATATGTTTGCATGTTGCAAAAGGCTTTGTATGGGCTTAAACAAGCCCCCTGTGCTTGGCATGCAAGGATTGTTGGTTACATAACCACCATTGGATTTTCTATATGTGATGTAGATCCTTCATTATATGCAAGGAAGGGTGATGATGTCATCATGATTGTGGCTATTTATGTTGATGACTTGATTGTAGGAGGTGATAATGAAGAAAACACTAAAGAGGTAAAGAAATTCGTTATGCAAGAATTTGACATGAAAGATCTTGGTGTGATGCACTATTTTTTGGGCATTGAGTTTATATACACAAAAATAGGTATATGGATGTTGCAAAGGAAATATACCTTGAGTATGTTGCAAAAGTATGGTATGGCTGATTGTAAGCCAATCTCTATACCATTAGATCAGAATTTGAAGTTGGATACTACATTAGGTGAAGCATTGGAAAACGCTACTATGTACAAGAAAATTATGGGAAATTTGATATATCTAACAATTACAAGGCTTGATCTAAACTACACACTTGGACTTGAAAGTCAATTTATGCAGGTTCCCAAGAAACCACATTTAGATGCTCTGAGGTGCACTCTACATTATGTGATTGCTACTTTGGATTATGCATTGTTTTCTGAAGTTAGTGTAGATTTGCAGGTTCATGGATACATCGATGCAGATTGGGCTAGTAGTATTACAGATAGAAGATCTACTAGTGGCTTTCTTTTCTCACTGGAAGTGCAGCTATTACATGGAGCAGCAAGAAGCAACCCATTGTTGCTTTGTCAAGTTTAGAAGCTGAGTATAGAGGTGCTACAATGGTAGCATGTGAAGCATCATGGTTAGAGATGCTACTTGTAGGTTAAAGTGTGGAAGTGCAAAAGCCGATCATCATCTATTGTGATAATCTTAACAACATTCAATTAGCTCAAAATCCTATTTTTCATGCTAGAACAAACCATATCAAGGTACATTATCACTTCATCAAAGAGAAGGTATTAGCAAGTGAAATTGATCTTTTTTCTTGTGAGGTCATATGAGTAGGTTGCTGATATTTTCACTAAAGCACTTAGAGCTAAGAAGTTGAAGAATTTTCAAAAGATGCTTGGATTACAGGTCCTGATGTTGAGCTTGAGGGGGAGTGTTGAGATATCAAGCTCAATATGTGATGATCGAGGATGACACCTTTGACATGTATAGTGGTCACATTGGTATATGTGAGGGATACTTCATTGAGCTTTACTAGATTTATTTACCAAGAGTGATGACACATCTGTTTCTTATCGGCTCACTCATTTGTAGACATTAGGATTTTCCTTATGTACTATTCTTTGTTAGAATTTTAGCCATCTCAAGTAAGGGAACTCATGCCATGCTGAACTGCCAAATCACTCACAATTTTTGGTAGGATATACAACCACTTTTCCAGGAGTTTTCTTAGCCCTTTACTCACCTAATTGATGGAGAAAAGTCGGGATCATTTGGAGGGCATTTTTGAATTCAAATCTACAACCACCTTTTTGAGCATTATATAAGCAAAGACAAGGAGCAAAGTCATGGCCATCCTCCTCTACCATTTGAGGAATTGCAGGCTCTCATTAGGAGTTTTTACTCCAAGTCTAAGCTAGGCCCTAGCTAAGCAAGCCCCTTGCTTGCTAGAGTTTTCTCATAGTAAGTGATCTTTGATCACCCATATCCCTTTGTGTAGTAGTCCGATTCATTTGCAAGATAGCTCATTTTGTTCCTATGATTGTAAGATTTCTTTTGGATGTAATATCAAGTGTTCATTAAACTTGATAATATTGAGCTTGAAATCTCTCTGGTCTGATCTCTGCATATTCCCAAGTATATGTGTGTTGGAAGGTACACATAAGTGCAAGCTATCTTGTGCAAGGAGGTTACATAGGTTACATTATCCAAGCTATCTTGTGCAAGCTATCTTGGGTAGATTTTTATCTATCTTGTGCAAGGAGGTTGACATAGGTTACATTATCCAAATTGAGTTATAGCTTGTTGGAAAGCTTAGAGAGTTTATTTTTACTGTGCAAAATTTCATAGGTTCAGTCTTCAGGACCAAAGAGCAATTCAATTTAGGGTGGACTGTGGTAGTGAACTATTTGGTTCTAGGAAGGGCCTTTCATTCTTCTGCTGCAACTAGGAGTGGATATACTCCATCAGTGGTATCAGAGCTCATCATTGAACATTGAAGACATCAAGAGGAGGCCTTGAAGTTTCTTGAGGGCAAAGGATTGAAGCAAAGACAAGCAAGATTTGAAGAAGGATTTGAAGCAAGGGGGAGCTTCTATCATCATGGAAAGGTCACGACAAGTGGAGACTCTTGTGGGAAGGCAACATATCATTATTTCTCACATATATCACAATCCAAGGAGGGATAAGGATCCACATATAGTCTCATACAAAATGGGAGACTATAATACTCAGATTGAGAAGCTTGAACCATACCATAAAGGATGCTTTATTGAAGACCCAAGGAATGTCTATGAGCTGATAGCCAAAGGAAAGAAGGAAGGAAGGATGTTCACTCTTGACATTGGCAAAGGACAAAGCAACAAGACAATGTTCATCACCAATGGCGACAAGAAGATTGGAGATTTGGATTTGTGGCATAAAAGGTGTGGTCACATCAACATTCAAAGGTTGAAAGACATGGAGAATAGACAATTGGTAAGAGGTTTACCACATTTTTCATTACAAATGTTGCATGAGATGTGTGAAGCTTGTCAACTAAGCAAGTCTACTAGGCAACCCTTCAAGAAGATTGGATATGTAGCACATGGTGTGTTAGACCTTTTACACAAAGATGTGTGGGGGCCAACCAAAGAGCCCTCTCTTGCAGGTAATAGGTACTTTGTAAGCTGTGTTTGATGTATTCAAAAGATTCAAGGCACAAGTTGAAAAGGAGACAGGTTGCTACATCAAAACCCTAAGGTCCGATGGAGAGGGAGAATACTTCTCCCATGCTTTTTGTGATTTCTTGCAGGACCAAGGTATAAAGAGGCAAATCACTTGCAGGTATACTCCCCAACAAAATTTGGCAGAGAGGAAGAATAGGTATATTTCTGAATTTCCTAGGAGTATGTTAAATGAAATGAATGTGCCTTTAACATATTGGGTAGATACTATATCTACTGCTCTGTACTTGATGAATAGGTGTCCCACATCAGGGGTACATGACATGACATCTGAGGAGGCATGGAGTGGAAGGAAACCAGACCTTTCACACATTAGAATCTTTGGTTGTGTATGATACACACATGGGCCACAAGAGTTGAGAGGTAAGATGGATGGAAGGATTGAAAGATGTATGTTTATTGGTTATGCTATGGAGCAAAAAGGTTATAGGTGCTACAATCCTAATACAAAGGAGTTAAAGGTATCTAGAGATGTAGTGTTTAATGAAATCAAACCATGGTATGCTTTCAAAGTTCCATTACCAGATGAAGATATTGAAGAGGTAGAGAGAAGATATGAAGCTAGTTTTCAAGATAGCTTGGAAATCAGTGGTCCAAGCATACGAAGGAGTTCAAGCATGGATTCAATCCATCAATCAATGAATAAAGGAAAGGAAAGATTGTTAGAGCTTGATGAAGATGGACATGAAGTTGAAGACTTTGAAGAACCTATGTTAGAAGGGGGAGCTACATCAAAAGCAAAAATCAAGGCATCAAGGCAAAGAAAGTTCATTCCACCAAAAGGAGAAGAAAGGAGGTCAACAAGGGTAAAACATCCAATCTCAAGGCTTGTTTATGATAGTTATATTGCTAGGCATTATGCTTTCATGACTAAGGTTATCAAAGATCATGAACCTTCTACCAATGAAGAGGCCAAAAACACAAAGGAGTGGCAAGAAGCTATGGAAGAAGAGTACAAAGCCCTTGAAGACAACAACACATGGAGTCTTGTTCCAAGACCAGATGGGATGAAGGTAATTGGCAAAAAATGAGTCTATAATGTGAAGAGAAATTCCGATGGTTCAATTGCTAGGTACAAAGCAAGACTTGTGGCAAAAGGATTTGCTCAATCCTATGGGATTGATTATGAAGAAACATTCAGCCCGATTGCAAAGATGAGCACAATTAGGGCAATCATTGGGGTTGCCACATCTAGGAGGTGGCCAATATATCAATTGGATGTCAAGAGTGCTTTTCTTAATGGTGATTTGCAAGAGGCAGTCTACATGACTCAACCATTAGGGTTTGAGAACCCTAAATATTCAGATTTTGTTTCTAAACTTAGAAAAGCATTGTATGGTTTAAAGCAAGCTCCTAGGGCATGGAATCAAAGACTTGTGGAGTATTTGTGCAAGTGTGGATACAAGCCAAGTGATGGAGATCCTTCCTTATACCTCAAGGAAGGAGGACTAGTTGTCTATGTATGCATATATGTGGATGACTTGATTATAACAGAAAGTGATGATGCAGGTATCATATGGATCAAGGCCAAGCTTGGAGATGAATTCAAGATGTCAAATCTTGGGGTTCTTAATTACTTTCTTGGGATTGAAGTTATTTATGTGGAAAATGGCATTTACCTTGCTCAAAGGAAATACTTGCTAGATGTACTTTATAAGTATGATATGAGTGGATGTAAGCCACTCACACAACTTGTGGATCCAAACACTAAGTTATGTGCATGTGAAGGACAACCTCTTGAAGATATTTCAGCATATAGAAGCATAATTGGAAGCCTTAATTATGCTACCATCACAAGACCTAACTTATCTTATGTTGTAGGAGTTCTTTCTCAATTTCTAAATTCATCAACTGATGTTCATATGAATGCATCCAAGAGAGTGCTTAGGTACATCAAGCACACTATCAACCAAGGGTTGTACTACCCTTATGGAGATGGATTATAACCTCAAGGCTTTAGTGATGCTGATTGGGCTGGTTGAAAGGAGGATAGAAGGAGCACATCTGGTTATGTCTTCATGCTAGGTCAAAGAGTCATTTCATGGATGTCCAAGAAGCAACCTATAGTTGCATTATCATATACTGAGGCTGAGTACAGAGCTTTAGCACTTTCTACATGTGATATCATGTGGCTTAAAAAGCTCTTCAAAGACTTGGATGTGGAGGTCAAAGATTTCACTCTATTTGGAGATAATATGTCAAACATTCATCTAGCAAGCAACCCTATGTTCCATGCAAGAAGCAAGCACATAGAGATCCATTATCACTTCATCAGAGAGAAGGTACTAGCAAAAGAAGTGGACATCAAGTACATCAACAACAAAGATAAGCTAGCAGATATCATGAACAAGTTTATGGATGCAAGCAAGTTGGAGAAGTTCAAGATCAACCTCAACTTGAAGGAGATCAATGGAAACTAACACTTAAGATTGAGGGGGAGTGTTAGAATTTTAGCCATCTCAAGTGTGGGAACGCATGCTAAGTCGAAGTGCCACATCACTCACACTTTTTGGTAGGATATACAACCACTTTTTGAAGAGTTTTCTCAGCTCTTTACTCACCTAATTGATGGACAAAAGCCGGGATCATTTGGAGGGCATTTTGAATTCAAATCTACAACCACCGTTTTGAGCATTATATAAGCAAAGACATGGAGCAAATTCATGGCCATCCTCCTCTACCATTTGAGCACTTTTAGGCTTTCATTAGGAGTGTTTATTCCATGTCTACGCTAGCCCCTAGCTAAGCAAACCCCTTGCTTGCTGGAGTTTTCTCATAGGAAGTGATCTTTGATCACCCATATCTCTTTGTGTAGTAGTCCGATTCATTTGCGAGATAGATCATTTTGTTTCCTATGATTGTAAGATTTCTTTTGGATGTAATATCAAGTTTTCATTAAACTTGAGTATATTGAGCTTGAAAGTGCTCTCGTCTGATCTCTGCATATTCCCAAGTATATGCATGTTGGAAGGTACACATAGGTGCAAGCTACCAGTTTGGGCAGAATTTGGTGTGGCTTATGCAAGGAGGTTGACATAGGTTACATTATCCAAATTGAGTAATCTATAGCTTGTTGGAAATCTTAGAGAGTCTATTTGTAATGTGCAAAATTTCATAAGTTCAGTCTTCAGGTCCAGAGAGCAATTTAGTTTTTGGTGGACTGTGGTAGTGAACTGTTTGGTCCTAGGAAGCACCTATCATTCTTCTACTGCAACTAGGAGTGGATATACTCTATCATTCTTTATATATTGCACTAGTTGTATTGTTATATTAGGTCATTCTTGAATGTTCCTTTTATGTTATAGAAGAAGAAGAAAGAGATCATTCTTCCTTGCCTCAATCTATGTGTGCTCCTCTTTGAGTGTGAGAGTGTGTGAGTGAGCTCTCCTCCCTATCTCTATTCTTGTGACAAAAAGGAATTAAGCCCAAAGCTTTGTGAAAATCTTCAAATTTCTCCATAGGTAGAGCATTTGTAAAAAGTTCCACATCATTATCTTGTGTGGCCACATAAGACAAAGTGATCTCTGTAGTAGAGAACCTCTTCCTGACATAATGATAGTGTAACCTCTTCCATGCTTAGTGCAAGCATGGAACATCTTCCATGCTTAGTGCAAGCATGGAACAAAAGGTTCCTCACAACTGGAAATACATGATGAGTTTCAATTAAGATGGTGGTGGTAGAAGAGTGAAAAACAACTAAATCAACCAAAAGATTTTTGAGCCACACACAGTTAAGAGTTCCTATGGGAACCTATAGTCAGCCTCACAACTAAAAGTGGCCATAGTAGGTTGCTTCTTGCTCAACCAAGATATGCATACCCGTGCTTATGCAACAATGCATGAAAAGCTAGTGGAAGAGAACAAGGTTGGAGATGAGCATGAAGATACTATGGTAGAAAGAAACCCTGTCAAAGAAATACAATTAGGCAATCAGGACAATAATCATCCAGTTTTGGTGGCCACTTGGTTGTGGAGCCACCCAGAGCTCCTTGGAAAGGTAAAATCCTTCTTGAACCACTATACAGATGTTTTTGCATGGCATTATAAAGACTTAGAAGGAGTGCCTGCCAATTATGGAGTTGAGGGAGCCAAACCAATCCAAGGGAAGAGTTATAGACTTAACCCAAAATATGCCGAAGCTGTTTATGTGGAAATACGGAAGATGGAGGATGTAGGAATCATTATTCCTGTGGAACACTCAGAGTGGCTCTCACCTATGGTCATAGTACCAAAGAAGAATACCAATAAAATCAGAATTTGTGTTGACTTTAGAGCACTCAACAAGGTGACCATTCCAGATGGATTCCCAATGCCATTTGCAGAGCAGGTCATTGAAGAACTGGCTGGATATGCATTATATAGCTTTATGGATGGCTTTAGTGGCTATAATCAAATATGAATACACCCAGAGGATCGTGAAAAGACTACTTTTATCACACCTTGGGGAACATATGTGTATGTAAAAATGCCATTTGGGCTCAGAAATGCTCCAGCCACCTTTAACAGAACTGTCAATCTCATTTTTGGTCCCTTATTGCTGGAAACACTTAGAATTTTCATGAATGACTTCTCTTCATTTTCAGGTTCTCACAATGAGACCCCTTTAGATTGTTTGGACCATCACTTGCGATAGCTGCACAGTGTTTTTAAGAGATGCAGGGAGACTAAGCTAAAGCTCAACCCAAACAAATGTCATCTCCTTGTGACAGAAGGAACTCTCTTGGGACATGTGGTGTCGACTAAAGGTATGGCCCCAGATCCTGATAAAATCATTTCTATATTAAAGTTGCCTAAACCTAAATCTCCTAAAGAGATTCAAAGTTTCTTGGGGCATACTGGATACCACAGAAGGTTTATAAAAATGTATGCAGAGATAGCCAGACCACTGGCTAGACTTACAAGTAAAGAAGTACCCTTTAAATGGGAAGAGGAAGAAGAAAAGGCTTATCAGACATTAAGGTCCAAATTGGTGGTTCCACCAATTCTTATCACCCCAGATTGGTAAAAAATTTTTCATATACATGTCGACGCCAGTACATATGCAATGGGTGCAGTATTGGCTCAACATAGTGAAGAATTCAAACTCGACAGGCCTATCTAGTATGCTAGTAGAATTTTAACTAAAGCTGAAAAGAATTATAGCACAACAGAAAGGGAAGCTCTAGCAATGGTTTTTGCAGTACAAAAATTTCATCATTATTTGCTAGGTGTGAAGTTTGTCATCATCATTGATCATCAGCCACTCAGGTATTTATTGAACAAGCCACAAGCAATAGGGAGAATATGGAGTTCGCTACTTTTGTTCCAAGAGTTTGATTTTTATGTAGTCCATAGACTAGGTAAAGAAAATGTTATGGCGGATCATCTATTGAGGATCAATATGATGGATCAAGCTAGTGGAGTCAATGACGATTTTCCAGATGCTAATCTGTTCGCTGTACAAGCTTAAGGTTGGTATTATGATATCAAGAATTTCATTAAAACTGGAGTGTATCCAGAGAAGGCTAGCGTTGTGCAAAGAAAGAGACTGCTAATCAAGAGCAAACCTTATACCTTCATTGAAGATAAATTATATAGACAAAGAAAGGATGACAGGTTTAGAAAGTGCTTGGAAGAAGAAGAAGTGAGGGAAATCCTTCAATCTGCACATGAAGGAACAGGTGGTGGGCACCTTCCAGGGCATATTATGAGTCAGCGGATTCTTGATGCTGGTTTATGGTGGCCTACATTATTCAAAGATGCTGATGATTGGGGAAAAGCATGTGAGGTTTGCCAGAGATGTGGACCTAAGCCCACCAAGCAGAGGCATAGCCCCTTGATTGTTTCCACTTCTTGGCAACCATTTGAGAAGTGGGGGTTAGATTTTGTAGGGCCCATCTACCCTCCATCGCTTCCAAAAAGAGAGAAGTATCTATTGATAGCCACAGATTACGTGACAAAGTGGGCTGAAGCTATTACCTCCCTTGGTTGCACTACCCAAACTGTGGCCGATTTCATTTACAGTAGCATTATTTGCAGGTTTGGGTGTCCACTTGAAATTTGTACAAACCAGGGTACTCATTTTGTGAATAAGGTCCTATAGGAAATTTTCAACAGGTATAGAATTCTACAGAGGACCTCTTGTGCCTACTATGCAAGAGCTAATGGATAGACTGAATCAACAAATATGGTATTAATTGCCATGTTAAGGAAGGAATGCATGCTACAACCCACTTCCTGGGGCATTGCTTTTCAAGGTACCTTATGGGCTTACAGGTTAGCCTACAAAGAGGCCACTGGATATTCTCCATTCCAACTGGTTTATGGAATATTGCCAATTGAACCCTTTGAATTTTTACATGGATCACCTAAAGTAGCATTCATGCAAGGAAAGAAAGATTGTGGTGTCTCTCAGAGACTTGGAGCACTACATAAAGTGGAGGAAATACGTCTACTAGGAACCAAACAATTGATAGAGACTCAGATGAAGAGAAAGGAGGCAAATGACCAAAATCTGTGGAACAACAACATACAACCAGGCATGTTAGTTCTTCTCCATAGACCTCATCTTCAAACACAAGTGAGAGGAAAATGGCTTCCACATTGGGAAGGACCTTATCATGTTAAAACAATGCTGCATTGGGGTGCTGTGGAGTTAGAGACGCTAAAACGAGAGGCCTTGCCACTGGTCAACATATCAAGGATCAAGGCCCACCATCAACACAATTGAAGAATTATGGATCACCTGGAAACTGCAAAATCTGTCCAGGTTGTACATAGCCCTCTTATTTTCTTTTTGCTCAAGTTTTATTCGTTTCTACACTTTTTCATGCTTGTTCTTTAATTTCTTAGAAACTTTAGCAACCCTTTCATAGTCCTCGACAAAAGTACAATGTTTGGAATTTTTCTAGGAATATTTCAAGCATTTTTAGAAATTTTCCACTACTTTTCATCATTTCAAAAGTTATTTTCTTATCAAAATGGAGGAATTAAAGAAGCTCTATGTGGTTTTGAGGGAGGAAATTGGCATACACTTGTAGGATATTTCTTGAGAACTATTTGAGAATTTTTTTGGATTTTTTTTTGGAGTTTTTTGGCAAATTTTCTCTATTTTTCTTTAACTTTTGATATTCCCCCCCCCCCCCCCCCCCCCCCCCCCCCCCCCCCCCCCCCCCCCCCCCCCAAAAAAAGCCCCCTTTAGGGACTTTTTCGAGCGAAAAACTCTCTCTCTCTCTCTCTCTCTCCCCTCTCCCCCCACCCTCCCCCCATCCCCCTCCCCCCCCCCCCTTTCCCCCCTCTCCCCCCCTCCCCCCCCCCCTGCCCACCCGTGGCCCCGCCCACCCACAGCCCTGCCACCCGCCTCCCCCCTTCCCCCCCTCCCTGAGACGTTCAAACCCACGAGAATGCAAGCCGGCACAAAGGGACACCAAGAAGATTGCCAAGAACACGTTTATATTCGATTAGCAACTCATGTTTACAAGAAGGCAATGAGAGCTTGGTATGAGGAGTACTAGTACCCCTCATAGTTGCGCACAATTTGGCGCCACAGGGATACCCCCCCAAGCATTGAAAAGGGCTGGATAGAAATACAGGCTGTGACATCCTCCCCCAGCTTGAAGAGCTTGGTGTCATCAACAAGTGGGTTCGGGTCTTACAAAAAGTTGGTGTGTTTACAAAATTTGGGAACATTACATGGGGCTTGTAGCCAAAGTGGCTTAAGTGTGGTGGTAATATTTTTGTACTAACGGATGGTCGGGGCCAAAGATGTCGAGCGGAAGACAATCCGCATCTACTAAGGGGCGGCCTTTGAATTTGATGAGAAATTGGGGACCATCTCGTGTGTTGCGATCCCGTAAGATAGCTTCGGGCTCGAATTGGTTCTCCCCGTCATGAAGAACTGGGACCTCGCGGCCGTAAGTGGAGTCGGGCTTGAACTATTTGAGTAGGCTCACATGGAATGCGTTGTGGAACTGGATGTTGTCAGGTAGCTCCAAGCTGTACGTGACCTCGTTGATCCGCTTCTCCACCTTGTATGGGCCGTAGTAGCGGTGATTGAACTTGTGTGTTATGTTCTTAGGTAAGGTGATGTTGCGTGCACTCACCAACACTAAGTCACCGACTTGGAAATCTTTGCAGGGCCTTCGTTTCTTGTTTGTGTACCTGGCCATGCGTTCTTTGCTTCGTTGCAGACTGGACTTGGCTTCTTCTAGCTTGGTCTTCCATTGGTCCAAAAAGGCGTCGCAATCTGGGTCACTCATTGCAAGTGTAGAGTCCCGTGTGAGAGCCAAAGGCGTGATTACCTCTTTGCCAGTTGCCAACTCAAATGGGGTCATCTTTGTACTTGAATGGATGGAAGCATTGTAGTGGAACTCCAGAATGTCTAAGTGCTTTGCCTAGTCCTTCTGATCAGTCCAGACATAATTGCGGATGTAATCTTCGATTGTCTAGTTCACCCGTTCTGTCTGCCCATCTGTCTGTGGGTGGTGGGCTGATGAGAACCTAAGTTGCATTCCCAAGAGGCAGAAAAGCTCTATCCATAGTCGGATTAGGAAGCGTCCGTCTCGATCCGAAACGATGGCCATCGACAGTCCATGATACTTCACAATGTGAGTGAAGAAGAGGTGAGCTACTGCCTTAGCCGTAAGAGGTGGTTTGGCCGGGATAAAGTGGGCCGGCTTGGTGAAGTAGTCTACTACTAAGAATATGGTGTTGAACCCTTGGGATGGTGGGAGTTCGGTTATGAAGTCCATGCTGATCATATCCCACAGTCGGTTCGGGATCGGGAGGGGTTGGAGGAGGCCTGCGAGATTAACTCGATCTTGACAGACCAACTAGCATGTCGGACACATTTCTACATAGTCCTGGAGTTGTGCCTTCATGCGAGGCCAGTAAAAGTGCTTGTGGAGCATTTCATAGCTGCGATTTTGCCCGCTGTGGCCGGCCACTTTGCAATCATGTGCTTCCCATAGCAGCTCTTTGCATAACTCGAAGTCATCTGGCACGTAGATCTTCCCTTTGCGGTGGAGAATGCCCTCTTGCACTATGTAGCGGCCGGATGGTTGGGCACTTTGGAGCTCTAGGAGAAGCTCTTGGACTCGGGCGTCTTGTCCTTGTGCACATTGAATCCTGCCTCTCAAATCGGATGACACTATGGACATGGCTTGGATCTCGGGTCTTTGACTCAACGCATCGGGTATGATGTTTTGCTTCCCCAGATTGTGAAGTATCTCTATGTCAAATTCAGCAAGAAAATCCTGCCACCTTGCTTGCTTTGGACTTAACTTGGGTTGTGAAGTGAAATACCTCAAAGATATATTGTCGGTGAAGACCTTTGTATGTTTGTCCAAGACGTAGTGCCTCCACTTACGTAGGCAATGGACGACGGCCAACATCTCTTGCTCGTGTGTGCTCCATCTAAGCTCGGGTCTAGTTACCTTGTGCGACTCGTATGCAACTGGTTGACCATCTTGTAAGAGGATGCCTCCAATGGCTGAACCAGATGCATCGGTGTGAACTTCGAATGGCTTGTTGAACTCTGGAAGCTTTAGGACCGGGGCATGGCACATGGCCACCTTTAATGCTTCGAATTCCTCTTCCTCATCCATTCCCCATTTAAATGGTTCCTTCTCTTTGACCAACTCCAAACATGGAGCCGCGATCTTGCTAAAGCCTTGGATAAAACGACGGAGAAATTGACAGAAGCCGATGAACTCTTGTACCTCTTTGACAGTCTTTGGGGGTGCCCATTTGAGTACGGTTTCGACTTTCTGAGGGTGGGCATGTAGGCCAAGTTCGGAGACAATGAACCCCAGGAATTCCACCTTCTTCATGCAGAACTCGCACTTGCTTGGCTTGGCGAAGAGCCGACGTTGCCTTAGTCGTTGCAAGATGGCCCGAACATGTTCATAGTGCTCCTCTAGCATGCGGCTATAGATAAGGAGATCGTCAATGTAAATGATAAGGAAGACGTCTAGCATGTCTCGGAAGCCATCGTTCATTTCCCGACAGAAAGTGGTAGGTGCCTGTGTAAGGCCGAACGGCATGACTAGCCACTCATAGCTGTCGTAGCGGGTGCGGAAAGCCATCTTCTCTATGTGTTCCTGTGCACTCTGATTTGATGGTAGCCGGACCAGAGGTCGATGCGTGTGAAGTACTGTGCCTTGCCAAGGCGATCTAGAGTCCTTCCATCACGGGGATGGGTATTTGCTCTTGACTGTGCCTTTGTTGAGTGCCCCATAGTCGATGCATAGGTGTAGGGAGCCATCTTTCTTCTTCACAAAAAGGATCGGGGCTCTGTAAGGTGAGCTACTTGGTCGGATGTATCCTTGGGCCTTTAGTTCGTGTAGTTGCCGTTTGAGCTCTTGAAGGTCAGTCTCGTTCATTTTGTATGGAGCTTGTGAAGGGGGCGGTTGATCCAGAAGCGTGTCAATCCGATGTTGAACGTTGCGTAAGGGTGGGAGGCCAGGTGGGAGTGTGTATGTGAGTACATCTGTAAACTCTTCCATAAGCATCTGGAAACTCGGATGCCCAATCTTTGACAAATCAATCGGTTGTGGTCTTGTTTCCTCCGCCACTGGCCATAGCATGCATAAATGTGTTGTCCCGCCTTGATAAACTACCAGTCGGAACTGTTTATGAGATAAAGGCATTGGTATGTGTGTGGAAGTTGACATCCTGGCATGTGCCTTCCCTTTGCCTTTGTGTGTTTGCTTTGGTTCCGGTTGCTCACTATCAGATGGCCTGTCCGCACAAGGGGCACGGACCCGATTGTAATCGATGACTAGGGCCTGTCCGTTCTCGTCTAAGAGCACTTTGTCTACTCCTTTGCCAAAGAAGGAAATCAAGTGTTTGTCCATGAAGTCGAGGCCTAGGATGACTTCAAATGTGTCCATGGGTATGATCAGGAAGTTTAGATGGCCAAACCACTGACCTAATGTGACCGAGACTCCATCTGCATACCGTACATGGTTGTCTTCTCCCTGGGCAAAAACGACGGACATGCGGAGCCGTTTGCTGAGCTTCAGTTCGAGGCATTGGGCACACTGTGGGGTCATGAAATTGTGTGTGGCTCCTGTATCTAACATCACTGGCATCCGTTCACCTCTGGCTTCTGCCATGAT
The DNA here is from genome assembly GCA_020310875.1 of Ceratopteris richardii. NCBI lineage: Eukaryota > Viridiplantae > Streptophyta > Polypodiopsida > Polypodiales > Pteridaceae > Ceratopteris > Ceratopteris richardii. Next base: position 15,427,223 of record CM035422.1, read on the forward strand.
AAAGACTTGGTGTATGATGGGTAAAGTGACAAAGTGACATTGAGCTTTCCCCTTTGACGTTGAAGGCTTGCGTGGTGAGGAGTCTTCCGACTCATCGCTGTGAATTTCTGTGATCTTGGGCTCGAATGTGGATGCCTCTTCCGTCTTCGTGGCTTGCACTCGGGTGTCGAGGCGTTTTCTCTAGCAGCGTTCTATAGGGTGGCTGCCTTGGCACTGTTTGCACACCGGTCGAGCGTCTCGCCGGTTTTGGTTGCTTCGGTTGGGAGAGCCTGAGCAGGTCTCTGTTGGGGCCAGGAGGGCTTTGAGTCCTTGTCCACGTTGGTTTTCGGTTGGCCTTCGGAATGTTGACCCTTGCTCCTTGTTGATGGACGTGTCCTTGCGGTTGGTCTGACCTCCATTGCTTGGTCGGGCAAGCCGATTGGAGTATGCGTCCTTCAGGCATTCTGCTATGCGAGCAGCATCCTCCCAAGTCTAGGGGTCTTGTTTCTCCACCTCTTTTCTATAGTAGGGTGAGCATCCATAGACAAAACCGTGCAGGCGATAGATCTCGGCCATGTTGGTGATCCGAAGCATAAGCTTGCGGTACTGTGATACATACGGCCCGATGAACTTGTCTTGACATAGGTTGTGCCATTCATCCCGTGCCTGGAATGCTTCGTTGTGAGCCACGAAATAGTCGATGATGGCGGTTTTGAAGTGATCCCACGAGGCCCACGCTTGCTTCTTTTGCTCCACCATGTACCAAGCAGAGGCCCCATCCTGTAGGAACTGGCAGGCAATGCGCGTCCAATTGTTGCGGCCAACCCGGAGCATTTGGAGGTAACTTTCCATCCCTTCAATCCAGCGGTTGATGGCTATGGAGCTGGGGCTGCCTTGGTACTTGTTAGGTGGGTTTGGTTTGAAGAAGCCGAAGGAGTCGGGGTCGTCTAGGTCCACCGGTTGAAGTTGTGTGAGCGATGTCAGGTTGAGGGGGGTTGGATTCGGTTGAGATGTTGGAGTGGGGGTTGGTTGGGGTATCAGTTGGGGGCTTGGTTGAGGGTGTGGCTGGGGTTCCGATTGATCCTTGGATAGGAGGTGGGTTTCGACTAAGGTGGTAAGCCGGGAGAGTGTGTCTTCTAGTCTATCTATGCGGTTATGGACGCGGTCAGGTTTGGGTGGGATTTGGTCGTCCTCCGGTTGGGTGTGGATCTCGACGTTGAGCTCGGCCTCTTGGAGGTGTTCATGTAGCTCGACATTCACCAAGAGCAGGTGTTAGATGATGTATATTTTGAAGCATTTTGGATGAAAAATAATTGTAAAATGACAAAAGCTTGTAAAAATATTTATGCAATTGATATAAAAATAAGGAAGAGTCTTCCTTATACAGAATAGAATTTTATGTAATTTTTCTAGAATTTTTGGAAACTCCTAGATAGTATATTTTTAGAATAATAGAGGAAAGGACCAAAATTCAAGTGTGAAAAGGGACACTTGAAAATGTATATAAGACAATTTCCTCTATTATGAGGGGGTTGGTTGATCATTTGTTTACATGCTATACAAGTGAATAGAGAGAGTTTCTTGCTGAAAATCATGTTTTCTCCTCTTTGTGTGGTTTCATTGATTTGTTGAATCTATTCTTTGTGTATCCATGGAGATTTGTGAGCTTCTATTGTGTAATTCTGTTGAATGTGTATGAAGAGAGCTGAATACTGATGTGTTGAGTGATAAGTTGATGAAGAAAGGTGCTGGAGATGAAAATCGTCTGTTTTCACAGAATCGCGATTGTCTCGTCTGTATGGTACATGTAATATTTTTGAGTTTTGACTTCATAATTGTGTTCTGCTGAGAAAATAACATGTATTAGACACCAAGATTGTGGAAAATGGTGGAGATTTGCTCAAGATAATCCAAACCCTAGAAATTCCTCTTCATTTTCACGATTCTCAGAAATGCAGCCATTATTCTCTTATTTCTTGGAATCTATCATCTAGAAGGGGCTGTGGTCTCTTAAATACCTCCAGGATTGACAAAATAAAGATGTCTTGTTAATTCTTTATGCTAAATGATTGGAGAGGACAACTCCAAAGATCAATAACAAACATTTTTGGCGCCGTTGCCGTGGAGTATTTCAAAAGCTTCATTGAAGTTGGACCTTGCTGGATCTTCTGTTGATGATGGTAATGAACACATGGAAAAGGTAACACTCTTTAATCAAGAAATGTGAACATGAAAAGGTAGAGGTCTTTGTTTGTCTTTTGGGAAAAGAAAGCAATAGATCATCTTTTAGAATTGGAAGTGCTAAAATTTTTGTAAATTGATAGTTGCTCATCTCATTTTTTTGAAGAAAGTGTAGGAGTGTGAAAAATTTGAATCAAGAAAGCTGAAGATGAGGTAACATGTGTCTATTCTTGCATTTTTAGAGTGCTTTTTGACCAAGTACTAGGCAAAATTGTTGATCTTGGGAAGATAACATGGTTGCATTAAGGAAAAGTCAAGTAAAGTAGCTAGATGCAAGTAGAAAAGATTCATTTGTTAACCAAGTCAAAGCATTAATCTTGAGAAAAAAAAACTGATTTGCATTTTGAAGAAAAAAATGGTTGAGTTTATCTTTGCAAAAATTGATACTTGCATTTCATAGCACAATTTTTCTTTTAGGAAGTTTTCTCATGAATTGTTTTGATAGCCAAAGCATAAGAGAGTATAACCAATCAAGGAACACAGGATCAATAGATCACCAAACAAGAAACCCTAAGTGAAGTGTTTACCTTAATTTAGGGCAAAATACTATTAAAAAAAAATCATAAAATTCATTAAAACAACCAAACAAATTTCTTTTCTTCTAAGGAAGTTGGATTGAAGCTTTTTTGATAAGACTAATAGGGACCAAGTGAAAGAAAAGCAAAAATTTATCAAAAAATTAGAAAATTGGAAAAACACGATTCTCTGCACAAGATCACGATTTTCTGAGTAATGTTGTGATTTTGATGCAAAAGTACACGAGTCTGTTGAATTGCAATTGGTAGAGGGTATTGAAGGGGAACAAGAGAAAAGAATACTCAAATTTGCACAAAATAAGAAGTACAGAAAAAACACGATTTTCTGCACAAAATCGCGATTTTTTGTAAGAGAAATTTTTTGGAATTTTCAGCATATTTGGGTTTTTGGAGAAAGGTAATTGCAAGAGATTTCATCAAGATTGGGTAAGTGAAGTTGGACAAATGAAAGAGTGAAGAAAAGTGGAAATCACACAAAATCGCGATTTTCTGGACACTATAAAATCTTGCAATTGCAAGAAAAAACTCATTTGAGTGAGTGTGAGAGAGAGTGAGAGCAAGCAAAAAGTCACGATTTTCTGCAGCCAATTATTTTGGAGAAGTTTTCAACCAAGCAAGCAAGGTGAGGAGTCTCAACACTATTTTGTTGTATTTCTTTGCATTTTAGTGATCATATAACACAGAAAAATAGAAATAATAGAAAAAACACGGAATTGCGATTTTATAATTCAGAAATTTTTGTAAAAAATAAAAAGTTTTGAGAAGAACACTTTCATTGCATGTTAAAAAATAGACATGACGATTCTATAGGTGAACTAAAATCTTAAAAATCAATATCTAAAAGTTTTTCAAAAAATTGATCAGAATCGCGATTCTGTAGTCAAACACAAAATCGTGATTCTCTGATCTAAGGACAAAATTGCGATTCCCAGAACGTGATTTTCAGTAGAAAATCGTGTTATTTACGATTGTGAGCAATCACGATTGTCTGGGAAGAAAATTGTGAAAAACGCGATTTTGAGTACAAAATCGTGAAAAACATAGTTTTGGACACAGAATCGTGAAAAACACGATTTTGAGTACAGAATCGTGGAAAACACGATTTTGGACACAAAATCGTGAAAAACTCGAGTTTGGACACAAAATCGTGAAAAACACGATTTTGGACATAGAATCGTGAAAAACACGATTTTGAGTACAGAATCGTGGAAAACACGATTTTGGACACAAAATCGTGAAAAACTCGAGATTGGACACAAAATCGTGAAAAACACGATTTTGAGTAGAAAATCGTGAAAAACACGATTTTAGTCAGAAAAGCGTGAAAAACACGATTTTGAGTAGAAAATCGTGAAAAACACGATTTTAGTCAGAAAATCGTGAAAAACACGATTTTAGTCAGAAAATCGTGAAAAACACGATTTTGAGTAGAAAATCGTGAAAAACCACGATTTTAGTCAGAAAATCGTGAAAAACACGATTTTGAGTAGAAAATCGTGAAAAACACGATTTTAGTTAGAAAATCGTCAAAAACACGATTTTGAGTACAGAATCGTGAAAAACACGATTTTAGTCAGAAAATCCTGAAAAACACGATTTTGAGTAGAAAATCGTGAAAAACACGATTTTAGTCAGAAAATCGTGAAAAACACGATTTTGAGTAGAAAATTGTGAAAAACACGATTTTGGACACAGAATCGTGATAAATTAACTAAATGATCCTTAGGTCTGGGAACAAATTAAACACACATACTAAGCAAGACTTAGGAAGGAAGGAAACAGAGCCAGTGGAAGGGGAAGTGCAAAAAAGAAATCTAGGGCAAGAAAACATGGAAAATTTAAACGAAACAAATGAGCCCATTGAAACTGGGGATTATAGAAATATCCTCAAATACATGTATACAAATAGGTTTGGAACATATGTATATCAGGATGGAATGCATAAGTCTCTCATTAGACTAAGAAACTTAGAAGTTCCCCTGAACATAACACCAGTAGCTCAATTCAAAGATGGTAGGTATGAGGATAGGCAAGGATGTGTATACATCTTCTCCCAAGACCCATAAAATTCAAATGATTTAGGGCAATGTGCTGACAAAGGACCTTGGGAACATAATCTAGGACAATCAGATTTACCAAGGCCACATGAAAACTACACTAGTACTGAGCAACAACAAGGGAGGAGAACACATGCTTCCCCAAATCCTTTTGAAAGAGAACCTGAAGGATTTAATGAATTTTCACTAAGAAGGAGACATCATTGGCAACCTCTGGGTAGAATGCTTAGACCATATCAAATAGCCAAATGCATGAAAAATCAATATGAAGGGTATTCTGATCCTCATGCTCATGCTGCAGAGTTTAGGCAATTAATTAGAGCTGAGGAGGTGGAAGATTACAAAGTCCAATTTGAAGCATTTGGTCTAACCCTAACAGGACCTGCATTATCTTGGTTCATCCCTTTGAGAAAGGAAATGTACCTAGATATTGAATCCTTCCTAGAAGCCTTCATTGGGGAAATCTCAAAGACTGGAATAAAACATAGCACAGCCACTCTGATACACAGTTTTAAACAACAAAAAGATGAAAATGTCAGAGAGGCAGCCAGGAGATTTAAGCAATACATTGACAGATGTCCTAAAGAAGAAGTACCTTCCATGGCAAGACAAGTATCCCTATTCATAGAAGGATTAAGAAGTGCTCAATTAAGGACCCTAGTGTACGATAGGAGATGCCCTGATCTAGGAGCTTGTATAAAAGAAGCAATAGATTTGGAAGATAACAGAGGACAAGATCTGTTAGCATTTGATCAACCTAGATCAAATGAAGACAAAATCCCACCAGCAGAGGAATTGGCTCAAGCCATTGCCAAAGCCCTAGAGGTAAGCACTAAAACCAGTTTGATAAACTCCAGGATAAACACAAATAAAAAATGCTACAATTGTGGAGAAAGTCATTTGGTACAACAATGCCCATATCAAAAGCCTCCACATTTGCAAGATAGAAAAACACTCAAATATTGTACACTAGAGAGGAAATGGACAAATCATACCAGGCAAGAATGCTTCTATAATAAACAACCCATAAAGGAGAGAGATTATGGGGGCCAAAGAGAATCAGGGTATATTGAGCAAGCAAGACCTGTGCTTGGGCAACAACCTCCTATACCAACAAATGTGGTACCAATCAAATACATACCAATAGAGGAGGGAAACTCAAGAACAAAGTCACCATACAAGGAGGATTATCAATGGAATGAAGGATATCAAGAAGAATGGGAAGGTTATGAATTAAGAGAACCAGAATTACAAGCCCTAGACTTGGGAAATGGAAGAATTGAGATGGACACTGCCACTTTCATGTATATAACCAATAATTATATGACCAATCAAAAACCTCAATTCAAAGGGGGACCAAAGATAACTTGTTATAGGTGTGGGGGATAACATTTCATTAGAGACTGTCCACAACCTCCTACATTAAGAATAGAAGGAGCTTATTGCAAGGATTGTGGTAGGGAGCATTTGATAAAGGATTGCCCAAAAAATCCTCAAAAACTACAAAACACACCTAATAACATACCACTAAAAGCAGTCAATATCATGGAACAAGAAGAATTGAGTGACATTGACCAAGTGAATGTAAATGTTATAACAAGGTCACAAACAAAACAACAAGGAACAACTAAGGAACAAAATGAAGGTTTAATCTCAAAGGTGAAGAAAAATAGACAAAAAGGGAAATGGGAAAGGAAACAAAGAATGGGTAAAAATTTGGAAGAAGACACAAACCCAGTTGGAGATAGGAAATTCATAAAGTCTAGACACTCTAATAAAAGCATAGAAGAGAAGAATTCAAGAGGGACCAAGCCCTGCTGATCATACAATGGCTTACCCTATGCCAGACTTAGAACATGAAAGGATGCAGAAGTGTAAACAAATCATACGGGAAGTGCAACTTAAAATGGGGGAAGTAGACAATTCTCAAAAAACAGTTGAGGAATCTGAGACAACAAAAACAAGAGGAAATAGTATCAAGGAAGAAAACCCACACGTAACATTCCAGGTGAATATAGATAAACAATGCACAATTCTATATCATACCACATGGGAAGAGTTAATGAAACAAAATCCTCACTTATAGAACCAAATGAAAAAATGGGAAACAACACCAGAAAATCTTCACCCACAACTACAGGAAATAGAGGAGTTGTGGTATATTCCCATTGATAAGATAGGAGGATATTGTGAAGGAGAAGAGGGAAACTCAACCTTAAAAATACAATTTGGTAAAAACCAGGCCAAAGCTATTCTGGATAGTGGATCAGGAGTGGCCATCATGACTAAACAAACTTGGGAGAAATGGGGAAAAAATGAACTATTACCCACCAAAATGAGATTGCAACTTGCAGATGGACACATAGAAAAACCCCTAGGAATATGGGAAAAAGTGATTGTGGACATATGTGGAATAGATATAGAACATACCTTTGCTATAGTGGAATTCTCACAATCCACTTTATATGAAATTATCCTAGGAAGACCATTTATGAGACAAATGCAAATTGTGCAAGATTGGGGTAATGATTGCTTATACCTGTAGAGCAAAGGAAGAATAACCAAAGTAAATCTAAGAAATGGGCACTACTGTGACATATCTCCTCAAGAATGGTATAAAATACATCAGAATCAAGAGTTGAGTGAGGAATTATAAATGGAAGACCAAGATGAAACTGAATCAGCAGTATGGAAGTGCAATATGATAAGAAATCTTACCAATAAAAAAAGGAGATTGAGAAGAGAAGATTGTGTGGAAGGAAGGAAGTTACAAGATGAGAACTATGTACCACAACAATTCAAAGATGAGGAATTTGAGCCCTATGGGTGGAATCAAATTTTGGCTACCATGGATCTAGCCAATGATGAATATGTAGGAGTGGAATTTCAGAATGAAGAAGGATATGATGTCTTTCACATTGGAATACAAATGATAAAGGTATCCGGAACAGAAGAGGACAAAGAAGAAGAAATGATATTAGAAAAAGGGAAGACACAATTTTCGAAAGAAGTAAAAGCTGAAGATGCTATTAAAGATAAAATCTCAGGCAAGTATAAGAAAAACAAACACAGGGAAATAGAAGAAAATCAGGAGGATGAGAAGAAGAAAAGGGAAACAAACAAAGATCAACAGTTTGATGTACCAGCAAATTTCAAGACTTATGAAGTAGAAAGCAGACTACTTCTCAAGAGGAAACCAAAGAGGGAAAAGAAGAAAGGTGAGGCTTATGATAATGAGGAACAAACCAAAAAGATCATGATCACTCAGGAAGAGGGAGAAGAAATACATATTGTAGTGGCTGATGACATGACAACTCAAGAAGAGGAGGCACTAAGAAACTTGGCAAGAAACTATAGGGATGTGTTTGCTTATAGCTATAAGGATTTGAAAGGTATTGATCCTAAAATCTGTGAGCATAAGATTCCTATTACACCTGAGGCAAAACCTAGCAAACAGAGACATTACACATTCAATGATAAATACTCTGCTAAAATAAGGGAAGAAATTGACAAGCTTTTAGCTGCCAATTTCATCTATGAAATAGAGTATACAGAATGGATATCTCCTATAGTTGGGGTACCAAAGAAGAATGGGAAACTTAGGGTATGCATTAACTTGAAAAAGGTAAATGCAGCAACTATAAGAGATAATTATCCACTGCCTATAACAGATCATCTTCTAGAAAGAGTTGCAGGGAAAGAGGTTTATAGTTTTTTAGATGGTTTTTCAGGATACAACCAGGTTCCTATAGCATTGGAAGACCAACATAAAACTGCTTTTTCCATAGAATGGGGAATTTATGCTTTTAGGGTTATGCCCTTTGGGTTAACCAATGCTCCAACAACTTTTCAGAGGTTGATGTGTCATATCTTCAAAGAGTTCCTGAGGAATGTAATGGAAATTTATGTAGATGATCTTTGTACTTTTTCATTAAAAAGACAAGATCACTTGCAAGATTTAGAAAATATATTCAGGAAATGCAGAACCTACAGAGTATGTTTAAATCCCAAAAAGTGTGTATTCTTTGTAAGACAAGGAAGAATGTTAGGTCACATAGTCTCTAAAAATGGAATCTCAACTGATGAGAAGAAAATAAAGGCCATAATAGAGCTTCCAAGGCCTAAAAGTGTAAAGGAACTTCTATCTCTCATGGGACATTGTGGGTACTATAGGAAATTTGTACACAAATTTGCTGACATAGTCAAACCATTATATGCCCTAATTACAAAGTTTGAGTGGACCAAGGAGTGTGACCAAGCCTTTGAAACTTTAAAAACCTGTTTGGTAACAGCCCCAATTCTGAAAACACCTCAATGGGATAAAATTTTTCATGTCCATCTGGATGCTTCAAATTATGCTTTAGGGTGTGTGTTAGCACAACCAATAGAAGGAAGCAAGTTAGATTTTCCAGTGGCTTATGCTAGTAGGCAATTGAATCTAGCAGAAAAAAATTACACAACCACTGAGAGAGAGGGATTGGGCATGGTATTTGCTATAAAAAAATATAGACATTACCTTTTGGCCAACAAGTTTAAGTTCTTTGTAGACCATCAAGCTTTATTATATTTGGTAAACAAACCTTGTCACACTGGTAGAATAGTCAGATGGTTTCTTTTGCTAATGGAATTTGAGTTTGAAGTGGTGGTCAGACAAGGGAAAACACACTTGAGAGCAGATCATTTATCTCGAATTTAGTCTAAAGAACCCAGTTCACCTTTAGATGACAATCTGCCAGACACTTATTTGTTTAAGGTAGAGAGTGTTCCTGAGTGGGCCATGACTTTAGTACCATTATTAACCATGGGACCTTGCAGGACAGTTGGGAACAATGCACACTTAGTATTACAAAGCAGGAACTTTATGTTACTAGCTGGGTATTTGTATCATCTCAACCACACAGGCATCTTGGAATATTGTACTCCCGAGGAAGAGCAACAAGAATATCTGAGGAGAGCTCATTGTTGGAACCCTTGCACTCATGCTTCGAGGGTAGTCACCCTAAGTAATCTCAATAGGATGGGGGTACATTGGCCTAACAAGATTCAAGATGTAACAACGTACATTGCTAATTGTAGGAAGTGCCAATTATTGCAAGATTCAGAATTTGTAACTCTATATTGGTTCCAGAAAAATCCAGATTGGAGTGAAAATATCATTGAGGAATCGAAAAGGAAGAAGAAAGGAAAACAAGTGATAGTTGGTGCAAATTCCAAAAATCTACAAGTAATCTCTGAAGAATATCAGTTGATAGGAGAACAGTTGTATAAGAGAGGAATGGATGGATACTTGAGAATTTGTGTTCCTAAGAATAAATATCTAGAAATGTTGGAACTGGCACATTTTGGAGTAGCAGGAGGACACTTCTCAAGTGACAGAACTGCTAAACTCATTTTATATTCTGGCTTTTGGTGGCCAACGCTATTTTCGGATGCAAGAACCTATGTAAAAAGATGTGACATCTGTCAGAGGGTGAGTCAACCAAATAAAAGAAATGATATGCCATTAGTTCCATTAATTTCAGCCAGAGCCTTTAGTAAATGGGGGATGGATTTCATTGGACCTATACATCCTCCAGCAAAACAATCCCATGCTGAATACATCATAGTGGCTACAGACTACCTGACAAAGTGGGCTGAGGCCAAAGCCACAAGAAGGAATGATGCTCATACTACTGCCAGATTCCTATATGAAAATATTATCACTAGATTTGGACTTCCAATTGAATTGGTAAGTGATCGGGGGACCCATTTTGTAAACCAAATTATAGAAAACATCACTGAATATTTCGTGGTCAGTCATAGAAAGTCAGCCCCATATCACCCACAAGCCAATGGGTTAGCAAAAAGTACTAATAAAGTACTTTGTACTGTACTATCAAAATTAGTAAACACAAACATGAATGATTGGGATTTACAACTTAATCATTTCCTATGGGCTTATAGAGTGGCTTATAAAACTGCAATAGGAAACACACCATTCAATCTAGTATATGGACAAAATGCAGTTCTACCTATGGAATTCCTTATTCCAACATTAAAAGTAGGCAGTCACTACAATTGGACTGGACATGAACTATCAGAAAGAGTAATAGAATTGGAAAAGTTGGGAGCATCTAGACTCCAAGCCATTATGAGTATATATGTGGACAAGAAAAGACAAAAAGCTTATCATGATGTTCACATAAAAGAAAAAGATCTACAGGAAGGAGATCTAGTCCTGGCATACACAGTCAAAGAACATCAGAAAAAATTCCAGAAAAAAGGACATGGACCATATATTATACATCAGATAAGCAACTGTGGAGCCATTCAGCTAGCTAATATAGACGGAGAAATCATGCCAAACTTCATAAGTGGATGTAGAGTCAAAAGGTATGATTGTCCATTAACTGTTGATGAATGGAGAAGGTTGCAACAAGATCAAAACAGGAAAAGAGAAGAGGAAGACATTAGAAAAGAGGCTCAACAGGAAGCAAAGGAAAGGATAAGAAAAACCCAAGATTTTAGGGAAGTTTGTTTGTGTGAAACTCCTCTAAAACTAAAAGAACATTTGCCTGTGATGACAATGAATTTTCAAAATGACAAAATAAGGGTTTTGATAGATTCTGGAGCACAAGTGAATCTAATTAGTTCAGCTTTGGTAAGTAAATTTAACATAAAAAGAACTAAAAGCAGAACCCTTATCAAAAATTTGGAAGGGCAAACAGTACAAAGCATGTCTTCACTGTCTATTAAAGTTTTGAGTTCAATGAAGAATATATGAAAATAGATTGTGAAGAATGGACAGATCATTTGATGTCTGAAAATTTGATTTTAGGCCAACCATGGCTCCAACAAGGTAAAGTGATTGTGGATTTTGAAACAAATGAAGCTTAAATTAAAAATAAATGACAAAAGGTTTCTAATATTTTTATTGAGTAATGAAGAACATGAAATTCAATCAGATGTTCATGATATACACTTGGAAGGGTTTACTTTTGCATTTGAAGATACACAGACATTACCAATACAAATGATTAATGATCAAGCTTCATGTAATCAAAATCAGCAAAAGATTGGAAGAACAAAGAAGGGTGGAGAGATAGGAAGAAGGTGGCAATCATGGCATTGTCCAAAGAATCAAAACATCAGAACAAGAAGCACATGGAATTAAAGTCTACAGGAAGTCCGCTCCTCAAAACAGAAATCCAAGACAAAATGGATATGGAGACCAAAAAATCCTACAAAATGCTTATCCGGAGGAAACGGTTGTTTGCCTGAAACCAGAACAATTAGAGTCAGGAAGTATTGGGTCAAAAAATCAGAGTTGTTCCAATGGAAAAAAGATCATCCATATTTAATCTGTATTTAGAAAATCATAACATGTTGAAAATTATGACAAAAATATTTGACCTGATTCTCTTTTCTAAAAAGAGAATTAGGAGGGGAAGAAAAGAAATAGAAAAACTTATTATTAAAAAAAAAGAGAGAGAAAAAGAAAAAAGAAAATATATATATAAAGAAAAAAACAGAAGGAATCATTGTTATTATTAAAAAAAAAAGAGAGAAAAAAAAGAGAAAGAAAAGTTGAGAAAAATTGTTTATTTTCCCTTCTTTTTTAACAAAAATTATATAGCACAAAGCAAGATCTAGGTAGAAGAGTAGTAGAGTTCTATTTATTTTTTATTAATTGATTTTTTTCTATCATTGATAAATGTTTTGTTTTTCTCCAAAAGAGTTGTTAGGAAAAGGGACTGCACTAGACATCTTGCTACACCTGTAATGATCACTTTTTGAGTCTTTTTGAAGAAACGGAATTTATTTTGGATTTTATTTTCATTCCTATGTCATGACATCTCAAAATAAATATTACTCTTTGATTTCTAGTGGCTTATGTGGTTGGAGTTTTTCTTTGTGTATTTTACTTTCCTCAAAATGGTGAATGCAAAGGAGTTATCAATTCATGCCTTCAAGGCAGAATCAGTCACTCTATCAAGAGGTCATTGGTTCCTAGACAGTGAAGCTGGGGAAGAACAGGTGGATCTAGAGTCAGATGAAGAGCTAGAAATTCCAGAAGCTGAGAAGGTGGTGAAGGAACTCAAGGAGACCTTAAGCATAATTGGTCAGCACATATTCACAGTGGGAGTAGGAGGATATAAATATACGATGCTGTGTCAGGAGTTCTACAGATTTCAAAGAGTTGCTGTCAATATGAAAAGATGGAAGGCAGTAGGGTTGCACAAACTATTGGAAGAACCCATCTTCTTCATTGATTTTGAGAGAGTGGCACAAGTAATGAGTAGTCTACTGGAAATAAGAAAAGGGAATGATGCTTATTTCCGGTGCAAAGTCAAGAACAAGGATAATCAGGAGGTGGGTATCACTATAAAAGCAGAACATATCAGAGCAGCATTACAATTCTACCCAATGGGAACCAAGCTTGACCCTAGCTTTGTAAAGAAGAATAAGGAAACTTATACAGGGTACACAAAATTCACTGATTTCAAAGGAAGAGAGAATGAAGAATATGCCACAAGGATGTTCTTACAATATTTTTGCTTCCCAAAGCTACCAAGGTATACCATGCCACATAAGTCTGTTACACTGTTGATGTTCAACAACCAGGATAGGACTAAGCCCTTTGGAGTAATGGATGTGACACCATACATCCATGAACAGCTGAAAGAAGCAGCAAAACACTGGGAACAGAAAAAATTCATGAATGGAGCCCAGTTTTTAACCAGGATCATTTATCATGTCCTAGGAATGGAAGATCAATTGAAACTGGCTCCAGAGGAACAATATTTTAGAAATCTTATGTCAGGAGTCAAGAGTCCTCCAAGGAAAATGGCTGTGAGGGAAATAGAAGGACAAACCCGCATGAGGGGAACAGGAATGAAAAGAAAGGTAATATCTGAGGAAGTGATTCCTGTAAAGAAAAGGAGGTTGGACCCAAGAAAGGTTGAACTAGAGATGGATGAAGCTACAAAAGAAGAACATGAAGAGGCGCAGAAACAGGTCCAATCCTCTAGTGATCCTCATCCACCACAAACAAGCAAAGAACAATTATACACTTATCTAACTCAAGGAAATAACAAAAGAGCAATGTATGAGGTACAATATCAGAAGATGCTGGAAGATTATTCATGCAAGGCTACAGATTGGGTCCAAGAGGAGGTAGAGCATTATGAAGCACTTATACACTTATCTAACTCAAGGAAATAACAAAAGAGCAATGTATGAGGCACAATATCAGAAGATGCTGGAAGATTATTCATGCAAGGCTACAGATTGGGTCCAAGAGGAGGTAGAGCATTATGAAGCACTTCATGATCAGATGATGGCAGCTCAAACAGAAGAGGTGTTTGTTAGAAAGGAAGTTGAGTTGCTAGCTTACTTCAAAGAATTGCAAGGACCTCCCGAAACTAGAACCACTATTGTTGTAAAAAAGAAGGTTCCAAAGAAACCAGTGCAAAAGAAGAAGTTGACCAAGAAGGGAAAGGGAAAATCAGTAGTTGAAATTGTAATCACAAAAGAAATGGAGGAAGTGATAGTGGAAGAAACACAGAAGCAATCCACTGTGGTAGAAGCATCAAGACTGAAAGAACCAGAAATAGGAGGACCTTCACATTTTTCCTCTGATTCTGAAAGTGATATTGAGAGTTTTTTATTAAAGAGTCTGAATTTATCAATACCAAATACTCCTAATGTGATTACACAGGCACCTGAGAAACAGAAAACACCCGAAGATTTGAAGAAGAAGTCTCAGGAGAAGCAGATGCAGGAACAGGCAGTAAAACAGCTCAGTTTTGAAGAAGAAAGAAGGTTGATGAAAGGAAAAGCAGCTATGATAGAAAAAGAAAGTGAAATAAGAGAAGAAGTCAGTTGTGGGCTGGTGCATACAGGAATAAAATCAATATGGACAAAACCCTCACAAACCTACTTCAAATTAGATGAGAGCATAGCAGAAATAGCCAAAAAAGCACAGATAAGCAGTCCAGTTATAAATCAGAAAGGTGCAGATCAAGATCAAATACAGGAAGAAGAGGAAATAGTAGTGACAAACAAGGTTCAAGAAGTCACAGGAGGAGTAATGGAAAAGGAGATTATCCAAAGTATAAAAGATGTACTTCATGATTTGAAGAATAATGAAGAATTTACAACCAATAAAGATCAAGAACAAGAGGGAGCAATGGATCTCATGGACATTGATGAGCAGGAAGAAGGACACAAAGAACAAAAAAGTAATCATCAGGTCAAAATTTTTGAGGAAACTGAATCAATTCTAGTCCAGGAAAAGGAAGGACAGGAAGAGCAAACAAGCAAGGGTCATGTAAACTCTGTTGAGGAAATTGAATCTACTCTAGTTTAGGAAACCCTAATCCAGGAAAAGGAGGTACAAATAAAGGAAGGACACCTCTCTGAAGAGAAGCAACAGGTGATGGAGAACAAAAAGGTACAGGGAATAAAGCCGACTTCAGATGTCTTAGAGCAGAAGAATCTGGGTGCTCAGATTTTGGAACATGAAGAAGACAGGGCAGATCAAGAACCACTAGAAACTCATCCAAGCAATGAAGAACACGAGGCCAAGGATATAGAATATGAAGAAGAAGAGGAAGAGGAGAATGAGTGCAAAGAAGACAAACAAATAGAAGCTAAACAAATGGAAATGGAAGGGGGATTGGAAAGAATACCCAAGAATATAAGATCGGCTTGTCAGATTATTCTGAGTAACATTGAGCAGTTCAGACCTTCAAGCAGGAATATGATCATTTCAGGAATGGTAGCAGAGTTTGAATTTGAGAAAGGTAGTATGATCATTAAAGAACACAAAAGGGAGAAGGAACAAATGGCAGAACAATTGAGGAAGGTGCAAGAGAAAAACGAGGAATTTACAAACAGGATAATTGCTTTGGAAGAGTTAGAAGTACAGAAACAAAATAGAATTCAATATCTAGAAGAAAAGAGTGTAAAACTAACAGAGCAGAATAATAAACTGGAAATGGAGCTGAGAAAAATTGAAGGAAGATATAGAACCTTGCAGACTTCTTATCAGATTTTGACCAAAGCAAATGAGGAAATCAACAAGCTATTATTGGAGGAAGGTCAGATAAAGGATGAAAGTCAGACAGCTCAGATGACAGAGGAAGAAAAGGAAGAATTACACAAAGAGATTAAGAGATTACAACTAGAATTGAAAGAAGACAAGGAACTAGAGAAGCAGGCTAGTATACATGCTGCTACATCAATGAGAGGATATAACAAGTTGCACATGGATATGGAAAAAGAAAGAAGTGATTGGCAGACAAGGAGGGAAAAGGAAAAAAATGAATGGATAAAAGAAAGAGAGTTATGGGCAAAACAGAATGGAAATCTGATGATGACAATAGAGGAATTACAGAAAAAGTTGGACAAGCCACAATTTCAGGATGAAACACATGTAGAGACCACATATACAGAAGAATATGAGGTAGGAAATAATGATGGAATACAACATGGCAGTGAACCAACAAATAAAAGACCAGAGGAAGAATATTCAGAAGAATTTGTAAAAAAATTGCTGACAAATAGAGATTCTAGAATGGATTTTATCAGAAAAATGCAGGATGAATATGAAGATCAAATTGTCACATTTGCATTGAATAAGGGAATCAATCCAGACCAGCATCATTGGCTGCAGATGGATTGGGTATACCTTTTTGTATGATCATGGAGAGTATCAAGAACTATCAGTTGGCCAGAGTTGGGCTACCTCCAAATAAATATCTAGAGTATGAAGAGGATATCAATGTGACTAAAGAATTATTTGAAAGAGCCAATCCAAAGTGGAGGAACAAATGGTTGGATGCAAATAAAGAATGCAGGAAAATTTGGAAGGAAGCATCTCTTCAATTGAAAATTAATCCAGCTTACTGCCCAGTGGCAAGAAGAAGAGAATGAACAATTTTTTGGGAAAGATGGAGAGAAGGTCAAATCCCACCTAAATGGTTGAATCTCCCAAAAATAGCTGGCCCGAAGGCAGGATCATGGCCTACAAAAAATTACATGGTGGATACAGCTGAGTCTGTTATAGCTACATACAAAGATGTAAACGGCCCTGCATGCATTTTACTGATCAAAGTAATGAGATTGATTTTGGCCTGTATAGAAACATACACCGATACAGATATCAGAACATTAAATTATATTGGCTTCAATTCTCCAACAGATGCATTATTGTTTGATCTTAGTGAAACACCCGATAGAATATGTTTAATGGCATACTACAACAGAGTAATATTTTTGGGCAGTCATTATTTACAAATTTTTGAAGATGCATGAGTCAAATTGTTAAAGTGAAGGTGTCAAAGTGCACAGGTAGTGCACAATTAATTGTCCACAAAGAGTAAATTGGAGAAAGTGAGTTGCAGGTTGCAGAGGTATTTCTCTAATTTCCCTAAGGTTCAAAGTGCTTTTAAAGTGTTTTGGAAGGTTCAGGTGAACCCTCTCTTATGTGCAAAACTGAAGACTTAAAAGGAAAATGTGAAGGTATGTGAAGCGGCAGCGTATGCAGAAGTGAAAGTATGCCCCCCAATTAAAATTTTTGTTTTCAATCTAAAGTCACTAGAGGACAAGACAGGGATTCGTTGGCTGCCACTTGTGAAGACAATCTTGGGACATCAAAGTGAGCACCAAGATACTCTTGCAGTTAGGAGCATACATGAATCGACACTCAAATCAAGGCAAGAACTATTCTTGGACAATTCTAAGTGTAAGCAAGAGGGAGCATAGTCTAATCTAGGCAAGAGACACACACAGTGTGCGACACAGAGAAGAAAGTGCAAGGTGTGCTTGAAGAGTGACTAAGGAGGTGTGCAGAGAGTGCTAAGATAGTCCCCCAAGGATCCCAAGGCCCCATTGTAGTGTGCGCGTGCCGACAGAAGGTATCCAATGCTCCCCCTTATTGGATGCTTGGTGCAAGGTGTGCACAAGTGCAAGCTTGGCGCAGGTGGAGGTCTGGTGCAGAGGAGGCCGACAACGACAAGACCTTGGGTATTTGGTATTTTGTAATTGAGCACTCTATGGGATTTTTGCACAGAAGTATTGGTTGTATTGTGCACCACCCTTGTAATTGTCTCATTATAATCAATCGAGAGAGGCTTCCAGGGTGTATATTTCTTGTCTTTCCCTTTTCTCCTACAAATACTCAAATCCCTTCTTGTCCAAGAATCCCCCAACACCCATTTAGTGTTGATGGTCTTTTTTTCTTACAAGAAAAACACATAAAGAACAAGTACCATTCTTCATGATAGCATCATATTCTAATTGCATAGCATCCATTGGATTTTTTTAATTTCATGCTTCATAAAAAAAAAAAGGTCATTCTCATCACAAAGACTAGAGACATCCATTGCATAGCAATCTGATGAAAAGGAAGCACTATGAGAGCCTGAACGATTATGATATGATAAATGTGCATCTAATTTGCTATCTCTCAAAGTCAACACAAACCGTTTTAGCATAGTTTTAGCCTCTTCTATGTCACCCCTCTCATCAACAAGTGCATCATGTAAATCTACACAAAAAATGGAATGATCTTCATCATTATGTGGAACCTATAAAGGCTAAGAAATTGCCTCATTTGGACCAACACTTGATTGCCGACCTAAAAAATGAGACACCAAGGTGTCATAAACATTCTTCAAGGTGTCTCCTTGGTACATGAAAATAATGATTGAGTTGTATCTTCCACAAAAATAAAATCATTGCTAACCAAAATGTGTTTAATCTATGGATGATACAAATGATAGCCTTTGCTTTAGAAACTATATCCAACAAAAGTACATTTCACGACTTTATCATCTAATTTCTTACATTGTTGTTTAGGCACTAGTGCATATGCTAGAAAACCAAAGATGTAAAGATAAGCAACATATGGCTTACAACCATGCTAAGCCTCATATGGAGTGATCAATTGCAATGCTTGGTTGAATACTTGTTAAGTACATATGTTGCACACATAACAGCCTCAAGCCTGACTCAGGACCATAGACTTCTCCATCTCCATGAGAGACATGTTCGTTCTTTTAAAAACTTCATTTTGTTGAAGTTTATATAGCATTTCACATTGATGCTATATCCGATACTCAACTAGAAATGCATTAAAATCAGAAGAGATGTTCCCTCCCCCTCCCCTTGATCAGAATGGAGAGTGCTCAACTCACATGTTGAGAGATTTATAGCCATAAACAACAACTATTTGAAGTACATAAATACTTAGGTCTTTTCTTTCAATGGATACACACATGCATGCCTAGAGAAATCATCAATAAGTGTTATGAAATACGAATAGTTCCCAAATGAATGTGTTGAGAGAACTTAGAGAAGCTTGCAAGAGGTAGAAAAGTGAGTTCTTGAGTGATGAAGTTTGGTCCAAAAAACTAGCACAAGACCAATCCTTGAGCTTTTGCAGAGTCAAATAAAACTCATAGGAATGTGATTAGTGCAATAAAATCCACTATCTAATCTAGAGCATCAAGAAGAAAGAGTTTATACAAAACAAATAGGTTTGTACATTGACTAGTTCAAAAAACTTGCTACCTTTGGATGAAACAATCAACTTCAAATGCACATAGCAGCCATCATGATTCCAATTGGAAAAATTACTTTTGATGGAATTTTATACATAGGCCAGAGTGTCCAAAATGCACAAGAATACAAGCAATAAGCAAGATATGCTTCTGGAATGAACTTAACACTCAACAAAGGTACTATTGATGTTTCAAGGTTGTGCAAAGATAGACCCCAAGAGAGTAAACTTGAGATTTCTCAAACTCTACTAAATACAATGTTTTGAAAATATATACATAAACTAGACACAAATAGTGTTGCAATGAATGCTCAATCATCCAATTTGGATCTTTGTAGAGAGAGAAAATGCCTTTGCAAGTTCATTTTTGCTCAAGAAGATGACGCAAAGAAATAAAGGAGCAACATAATGATGACTCAAAGTGTATGTATATTGGTTCAATGTAATGTACAGGTAATTTGAAGTTTTTATATAGATGCTTGAATTGTTCTAAGAATTCTACACGTGATATTGAATTCAAATCAAGGCAGGATAGGTTGTAGAGAGAAATTCACTTTCCTACAATCTAGGAAAAGTGAAGATCTAATTTGATCTACTTTTTGGTGATTTATTGGTTGTCAAGCTCAACCACCTCAAATTCATGGAATTCAAGCTCTCCTTTTCTCTTTTGACAAGTGTAAATCTCTAGGCTTTTAGATTAGTAAATGATCCATAAAAAATCCTTATGAAAATATCATAAAAATAAATATTGATGAAGAACCTCTTCAAGGGATATCTTTGGTACATTCGATATGATGGATTGATGAAGTAGAACATATTCACCTCAAGTACAGTCTAAGCTTGATGTTCCTGATAGAGACCTCTAGATCTCCAAAGGCTTGATCTATACTGATTTAAGAACACCTCTATATCAATCATAGACCAAACTTTACACAAATGCTACCTTGATTTACAAAATTATTCACAATCACTTCTTTGAGTGAAATTTCTTCTTCTTCAAGAAGTCTGCTTCAGAATTTAACTTCATTACCTGCACATAACTTCAAATTTCTTCAATCTAATGATGCACATATCTTCACACTACCTTTGTGCAATCATATCATCCATTAGACCTTCAAAAGAATCATTAAAACTCTGATTTGATCATTAAGATCAAAGATATGTCAAAAACTGTCTTCCTGAACAAGCGACTTTGACATAGTCAACTTCTAAGGTTGATTTCTCACAGGACAAGTGCTGTTTTGCTAAATGCTTTTAGCCATAGCTTCCTTACCTTCCAACTTAGATTTTGAATGCTCATTCATCAAAAAATTTATACTGTGCACTGATATCCAAATGAAACATTGACACAAAAAAGTGCGTGAATATGAGAGTTCTATCTGTAGACTTTACATATACATGTTCTTATTGATCATACACACAACCTGAAAAGAATTAGAGCATGAAACTTTGAACATCACTTGATTAGCTTTTAGATTAGATGTGTACAAAAAATTTCCTGATCCACTTGATTAGGCTGAGAGAAATCAGAGTAAGACTCGATGCTAACTCATGGAGATGACTCTCTACAGATCTATCTCATGGACACTTAGCTTCTAATGACTCTCTCTACTATTTCTTTAAATTATTGACTTATATACATATGTTTCTAGACTCATCCCACGTGCATTACTGTTGATATATTTAGGTAGTGATGTGTGTGAACACTTTTTTCCCTCTTTAATCCAAGGATTTGGATGGGAGCCTATTAATCAAGTATGTGGCTGTGGAAATAGCCTCTACCCATAGGTTATTTGGTAGTTTCTTTTCATTCAACATTGATCTTACAACCTCTACTATTATTCTATTCCTCCTCTCTGCCACTCCATTTTTTTCAGGAGTGTATCTTGTTGTGACCTCTCTCTTTATACCTCTATCTTAATAGAATAAGTCAAATTCATGTGCAAAATACCTACCACCTCCATCAGATTTGATCCTCTTCACAAGTGAAGACTTCATCTTTATGCTTCATGAAGTAAAGAATTGTCCATCTACAATAATCATCTATGAATGAAACATAGTAACTTGACCTTGAGATTGATGGCTCTCTACTAGGACCCCACACATCTGTGTGCACAAGCTCCAAGCAGTCTTCATACATGTATCCTTTTCTGTTGAATGGTTGCCTATGAGATTTTCCAAATTGGCATGCTAAACATTTGTAAATCATGTGTTGCTTGGACACATTTGGAATGCCAAGCACACTCTGATCCCTACATATTTGCTTTAGTGTTCTTTCACCTATATGACCTAGCCTTTTATGCCATATCTCTAGTTCAGATAAGGTTTGATCTTTGTGATTGAAGAGTGCAATGTTTCTGGTATCTTGAACCTCAAATGTAAAGATTCTACTAGATTTCTCACCTTTTGCAATCCTCTTGAAGCCTTGTTGAGGGTCTTCCACATATGATCCATGCCTTGTGGATCTGACCTGTAAGCCTTTCTCAACAATCTGCCCAACACTCATTAGGTTTTTTGTTATGGCTGGCATATATAAAACCTTACTTAAAAGTTTCATGTTACCATCAAAAGCCTTGACATTTCCAATCTTCTTAATAGAGTGTCTAGTTTCATCACTTGTCTGCACTTCATGCTTTCCTTTAGGTTCTTCAAGATCAGATAGCAATGCTACATTTCCAGCCACATGATTGGAACAACCAGAATCAATATAGAAAAGATGCTCATCATCTTTACCTTGCTTGGGTGTCATATTCATGATCAGTAGAGAATCCTCTTGGTCTTCTGTGTAGTTGTTATAATCTCTTCTACCTCCAAAGCCTCCTTGATAGTTGTTGTTGTAGCATTGGTTGTAGTTGTGATGGTAATTGCTTCCTCCATTGTTGAACTTGCCTCTGGATTGTCCATAGCTTCCTCTGTGGAAACCTCTTCCTCTCTGATTCCTTCTATTCTTGAAGCACTCTTCTGTTGTGTGGTTGGTTAGGCCACAGATGTTGCAGGTGAATAGTTGTATGCTCTCCTTGTGCCCTGCTTTCCTCCTCTACCCCTTCCTCTAGTACCTCTTCCTCTACCTGTGAAGTTCACTTGAGAGGTAGTAGCCTCTTCTTCATTCTTTTTACCTTTTCCTTTATCTTTACTTTTATTTGTATTTGTGTAAAGGATAGAAGATTGATTACCTCTAGAATTGTCTCCATTTTTGTTGATATTTGTCTCATGTGTGAAGAGTTGCGCCATCAATGTGTTGAGGTTAGGTATTTGCATATCCATATATAGGTCCATTGTTGTGGTGAAGGACTCCCACTTAATATCAACTTTGATACCAGTTATGATTTGCCTTACTATCTGCTCCTCTTCTATCTCTTCTCCAATGCTTCAAATTTGGTCAGCTACATCCTTCATCTTGGTTACATAGTCAGCTACACTTTGCTTTGGTTGCTTCTTCAAGGTTGTGAACTCCATCTATAGCTGGTTCTTCCTAGCCCTTGTATTTGATGAGAAATATGAAGAAAGTACTTCCCAAGTCTCTTGGGAGGTCTTGCAATTCCTAATGTGAGGTAATAAAAAATCAGATATTGAGTTGAGTATATAAGACCTAGCTATAGCATCCTTTGCACACCATGTAGTTATCCTTTCTTGCTCTTCTCTTGTAGGTTGATGTTTGCTTCTGAATATTGGCATTTCCTTATCTCCAGAGATGTATCCATATAAGTTCCATCCTTGAAGATATGCTTGCATCCTTAGGGACCATGCTAGATAGTTGCTCTTGTCCAATTTTTCAATGAATGATGGAAAACCATCTCCCATCTTGATTCTTGTTGCTCTGATACTAGTGCTTGAAGAGATGGTGGATAGATTCCAAAGATAAAGTGGTGCTGCAAAACCGTGCTTCACACCAGTAAAGAACAAGTTGTGGAGAGTGTAGTAGACCCCTTGACCTTCCTAATGATCACAAATAATCACCTATGTGGTTTGGAGCATGATCCTCTAATCAATGGATCAAAACAGATGAGTAGAATGTTCAAGCAAGAGCTTAGACTTACTATTTTGGTCTTTGCACATGTTCAGTAAAATGAATAGTGCCCTCAACCTGCTAGCAATTAACTAAATTCCTTTTGGAAATATCTAATTAACTTAGGTAGCTATCAATCATGATTTATTTCAATAAAAAAGATCAACTGTACACTAAGAATGATGCTTAGCAAGTTGAAGGACTATCCTGACATTTTTGGGGTGCTATAGTATGCAGACCGGTGAGCAGAAATATAAATATATCTCAAGCTTGAGAAAAACAATGATATGGAACTTTGTAGCTATCAAGTAGACAGTATGCTGAATCTATAGCACTTTAAATCACATCAAAGGATCAATTGTGCACTAAGAGCAAGCTCTGAGAAGTTCACTATTTTAAGATGATCATAGCAGAGAGGTGAAGTAGAAAAGTGATCTATGTGTATGTATTAAATCACATAGAAATACAATGTCATTGGGAATGTATAATTGCAAAATGTGAGGGTAGTGAAGTGGATATAGAATGAGCTTACTAATCACACAAATCCCTCTCAAGTGAGCTCTCTAATTGGGCTCATGTCACGCGAGTATTTGACTTACTTTTATAATTAAAGTTGGAGCCAAGCTTTCAATTCAAATTCAAATTCTCACCATAAAGTGAGTCCTAGACTTTTGGCTTTATTCTCTCATCTATTTTCCATCAAAGGTTTGAGATTTGATTCCTCCTAACTCCACGTGGGGTTAGTGCAATTATCATTGCACTTTTACAAGGATAAAAGGTAATTGACTTTTACAAGGGAATAGTCATATGTGACTATATGAGATACATGCTAATTGTCCAAGTATGTAGGCTTGAACTCTTTTGCATCAATAGAGGAGGCTAAAAATTTGCCAAAATGGTTGGTGTAGACTTTGCATGATAACAAATTAGATGCACCTTTGTCATATCATAATCGTTCTAGATCTCATAGTGCTGTGTTTGCATCAGATTGCTATGCTATGGTTGCCTCTAGTCTCTATGATGAGAATGAGCTTGTTTCATTTGATATTGAAGCACAAAATTCTTTAAATTGGATGGCTGTTATGCAATCAAAATATGATGCTATAATGAAAAATGGTACCTAGTCTTTATGTGACGCCTCCTAGCAAGAAGACCATTGGCACTAAGTGGCTATATAAGCTAAAGCATAAGCCTGATGGAACAGTTGACAAGTATAAGGCTAGGCTTGTTGCAAAGGGTTATGCTCAAGAAAGAGGCATTCATTTTGATGAGACCTTTGCTCCTACATGCCAAATGACTACTGTTCATAGCATCTGCACACTTGCAGCTCATCATGATTGGAATGTACATCAGTTGGACATTAAAACTGCATTTCTAAATGGTCACTTGTGTGAAGAAGCGTATGTTTTTCAACCCCATGGCTTTGTGTAGAATGGGCATGAAAAAAAAGTGTGCAGGTTGAAGAAGTCATTATATGGTTTAAAGGAACTAGCACATGCTTGGAATGAAAAGATATATGCCCATCTGATTGCACATGGTTTTGAGAACAATCCACCTGAGAGCACCTTGTATGTTAAGCGTGCAAATGATGTGCTTCTGATCATTGTTGTGTATGCTGATGACATGCGGCTCATTGGTCCTCATGAGAAGCATATTGCTGATTTTAATGCTGATTTGCATGTCTCATTTGAGATGTTTGATTTGGGGCATTTGCATCATTATTTGGGCATTCAGTCTATGCAAGTTGATGGTGGAAAAGCTTTGTGTCAAACAAAATATATCGACACATTATTGCAGCATTTTGGCCTTGAAGACTGCAAACCCATTGCCAATCCTATGGAGATAGGTTTATGATTGAGTCTTCATGACGCTAGAGATGCAGTTGATGTTGTTCTCTATCAGCAAGGTATTAGATACTTGATTTAATTATGCATTACTCATGAGATATTCAACTTGTTGTCTTGTAGATGAGCAGGCTTATACATTTCCCATGTGTCAAGCATTGGTAGGTGGTTAAGTGCATCTTTCTCTACTTGAGTGGTACCCGGCTACTTGGATTGTTTTATCCCAAGGGGGGATCACTATTGCTAGATTTGCATGGTTTTTTTGATAGTGACTAGGTTATTTGCTATTACACTCGTGTGTCCACTAGTGGCTTTTGCTTCATGTTTGGTAGCTCATTTATATCGTGGTTGAACAAGAAGCAGCCTACTGTGGCCACTTCCAATCATGAGGCTCAATATAGAGTAGCTTTCATAGTGACTCTCCAGTGTGTGTGGCTCAGACACCTTATGGCTGATTTGGGTGTTGGTCAGTCTTTTATCACCACCATCTTTGCTTATAGTTAGATTAAGGAGAGGTTCTCTGCTAGAGAGATTAGCTTGGCATATGTGCCCATGTAGGAGAACATTACATACCTTTTCACAAAGACTCTGCCTAAGGAGAAGTTTGAAGCTTTTGACAAAGCTTTGGGCTTACCTCCTTTTGTGGATTGATTTCACATAGCTTGGCACTTCCCTATACATGAGTTTGAGCTCCTTGGTCACCACATCACTCCTAGGGGGGATTTGTTGATATATTTAGGTAGTGATGTGTGTGAACACACTAGGACCACTGGGAAACTTTTTTCCCTCTTTAGGAGGTTTTTGTTGGAGACCTCTAAATCTCCAAAGGTTTGATCTATACTGATTTAAGAGCACCTCTATATCAGTTATAGACCAAACTTTACATAAATATTACCTTCATTTACCAAATCTTCAATTATCACTTCTCTGAGTGAAAGTTTTTCTTCTTCAAGAAGTCTGCTCCAAGGTCAACTTCATTACCTACATATATCTTTCGATTTCTTCAAACCAATGATGCATATATCTCCATACTACCTTTGTGCAATCATATCAACCATTAGTCCTTCAAAAGAATCATTAAAACTTTAATTTGATCCTTAAGATCAAAGATATGTCAGAAACTATCTTCCTGAACTAGCGACTTTGACATAGGTAACTTCTAAGGTTGATTTCTCACAGCACATATCCCATTTTGCTAAATTCTTTAAGCCATAGCTTCCTTACCTTCTAATTTAGATTTTGAATGCTCACTTATAAAAAACTTTACACTGTGCACTGAGATCTAAGCAAAACATTGAGACGGAAAAGTGCACGACTTTGAGAGATCATCTGCAGACTTTACATACACATGTTCCTATTGATCATACTCAGAGCAGAAGAAAAATTAGACCATGAAACTCTGAACATAGCTTCATTAGCTTCTAGATTAGATGTGTACAAAAGGATTTCTGATCCGCATGATTAGACTGAGAGAAATCTACAAAATACCCGTCGCTATTTTCTGAAGATGACTCTCTTCACATCTATCTCTATGACACTTGTCTTCTAATGACTCTATATAGTATTTCTTTACATCATTGACTTATATACATATGGTTCTAGGCTTAATCCATGTCTATTACATTACTCCTTATCATCCTAAGGATTATCTATACTCAAGTTACAAGGATTTCCAACTGTAATGTACATATCTATACAAACTTCACTTCTGAGATCTCTTCACTTTCTCAAATGACTTCTTGAACTTCAAATTGATCATAGACTTGCTTCAAGCTCTTTGTAATCATCAATTTGTGATTGTTTTTTTCCAACAGCTCACCCTCAGTCACTAATTGTGATTATTCCATTCTTCTTCACTCCTGCCATCTCTTTGAATCTCTGTAGCTTAGTCCTAGCATGAAAAACAGGGTTAGCTGCCAAGTATAATGAACTCATATTATCTCCAAAAATAATTGGAGTACTCTGATCAGTTCCAAAGGTCTTCAACAAAGTCTTTAACCATATTACTTCTTTTGCAGCCTCTACCATTCCTTTATACTTAGCTTCTGTGGATGACAAAGCAACTGTATGTTGCTTCTTTGAGCACCATGAAACTAATTTATCTCCAATATAACAGAGATACCCATGAGAAGATCTTCTATCATCTGAATCACCTGCCCAATCTGCATCACTAAACACTTTGTTTCTTGTATCAGAAGTAAATCCATAGTATAGACCTTCACTTAGGGTTCCTTTGATATATCTGAGTACCCTTTGAGCTGCAATCCAATGAGTCTTCTTTGGACAATGCATAAATTGTGATAACACACCTACTGCATATGATAGATCTGGCCTTGTCAAGGTAGCATAGATTAGACTACCTAACAAACTTTGATATTTCTTGATATCATTAAATTCTTCAGCTCCATACCTGCTCAACTTATGATTTACCTCCAATGGTGTAGTTGAAGGCTTGCAATCTTCCATGTTGAACTTGACAAAAAGATTCTTCAAGTATCTCTCTTGTGTAACATATACTCCATGTTGAGTATATACAATCTGCATTCCTAAGAAATAAGATAAGTTTCCCAAATCACTTATCTTAAACTCCTTCTCTATTTGTTTCTTAAGCTCATTGATTCCTTGAGCATCTGTACCTGTGACAATAATATCATCAACATAAATACACATGTATATGTATCCATTTTCACATGTCTTCACTAGTGAGCTACTATCTGCCTTTGATGCTTGAAATCCACATTCATTCAAGAACTTAACAAGCCTGTAATTCCATGCTCTTGGGGCCTGCTTCAACCCATACAAATCTCTCTTGAGCTTACACACATAATCTGATCCAATTGAATCCATAAAACCTTCTGGTTGCTCCATGTACACTTCATCTGCAATATACCCATTCAGAAATGCATTCTTCACATCTAATTGTGATAGCTTCCATCCTTTACAAGCAGCAATAGCAATCAATGATCTAATTGTAGACATCTTAGCAACATGACTAAAGGTTTCATCATAATCTACCCCATAAGTTTGGGCATAACCTTTGACCACAAGTCTAGCCTTGTATCTAGACACCTTACCATCTGCAAACCTTTTTGTTTTATACACCCACTTACATCCAATGACCTTCTGATTCTTTGGTCTTGGCACCAATTCCCATGTTTAATTTTCAAGTAGAGCATCAAACTCTTCTTGCATTGCCTTCTCCAAATATTGTTTACCTTTAGCTTCTTCATATGTGATTGGGTCCTCTTCTGCCTTCACAATGTAAGCATAATCTTTTTTTTTTTAAGAAAGATGTATCATAGCTATACCTGATGGGCTCTTTTCTTTCCCTTGAGGATCTTCTAACCTCTGCACTGTGAAGAGATGGATAGGTATGTGCTTGAAGATGAAGAGGTGTTGCAAAATCCTTGATCTACACCAGCCAAATGAAGTCCAGGAGTATATGGTGGGCCCTTTAAGCTTGCCAATGGCATCCAATGCTTTGGTTAGAATATTTGCACATTGTTGATGAGTGGACACATATGATATTTGAATCTCTTTTCTTAGAACCTTCTCTCGTACATAGTGATAATGAACTTCAATATGTTTAGTCCTTGCATGAAAAATAGGATTAGCAGCCAAGTGAATAGAACTCATATTGTCACAAAAAATAGTTGGAGTTCCAAACTCCAATCCAAGATCTTTGAATAATGTCTTCATCCACATAGCTTCTTGTGTAGCTATGGCAAGACCTCTATAATCAGCTTCAGTAGAAGAGAGAGCAACTGTGGGTTGCTTCTTGGATGACCATGAAATAAGCTTTGAACCTGCAAAGGTAAGATAACCTGAAGTGCTCCTTCTATCTTCCTTGGAGCCAGCCCAATCTGCATCAGAAAATAGCTTCAAACCTAAATCAGATACATAAGGATAATAAAGACCTTCATTTATGGTTCCTTTGAGATACTTGAGAATCCTTTTGGCAGCATCCATATGTGGTTTCCTTGGTGTGTGCATAAATTGGCTTAGCACACTCACACTGTAACATATATCTACTCTTGTCAATGTGGCATAGTTGAGACTACCCACTAGACTTTGATATGATGTGATGTCCTCTATGAGTTCACCTTCATGTGAGCTCAATTTGTGATTGACCTCCATTGGAGTACCTGCAATCTTACAATCTTGCATCTTGAATTTTGCCAACATGTGCTTAATGTACTTTCTTTGAGTGAGAAACAAACCATGATCTTTGTAGACAACTTCCAAACCTAGGAAGTAGGTAAGTGAACCCAAATCACTTATCTTGAACTCTTCTCTCATCTGATCTTTGATCTTCTTCATACCATCTGTATCATTTCCTGTCAATATAATATCATCTACATATACACATAGGTAGATGACCTCGGAATTACTCTTTTTAATAAAGAGTGAAGGATCTGCCTTGCTTGGTTGAAAGCCTTTGTCTTGCAAGAATGAAACAAGCCTAAAATTCCAAGCTCTTGGAGCTTGCTTGAGACCATACAATGCTTTGTTAAGTTTACACACATAATCAGGATAAACTTGATTCTCAAAACCAAGTGGTTGTGCCATATATACCTCTTCTGTTATCCAACCATTCAAAAATGCATTCTTTACATCTAGTTGAAGTATCTTCCAATTCTTGGAAGAGGCAATACTAAGCAAAACCCTAATAGTAGGCATCTTTGCCACAGGAGAGAAGGTCTCCTCATAATCAATTCCCTGAGTTTGTGCAAAGCCTTTTGCTACAAGCCTTGCCTTATACCTGTTAATGGAACCATCAGAATTCTTCTTGAGTTTATAGACCCATCTTGAGCCTATTACCTTCATGGATGAAGTCTTGGGCACCAAATCCCAAGTGTTGTTTTCCTCAAGTGCTTCAATCTCTTCCTTCATTGCATGCTTCCATTCTGTTTTTGCTTTGGCCTCTTCAAATGATGATGGCTCCTCTTGGTTTATGTCCTGTGCTATGTACATAGAATGTTTAGTTACTAATGAGGTGTCAAACCCATAACTTTCTGGTTTTTTCTTTTCCCTCATAGATCTTCTTAGGCCATGATGTGATGATTTTGCCTCATGTCCAAGTTCCTGCAATTTTGCTTTACCTTTAGACTTCCATGCTTTGATCTTTTCCATGTGAGATTCTTCATCATCCTCTGAGGTGTCTTGTTCTTCAATCTTTGATTGTTCTCTACCAAGCTTTGGAAAATCTTCTTCAAGATCATATGGTAAATTGATCTTCCTGCATGAATCTTCATACCATGAATTGTTCTCATCAAAAACTACATCTCTGCTTACCAAGAATCTTTTGTTGGTAGGGTTGTATAACCTATAGCCCTTTTGATTGTTGTCATATCCAATAAATACACACCTTTCTGCCTTTGGATCCATCTTGCCTCTAGCCTGTGAAGGAACATGAGCAAAAGCAATACATCCAAAAATTTTATAATGATCTAAGCTTGGTCTTCTTCCATTCCAAGCCTCATATGGAGTCATCCCATCAAGGGATTTTGAAGGCAACCTGTTAATCAAGTAAGTGGTTGTAGATACAGCCTCAGCCCATAAGTAATTAGGTAAATGCTTTTCATTTAACATAGACCTTGCAGCTTCAACAATTGTCCTATTCCTCCTTTCTGCCACTCCATTTTGCTCAGGAGTGTACCTTGTAGTTACCTCTCTTTTGATACCTCTTTCTTGAAGAAAAGAATCAAAATCATGGGAGAAGTATTCTCCCCCTCCATCTGACCTTAGCCTTTTTAGTGATTTACCTGTTTGATTCTCCACAAGAGCCAAATATCTTTTGAAACATGAAAAAACTTCATCTTTGTGTTTCATAAAGAATAGGATAGTCCATCTGCTACAATCATCAATAAAGGAAACATAATACCTTGATCCAGATATTGAAGCTTCCTTGCTAGGTCCCCATACATCTGTATGAACCAACTCCAAGAGATCTCCATGCATATAACCTTTCTTCATGAATGGTAACCTGTGAGACTTTCCAAATTGACATGCACTACACTTATAAATCATATGTTGTTTTGACAAATTAGGAAGTCCAAGTACACTTTGGTCCCTGCAGATTTGCTTTAATGACCTTTCACCAATATGTGCTAACCTTTTGTGCCATACTTCCAATTCTGTGAGTGTCTGACTACCATAATTAAAGAGAGCAATGTTTCTAGTCTCATGTAATTCAAATGTGAACAATCTACCTGTCTTTTCACCTTTTGCAATTCTTCTGAATCCTTGACTTGGATCTTCAACAAATGCTCCTGCTTTTGTGAACCTGACTTGCAACCCTTTCTCTACTATCTGCCCAACACTTATCAAATTCTTTGTAATGGTAGGGACATAGAGTACCTTACTGAGTAGGTTGATGTTTCCATCAGGTGCTTTGACATTGCCTATTTTCTCCACAGGATGTTTTGTATCATCTCCTGTTTGTACCTCATGCTTATTCCTTGGATCTTCTAAATCTGATAGGAGTGCCACATTTCCTGCCACATGATTTGAACAACCTGAATCTATGTAGAAAACATGCTCATCAGATTTACCTTGTGGCATAGCCATGTTCATGATCAATAATGAATCCTCTTTGTTTGAGTCTTCTGTGTATTTATTGTAGTCTCTCCTTCCTTTGTAGCCTTCTTGATAGTTTGAATGATTGTAGTTGTTGTAGTTGCCATGGTAGTTGTTGAACCTTCCTCTTGAGTAGCCATAACTTCCTCTATTGTATCCTCTGCCTCTTTGATTCCTGGAATTCCTAAAGCAATTTTCAGTTGTATGATTAGTTAATCCACAAATAGAACATGAGTTGGAGTCTTGGGATCTCCCCCTGCCTTGTCTACCTCCTCTTCCTCTACCTCTGCCATGTCTTCCTCTACCTGCATAGTTAGCTTGATATGTACCTGCTTCATCATCCACTTTCTTTGCCTTTCCTTTGTTATCTTTAGACTTGCTTTTATCCATGTATAAAGCTGAAGATTGATTACCTTTAGAGCTTTCTCCATTTTTGATAAGCTTTGCCTCTTGAGTAAGTAGTTGTCCAATGAGTGTGTTGAAATCAGGTACATGCATGTCCATGTACAAATCCATAGCTGTGGTGAATGCTTCCCACTTGTCATCTACCTTCAAGCCATTGATGACCTGCCTTACAATTTGCTCTTCATCTATTACCTCTCCAATGCTTCCCAACTGATCCGCTATGTCCTTGAGCTTTGTGACAAAATCAGTCACATTTTGTTTGGGAGCCTTCTTGAGAGTTGTGAACTCCAGCCATAGTTGATGCTTCCTAGCTTTGGTACTTGAAGAAAAGAAAGCTTCAAGTGCATCCCACACTTCCTGAGATGTCTTACAACTTCTAATGTGAGGCAACAAAAAATCTGAGATAGAGTTGAGGAGATAAGACCTTGCAAGTGCATCCTTGGAGCACCATGTGCTCAATCTTTCTTGCTCTTCTTGTGTTGGTTGACTTTTGTTCCTGAAACTTGGCATAACTTCATCTCCAGCCACATAACCATATAAACTTCTACCTTGGAGATAAGCTTCCATTCTTAATGACCAAGCTGAGTAATTACTCTATCCAATTTGTCAATTGATGAAGGAAATCCATCTGCCATGTTGTCCAACCTTGCTCTGATACCACTGTGAAGAGATGGATAGGTATGTGCTTGAAGATGAAGAGGTGTTGCAAAATCCTTGATCTACACCAGCCAAATGAACTCCAAGAGTATATGGTGGGCCCTTTTAGCTTGCCAATGGATGTATTAGACACCCTATGTACCTTGGAAGATCACTCTCAAAAAGATAGATCAAAACAGATAAGTTGGAGTTAGCTCAGAGGTGAAAACTTGCTATTCTTGGTTCATACACCTGTCAGTGTTTTACATAATTCTCTGAGCACAACAGCAATTAGCTTAATTCCTCTTGGGGAAGTCTAGGTAACTTAAAGAGCTAACTTTCAAGAGTAATCTCATCAAAAATAATGAACCACACACTGAGAATGAGTTTTAACAACTGATGACATCATCCCGATTTTCACGGGCTGCTACAGTTTGAGACCAGTGAGCAGCAAAATCAACATAAATCAAAATATAGGAATCCAATGATTATGAAACTTTGTATGGTTATACTAGACAGTAAGCTGAATACAACAAGCTTTAAATCACAGAATTTAGATAAGTAACCACTGCGAAACACCTCTGACAAGATGAGTGAAAAAGTCGGGTACCTGACAAAGAAGTGAAGATGAACAGACCCTGTTGACTTCAAATGAACATAACTGAAGATTGAAACATCCAAATGACATGAAAATTTGTGAGCATATAGTAAACTTATAGAGCTAACTTTAACAAGTTAAATCACTGAAAATGATGCACCAAGCTGAGAGAAAACATCTCTGCAAGCTGACTGAGAAAACTGAGAGTAATGGCAGTGAGTAGTACACTTCACAAGAACATGGAAAGATGAAACCAAATAATCATGAAAATGAAAGTATATTGCTTGTACAATACAATGACTTACTGATACATATGTGTGCCTTGTAATCACACCTTGATATGGCATAAAGCTCAGCTCTTGGAGGTCTTCACATAGGTCTCTCTAACCACGACTAAAACTGCCATCTATTTATAGTTGAGTTTGGGAGGCTAACTTCCCTCAATCACTCTCCAATCAATCAATGATTGATTTGATTCTCTACCTACCACAAATCACGAATTCGTGGCTCCTCTTTCCATTCTTGATCAAGTGGACTCAACCACTTAAGATTCTTTCACTTTTACATTAAGTAAACTCTTCAAAAGTTACAAGAGGTAGTTCACAAGTGAACTTTACATAGTCTTCTTTTTAAAGCTTCTTCTAAGACTTTGTGAGACTCAAGTCAATACTTAGGCTTGTCATAGACTTGCTCCAACATGCACTTCTTGAAGTCTCAGCCACATTTGATTCTAGATCAAATCTTGGCCCATCTTCAACATTACCCTGCAATTTACTTTTATAATCAACATCATCAATATCTTTTTGTCTTCCCTTTCCTTTGTATTTCTTTGACATCTGCATACTGATTTGTTGACCCTGTATACCATGTGCTTTGCTCATCAAATGTAACATCTTTGGTAACAAGAAATTGCTTTGTGGATGGACTCCACAACCTGTAACCCATCTGTCTATCATCATACCCAATAAACATATACTTCTCTGCTTTGGGTTCTAACTTATGTCTCAATTGTGAAGGAACATAAGCATATGATAGACATCCAAATACCTTACAATGATCAAGAGTAGGTTTCCTACCCCACCATGCTTCATAAGGAGTTCTTCCCTCCAATGCTTTACAAGGTAACCTATTCACAAGGTATGTTGCAGTGTTGATAACTTCTGCCCATAAGTAGTTTGGATAATTTCTTTTCCTTCATCATTGCTCTTGCAAACTCTACAAGAGTTCTATTTCTTCTTTCTGCAACTCCATTTTGTTGAGGAGAGTACCTGCAAGTTACTTCTCTTTTTATACCTGCATTCCACAAGTAATCATCAAACTCTTTAGAAAAATACTCTCCCCCTCCATCTGATCTCAACCTCTTGAGCTTTTGTCCTATAATCCTTTCTGCATAAGCATGATAATGCTTGAATGTCTTGAACACTTTTGATTTGTCCTTGATTACATATAAAGTAATCCATCTGGTTGCATCATCAACAAACAACACATAATATCTGGATCCATTTATGCTACAGTCCCTTGAAGGACCCCACACATCTGTATGAATCAATTCAAGCATATTTGAATACTTATATCCTGATTTATTGTATGAACTTTTGTGTGCTTTACCTAATTGACATGCTTCACATTTGTACACCATGTGTTGCCCTTCAACTTTTGGTAAACCAAGCACCACACCATTCCTTGAAATTTCTTTTATAGCTCTCTCATTGAAATGGCCTAGCCTTTTATGCCATAGGTCTAACTCAGACATCTTTTCACTTCCATAGGTAAACAAGGCATGTCCCACATTACCTTGGACTTTGAGAGTAAACAACCTTCCTTCCTTTTTTCCTGCAGTGATGTTTCTATATCCCTGATTTGGATCTTGCACATAAACACCATCATTTGTGAATCTGACTTCATATCCTTTCTCCACAATTTGCCCTACACTTATCAAGTTTTTAGGAATAGTAGGAACATAAAGTACCTTGCTCAAGAGTGTACTTCCACTCTTTGTCTTCACTGATCCAGTGCTCTCCACTTTATGCTTGGTGTTGTCACCTGTTTGAACTGTATGTCCACTCACCTTTGCTTCCATATCAGTCATCAATGATATATTGCCACTCAGATGATTGCTACATCTTGAGTCAATATAGAACACCCTTTGGTCTTCTTCTACTGATTCATGAGTTGCATTCAAGATGAGAGTCATGTCATCCTTCTGATCTGATGCATAATTATAATAATTGTTGTTGTAGGACTGAGATTGAAAACTTCTTCCACCTCCTCTAGCATATGATGTCCTACCACCTCTTCCTCTGAAATTACCTCTTTGGTTTCTGCCTCCTCTACCTCTTTGATTGAAACTCTGATTATTACTACCACCATTTTGATCTTTATACCAACAATCATTTGCCAAATGATTGGTTGTGCCACAAATCCAACAAGATTTAGTATTATCTTTATTCTTACCTCCTCTTCCTTTACCTCTGAAATTCATCTTTCCTTTTGTAAAGTTAGCTTGACTTGAAGTCCCTTCATCATCAGTTGGCTGCTTCCCTTTGCCATTCTTTTTCTTGTCCTTGGAGTACATGGCTTGACTTGCACTCCTATCATTATCTCCCTTAATGTCCTGCTCAAAAGTTAGCATATGTCCTAGCAATTGATTAAGATTAGGAGTAAAGTGATCTAGTGACAATTCTATGGATAATATGAAAGGCTTCCACTTCTCATCTCCTCTCAGACCTGTAAGTATTTGCCTTACCAACTTATCCTCTTCAATGTCTTCATCTACTGCTCCCAAGCTATCTACAATATCCTTCATCCTTACCACATAATCAGAAATTGATTGTGAATTCTTCTTCTTGAAAGTTGTGAATTCAGCCCATAATGAGGACTTCCTAGACTTGGTTGTATTTTGGAAATGCTCTTCCAAAGCATTCCACACATCTGTTGCACTTTCCAATCCTTCGATGTGAGGTAGAAGATAATCATTTACAGCCATGTAAATGATGCTTCTAGCTTGAGCATCCTTTCTCATCGAGGTCTTCAAATCTGCAAGCTCTTCTCTAGTTGGAATACTAGGATCTGTAAACTCAGGCTTTTCTTCTTCTCCTGTAATGAATGCCATCAAATTTTTGCTCATGAGGTGTGCCTCCATCCTCATGGACCAAGCTAGATAGTTCTCCCTATCTAGCTTATCAATCTGCAAGCTTTCTCCCATCTTTGATCTTATATATCTGCAATTACTATGATTTATGATAGTAAAGTTTACCATTGATATAAAGCTTTGATCTTTATTGATCCTTTGAACTCGTACTTTGTAGTTCTACAGGTTATCTTCAAGAATTTGTCCTCATCCACCTTCAATTAGAAGGAACTTCTATATCTGCCACAGTCGGGACTTCCAATGCCTTTACTTCACTTGTATTGCACCTTCAGCTCTGATACCACTGTTGGAGACCTCTAAATCTCCAAGGTTTGATCTATACTGATTTAAGAGCACCTCTATATCAGTTATAGACCAAACTTTACATAAATATTACCTTCATTTACCAAATCTTCAATTATCACTTCTCTGAGTGAAAATTTTTCTTCTTCAAGAAGTGTGCTCCAAGATCAACTTCATTACCTGCATATATCTTCATATTTCTTCAAACCAATGATGCACATATCTCCACACCACCTTTGCACAATCATATCAACCATTAGTCCTTCAAAAGAATCATTAAAACTTTAATTTGATCCTTAAGATCAAAGATATGTCAGAAATTATCTTCTTGAACTAGCGACTTTGACATAGGTAACTTCTAAGGTTGATTTCTAACAGCACAGATCCCCTTTTGCTAAATGCTTTTAGCCATAGCTTCCTTACCTTCTAACTTAGATTTTGAATGCTCACTTATCAAAAACTTTACACTGTGCACTGAGATCTAAGCAAAACATTGACACAAAAAAGTGTGCGACTATGAGAGATCATCTGCAGACTTTACATACACATGTTCCTATTGATCATACTCACAGCAGAAGAAGAATTAGACAATGAAACTCTGAGCATAGCTTCATTACCTTCTAGATTAGATGTGTACAAAAGGATTTCTGATCCACATGATCAGACTGAGAGAAACCTACGAAATACCTGTCGCTATTTTCTGAAGATGGCTCTCTTCACATCTATTTCTATGACACTTGTCTTCTAATGACTCTATATAGTATTTCTTTACATCATTGAGTTATATACATATGGTTCTAGAATTAATCCGCATCTATTACATTACTCCTTATCATCCTAAGGATTATCTATACTCAAGTTACAAGAATTTCCAATTGTAATGTACATATGTATACAAACTTCACTTTTGAGATCTCTTCACTTTCTCAAATGACTTGAACTTCAAATTGATCATAGACTTGCTTCAAGCTCTTTGTAATCATCAATTTGTGATTGTTTTGTTCCAACAGTTTTATTCCCTCGGCTTGTATATACACCTATTACCGTAATAGGTCACTTAACTTTGTACATTCTTTGGTAATACATTCAGTATTGGGTGTTGTGCTCCAAGCTTCTTCTTCTTCCTTGTGCTGTTCGTGTACTTTTGTAGGCCTCAAACTCCAACATTTGCATAGTTATCTTTCCCTCTATAATTTTTGTTGTTGTTTTGATTCCATGGTCTTTGAGCTCTATGATAACATTCATTTTGCAAAATGACCCGACTTACCGCATACAAAGCATCCATTTAAGTGGTTTGTCCTCTTCCATCAATTCTTCCACCTCTTCATCTATTTGTTGCTCTTCCACCTCTTTTACCAACATTTTCTTGTTGTCCTTGACCTCCTTGGTTGCTTTGGTATCTTCCTCTTCCTCTTAAGCACCTCGGTTGTGTCTTCCTCTTCCTCTACCTGCACACAACAATTGCCTTTACAATCCTTGGCATTATGAACACCAAGGTTCATCTCCTCTACCACTATAAGAGTGATTAGTTGATCAAAATCAAGAAGAGAGTTTGTTACATACACTCAAGTTGTGAAGGCCCTCCATTTTTCATCATCCTTAAGTCCATTTAGGGTGTGGGCTACAAGAGCGTCATCATCTAGGGCACAACCGATTGACCTTAGTGCATTTGCAAGCTCTTTAGTATTTATTTCTCTAATCATTGGTTAGATTTAACTCATCTATGTAGGGTTTTGGCTCTCCACTATTCACGAGTCCCCGCAAACCTTCCCCCATCAAAAAATTGCTTATTCTAAATTGCCATGGTTGGTAGTTTCCCTTTTTAAGCTTCTCAACTTGAGCATTGAGATTTATCATGATGTCTTATATCTTTTTGAGCCTCCCTCTTGATGAAATGACATTGAAAAGGATGGCTTTTACCTCGAAAAATAGAGCTACTCCTCGATGAAGTTTCATCTTTGATTCGATGACTTGTTTGCTTCCCCTTGTTGATGTGCCCGTTCTTTGCTTCTTCTCTTAAAAATTTGATGAGGTCTTTACTTCAATTCAGCAGCTCCTTCTCTCTTTTTTACTCCACTTATTGCTCTGATACCACTATCAGAGTACAAACACTCTTATGTGGACAACAAAAGCAAATGAACCATCCTAGGATTTTGAGTTTTTCAAACATAGACTCTATATTTTTTGAGTTTCTCTGAGTATGTGATGAGAATGAAAATGCAATTTTTCAAGCTAAAACTAGACTTAAAGAGATTTCAAATTAGTGTAAAATAACTTCATTTGGACACTAGATAATGCCTCAACTAGCTAACTCAAGACAGATAACTTGATCTCTTCACAGAGTATTAGCTAATTGCACAAACACTGTTCTTGACATTTCCCTGAGAATATGTAGACAGTGATCTTGAGACTTACAGCACTCAAAGTAGAACTCATAATCTTTCTAAAAAGACAAAAATAATTGCAAATGGATTCGAGATGAAGGAGAAACAACAATTACAAGATCAAGGTGTGTGCCAAGATCATCTAGAGAGATGAACTATGTAAAAGTGAAATATCTCCAAAATATGCAGAGAACAACTAGTAGGGGGTGTGCTTAAGCAAGGGGGAATCTTGGGCACATATTTCTATAACTCTAAGTCATAATACAACTCATTAGAGGCTTTAAAGGTCACATACCAACCTCCTTAACCAATCAGAAGCATATACATGTCAAAAGGTGAGGTCCAATAACATCAAGAGGTGACCTAAATCTTCTCTAATCAACTTCTTTCCATTATAGACATGATGTGATGCCTCCAAATCGTGGAAATCATCCCCCTTTGATTGTGGATGATGTGGAAGGTTCAATTTGTGGCATGTTCCCACACTCTTGAGCTTGAAATACAAAACTTTCAACAAGGTTTAGGTTCAACCACAATAGTAGCTTCTATTTGGGCTTCCAAAAGTTTTGCATATTCTTAAGAGATATGTGTTGCATTTGTTGAAGAACCAAGGCAACACTTTTTTGAGGAGATGGATAGGTATGCTCCAGAGATGAGCTGGTGTTGCACAAAACTTGCTTTACACTTGCCAAGCTAACTCTAGGGATGCTTAATATATTCCATTAGCTTCACATCAATGCATTTGGAACTACTAAGTGCTTTGGAACATCATTCCCAAAAGTTTACATCAAAGCAGATAACTTACATATGCAAGAATGTGAAGAAACCTTCTATTTTGGGAATAGAAGTGCTTAGTATTATGTTCAAAGCTCACAACCTGATATGAATTGACCAGAGAGATTTCTCACACATCTAATTGGAGTATATAGCTAACTAAAGCAAGTTATCTCATCAATTTAGCTATAGCATACACTGAGAAATGAATCTAGCAAGTCAAGGGAGTCATCCCGACTTTTCAGGATCTAGAAGGTGTGCAGACATAGTCACCTTCTATGATTCATATATGAAGATCCTCTAAGACGAACTTAATGAAAATTGATATGCAAGTAGTAGGAACTTCAATCTAACTAATGCAAGTTAAAGTATAGAGAGTGACTGAGTACACAGAGAAATAAATTCCACAAAATCATTGTAATGATTAAGATGCAACAGAGAACAGTAGACAAAGATATACTTGAAGAAATGTATCAAAATGTGTATGCTAATGAACATATGATACAAGGGAAGTGTAGTGGACTACTCATACAAGAGGTGAGTGCAATGTATGCTCACTGATGTAGCTCAATGTGTCTCAGAATGGATCTAAATTCCGTGACTAAAAGCATGTCTATTTATACTCAACATCTAAGTTTGAATTTGAAGTTTCCCTCACCTAAACGTGATCCTACTCTTTAGGGGATGATTTGAATTGATTCTTCCTACCACATGAGTCATGGGTTTACCTCCCTGATTTTACGAGATTCCTTACTCTCTTGGCTTTTACATTTATCCAAGGTGTTAAACGTGGGTCTTGCCATCAGAGACGCGTTTAAACATCTATTCGGGTTCTTGGGAGTGGAAGGGGTCTGTTAAATAGAGGCCCTATACTTGATTTTCCCAAATCAACTCACTCACATAACAGTCTATTCAATAACTTACTAATCCAACTTACTAACTGAAAACTCGGACTTCGTCTGATTCATTTACTCACAGAATGTCGATTCATACACAGATTAAGACTAATGCACAATGCAAAGATGACCATAACACAAATTCACAGTCATAAACTTAGCGGAACGGTAATTCAGTACTTAACTTAAGATAAA
The DNA here is from genome assembly GCA_020310875.1 of Ceratopteris richardii. Lineage (NCBI taxonomy): Eukaryota > Viridiplantae > Streptophyta > Polypodiopsida > Polypodiales > Pteridaceae > Ceratopteris > Ceratopteris richardii. The sequence goes on from CM035422.1 coordinate 15,468,334, forward strand.
CATACTGTAACTTAATCTTTACCGGACAAGTACAGATAATCAACAACATAGAAAGACACATAATAACTCAGAGTTTTCAAACACACCACGGAAACTACACAGACATCATCAACCAGACAAACAGTCTAGCGACTCCTCCGGTCGTCTCCGAAGCGTCCCTTTTCATTGATTTATAAGAAAGTTACAAACATCATCGCAACGACCTTTTGGTTCGTGTGGAATATGAAAAGAGTCAGACTTTACAATTGCCAATCAGGCAGCTTACACTGGCACGCACGGTGGACTTGAACCCGCAAGTATACAAAAATTACGGTTCATCTACTATACCCTCGGATACATAGTTCTAGCTAATCTAAATGTCCGGACAATTTTCTTCTTTAATGACTCTAACATTTGCTTCAAAATTTCTGGTTCTACAAGTTGAGCGTCAGTTCGTACAGAACTTAAAGAAATAACTTGGCTCATTAAACTCTCTACCTGTGTCTACAGAAAAGCTTCCTGTAAGTAAAATTCATTTGACAGAGCTGCATCCCTGTTCACCTTCATGTCTGCAATTTGTTTATCTATTCTCGATAATCTTTTTGCTTGAGCTCCAAGTTGATTTTCTCGTCTTTCCAATTCTTGATTTTGAAACTGGATGGTCTTGTAATATGCATCTCTTTCTCTTCCGGTACCTGCTATCTCTTTCTATAACTCAGCTACTAAATTCATCTACGTTTTAAGCAGAGAATTGGCCTCGAACAAATGGGATTCTGCTGTTTGTAGTTCTTGTTTAGTCTTCGTAGCCAAATCGGCCATTTCTTGTTCGCATTGTACCACTTCATCTAACTGAACTCTGGTTTCTTCTAAAAGATTACCCAATGCAATGCAGGCATCTTCTTTATCCTGAATCAATTGTTTCAGCTCGACAAGTTCTGCATCAACAACACTTAATAACTCATCTTTTTCTCAAACTTCAGCCAGTGCCGCATCTCGTTGACTTGTAACTGTTTCCTGTTCGGCAAGTCTGGCCTCTAATTTCTTAATTTTTTTGTTTAATGCTTGATTTTCTGCTTTGATTGCATTGATTTCTTCTTGGAGAGGGCTAATGTCTGCTTCCAGAACATCAACCTTGTGTTGAAATTCTTCTCGGATGTTATTAGTCACTTCCTTCATTTGTGCTGGTAGTTGCTGCGATAGCTGGATCAGCATTTGTCCCATGGATGCGAGCTCAGAAAACATAGGAATTGATGGAAACAGAAGAGAAGGACGTGGTTGAGATGAAGAGGTTATCAAAAGTTGGTGTGAAGAGGGAGGAGAGTAATTGGGTGAAGAGGATGAAGCGGTAGGTTCCTCGGGGACAATGGGTGGAATAGGGATAATGGGCTTAATTGGAGGTTCGGGTGGAGGAGTTAGAATAACAGTGGTTGTTTCTACTACCTTTTCGGTGGATCGCTGTGTAGTGTCATCAAGGTTGGCAACTGCAGACTCGACTGCCTTAATCAGTTCTTCAAAAATTTCCTTAATAATATTATGTACCTCTTTTTGCTTTTCTTGTTCGGATTGTTGCTAAGATTCTTCTTTAGAGGAGCTGGCTGCAGAAAGTTACAAACATCATCGCAACGACCTTTCGGTTCGTGTGGAATATGAAAAGAGTCAGACTTTACAATTGCCAATCAGGCGGCTTACACTGGCACGCACGGTGGACTTGAACCCGCAAGTATACAAAAATTACGGTTCATCTACTATACCCTCGGATACATAGTTCTAGCTAATCTAAATGTCCGGACAATTTTCTTCTTTAATGACTCTAACATTTGCTTCAAAATTTCTGGTTCTACAAGTTGAGCGTCAGTTCGTACAGAACTTAAAGAAATAACTTGGCTCATTAAACTCTCTACCTGTGTCTACAGAAAAGCTTCCTGTAAGTAAAATTCATTTGACAGAGCTGCATCCCTGTTCACCTTCATGTCTGCAATTTGTTTATCTATTCTCGATAATCTTTTTGCTTGAGCTCCAAGTTGATTTTCTCGTCTTTCCAATTCTTGATTTTGAAACTGGATGGTCTTGTAATATGCATCTCTTTCTCTTCCGGTACCTGCTATCTCTTTCTATAACTCAGCTACTAAATTCATCTACGTTTTAAGCAGAGAATTGGCCTCGAACAAATGGGATTCTGCTGTTTGTAGTTCTTGTTTAGTCTTCGTAGCCAAATCGGCCATTTCTTGTTCGCATTGTACCACTTCATCTAACTGAACTCTGGTTTCTTCTAAAAGATTACCCAATGCAATGCAGGCATCTTCTTTATCCTGAATCAATTGTTTCAGCTCGACAAGTTCTGCATCAACAACACTTAATAACTCATCTTTTTCTCAAACTTCAGCCAGTGCCGCATCTCGTTGACTTGTAACTGTTTCCTGTTCGGCAAGTCTGGCCTCTAATTTCTTAATTTTTTTGTTTAATGCTTGATTTTCTGCTTTGATTGCATTGATTTCTTCTTGGAGAGGGCTAATGTCTGCTTCCAGAACATCAACCTTGTGTTGAAATTCTTCTCGGATGTTATTAGTCACTTCCTTCATTTGTGCTGGTAGTTGCTGCGATAGCTGGATCAGCATTTGTCCCATGGATGCGAGCTCAGAAAACATAGGAATTGATGGAAACAGAAGAGAAGGACGTGGTTGAGATGAAGAGGTTATCAAAAGTTGGTGTGAAGAGGGAGGAGAGTAATTGGGTGAAGAGGATGAAGCGGTAGGTTCCTCGGGGACAATGGGTGGAATAGGGATAATGGGCTTAATTGGAGGTTCGGGTGGAGGAGTTAGAATAACAGTGGTTGTTTCTACTACCTTTTCGGTGGATCGCTGTGTAGTGTCATCAAGGTTGGCAACTGCAGACTCGACTGCCTTAATCAGTTCTTCAAAAATTTCCTTAATAATATTATGTACCTCTTTTTGCTTTTCTTGTTCGGATTGTTGCTAAGATTCTTCTTTAGAGGAGCTGGCTGCAGAAAGTTACAAACATCATCGCAACGACCTTTCGGTTCGTGTGGAATATGAAAAGAGTCAGACTTTACAATTGCCAATCAGGCGGCTTACACTGGCACGCACGGTGGACTTGAACCCGCAAGTATACAAAAATTACGGTTCATCTACTATACCCTCGGATACATAGTTCTAGCTAATCTAAATGTCCGGACAATTTTCTTCTTTAATGACTCTAACATTTGCTTCAAAATTTCTGGTTCTACAAGTTGAGCGTCAGTTCGTACAGAACTTAAAGAAATAACTTGGCTCATTAAACTCTCTACCTGTGTCTACAGAAAAGCTTCCTGTAAGTAAAATTCATTTGACAGAGCTGCATCCCTGTTCACCTTCATGTCTGCAATTTGTTTATCTATTCTCGATAATCTTTTTGCTTGAGCTCCAAGTTGATTTTCTCGTCTTTCCAATTCTTGATTTTGAAACTGGATGGTCTTGTAATATGCATCTCTTTCTCTTCCGGTACCTGCTATCTCTTTCTATAACTCAGCTACTAAATTCATCTACGTTTTAAGCAGAGAATTGGCCTCGAACAAATGGGATTCTGCTGTTTGTAGTTCTTGTTTAGTCTTCGTAGCCAAATCGGCCATTTCTTGTTCGCATTGTACCACTTCATCTAACTGAACTCTGGTTTCTTCTAAAAGATTACCCAATGCAATGCAGGCATCTTCTTTATCCTGAATCAATTGTTTCAGCTCGACAAGTTCTGCATCAACAACACTTAATAACTCATCTTTTTCTCAAACTTCAGCCAGTGCCGCATCTCGTTGACTTGTAACTGTTTCCTGTTCGGCAAGTCTGGCCTCTAATTTCTTAATTTTTTTGTTTAATGCTTGATTTTCTGCTTTGATTGCATTGATTTCTTCTTGGAGAGGGCTAATGTCTGCTTCCAGAACATCAACCTTGTGTTGAAATTCTTCTCGGATGTTATTAGTCACTTCCTTCATTTGTGCTGGTAGTTGCTGCGATAGCTGGATCAGCATTTGTCCCATGGATGCGAGCTCAGAAAACATAGGAATTGATGGAAACAGAAGAGAAGGACGTGGTTGAGATGAAGAGGTTATCAAAAGTTGGTGTGAAGAGGGAGGAGAGTAATTGGGTGAAGAGGATGAAGCGGTAGGTTCCTCGGGGACAATGGGTGGAATAGGGATAATGGGCTTAATTGGAGGTTCGGGTGGAGGAGTTAGAATAACAGTGGTTGTTTCTACTACCTTTTCGGTGGATCGCTGTGTAGTGTCATCAAGGTTGGCAACTGCAGACTCGACTGCCTTAATCAGTTCTTCAAAAATTTCCTTAATAATATTATGTACCTCTTTTTGCTTTTCTTGTTCGGATTGTTGCTAAGATTCTTCTTTAGAGGAGCTGGCTGCAGAATCGGTGGTATCATCACGCTCGTGTTGCTGGTTCGGAGATGATGGAGCTGATGAATCATGGTGCATTGATGTTACGGTGTCGTGGAAAGTCTCTTCTTCATTGTTGTCGTCTTCTTTTCTGGCGACCAAATTCTGTACTTGACTATCAGATGAACTAATTCTGATACGTTTTCGGCGGAGGAGTTGGAAAAGTTCTTCGTCATCCTCTTCATCGTCTTCCAGTATCTGCGCAAATTCTTCATGATGTAATACTGGACCTCTGGGTGGTGGTTGTGCTGCTTGGAGTACCGGAAACAGGAAACTTAATATGTGGGGGAGACGGGAACGCGACATATCACCCTTGTTTACTTGTTTAATTATCAAAACACATTCTCGATGAATGCGACGAAAATAGTAGGAGGCAAAGTTTACAGGCTCTCTAGCAGCCATATCTATTGCGGAGTAGAATGGGCGAGAGATCCCATATGTACGCTTTTGCAGGTTCAAGATGGCAACTAAGAACTGTAAGGCTG